>JBBCBC010000001.1:40805208-41495941 GCA_037126765.1 Stenogyne calaminthoides | reverse complement strand
TTTGAGACTACACAGCAGCTTACTGTACTTTTCCTCTAGGTTTTAGACTACTCCGTAGTTTATATACTAACTCTTCTCTCACCAACAACCTGCTTTCCAACTACCTTCTCGAGGGTTTGAGGGTTTCTCGATTGGTTTCGACTAGAGATGAATATCACCTGACGAAGTACAATGCAAAGGGGTTGATATCTCGACTAAGCTGGATAAATCTTATCAAGCTAGGAAAGCTAGTATAGTAGGCTCTCTTCAATGTCGGCTTGCTTGGGAATTCTAAGTTTTAGGAGTGCTTTAACTTTTACAAGAATAAGTTTGAGCTCTTGAGTTGGTATAATTCGTAACCTTTAATGTAGGGTCACGGTATTTAGGCATACACCAAGGTCACTTTTGAAAACTATCGTTGGAGAAGATAGCAAAGTAGGGTTCCCTCTTGTGTGTAGAAAGCAGCTATATTGGGGTTTAAACCCTAACACGTTTTTGAGTAATAGGCTTTTCATGTGGTAGGTCTTGGCTTTGCGGTCTGGAACTTTGTACACATCGACATCTTTTTGACTGTCATTTATTGATGTCGATATAGTGCAGTGTCATCTTACTCTTTTGACTTTTGTCTGATTTCAAAAATGAAACACAGCCAGCGGCTCTTTTGATTTACAAACTACGGGTTGATATATATGCTGCTTGACTTAGTTCACTTTCTTAGCATTTGAATGTCTTGGCAATATCCTTCTTAAAGATGATCTTCTCGATGTGCATCCTTTGAATGATCATGCTCGATTACTTACTCGAACACTTTCGAGGTTCCTGAGCATCGATATATCCTTTGAGTCTTGATAGTCTGCATGATCTTTGATCTTGATTCTTGATCTTACATGTCTTGAAGAGTCTTCCCAGGTCTTGGTCTTGAGTCTTGAGATTCTGAATCTTTGTAGTTTATCTTGTTGATCTTTGGTCTTGATCTTGATCTTGATTACTAGGTATCATCTTTGAGTCTTGATGTCTGATTTCATCTGAAATTTCGGATCGCCGAAACATCCAGGTTCTCGATCTTGAACTATCTAAACTATGTCTGTATGTTTTGCAGATAACATCTGATTACTCTAAAAGCTGAATCATTTCGACTATCAAGATCATTACGAGCATGTCGCATCACTTAGGGGGTTTGGGATCTTAGTAAAAGATGTATATCTTTATTAAATTCATCTCCCGATAATTTCCCTTTTGATGATGCGAAGCACATCTTGCGTTACAAGCATACTTTTATACTTTCAAAGGGTTTCGGTTTATCTGCATTACAAGATGGTTTACCGACATTTCTTAATCGAGAGAATCTCAGCAATTTGGGAGAGTTTCGGCGGTTTAATCGATACGACAATTTCTTGATGTAATAGATCTCTTTCAAATAGTTTCATTGCAAATATACTTACATAAATTTTTCAAAATTAGGACAATTTCCCCGTATCATCGTACATTGGGGCATATCCAGGCAAAGACATATAAATAAAGATAATATGAGATGTTATATTTTGATCATAATGATAAATCTTCATTGATGATGGGTATACTACATTACATATTTACAATGGTTTATCATGAAATCAAAAAGACAAAAATTTAAAAGATTACGGAATCTTACAGTCTTGATCTTGATTTGGCCTCTTGATCTTACGCTTAGGGGTTTGCTTATTTCCTCAACCTTCATCGATGGGCACCTCGGATCGAACATTGAAAAATCTATTGTTGAGCTCATTTCTTTCATGATGATGCTCTTGGACTATTTCTGTTAGACCAGTGACCCGATATCTTTGAGCAATCTTGAGTAATGGCCTTACCGTTCCTGACATTATCAAAGTCGCTTGGAGAGAGGATAGAATATGGACCGAGGGGCTACTATCTTGTACTTCTCCTTCGCTAGCAAGGTTAATCGACTCTGTAGATACTTTGGATAGAAGGTAAGGAGACCTTAATGAATGTTCGACCACGATCAAAACCTTCCCGCTCTCCATTCCACGAGAACATCGCCATTGAACCCCGGTTCCTGTGAAACCTTCCCACATAAATTTGGGTTTGTGCGACATCCATTTATCATAGTGGGGCCACTTCGCTTTTGATGTTCCTTTCCTCTTGCTGTAAACTTCTGAATTCCTCATATTTACATATTAGTCTATCTTCTTTACGATCCACAGATGCTCGAGATGGCAGCTGACTTCTTAGCTTGTTCATTTGGGTATCTTGAGCATTTCTGATATTGAAGACTTTCATCGGGGGTTGAGACTCGATTCTTCTTTCTGTCATCGAATCGACTTTTCTCTGGATTGGCTTAGGAGCAACCACTTGCTTGCTTTGAGTTGAACAAGCATGGGCTTTCCTCTTCGTAGAAATTTAAATGACTGACTGACTTACATTCCAAATTTTTGCTAGCACTCGGTTTTCTCTAACAACATCAAGCATGGTTTGCTTTCGAAAACTTCAGTGTAGATAGGCTTCTCCACAAATGACTTTAACTTCTCGAAGTTTCGACTTCTTTTTCGAAGGCTTGCTTCAAAATTACCATTTAATCTTTGGGCACCCTTAGCATTACTCCAAAATCGTCTATAGACTTTTCACGAGATCTTAAATATTTTCCTTCTTGGCTGCATAATTTGAAGAAATGCGGAGAGTCTTGTCATGTGATATTGCTCTTTGCTGCAGCGATCTCTCTGCTGTCGATCTTGTTAAATGTTTAGAAGCTCGTAGATGGTTCTTGGCCCTGAAAAATTCTTGAGATAAAGTGACAAGCCCGGCGGAATAGTGTTTGCTTGGAGCATCTCATCATCTTGGTCATGAGCATTGAGCTCATTTTCCTCAACAACCAGAACTTACTCGACACCTCATTCTTTGCCGGTTCCTTGCTCTAGGAAGTCGAGAACTCTCTTGGTGTTTACCTTGATTCATCATAACTTAGCATGACTCCTCTAATTCTCATTTACTAGGTCCATCTGAATTGGTGAGTGTTTTGAATTGCACGACTACGAGAGTGACTAAGACTTTCATCTTTGAAGCAGTTGGCCAGCGTCTCTTCCATCCCGAACAATTTGATCATCATTGGCTCCTTCAAGTTTTTCCATCGAGGGTGGAATCGATCTCGGGAATCTTACGCACCTCACTGTCTTTGTCCCGGTCATCTGTGCCTCGGCCGTCACGAGCTCGATCTCCGTGAGTCTCGATCTGAAGGATTCTAACCAGTCTGAGGTTGACCGATTCGAGGTTGATCAGTAGCCAGTCTCGTACTGTCTGAGGCCATACTCAACGCATCTCGCATTGGTCCCCGTCTAATCTTTAGGTTGTCTCCGTTGCTCGAGGCGCCAACTTGATTGCTCTCCTTCGACTAACTTCTTGAACTAGCTCATCAAAATCGATTTTTCATCTGAGCTTTGTCACTCACGAACCACGAAGTCGTTGGGAAGTTGTCTCCATTCCATGATCTCAGATCTTGTGATATCAAGCGTCTGGGGAGAGAAGTCGATTGAGGATGAATCTGAGTCATCCTTGTCTGGAAAACATCTTGAAGATCGAACAAAGTGAGCTTCGAGGGTAGCCGATCAAAGAATGAACCGTTCCTTTCACTCCACTCGCCTTGCCCGGCTTCTCCCGTACTTCCATCTTAGGCTCTACCGGATTTGGTTAGGTATGCTAAGGATCGAAAGTAGATCCCTTCGAGGTGCTTTCATCAAGAATAATGATACGCTCCCCAGGCCTCGGCTGACATCTGAAGTTTGTCTTGATCCCGAGTCCTCGATTCATCCCCAGAGGAGGTTGAGGCACAGGTGGCATATCCTCAGTTTGAATCTGAGTCGGCTCGTTCTTTATTCACGAGCTTTGCACATCTTCAAATCGACTCTGAGCTAGCTCTTACCATGCAAACACCGCACATCCCGAGTAGGTATCTCACAGTCTGAGCTCGGCTTTAAAAATTTCTGAGAAATTTTATAAAGACTAGCGATGTCTCGAGCACCTCGGAGAAAGACATGCTCCTCGATGGAATCTGAGTCCTCGAGATAACCTGATCAATACTTCTGAATGCAGGAACTCGAGCGGTTTGCCATGGGTTGAAATCTACGTCATAATCACTTTTATCTTCGCCGGTGCACCACCAATCTTCGCGTTTTTGGAGCAAGATCCTTAGTTTCAACATCTTTGCTCTCGCTTCCATCTTTTGCCTCTAACAAAACCTTCCCCCGGTTTGTGGAAGCCCTTTTTTCACCAGAATCCTTGATTCTCTCTTTCGATGACTCTTCTTTTCATAAGAATGGGTTAAAAATTTTGGATTTAGGAATGGGTCGAATTGGTGAAGATATCCTCCTCCCTCTCTGCACATCTCCAAAATGTAAGCAATTTTGGTGGCATAATTGAATCTTTGCCTTTATTGAGATCGCCATCAACCTTTCTTGTAAAAATTTTGATCTGGCTATTTACCACCTAATCCAAATCGGTTAAAATCGATTGAAGTCAAGGTGGGGAGCCTCTATCGCCAACCATCGATCTGGTACCGATTCCGCTCAAACTCCCCGCAAGACTATGATGCATTTACTCACAATATCCGTCAATACACGCGATATTGTGGCTTTAAGTTACCCTGCTTATCTTGAACGCCTCCAAACTTAACGGTGATTCTACGACAATCCCATCTAAGTATTCATGCTCTCTACCCGACATATACATCAGAGGATCCTCCCATACACGTAGCTCAAAAATATCATTAAGATTTTTGGGGTTACGTGATTCCCCTTCAAAATCGACGTATTTGGATGAATGCTAAGTGTGATATATATAATCGAAGAAGAATGATCTGATCCTCTTCATCTACCTTCAAGTTATAGATGAATTCGTTACCTCTTTTCGCCAAACTCGAATGCGGTTGGTTCAAGGATTAGTTGAAGTGAGTTTAGCGGTGAATCATATACGAGCCTCTCTCTTACGGCTTTGGGTTGGTTCAGCTTTGAGTGAAAACAACAAACCTAAATTACCACGGCTTGTTGGTTTCGCTAACTGTCTTCGAACAAGGTTGGAGCCATTTTAGAGATTGATTTGAAAAATGAAGCTTTAGGGTTTAAAATTTCTCGGGCAAGTGGATTTATTTGGCAGAGGATTCGGAAGAAGGGTTTAATAAAATTTTGACAGAAAGGCTTCTTAGTATATATAGCTTTGAGATCGTGGGGAATCGTGTTGGTTAGGTGAAAAACCGGTTGATTAATCTCCGACACGAATTATATGAATCAATTTATCTCTAAAAAGTAACCCCCAAAACATCCTCATGGTCATTAATGTAGCGCAGCATTAAACGGTATCAATCTTCTTCGAATTTGAAAGCATCGCCTCAAAAACATTCACCGTGTTTTGTATTTATTGCGAATGATTTACGAGGCTTCACTTAAGCAATAAATGGAGTTCGTAGTCGAGTCATGGACTAATTTTATACATCGGTCTTCTATCTGACCTTAATAGTAATCGATTAAACCGGCTTTTGTAATATTGGAAATGGATTAAATTTTTCTCTTGCTAATTACTCACCTTGATCGTCTGAAGTTTCGAGACTGATTCGGTATTTCCATTTTATCCAAAACCTACATTGGGTCTCGAGAAAACGTACGCTCAAAACCTTGATTTTGATTTTACTTTATACACCGTTCTAATATCCCTAATTCAATCGAAAAGTCCTCGAATCTTGATTGACGAAAGTTTTAATCGAAGATATCGACTCGCTTATCAAGAGGAATTTTCTCCATCGCTATGTCCTTCTTATCGACATGATCTCCGATGAAGTGATGTCCGATATCCACATGCTTGCATCCGGTGTGCAATCTGGGATTTTGTGAAATAGCAACGGCACCATATTTGTCACAAAATATTGTTACTTCATCTACAACTTTATAATCCCTTAATTGTTGTCCGAGAGCAAAGAATGCGAGCACAACGACTTTCCCGACCATATATTAAACCAAAGAGTACTTGTTCTCATCGAGGTCCTGCTTTCTTGAAAAACCAAGATATCAACTTACTTCACAAGAAATTGACAAGTTCTCGAAAGTGGACTTAACATCGATTCTTCGCGAACTCTATAATCAAGATTCGAGTAACCACTTAACTTCCAAGGTTATCATCATCATTTGGATATAATCCTCTATTCATCGCAGGCCTTTAAAGATATTTCGGTATCTTTGGCAAAACCTCCATGTGACTAGCCTTAGGATTACCGGGTATCTTGAACATATCCAACAGTAAAATGTTATATCAAACCTACTGGCACGTGAGATAGAGCAATGATCCAATGATTATCTATAATCGATTATGGCTCATTTGATTTGCCTTGAGAATCGAGATCCATCTTGTAGTTAGTATTCATGGGGATCCTAACTGTGTTTGCAATTTTGTACACCATACATTGAAGAGATCTCTGGTGTATTTTGCACGTTGATGAATATTCCTTCCTTTGATTGTTTCTTGAAGACCTAGAAAAAATTCATCTCCCATCATTGACATCTCAAATTTGCCTTTCGCCGATGTTGAAACTTTTCACACGGTGATGGTTTGAGATCAAAAATGATGTCATCAACATCTATCCCGAACGAAGAAGATATCTTCCATCTTCTATCTGAGCAGAGTTCTATCAGCGTCCACTGACAAAACCACGGTCGTAAGAAATCGAAAAAGAGTATCATACCATGCTGCGGGTCAACTTTGCTTAAGACCCATTATAAAGCTTTTCTCGGAGGCACGTAACTTGGTCGTTCTGTTTTGAAACCAGGAGGTTGTTCCACATAAACCTCTTCTTTAAGCACACCGTTAGAATGCATGCTTTTCACATCCATTTGATAGATCATGAACTTCATGTGTAGGCAGCATATGCAAGAAACAATCATGGTTCTAGTCTTACCAACAGGTGCAAAGGTTTTCATCATAATCCAAGCCTTCTTTGGGAATAACCTTGTGCAGAACTAGCCTTGCCTTGTTTCTTACAATGTTCATTTGTTTTCATCTCTTTTATTCTTGAAAACCCATTTTGGTTCCAATGACATTGTCCTAGCTACCATTCTGCCGAAACTCCCATACTTCATTTCTTGAGAATTGATTCAGCTCATCTTGCATAGCTTGAGAATCAATGAGAATCTTGTAGAGCTTCACCAATCTCGTGAGGTTCTTTCTCGTGTTAGGGAAGAAAGCGAGAATAAATAACTTTTCACCATGGAACCTTCTTGTTTTAACACCTTCGGTTAGATCACCCACAATCGACTTGTGGATGACTATCTAACCATTTCCTTCTTGATGTTCTGTTTCAATAGTGTCCTCAACATTTGAAATGTTAGGTTGATTAAATTAGTAAATTGGGGAACAACAAAACGGGAGAAGGGAATCATCTTCTCGGGGACATTCTATTGAACATTGTCGAGAGACATTTGTTCCCTTCTTTGTTGTTAGATTGAGAATTTACCTCGGTTGTGACTACATCTTCATTGGCATCACATACCGAGTCCGAACCGGTGTTTGTTCGGATTGGTCACCTTTGGAGTGTTGGTTTTCCCGAGTCTCACCATCCCCGATTTCCATTCTCAACCTCTTTATTCGAAGTCCGAGTCACCCAATCATAGATAGTGGTGACCCCTTCTTTCGAGGTTGATGGATGATTTATCTTCATTTTGAGGCTTAACGGTGATCCTCTTGGTCGGGTTCATTTGCATCATGTTCTGTTTCTTCTTAACACAAATAGATTCATCAAAAAACAACATGAGGTTTTTCCTCCACAATAAAAAGTCCTACAGGTTGTAAACTTTGAAAGCTTTCTTGACTTGGATGATCTAAGAATATTCCTTCATCGACTTTACTATCAAATGTTTTAACCGATCTTTACCATTATTGTGTATGAAACACTTGCAAACAAACACACGAAAAGAAAGAAACAAGAAACCTTTCATTCCAAAGCTCATAGGGTGTTTTGCCTTGACTCTTGGTCAGCATGGATCTATTCCGAGAGTAAAGTCGCAGGTGTTGATAAACACCCAAAAATCTTTTAGAATATCGACCAAATTTATCATTGTTCCCTTGCGAACTTCTTCGAGTTCTGTTCCTTCTTTCAACAACACCATTTTGTTGAGGGTCCTTACGGTGATGTTTCATGTAAAATTCCATTCTCCGCACAATAATCGATATGATATGATTTATAAACTTCAGTTCCTTTGTCGATCCGATTTTGACCACACTTTCAGATTTTCTCATTATTGAGCCTTTTCGATGAATTCTCGCAGCTTTTATTCTAGTCCCTTTCTTATTTGGTAAGAATATGACTCAAGTATATCTTGAGTAGTCATCAACTACTACCAATGTGCTACTACCAATGTGTATTTCCCGCCATTAGTGCTCACGCGGTGTTATAGGACCAAAGAGATCCATATGCAATAATCAAGTATTCTTTCAAGAGAAACTTCAACTTTGCTTTTTAAATGATGCTTTAACTTGTTTTTTCCTTTCGCACGCATCACAAATGTGTTCCCTGAACACTTATTAAAGCAACCCTCACAAGAGCTAATCTTGCAAGCTTGTTAGTGGTTTTGAAGTTTAGGTGATTCATTCTTTTATGCCATAACCAATTGGTATCGTGGAACTTTTAGCAACTAAACATGTATCTTTAGGAGTTTAACTCAATCAAGAAGATACACATTCCCTTTTCTTGTACCGGTCAAGAATACTTACGTGATGTATCATCTTTCACAAAACATAAGTTCTTGGAGAACTCAACATTGAAACCCTTATCACAGAATGGCTAATTGACAAAGAAGTTATGCTTCAATCCGGATACATATGAAACACCATGGATATGAACGAGTTGATTTCCAAAGTTCCATATCCTTCTGATCCATCCCCTTGGAGTTATCTCCAAAAGTGATCTCATGGGCCTCTTTGTTCAACATAGTCGAGCATCTTCTTGAATCTCGTCATATGTCTTGAGCATCCACCGTCAAGATACCATATATCGAGCTTTTTTCATCTCTGCTCATCAGTTCCATGTGGTCTTTCATCGCCTTAGTGACCTTGTTTTCTCCCCAAAAAAGCAGATCAATTCTTAGGTACCCAATTTGTGTAGGGTCCCACGAGGTTACCAGATTTTCGGAATCCAAATCGCCTCGACAACTCTAATCACTTTAGAGTGGCTAATTTGTCTTCCATAAACATCAACATATACATCCACTACTCGGGTGCCTTAGCGCTTTTTCAGATATGTGTGCTAGCTTTAGCATGAACATGGGCTTTTGAATTCTTCTTTGGTTCAGCCTTCATTCGGGATGCTTAGGCTTTTGTGCAGGTGGTCTAAATCTTTGTTGACTTGGGTTCGGATAACCTTTACCCTTAGGCAAGTGAGGTTCAAAGTTGTCTTTCGAAACTGGTCTTTTCAAAGGTAATCGAGGACTTGGTTTCTTCAGTTGAGAATGTCTCTCGCTGAAAGTGTTTCTCATCCGAGGATTCCTCGATGGTTCAAAGGCAAGTGGAGCCTTCGGTTTGCATTCTTAGCGTGAGGCTTTGACGTACTTGTTCGAACTTTCCATCCGACCGCTCGGTTTTCTAGCCTTCACCCGAGGTTTGGGCTTTCTAACTCGACCATTGGGCTTTTACCGAGACCATAGGTCCTTTTCCCTTGTCTACAACCTTGGGCATTACTCAAATTTTGAAGTGTAGGTGCCACTGGTTTTACAAAGATAGTCTTTCTTACTACTAGATCGCGAGATTTAGATGACCTTGTGAGGTTCCCCCCGAATGTATCCCAATCCGCATTTTATAGTGGCAGATCTCGATAACTCAATTTCATCTATTACATTAGATGCTTTATTCAATAGAGTTAACTTCTTCGCGTGCACTATCCTCACGATTCAGAGAGTTTATGCTTCTCGAGAGGTCATTGAACTCGATTATGATTAATTGAATTTCTTGAAGGATTTCTACTTTTTCGATTAGGGACATTATCGCCTTCTCTTTCTCTCGAGAGTTGTACTTTCGTAACATCCAGTTCATCAAGAGCTCCCATTAATTGAGAAGTGATTTCATTATTGCTAGAGTCTTTCCATTTTAGATTTTCACTTTTCGGTTTTATTATCGCTCTTGAGTTCTATTTAGCGTCCTTGTAAAACAACATAGTCCTTCATCGATTCTCAAAGGAATCCATAAGGTCAAAACGACCGTTTTTCAATTGGAACTTGAAAACTCTTGTGCTAGTGTAGGAGCAACAACAGAGAAAGAAGAGCTTTACCTCCTCAATGGCCATCGACGATGATGTCATCATTTTTTTAATCGTCCGAGAATATCTCATCCGAAGAGCTAGATCCTCCTGAGTTTTTCTTCTTCGCAACCATGGCCTTTTTTGCTAGAGAACTTTGATCTCTTTTAGCTTGCCTTTTCTTCTCTCCTTAGCACTCAAACCGACAATCATACCGAAGTGACCTTTCTTCCGCAATTATAATAACATCCGATTGGTATCATCATCGATCATTTTCTTCTTTGGACTTGAAGTCCTTTTCTTGGATGAAGATCCTTGACTTTTCGTGTCTTTCTTCTTCTCGCTTGATCCGTCTCCGGGTTTCTTCCTGGTACCGTGGTTCCCGTAATAGTTTTTGTATTTTTCCAAATCTATTATTAAGTGCATCGAAACCTCCTTGCCATCATTGCGCTAGCTTTTCCTCAAGCTCATTCTCGATTTTTGGCATGGGGTTCTCGTTTCTCTAGTTTTATTGTGTTTTATCTTTGGCTTTTAAAGCCACGTTCTTACTTGATGAAGAATCATCTTTGCTGTCAGCCTTTTTGGATTTCTTATCAATTACAAATTCATAGGCCTTCAGCTCAGAGAAGACTTGTTGGTAAGGCATTGAACTAATGTTCTTGGTGTTTTCAATCACCACTGCATGAATATCCCATTTCTTAGACAGCCCTCTAAGAATTTTCAATGAAACTTCTCTCTGTGAATATTTCTTTCCAAGTGCATTTAGATCATTCATGATGCTAGTGAATCTGACTTCCAATTTGTCTATTGATTCACCATCATCCATTTCAAAACTATCAAACTTTCCAATTGCCACTGAAAGTTTGTTTTCTTTTATATGATCGATCAAGGCCTTGGCACATACAAACCAGTGTATCCCAAATCTCTTTAGCGCAAATACAAAGTGAGAGATCATTCCCATCACACCATCATCAATTGTATCAGTATAGTGTGTCTTTTGCAATGTAGTCTAGATTGACTAACTTTCTCTCCTCAGAGTCAATTGGTCATCGACTTGGGAAATTCGCTCCAGGATCAATTCTCTCATCTTCTGTTCTCTTGGATTCACCACAAGAACCCGAATGGTCCTTGAGAGACCACTCTCCACACCTTCATTTTGAATACGAGATGAGCTGCGATTCTCGATCTCCATAGGTCATAGTTCTCCAACCGAGAACATGAGAAGTTTTTTGAAGACATTTTTCTCGATCTTTTGAAAAGTAAAAAATTTCAAAAATAAGATCAGTTCAGATAGACCACAAGTATTTTTGAAAATAAAACTTTGGTCAACACAAATAGGGTCAAGTTGAACCACTTGCCCAGATACCACTTGTTGGGTCCTGTAAACGAGTCTTACACGGTATGGGGGGAATACACGGTTCGGTTTTTAAAACTTTTTCTTATCGAGGTCACTTGGGTCGATAGTCCTCAAGATTAGGTTCGAGAAGCACAGACGCTCTGAGTCAAAGTCCAATCGGAGATGATCCCGAAGCCGCTTTCAAATACCTCCAGATAATCCCAACCGAAGTCCTCGAGTGTCGATATCTTGAGTTGCTTGGATCGATAACTAACTTCATCAATCCTCGTAAGAGAGTTGTTTTAATAATTATCCGTTTCAGCTACTCACTGCATTTGAATGGTTGGCCCTTAGATTATACTCGTTTTAAGCTTTGTTGAAAACCTTCCCTTAATTGAAATAGTGATTAGGCTGTGATTCACTTATGCAACTTCAGTGGATTGATTCCAACTGAATATCAGTGAAAAGTATGCTTTCAAAACAAGTTAATGCGCAATTAAAAATACGATATAAGGAAAGCAATAAAGAACACATCAATTATAGTGGTTCGGAGACTCAAGCTCCTACGCCCACTCTCCCGACTTTTTAGAGAAATTCACGGTCAACTTCTGAGCTTTCTGACTACCTCGTAGTTTACTTACTCAACTCGGCCCTGAGTTTTCTGAGCACCTCCGTAGTTTACTTACTCAATCACACACAAGCTTTCAGACTACCCCTGTAGCTTACTAACATTTCCTCTAGAGTTTTCTGACTATTCCGCGTGGTTTACTTACTCTTTACAACTCTTCTCACCAACAAACACACTCCAACTACCTTCTCAAGGGTTTGGGGTTTCTCGGTTGGTTTCCAACTAGGATGAGATATCCTTTACAATGAAGCACAATGCAAAGGGTTAGGATATCTCGACTAAGCTTTGGATAAATCTTATCAAAGCTAGGCTTAGTATAGTGAGCTCTTCAATATCGAAGCACTTGGGAAATTCTAAGTTTTTCGAAAGTGCTTTAACTTTTGCAAGAATAAGTTTGAGCTCTTAAGTTGAGTATAAATTTCCGTGAACCTTACAATGTAGAGGGTCACCAAGATTTATAGGCATACACCAAGGTCACTTTTGAAAACTATCCGTTGGAGAGATAGCCGTGAGTTCCCTCAGGGTGTGTGAAATGGCTATATTTAGGGTTTGAAACTCCCTAACACGTTTTTAGGTAATAGCTTTTCATGTAGTCGGTCTTCACTTTTTGGGTACCGAACTTTTGTACATCCGACATCTTTTTTCAATGACCGTCAATCGGTAAGGTCAAGATGGCATGGTCGTCTTCCTCTTTTTGACTTTTGTCTCCGGTTAAAGGTAGACACCTTCAACGGCTCTTTTTGGTTACAAACTCCGAGTTTGATATAACCTTAACAACACTTCGACTTAGTTCCTTTTTGTCGATTTGAATGTCTTGGCAATATCTAACTTCTTAAGGAATCGCGATCTTCTCAAGATGTGCATCCTTTAGATAGATATTATCGATTACCCTCGAACACTTTCAAAGTTCATATCGAGCATTCAAGATATTATCGAAGTCTTGAAGAATTCTTGCGCCTTCAAGATTTTTTGATCTTCGCCTTCTTCGGTCTTCGTGGTCTTCTTGAGTCTTCGAGTCTTGTGGTCTTCGAAGTCTTCGTGGTCTTCAATCTTTGTAGTTTATCCGACCGATGTACTTAGTCTTCGTGTCGAAGTCTTGATTACTCAAGATCATATCGAAGTCTTCAAGATCTCGATTTCATCCCGAAACTTCGGATACTTTAAACATACCGAAGTTCTCCAAAGTCTTTGAACCTATCCTAAACTATATCTCACGACTATACATTTTGCGAGATAACATCCTGATTACTCTAAAACTGAATCCTGACTCAACTATCAAGATCATTATGAACATGTCATACTTAGGGGTTTTGGGATCTTAATCAAAATCATATATCTTTATTAAATTCATCTCCCAACAGGTATATTCTTAGGATATTCCTCATCTAGCAAGGCTTTTCGTGGTTTACAACAAGCGAACCCTAGTTGTGGAAGAAACACCCCATGTAGTCTTTGATGAAGCATCTTCGAACAAGAGAAATTTGCCTCGTAACAAGATGTACCGATCAACTAAGACCGATGCTCAGAAAATGGATCAGCTAACGATCAAGGAAAAAGGATCAGAAATCATAACAGTATACATTCCAGATCTAGCTGATTCACCAGATCAATCAGATCCTAAGGTACGAAAATCTATCGATGAAGAAGCCGGCACAACCGAGATAAGATCAACCGAACCATCCGGTTCGGTGGGGAACACTGAAGTTCCCATAACGGACATCGCACATGATGAGTCCAACATCACCGAGACGATGTTCTTATCAAGTGGATCATAACCGCACCACCAAATACCGCTAGTAATGAACCTTTATCGAAATGGATGATGTTCTCCAAACCGACGCAAATCGTAATGTATGACTCGGATAACCACCATCCAACTGATCCGATCATCGGAGACCCATCCGACAGAGTTAAAACTAGACATCGATTGGTGAAAGTGCCATGTATTGTTGTTATCCGCCTATGAAGAAACCTACAACAAGAGAGGAAGCTCTACAAGATGCAAGTCGGATTCTAGCCACGCAGAGGAGCCGGAACAGTTCTAGAGAAATCAAGTTTGGGAACCGGTGACGGACCAAATCATCAAGACGTAATTGGCACGAAGTGGGTTTTCAAGAACAAGAGAGATGAGAAAAATGTCATCACCGTAAATAAGGCAAGACTTGTTGCTAAGGGGTATTCACAATCGAAGGAATTGATTATGATGAGACCTTTGCACCGGGCCGCCGCTTAGAAGCCATTCGGTCAAGCTGCATATGCTTCCCACAGAGGGTTTATTGTGTATCGATGGACGAAAGAGTGCATTCTTAAACGGGTACTAGCAGAGGAAGTTTATGTCGAACAACCTCTGTGCTCGAAAAAGAGCAACCAAGTGTACCGTTTAAGAAAAGCTCTTTATGGTTCGAAACAAGCTCCTCGAGCTTGGTATGATACACTCTCTCGTTCTTGGTAGACATTGGGTTCACTAAAGGAACAATGGGACGTAACCTTATTTAGAATAGAAGATGGAGAAGATATTCGATGGTTCAGATTCACGTGATTTACATCATCTTGGGATCTCCCAACAAGAGTCTATGTGAAAGATTCAAAGAAACCGATGCAAGGGAAGTTCGAGATGTCCATGATGGGTCGATGAATTACTTTCGGGTCTACAAGTGAAGCAAAGTACGGATGGGATATTCATCTCGCCAAGCAAAGTACACTAGGAATTTATTCGCTAAGTTTGGAGTTCAAAACTCGTAAGGAAGCCAAAATTCCTATGATGACCGGATTCAAGATGGATCCGGATGAGGATGGTCGAAAAACAAATCGGAAAAAGAATATAGGGCTCTCATTGGATCCTTACTATACCTAATCGCCACAGACAGATATCACCTTTTGCAAAGAGGTGTATGTGCGATTTCGTGCAAATCCAATGCAAAGCCACCTAGAAGCAAACTAAACGGATTTTGAAGTATCTCAAGGGAACAAGAAACCTTGGTTTATTTTACCCATCGATGATAATCTAGAGCTTAGTGGGTATTCTCGATTCGATTATGGAGGTTGCAAGATTGACGTAAAATCAACCTCAGAACATGTCGCTTTTTAGGAAGTAAACCGATCTCGTGGTTCTCAAAGAAGGCATATCATTATGACATCTACTATCAAGCAGTAATATATGGTCTGCAGAAGTTGTTGCTCCCAACCGCTCTCGCTTAGCCAAATTTGAGGGATTATAACATTGTAGCTAAGAATGTACCTATATTCTCGCGATGTTAATAGTGTTATGCAATCACTCGTAATCCTCGTTTCTACATACAAGATGCAAGCATGTGGATGTCGACACCATTTTATAAGAGATCATGTTGAAAAGAAGAATATCATAATGGAAAAGATTCATACTGATATACAGAAAGCTGATATTCTAACCAAGCCACTAGCTGAGATCAGATTAGAGAATTATGCAATGAACTAGGGCTTCTGGATCTTGGAGAAAAAGCACCTAAAATGCTTGATGGGATGATCTCCAGAACCAGCTGGTTAAGAGACTAACCAGGTTAAAAGAAGTCAGTTGAGTTTGGTATCTCAACTGATCAAAAGATCAGTCAAGGAACTGATATAAGAAGGTACTGATCAGATTTATGATTTGTCAGATTAAAGGAAATGATCAGATTTAAGATTTATCAGATTAAAGGAAACACTCAATTTAAAGAATTATCTGATTAAATCAGTTTGATTACTTTACATCTTTGTAAGTCGATTAAGCTGATATTCAACAAGCAAGATTCACAGATTAAAGCCTACAATTGCATAAAAAAGCAGAAAATTTACACAACAATGAAATAACAGAAATTTTCATTGATAAAGACCCGAAGGTCAGGTTACATTACAAGTTACAAGTACAAAGGACCCGGAGGTCAGTACATAATTCATAACCGAAAACCCTAAACCTATAACCCTAAACCCTCATCCTAACCCTAGAAGAGGAGGAGAGAGAGAGAGATTTTAAGATCTCATGCTCTCATTTTCCCCCACCTAACCAGGGGAAGAAGGCTTTGAAATAATCCTAAAGCCGCTAGCTGAAGCTAAAACCAGTGGAGCGAGAGAGGCGTTGATAGGATTTCTAAGCCAGGAGCTCTTAGACCTGAAGTCAATGGGTTTCTCCACTTTTGTTAAATGGAGCACATGTGCCAAGAAAGTGGTTCAAAGACCTTATGGGCACATGTGTTGCATGCAAAAATTGAGTTGATATACGAAGATCAGTTGTTGTCTGATCCAGACCGTATATCAAACTCATGTTTTATATCAGACTGAGTCTGTTGATGCTAGTTCCATCATATCGATAGACACACAAGGTGCATACGGTTAGGAGAAGTGTCTTCTCGGCCATGGATAAACAGACCATATACCGGTGGTAGAGAAGCTTGGCAACAATTGTATGTGAAATCTTTGATGACGCAAAAAAAAAGTGATAAAGGGACACACATGGTTGATTTGAGAAGTGAAATCATTGAAAAAGGGGTAAAGGTGTTTGCCTAAGTCTCAATTTAAATAAGGGTTCACCAGATACATGATTCTACAAAGAAGATAAGTATGGTTAATGGGTTATGTTGTGTAAAACATTGGTCCAATTTATAGAGGCCAAGCAAGGGTGTGAATGCAAATTTGATTTCAAAAGCCTCTAAGAGAAATTTGCATCACAAGGACAAATAAGCGGTAGGAATCACGCCGATCGATAATTGGATAAATTTACTGCGGATTGACATATCAAAATATTCAGACTATAATTACGCATGTCAAATCGTGCCAACTTAGGGAATAGAGACTACTATTCTAGACTAAGTTTTGGCGGTAACACATATCCCAAGAATTGACTTGATCTGAGAAGAATCAGATTAGGTCAACTCAAATCGATTTTATACAAAACTGATCTGATGAGGAAGATCAGTTGAGCTTGATACAACAACAAATCAGATATATATATCAGTCTATGAGAAAACAGAAATATCAGTTGAAGGGGGAACTTCAACTAATCAAGGAGGATCGGAAAAGGGAAATCAGACGCAAAGTGAAGCGGATCACTTGAAAAGAAACATTGGGAAATTATAAGGATTAGGTAGAAAAAACTAAGATCAACAAAGTAGAATCAACAACTACAAGTGGTATTGACTGATTACAATATCAGCCAACCAGATACGCTTTTCTGTTTCCTTGTTTATTGCTTACTTATTTGATCTTATCCGATATTATTTGCTTTTTCTTGTACTCATTACCTTTGTGACGATTCCCCGCAAAACATTTAATGCGGACGGGGTACTTGTATTAATTGCTACAAAATGAGCTTTTAAATCCAAAAGGTTTTCAGACGCTTTTTTCCTAACCATACGATCAAAAACCGTTTAATCTGGATCGTTTAATCTTTTCAAACGGTTGATCTCCCAAATCTTGTCTTTTTTCCCTCCTCCTCTTTAAAAGGTTCATCAAAAACCCTACCAGAGTTCTTTCTAATTCAAAAACTTGCGATTTATTCTCTGAAAACTCCAGATTACTTTTCTGTGATTCGAAGTGCTTTACTTGAGTTTCAACATTACCTTTCCGAAAAATGGAATCTGGTAATTTCTAATTATTCGATGAATCATCTTTTCTCCTAATCCATTGATCTTATAGATTTTGTCAATCGATGGTATCATGTGTTATGCTTTATTGTTTCTTGGTATCCGCATGTGTTTATCGATTATTAGGCATGAGTATAGGTCTGATAATCAATATATGATATCCTCATGCTTATGCACAACTTTAATCAAGTCTATCTTATTGTAGATGGCCATTCACGGAATGGGGAAAATAATGTGCAATTATGGAATCGAATAAACCAAGATTGTCGGCGACAAGTTCGTGCGCTTTGATATCACTCGGGATCCCGGAATCAATGGAAGTGGAGCAAATTTCAAGAAAGGAGGTCTTGAGAAATATTATACGCTTCAACGCAATCCAAAGGATGCAAGATGAAGCACTCGAATTCCTAAGGAATTTAAGAGTGGATACGGACGCTCCAGGAGAAGAACTACTTTCGTCAGTCAACGGAGAAGAGATCAGACTGACGAATGTGGACATAACTCGTCTGCTTTCATTTTGCAAAAGGAAGAATCTCATCACAAGACTGGCGCTGGGAGAATGAAGATGAGCTGATCAGAAAAGAACTCTTCAAGGAAACTGACAAACATCAGACCGCAGGTTTTGTCAGGCCGATGCTAAAAAGGAAATACCGACTGTTGTTTTACATATTGTCAAAAACAATCATGGGTATTTCATTCAAATTGTATGCTCTAACATCCGGCTAAACTATACAAAGATGGTGCGATAATTGACGGCCAAGAACATCAATCGACATGGTTTCCTCGAAGGCCATTCTACTCCAAGAACATGAAAAGTTTGGAGTTAATGAATGGAGGGTGTCTATTCGAAGAAGAGGATCGCTAATCTCAACAAGGTTGCGATTATCTTGAAAGACAAACCGCCAAATGCCGAATGGGACCGAATGGATCGAAGTCCTATAAGGCCTTCCTCGCCACCACTTCAAACCATATATGGGCCACCCCCGATGATGATACGCGCCCACCCCCAAAGTCAAGAAAGAAAAAGGAAGGCAAACCTCGTCTACACCAGATGCTCCCCGGAAGAAGAAAAGAAAATTGGTGAAGGCCCAGGAGAAGAGGCCAAGACATAAGCAGCCCCCATGACTCAGATCTAGAAGATGAGTCGATGAAGAAGGAGCGCCAGATCACCGATGCATCACAAAAAATCGTGAAAAATCAGCAGCAGCTTCTCAAGCCGAGAGCTCGCCGTAACATTCTCGAGGAAGAAGCGACGAGATTTAACGATCTCTTTCTGCTCCAACTCGAAGCCGATTCACCGCCGACCATCGGGTTTGCCGAAAGCATGTTTCTCCTTCTTCTTCCACCGCCGCAAACCCGAAACTACATCGGTTCATGAACCGTAAAAGCTTAACGTTATAGAACCAGACGCACCTACCTCTACAATGTAACCTCCGCAGTCGAGCCAATCGCATAACTTCCACCTACCAAGCACCACCGTAACCCTCCACATCTCATCAACTCCGAACGGGATGCATAATTTCGAGTCTAGATCATCAAAGACCATCACAGGGAAAATGGTCGTAATGCAAATCGAACGAGAATTGATGAGATGTATCCAATCGGGTCGCCCATCCTCGCTATTAGAGAGGAAGTTATGGAGATCCTCACCGGAGAGATCTCCGATAAAAAGCTTCTCGATTTTATAATGATTATAGAATGAGATGGTGAGGCCGATGAGTTTGCGATTTTGATTTCGGATATGAGGAAATCGCTAAAGTATGATCACCACCGAGCCGATAATCGCTGAATCTATCAAAGCTCGATCCACGCGAGTTCGGGATTGATCGAACAAGGTGAACCGAGATCGCCAAGATGCTCCAAGCAGAGATCTTACTATGAAGGATGCGGTGAGTCAGCTGATGATAGTGGAACTGTGTCATAGATTCATGACCAACCAATGGAGGCACAAACAACTAAAAACAGATCAAGTGACGATAACATTCCTACATCTCACATCACCACGATCAACTATGGGAGATCGATCATGTCTCAAAGATCTCCGAAAAGAAGAAGTTGAGGGAGTGATAGTCGATCGAGGCAGATTGGCCTCAAAGAAATAACAGATCAAAGGAATTGGCTATTTCCCAGATTGAGGCGATCAAAGATCGGGCTTCTCCCAAACAGTGACTACCTTGTTCCGCCGAACTTATAAAATCGCTTGATGACAAGTGATTCAGTGTGGATCAACAACAAGTTTTTTTTCGATGCTCAACGAAAAGCTAGAATCGATGTAAGAGAAACTTGACAAACCGATTTTACACTCTCTATCGCCATGGAATTGCCAAGACCGAGCCGATCTCGAAGGTTCAACATCTAACGCTTTCAAGTTCAAGGTTTATCATTGCAGATCTCAACAGGGCGATATCAGTCAGCTTTGGATCTCTGACTTCCCACCTCACAACTCTTTTTGATCAAACCAAAAAGGGGGAAGGACGGAGTGAGAAACCAACTGACATGATCGTAACAAATGAAGACCCGATTCAAAGCGGTTGAAAACTATGGATAAAAGACTAGACCATCTGGATCTCTTTTGCTAACGAAGTCTCTAAAAAAGATGGAAAAGTCAAAGGCAAGAAAGTTAGGCTATGTCAAGGGGTCTTTGGGACATCACAACCTCATACCAGCCACTCGACTAAGATAGTCACAAGAAGCACAGCTAGCCAGATACAGGCCGATAAGGAACTGGCTGAGAAACTGTCCAAAGAACAGATTGCTGAAGAAGCCCGAAAAAGTGAAGAAGAAAGAAGGGCAGATAAATTGGCAGAGGCAGAAAATCTGAAGAAGAAATTCAGACGAGAGCGAAGAAAGGAAAGATCGAAAATTGCACAGTAACCTCACCGCCAAAGAAGAGTTGATGAGATCATTCAAAAACCGGCCGAACATGCTAAGAGGTTTGAGGAATGGAATAAGATCGAAGTGAATGGCTTCGGATGCCTTTGTTCTTGATCTTGTTCCACGAGAAGAATCTCCTGCACGATGAATTCCTCAACGTTTGAAAAACAAATATCCGGGATTTTTTCAAGTATCCGGAAAATGAGGCCAAATTAATCAACGAAAAAAATATCTCGCCAAGAGTATGATCTGTTGGATTACTCAAGAAGGCAGATGGCTCATTTGACATACCGGCATTTCGAGAGATTCTATTTTGACATTTCGAGCAAAACGCATATAATCGATCCTCGCCAGACCAATGATGTCAAATGGAAACTTTATCGATTTTCAACGCACCTCAAGATCAAAGAGAGATGCCGAAGGATACAAGCCTCAAAGAGTGAAGAATCAAGACTTCTCAAGATCACTTTTTTTTAAATTCAAACTTTTTCGATGTAAAATCAACAGATCTAATGAAAAAGTTTATTTTTCCGATCCTAAGACAAAATCTCATTGTCTTCTCGATTATGTGCTCTTTTAATCGTTTCTATACTTATCAACTTTGTTTGGTTTCTCATAGTGTTTTGGTTTCATCAAAAAGGGGAAATTGTTGGGAAATTTAGTGTTTTGATGAAAGTTCCGTAAACACATGTAATAGACCAGTCGGACAAAGTTACCGATCGATGTTTATATTACCGTTTATAGAATACCGCTTGATAATTATCAGATAGAACAACCGATGTAATAGATAGGTCACATATTGAGGGGGAACCTCAATATGTATAGGTCGATCTGAAGATATGAAGAGCGGTACGATATCCCGATGGCCGTAATGCAAGAGAAGAATAGAAGATCGATCGATCCGATCAAGTCGATATCACAACAAGTCATAAAGCTCAAACTCGTAATACTTGAAGATCGATGACTTCCGTAAGATCGCACTGAAGACCTACATCGGTCGAAGTCCGCTAGTTGAAGCTAAGTCAACCCAAGCACTGTAAGACTAATTAGGTAGATCGATCACATTTTGATCGATCAGTCACCACCAGTGAAAATCGATATTTCACCAAATCATACGCCGATGATCCGAACAAGAAGAATGTCAACCTTAGTTGGAAGAACAACACCAAAAGAAAAGCGCGCTCATAACCAATAAGGACGAGACACGATGATCGGAGCCGACAATTACGGATTTGATGTCGCTTTAACGGCTATAAAATACAAAATTCACACTTTCTCGCCATGCCGTTCCTCAAGACGCCACATCAATCCTCGCGAAAACCTACTAAATATAGCCGAAATTCAAATCGCTCTCCAACGGCTCTTTTGATTTCAAGGTCTATAAATATGGGATCACACTTCAGAGTGAAGACACGGAAACACCGAACAATCAAGCTCAAGCAATTATCGAATTTCGCACGAAGAACACTAACAAGAAGATTATTTTATTAAGTGTTCATCCCATAAGTTCTTAGCATAGAAATCTTTTTCATCTACCGATAGGTTATCTCAAACACTAGAAAAGATTTCATAGTTGAACCAAAACAATCTTATCCAAACCCAAAGTTAGGTTAAGTTGTTTAAGAAGATTTCGCACTAGGGTTTCTAGTTCTCGATTTGGGATCGGTTGAGTGAGAACTCCTTAAATATCTGGATTAAAATCGTGTTGGACTAACACAAAAATCTAAGTCCAATTTTGGTTTAGTTGGTGCCCTTTGTGATAGGGAAGAGCGGACGTAGGATCGGTTTGTCTCGAACCACTATAAATCTTGTGTGCCTTTACCGCTTTGATTAACTGTTTACACAATCGCACACAACTTTTTAAAGCAAAGATACAAATTCTAAGTTGAGATCACTTAGCACCAAGCTTTCGATCCGATCAAGCTTTCGACACTTCAACCAACTTGTTAAAAGACTAACTTTGAATCGATTTATCAAAACCGGTTTTTCACACGGGTAAAACTTAGCTTCCCGACACATCAGCTTAAACCGATAGTTCGAATCGACCGCCTTCAGCGATTAGTAAGTTGGTTATCATCCAAACCGATTTCTTTCAGACTGATCAAAGCTAATCGCCATCACACCCGACCGCATAAAAAGTTTTTTAAGTCTATTCACCCTCCCTCTAGACTTACGCCTTTCACAAAACCTGCTCGGGGACCTACAAGTCTTATTAGTAAATTATATATATTTTTAATATATTTTATTAAATAATAATATTTGTTATTTTTAATAATATATTACTAAATATAATTTTTTTATTAATATATTATTGAGAATGTCTATAATTTATATTTTTAAGATATAATATTATTATTGAAATTATATAGTATTCAAATATTATTATATTAGTTTTATTGTTGGAGTTGGTTATTATTTTTATTTTTATTGAATAGAATTTTTTGAATAAAAATTATATTATTATTAAATTATTATTTTGTTGTTGTTGGTAGAAGATAATATTATAAAAAAAATGATAATATTTTTGTGGAAAAAAAATTTCATTCCTCGAGATGTGGAATTCATAAATCATGGGGTATGTAAGAAAAATAATTCTTTATTTTTTGGAATAATCAATCCCAATGGAATGATGTTTCCTTCTATAAAAAATACACATTTCACCAATTATTGTATTTGGAATAAATTAATGAACGATCATTCAATTCTCAATTTATGCCAATATACCAATCATACCGTTAGAGGCATGGGTAATTAATTAAGAGTCGGTTTGGCTTATCTTTTTAATTTAAACACTTTATAAGATATCTAGGGGGTTAACTCAAAAGTATATATATATATATATATATATATATATATATATATATATATATATATATATATTTTATATTAAATTTAAATGTAAAAAATATTTTTTCGTAATTATCAAAGAACTTATAAAATTTATTAATCAAACACTTTACAATTTATAAGTTGCTTAAAAATTACATATTATAAGTTCTTATCTTATACTAGAGCTTATAAGATGTTTAAAACAAGCTTAGCCAAACGGGCTCTAAAATGTGTGTAATGATTAACTTATTTTGAGGAAGTGAAGTATCATTTTTATTCTCAAATCTGAATCATTACAATTGCCTGATTAAAAAAAAAAAAAAAAAATCGCCACGAATACCACAAAAACTCGAATCTTTAATTAACATAATTTTGCGGATCTAACCTGGCCACATTCACTTTTCTTAGTGTTGTTATTCTTTGTTGCGAATAGCACTGTACTCATTCCTCTCGCTGTGATATTTCTCTCTCTTTTCACGGCGGCATGTTCTCTGCTCTCCTCTTGCAGCGACATTGCTCGAGCGCCCAAGAATGTTAAGACTATTGTTGGGGTTATACTGTAAGGTGTGATTTTACTTTATATATAATCAAACTGAATTTTTTATTTATTTATTGAAATAAATTATTTATCACTGATGTATTAAATATGATTGAATGTTACATATATTTACTGCATATCTGTTCATTACATAGTACGTGTTACATTGTAGTTAATGTGGTGATACCAGATCACGGAAGATCACATTAACAAATCCTTATAACCAAGTACAAAATTCACAACCTAGATGGAGATGAACAATCCATCGTGGAAGGTTGAAGTGTAATACTCAGATTGACTTGTTTTGACCAAGAGATTACGCTAGTGCATTATGATGCACTGAATAGGACCTACAACGAGGATAAATTCTTCAGTACTGAACATGGAAGGATTAGACCTCAGTGGTTCGTTATTTCTTAATCTCCGTTCCTTAAATAGGATCGTGTGAAATTAATAACTATTGCTTTGACTTATCTTGGGTAGAGAGTCATTGTGACTCGATACTTTATATCTTGGACAATATTATTAGTTACACGACGATTGCTAAGATTTAATACGGAGAATCGTGTGCAAGTGCGTCCTGCGTGATTTGTCCCATTGGGAGGCTCAGAAGATTTATCATACCAAATCTTGCAAGTGGAATTAGTTTCCGGTATGGATAATAATGTTGAGTCATTCTTAAATCAAGGATAAAATATATTAATTAATATAAAGTTTTTCAGTGGCTTGAATTAATTAATGGACTAGGATAATCTTAAACACGGGAAATAATAACCGGGAGCCATATTACAATAATATGAGTTAAGATGGATAGTGCAATATTAATTATGTAGAGAGATTAATTAATATTTATGGGCTTGAATAATATTATGACTAAATATTGAAAATTCAAAGTCCATTAGAAGGTCTAATCTTAATTCTCCTAAATGCCCCTTTAGTAGCCCAAAGATAAAGTCCAATAACTGAAAAATGTGCTTAAAATAAAAGAAATATTGTAGCCTTATTTTTCCTTAAATTTTCAAAAACTATGTGTAGGAGAGAGAAAAGATTTTCTTGGAAAGATTTTATGGGATAAGTATTCTTGAGATACAAGTTTATCACATAAATTCAAGAAAAGTCAAAGATCTTTTTCCTTTCTTTATTAATCATATTTTTTTTGAAATTTATAATGTCTGGGGGAAGAAAATATATTTTGTGATTATTATGGAAGTAGAATATATGAGATATATTCAAGATTGTATCTTGGGAAGATACAAAGAAATTTCCCATAACCCTATTAGGGCACAAATTTTCGCCCCCTCTTAGATCTATAAATAGGGGATGGATTTTTCATCCCCAAAACAATTCCATGTGTTGGAAAAATTAGAAATCCACAAAGGTGGTGACATATATTTTTCTTTTTTTTTTTTTGTTAATTGTTCACGAAGTTTCCTACCACCGGATTGTTGAACAAGGACGGGAATACTAAAGAAGGACTTTGGGTGTGTTCGTTGAACCGTTGCTTTCATCTATCTCCGTTTAATTCGCTAAAAAAGGTACGCTTTACGTAACTCCTAGAAACCGTGATTTGTAGGATTTACATTGGCTTTTTATATATGCATCTTTGTGTTGTTGCTATTTGATTATTATTTGAATTAATATATGATTAATTCATGCTAGTAATAATTAAATAATTTAAATTTGTATTTAAATTGCACCTCGAATAGATCTGGGCACCCTATTTCCCAACAATTGGTATCGAGCCTCGGTTTTGAGCTCGTGATTTAGATTGTAATTTAAATTGTTGTTCATTAAATTTTGAAAATTAGATAGTAGAATTGTTAGATCTTTTCTTGCGGTATCCAATTGTCATGGTAATTTAATGTATGTTTATATTCATGCGTAGAATTGATGGGTTTTTTAATTCGACTCTTTTCAATTCGTTTTTCTCGTCGTGAAAATCCACGAGTAGATTAGGCTATTTATTTTGTTCAATGTAATAGACTAGTTCAGATCATAGGTTTATTTATTTTTCGTTAAATAAATTATAACCAGATCAAGACGAGGCGGCGGGTTGAAGACGGATCTCGAATCGTGGCATGAACAATAATGTGCGTAAACGAACGCTGGGGGAGGCACGCTGCATGACGCGACATCGCCAGTAACGCTGGTGCCAAGAGGCAAAGTCGCGGGCGCACGGGACGGGGTCAAGCGTCCCGGCGGCTGGGGGACCGGCGTGAAGCGGGAAAAAGGCCAGACGGTATGGGCACGGGCGCTGCGGAGACGCAGGCAAAGCGCGGGCGAGATGCCGCTGAGGCGTCTTATTTGAGCGCATATGGATACGACGGAGTAGAGCGACGCGGCGAAAGAAAGAAAGGGGGCAAGACGGCACGCCTGTACCGCCGAGTGTTGCCAAAGCGACAAGAATGGGCGCCGAAGTTGATTGATACACGAGACGGAAGAATTTTTATCAAGACGATCGAGGGAGAAATTGAAGACTCGACGATTTTAAATTAAGAAAAAAAAAAAATTAACCGTGACAATTGGATATATGTGCCCAATGTGTTTATTTTTTTTGTGTTGATGCTATGTTATTTTCTTATGCTTGTATTTAATTTGTTTAAATATGTTTGCATGAGGATTTGTTTTTCATGAAAAATCTCAAGTTTTCAAAAATTACTAAGTATGCTTAAATAATTAATTGACAATTTTATTCTAGATAATAAAATTGGATTAATTTTTGACCTCCATGATTTATTTATTTGTGAATTCTTTTGGAGAAATTCCCCTAAGGGACGGCCAAAAGAAAGTTTTCACATGAATAAATTCTCAAAAGGATGATTGTGAATTATTATTAGTGGCGACGATGACCCTCCCAAGAGGCTCGTTCAAAACGAAATAATAATTATGTATTTAATCATGGTTATTACTTAAGTATAACATTGATATGCATATACTTACCGAAGTCCTGTCTAATTTTATATTGGTCAAAGTTTAAGCTAACTATTAATTGAGAATTAAAGGTTTGTAATTGTTCTTGTTTGTAACCTTCTTAAATGTGTTTTAAATGATGACCCACCAACGTGGCTCATTTAAACTGTTTTGAGATGTTGGCTGATGCATGTTCGTATTTTTTTTTTAGATTTTAATATGATTCATGTTATCGAATTATGTGATAATTTTGTGTTATTAATACAAAATGTATGTTTATTTTCAGTATCATCATGTCGCAACCTTTTAACCCACTGTTCAATATACTTAAAGACAATTTACTTATTGGAGAAAATTTTGTTGATTGGTATCGTAAACTTACTATTGTCCTAACCGTACAACATCATAACTGGGTTCTTACTGCACCTAAACCTGACAAGCCAACTGACGAATCTAGCAAATCGAATAAGAAGGATTATGTTGACTGGGAGCGGTCCAGAGAAATGACAAAGTGTACCATCTTGGCTTCAATGTCAAATGTGTTGCAACACCAACACCAAAACGTTGAAACTGCTGCGGACATCATGAAAAATCTTAAAATGATATTTCGGCATCAGAACCGAGTGGCTCGTCAGATCACCATGAGAGACATGATCTCGATGAAAATGGTGGAGGGAACGCCCATGTGGGAGCACATTCTCCAGATGATGGCTCGCCTAAACAAGCTCGAGGTACTTGGCACTGAATATGACATCGAGACCCAAATCAACTTCATACTCCATTCTCTGTCGAAAAGTTTTGAGCAATTCAGGCTGAACTACCAAATGAACAATCATAAGTTCACGTTGTCTGATCTGCTACAAGCTTTAGTCTCGGCATAAGGGATATTGGGGCAACAAAGTCAAACCTTGGTGGCAAATGGTCCTTCTTCTTCTTCTAGGCCAAAAGGAGGTAAGAACAATAAGAAGACAAAAGGTTAAAGCCAAGTTAACTCAAGCGTTGCCAAGGGCAAGGAAAGGTGAAGGGAGAAGGAGGAGCTAAGAAGTCGGCTAAGGGGAAATGCTACAATTGTGGTGAGAAAGGACAAAGGAGGTCGGCCTGTTCCAAACCCAAGCGGAATGGAAAGAAAGGTAATTCTCACGCACTAGTTGTTGAAACTTATTTAGTATGCTACCCACTCATGGGTAATTGATACGGGGTCCACTGATCATGTTTGTTTCACTTTACAGGGGTTCAAACGGACCCGACAACTTAGTGGGAGTGAGATCCTCATCACGCTAGGTGACGCTACGAGAGTGGCGGCTGAAGGCAGTGGGAGAAGTGAAGCTGTCTTTTGAAGACACA
This sequence comes from Stenogyne calaminthoides, assembly GCA_037126765.1. Lineage (NCBI taxonomy): Eukaryota > Viridiplantae > Streptophyta > Magnoliopsida > Lamiales > Lamiaceae > Stenogyne > Stenogyne calaminthoides. Next base: position 41,467,654 of record JBBCBC010000001.1, on the reverse strand, counting down.
GTTTTAGTTTTAAAAGATGTTCTTTACGTTCCTAGTTTTAGAAAGAACCATGTTTCGGTTTCTAAATTATCTTTGGATGGATATTCAGTTACTTTTTCTTAACATGTTTCGATTTTTCAAAATAATCTGCTTATCTGTCATGGAACGTTGTTGAACAATCATTATATTATTAACTTTTCACACCACGCACAAAATGCATCCTATAACACATCGACTATTTCAAGCACTAAAAGAAAACGTTCAACTGACGTAAACGAGACACTTCTTTGGCATCTAAGATTAGGTCATATTAATCCGAATAGGATCCAAAGGTTGGTCCAAGATGGTTCATTGGAGTCTCTCCGGGTTGAACCATTTTCAACCTGCGAATCATGTTTGAAGGGTAAAATGACCAAGCGGGCATTTGGAGCCAAGGGGATTAGAGCTAAAGAAGTGTTACAAATTGTTCACACGGACGTGTGTGTCCAATGCAAATCAAAGCTAGAGGTGGCTACGAGTATTTCGTTACTTTTATAGAAGATTACTCACGCTATGGGTACGTTTTCCTATTGAAGCATAAATCTGAGACCTTTGATAAATTCAAAGAATTTAAGGCTCAAGCAGAGAATCATAAGGAAAAGATTATCAAGTTTCTATGATCTGATCGTGGAGGCGAATACCTCAGCGACAAATTTTTGAACTATTTGTCAGATGAAGGGATTGCATCCCAGTTAACTGCAACCGGAACCCCTCAACAAAATGGGGTTGCAGAACGAAGAAACATAACACTTTTAGAAATGGTCAGATCAAAGATGAGTTATGCGGATTTACCAAAATCGTTCTGGGGTCATGCCTTGGAAACAACAACTTACATTCTAAACTTAGTGTTATCCAATCGGTTCCCAAAACTCCTAGAGAATTGTGGACCGGGCGCAAGCCCAGTTTGAGACACATGAGAATCTGGAGGTGTCCAGCATACGTGTTGGACAAGAAAGCCGGTAAGTTGGATGGATGTTCGGAATTAAGGTTATTTATATGATACCCCGATGGAACAAAGGGATGCATGTTCTATGGTCCCGAAGATCAAAAGGTCGTAATCAGTACGCACTTTAGATTTTTGGAAGAAGACTATATGAACGATAGAAAGCCTAGAAGTGAGATTACCTTAGACGAGTTAAGAGAGGCAGCCCCAGTGCCAACAGTACAAGTTAATACACCAAGCGAAACACTTACACAACCGGAACCGCGTCGTAGTGGGAGGGTTGTCAAACAACCCAAGCGAGTCATGGGGATAGGAGAGTCCTCGAACTTGATCCCTGGTGACATTGAATCAGACCCCTGGACATACAACGAGAAGATCCAAGACAAGGATGCAGATTCTTGGCAAACTGCAATGGAAGCCGAAATGGTATGGATCACAATAAAGTGTGGGAGCTAGTTGAACCACTTGATGGGGTAAAACCATAGGGTGCAAATGGGTATATAAGAGAAAAAAGGATAGGACGGTAAGGTGGAAACCTTCAAAGCAAGACTCGTGGCGAAAGGGTACACTCAGAAAGAAGGGATCGATTATGAGGAAACTTTTTTGCCCGTAGCCATGCTCAAGTCCATCCGTATTCTCTTGTTGATTGCTGCACATCTAGATTTTGAGATCTGGCAAATGGATGTCAAGACAGCTTTCCTTAACGGAAGTCTTGATGAGGAAATCTATATGCAACAACCCGAAGGCTTCATTGAAAAAGGCCAAGATCATCTGGTTTGCAAGCTAAGGAAGTCCATTTATGGACTGAAGCAAGCATCCTTTGCTTGGAATCAATGTTTTGATCAGGTCATAAAATCTTACGGATTTGATCAAAACGATTTCTAGAGTTGTGTTTATAAAAAGCGCGTCGGAACTTCCTTGGTGTTCTTAGTACTATACGTAGATAACATTCTACTCATCGGGAACAATGTAAAGGTGTTATCAGATGTAAGGGCATGGCTGTCAAAACAGTTTGATATGAAGGACTTGGGAGAAGCTGGTCATATCCTAGGGATTAAGATCACTCGAGATCACAGGAAAATGATGATCGACCTCTCACAAGCTTCATACATAGACACTGTCTTGAAGTGATTCAGCATGCAAGATTCCAAGAAAGGTTTTGTACCTTTCAGACACGGAATCCATCTATCTAAAGATATGTGTCCCAAGACACAAAAGGAGATAGATGACATGAAGGGCATTCCTTATGCTTCAACTGTAGGAAGCCTCATGTATGCAATGTTGTGCACGAAACCGGATATCTGCTTTGTCGTTGGCATGGTGGCAAGATATCAAAGTAACTTGGGAAAAAATATTAGACTGCAGTTAAAAACATTCTGAAGTATCTGAAAAGGACTCAGGATAGAATGTTGGTTTATCAGTCAGACAATCTAATCCCCATCGATTACACGGACTCAGATTTTCAATCAGACTTAGATTCCAGAAAGTCTACCTCAGGTAGTGTGGTCTGCATGGGAGGAGGAGTCATGACATGGAGAAGCGTTGTAGGTCCAGAACGGGTTTCGTGAGGGCAGAAGTCTAGAGGGGAGGGGTGAATAAACTTCTGAAATCTTTTCGTGCAAGATCAGGTGTGATGACAGGTTGCCTGATCAGAGTGCATGTTAATTAGTTTAGACTGATATCCGACTTACTGATCGCCTGATGACAGATCAGTTCGGTGTCTATCAATTTAACTGATGTGCGGAAGCTAGTTTTAACCCGTGTGAAAAAACAGTTTTAGAGAATTAGATTCCGCAGTCTGTTTTCAATCAGATGACTAAAGTGTCAAACTGATCAGATCAGTTGCTTGGTGCAGACTGGTCCTAACTCAGAATATGTATGCAGTTTAAACCAAGTTGTGTGCGATGAGTGTAAAATAGTTAAGAGCAAGTAAATACACACAAGAATTTTTATAGAGGTTAGGACAACCACCCCACGCCCACTCTTCCCTATCACAAAGGGCACCAACTTAACTAACTGGACTTAGTTTATTGTGTTATTCCAACACATTACAACCAACATATGTTTTTAGAGTTCTCACCCAACCGATCCCAGAAATCAGAACTAAAAACCCTAGTCTGAAATCTTGCTAAAACAAACTTAACCTAACTTTTGGGTTTTGGGTTTGGGTTCCAACTGGAAATCTATCCTAGTGTTTATGTAGCCTAAAGCTAGAGGATGAGATTTCTATGCTAAGAACAATGGGATGAACACTTATAAAATAAACTTGAATCTTGTGTTCTTTGTTTAAAATCTTGGTATAGCTTGAGCTTGATGATAATTTCTCACAGATTCAATCAAGAGCAATCCCAATTTATAGACCTCGAAATCAAATAGCCGTTGGAGAGCAATTTGAATTTCAGGCTATTTTTTGTAGATTTGTAGGGTTGATTTGACGTGCTTCAGAAACGGCATGGCCGAAAGCATGTATGTTTGTCCTTTCTAGCCGTTTGACTTATGCAGCGCCGAATCCCGCATTGTCAGCTCCGTACATATGTGGCTCGCTCTCATTGGTTAACAAGTACACTTTTCAGTGTTTGTTCTACCAACTAAAGTTGACATTCTTCTTGTGTGATAGTACGTATGATTTGGTGTATGAAACAATTGAGAGCTAACCTGATCAGATAAAACTGATCAGTCTACCTGATAGTCTTTTGGTGCAAGTTGTCCTAGCTTCAACTTAGCTGACTCGACTGATGTAGGTCTTCTGGTCTTGATCTTCTGGTAGTTATCTGATCTTCAGGTCATCTAGTTCTTTATCTTCATTTCTTCACCTGATCATCTAACTAATGGTCTGATCTGATCTTCTTCAAGACTTTATTGAGTTCCCCCTCAATATGTGACCTATCTATTACATCAGTTGTTCTATACAATAATTATCAACTGGTCATCCTAACCCGATATCTAGCTTATCAGTCAGCTAACAGGTTCTGACTTGTCCTATTACAAGTGTTTTGGAACTTTCATCAAAACTCTAAATTTCCCAACAATTTCCCCCCTTTTGATGAAACCAAAACATCTAAGAAACCAACAACAGTTGATAATTTAATAAACAAAACAGAAAATCAGAAGACAATGAGAATTTATCTTAGGATCAGTAAAAATAAACTTTTCATTTAACTGATTTGTCGTTTACATGTTACATCTAAAAAGTTTAAGAATATTAAGTACAACTGATCCTAAAAGTCTTCTGATCTTCACCCTCTTGGAATGTAGCCTTCTGGCATCTCTCGTTGATCTTGAGGCACGTTGAATATCCGGTACAGTTTCCACTTGACATCGTTGATCTGCTGAGGATCAGTTATTTGTGACTTGCTCATGATGTCAAAGTAGAATCTTTGAAAGGCCAATCTATCGAATGAGCCATCTGCCTTCTTCGAGTAGTCCATCACCTCATAATCTTGATGGGCTATTCTTACATTTATCTTCCTGGCCTCATTCTCCAGATACTTCAGAAAGTCTGGATGCTTGTTCTCCAACCAGTTGAGAAATTCCTCATCTGGTGATTCTTCTTTTGGCACTAGGTCCAGAACAAACGCATCCAGGAGCCATTCACCCCTTATCTTGTTCCATTCTTCGAACTTATCAGAATGAGCAGCTGTTCTTGGAATAATCTCGTCGATTCTTGCTGCCAGCTGTGGTTCTGCTCCTGACTTTCCAGCTAGACCTTTCTTTACCCTTAACTTGTATTTCTTCTTAAGATTTTCTGCCTCGGCCATTTTTTCTGCTCTCATTTCTTCTTCACTTAAACGAGCTACTTCAATAATCTATTCTTTGGAAAGTTTCCCAGCCAGTTCCTTGTCAGCTTGTATCTGGCTCGTCGTACTTCTTGTAACTCTTTTTGCAGGGTCAGCAGCTTTAGATGATCCAGCACCGGCGGCCATTTTTCTTGCCTTAGACTTTTCCATCTTTTCAGTACGTCATTTGCGAACAGATCCAGATGGTCTAGTCTTTGGCCATGAGTCTCAACTGCTTGAATCAGCTCCTCTGTTGTTTTAATGAAGTCAGTTGGTTTCTCAACCTGGTCTTTCCCTTTTTTGGTTTGATCAAAAAGTGCAGTGAGGTGGGAAGTTAGGGAGCCAAAGCTGACTGATATTACCTTGTTCAGATCAGAAACATTTAATCCTTGAGCTTGAGTAGTTAATTCTTGGATCTTGGAGATCAGCTCGGATTTGGCAAATTCAACGGCAGTCGAGAGTGTAAGAATGAGCTTATCAAGTTTCTCTTCTGTCTTCTCAAGTTTCTCAGTGACCATCAGAAGAGAAACCTGATTTTGATCAGCCTGGACCAACTTCTCGTCAAAAGTCTTCTTAATATTAGTTGTCAGGTTGGTCAGGGTTTGAGAAAACTGATCTTTAATAGTTTCAATCTGGGAATAGCAAATTCCCGTTGATCCTTTATTTCCCTGAGGCCCGCCTGCCTCTGATCAGCTATAGTGTTGCTAACCGTGTTAGCCAACACCCCTTCTACTTCTTCCTTGAGGAGATCTTTGAAGCACAATTTGATCTCCCGCAGTTGATCTGTGGTTATGTGAGTAGCAGAAATATCTTGAACCACCTGATCAATGTCAGTTGTTTGTGCCTCCGGTGGCTGGCATGAACTGTAGCACCAGGCTCACCTTCATTGGCAGCTCTTGCATCCTTCATCTGAGCATCCGTCTCTGGTTGTGGGGCTTCCTCCCCTGAGTCCAACTCAACCGTATCAGTTTTTTCCAGCTTCCTGTTGATCAGGGCTTTGACAGCTTCAGTAGAAATTAGCTCAGCTGGTGAACTGACCTTAGCAGACTTTCTCATATCAAAGTCGTAGTCAGCGAATTCATCAGCTCCTCCCATCTGTCCAATAATAATTATGAAGTCGGAGAAGTTCTTCAAGCGGAGATCTCTCCAGGTCAGGATCTCTAGAACATCGTCCCTTACAGCCAAATGAGCTTCCAGTTCTGGGTATAATTCATCGATTTTCCGCTTAATCCGCATTCGTGCCAACTTCCCAGTGATGGTCTTCAAAGATCTGGATTCTGGAAGTGATTGTTCAGTTGAGACTGAAGGTTGAACAGTATGGACTGGAGGTTATGTGGAGGAGGTTTCTGGTGGTGGCAGATCAGCGGGTTGATGCCAACCTAGGAGCAATGGTTGATCTGGCTCCGCCACCGGGGACTTGACTTGCTCGTGGACTGGAGAAGGGGAGGGAGTCATGCGCTGAGGAGAAGGTGATCTGGCCTCGTTTTTTCCCTTCTCCTGTTCCCCTTCGGACTGCTCCGGAGAGCTTTCCACCTGCGATCCATGCTCAACAGATTTGGCAACTGATGTGCTTTAAGCAGCAGGTTGAACTGCAGCCTCTTCTTCTTCTGACTCGTCTTCCAAGAAGAGAGTCATCGGTGCCTGTTTTGCTTTCTTTTGCCTTTTTTCTTGAGCCTTCACCAGATGCCTCTTCTTTTTCTGAGGGGCAGCAATTACTGATGTGGCAGCCTCCTTGCTCTTCCCTTTCCTGATTGTGACCCTCAGATCATCATCTGTCGGGCCATAGATGGCAGTTGTGGTGGAGAGAAAAGCTTTGTAGAACTTCTGTCCATTCTGATCCCATTCAGCATTGGGCAATTTGTCCATCAGAATGACTGAAACCTTGTTGAGATTGCTTATTCTCTTCTTCAGGAAGACCTGCCTCTGTTCATTCACTCCAAATTTCTCATGTTCTTGGAGCAGAATGGCCTTCAGAAACCCAGCCCAGTTGATATTTTTGGCTCCATCGATGATAGTAGCCAGACAATGCATCTTCACAGCCGTTAAACCGTTCGGACTGAAAGATATACCCATAATTGTTTTTGACAAAATGTCAAACAACAGGCGGAATTTCCTTTTCAACATCGGCCTGACAAAGTTTGCGGTATGGTGTTTGTCAGCCTCCCGAAAAAGTTCATATATGATCAGCTCATCTTCATTTTCTCTATAATGGGCAGGTGAGATCTTCCCTTTCGGCAGATTGAACAATCGAGTAATATCTGCATTAGTAACTTCGATCTCTTCTCCATTTACCGATGAAACGAGTTCATCCCCAGGGGTCACCACATCCAAATTTCTCAAGAATTCCAGTGCCTCATACAGCATCACTGGGTTGGAGTGTGCATCACAATATTTTTTGAGTCCACAATCCTTTAACAATTGTTCAACTTCCATCGATTCTGGATCTCGTGTAACTCCAAACATTACATATTTGTCTTCCACGATTTGGTTTGCCAAACCGGAATATTTACACATGATTTTGCCAATTCCATGAGTAGCCATCTATATTAAGAAGAAACTATGTGAGTATAATGATTAATAAAAAGCATATCATCTATCTGATTTGCCGAACAAATAACCGATTGAATCATTTTATATCATACTCACAGAGATACCAAGCATTAGAGACGGCATACATTAAAAAATATGTGCAAAACATTAAATTGAATAATTTCAACAAGTAACCACATATTACCAGATTTTGTTGAGGATTGAAATAAAGGTGAATCGCAAGAAATGCTTGATTTGCAGTGTATTTGAGAAATTTGCAGAGTGTAAATCGCAAGCGATTTTGAGAAGTGTAATTTTTTGGAAGGGTTTTGACGAAGCCTATATAAAGGAAAGGAGGGAAAATCGAGACCAAAAAACCAAACGTTTGAAAAGAATAAACGATTCAGATTAAGCGGTTTTGATCGAGCAGTCAGGATTTGCACGTGCGATTTCCTTTTGGATTTTAAAAATGCATTTAATAGCAATTAATACATATTCCCCACGTCCGCATTAAATGCTTTGCAGGGTACACGTCATAAAAGTGTATGCACAGTAAAAGCAGATATTATCAGATAATTTCAAATAAGTAATCAGTAAAAACAAAGGAACATAAATGTGTATCTGGTTGACTGATGTTGTAATCAGTCAATACCACTTGTAGCCGTAGATCTGACTAATTTTTGTTGATCTTAGTTTCTGCCTAACCCTTTGTATTTCCCAACAATGTCCCACTTATCTGATCCTATCTGATCAGTTGACGTTCCCCCTTCAACTGTTAACCCTTATCTGATCAGTTCAGACTGATCTTACTGATCAGTTGGGGTATCTTACTCAACTGATTCTCCTTATCTGGTTATTCTCTTAACCAACTGGTTCTGGAGACCAGTCCACCAAACATTTCTGGTGCACTTTCTCCAAGGTCCAGAAGTCCTAGCTCATTACATAGTTCTCTGAATCTGATTTCAGCTAGTGGCTTGGTTAAAATATCAGCTCTCTGCTTATCAGTATAGATCTTTTCCATTCTGATGTTCTTCTTCTCAACATGATCTCTTATAAAGTGATGTCTGACATCCACATGCTTGCATCTTGTGTGTAGAACAGGATTCTGAGTGATTGCAATAACACTGTTACTATCACAGAATATAGGTACGTTCGTAGCTACAATGTTATAATCCCTCAGCTGCTGACTAAGCCAGAGCAGTTGGGAATAACAGCTTCCTGCAGCCATATATTCTGCTTCAGTAGTAGATGTGGCAACTGATGTCTGCTTCTTTGAAAACCAAGAGATCAGTTTACTTCCTAAGAACTGACACGTTCCTGAGGTTGATTTTTTGTCTATTCTACAACCTCCATAATCAGAATCAGAATACCCACTAAGCTCTAGATTATCATCTGATGGGTAGAATAAACCAAGGTTTACTGTCCCCTTCAGATACTTAAGAATCCGCTTAGCTGCTTCTAGGTGGCTTTGCATTGGATTTGCATGAAATCTGACACATACATCTACTGCAAAAGTTATATTTGGTCTGCTGGTAGTCAGGTATAGTAGAGATCCAATGAAAGCCCTGTATTCTTTCTGATTAGTTTTCTGACCATTCTCATCTGGATCCATCTTGAATCCAGTCATCATAGGAATTTTGGCTTCCTTGCTGTTCTGTATTCCAATCTTAGCCAATAGATTCCTAGTGTACTTTGTCTGGCAGATGAATATCCCTTCTGTACTTTGCTTAACTTGAAGACCCAAAAAGTAATTCATCTGACCCATCATGGACATCTCGAACTTCCCTTGCATCAGTTTGCTGAATCTATCACATAGGTTCTTGTTGGGAGATCCAAAAATAATATCGTCCACATAGATCTGAACCATCAGAATATCTTCACCATCCGGATATCTGCTTCACTGTAGGAATGGTTGCAAGATATCAAAGTAACTCTGGGAAAGAGCATTGGACAGCGGTTAAGAACATTCTGAAGTATCTGAAGAGGACACGGGATAGAATGTTGGTTTATCAATCGGACAGTCTAATCCCCATCGGTTATATGGACTCAGATTTCCAATCAGACATAGGCTCAAGAAAGTTAACCTCGGGTAGTGTGTTTTGTATGGGGGGAGGAGCCATGACGTGGAGAAGCGTTAAGCAGAAATGCATCGCCGATTCTACCATGGAAGCCGAATATGTAGCTGTTTGTGAAGCAGCGAAAGAAGCAGTTTGACTCAAGAACTTTCTGGTGGACTTGGATGTCGTTCCGGATTTTTCCAGCACGATCACTGTTTACTGTGATAACGTCGGAGCAGTTGCAAATTCTAGGGAACCGAGAGCCCACAAGGCCAGCAAACACATAGAAAGAAAATACCATCTTATACGAGAAGTCGTTAAGAGAGGAGACATAGAAGTGGCAAAGATTGCATCTGAAGATAACCTAGCAGATCCATTCACAAAGGGTCTACCTCAGAGTACATTCGAGAGACATGTGGAAGGAATGGGTGTCAAGAGCATTGCCAATTTGCTTTGAGTATAAATGGGAGAAATATTATTAGGTTCGTGTACGGTGACATTAGATGTCACATAGAACACGAGACATGTTTTAGTATACTTAAAAGCAGACTTTGAGTATAAGTGGGAGATTGTTGGGGTTATACTAAAAAGTATGCTTTTACTTTGTATAACCAAACTGAATTTCTTATTTATTTTACTGAAATAAATTATTTATCACATGCTGCATTAAATATGAATGTTATATATATTTATTGCGTACTCGTTCGATAAAGTCAGTACGTGTTACGTTGTAGTTAATTTGGTGATACCAGATCACAGAAGATCAAATTAACAGTTCCTCGTGATTAAGTACAAATTCACAATCCAGATGGAAATGAACAACCCATCAAGAAAGGTTGAAGTGTAAGGCTCAGATTGACTTGTCTTGACCAAGGGATTACACTAGTGCATCCTGATGCGCTGAAAAGGACCTATAGGAGGATAAATTCTTCGGTATTGAATATACAAGAATTAGACCTCAGTGGTGCGTTATTTCTTAATCTCCGTTCCTTAAATAGGTTCTTGTGAAATTAATAAGTATTGCTTTGACTTATGATGGGAAGAGAATCAATGCGATTCGATACCTTGTATCTTAGGCAATATTATTAGTTACATGACGATTGCTAAGATTTAATACGGAGAATTGCGTGCAAATACGGCTTGCTTGATTTGTCCCCTTGGTGGGCTCTGAATCTTTATCAAACCAAATCTTGCAAGTGGAAATTTATTTCTGGTATGGATAATAATGTTGAGTTGTCTTTACTCCAAGGACAAAGATATTAATTAATATAAAGTCTGTTCAGTGACTTAATTAATCAGTGGACTAAGATAATCTTAAACGCGGGAAATAATGACCGGGGGCCATATTATTGTGAAGTTGTAATGTGGGTTAAGATGGATAGTTCAATATTAATTTTATAGTGGAGTAAATTAATATTAATGGGCTTGAATAATATTTTGGCTAAATATTAAAGCTTCATAGCCCATTGGAGGTCCAATCTTAAATTCTCCTAAAGGCCCCTCAAATAGCCCAAACAAAAGTCCAATTAATGAAAAGGAGAATAAAATATTTTGGCTTATTTTTCCACAATAATTTGAAAATTTGGATAGGGAAGAGAAAAAGATTTTTTCTTGATTTTCTTGGAAAGATTTTATGGAATAAGTATTCTTGAGATACAAGTTTATCCCATAAATTCAAGAAAGGAAAAAGATCTTATTTCTTCCTATTTCATGAGATATTTTCGAAAATATTGAACAAGAAATGAGGAGGAAATTTTGTTGGAAGATATTTTGGGAAATAAAATATACTGGATATATTCTAGATTGTATCTTGAGGAAGAAGCAAAGAAATTTCTCAATGCCCAACTAGACCTAAATTTTCGTCCCCCCTAGTCTATAAATAGGGGATGAATTTTTCATCCCCAAGTGCAATTCCATGTGTTGGAAAATTTAGAAATCCACAAAGGTGGTGGCCAAATATTTTATTTTCTCCTTTAGATTAAAATCGTTCGTTGATAATCCTCCCACCAGATTACGTTCGTGGATGTGGAACATATTTGAGAAGGTACTTTGGGTTGATCCATTGTCTCAACGGTTGTCTCTACAAGAGGTTAGTATTTACATAATTCCTAGATTCCACATGCTTAAGTTTTACGTGAAATACGTGTACGCATGATGTTTATTTGTTCATTAATTATTATGTTGAATTGAATTAGGATTAATTCATGTTAGTAATTAATTGATTAATTTAAATATGTATTTAAATTCAACTCGAATAGATCCGGGCACCCCTAATTTTCCAACATCTTGTAGAGCTTCTTCTATGGTGGTTAGTTCCTTTAAAGACAGATAACTACAATACATGGCACTTTCACCAACCTGATGTCTAGTCTAGACTCGGGCATTCGGATTGCCAATTATCAGATCAGTTGGATGATCAGATAACCAAGTCCTTCTTTTCTGATGTATGTCAGTTTGGATATCATCATCCTCATCTGATATTGAGTCACTAGTAGTTGGGAGTGGTGCAGAAATAGAATCCACTTGACATGGACAAGTCTCAGCTGATGTTGGAATCATCATATGCTGATGTCTGCCCATAGGAACATCAGGTGTTCCCCCTGAACTAGATGGTTCAGTTGCTACTGTCTCAGCTGTACCAGCTTCTTCATCGACAGTTGTATGTACCTTTGGGTCTGATTGACCTGATGAATCTGTAAGATCAAGCTTTGGGACATACACTGTTACGTGATCTGATCCCTTGTCTTTGATACTTAGCTGATCCATTTTCTGTGCATCAGGTACCGGTTGATCTGGTACTGCTTGTTCTGAGGCAGATTTCTCTTGTTCAGAAGATGTCTCATCAAAGACCACATGAGGTGTTTCTTCCACAACTAGGGTTCGCCTGTTGAACACCCTGAAAGCCTTGCTGGTTGAGGAATATCCTAAGAATATGCCCTCATATGTCTTGGCCTCAAAGGTTTTCAACTGGCTCTTCCCATTATTATGTATTTTCGCACCCAAAAATATGGAAGTAAGAAACACGAGGTTTTCTGCCCTTCCACAGTTCATAAGGTGTTTTGAAGTGAGCCTTTGTCAGAGAACATCTGTTCTGAGTATGGCATGTAGTGTTGATGGCTTCTGCCCAAAAACGGTTTGGAGTGGCATGTTCAGCTAACATAGTACGAGCAGCTTCTTTGAGTGTTATGTTTCTCCATTATGCTACTCCATTCTGTTGTGGTGTTCTTGCAGCTGATGTTTCATGTTGTATTCCAAACTTAGTGCAAAAGTCAGTAATAAAGGAGTTCAGAAATTATGTACCTTTATCGGATCTGATTTTCACAATACTGACACCCTTCTCATTTTTTAATTTCTTGATCAGCTCGGGTATCTTTGTTGTTGTCTCATTCTTCTTATATAAGAATACCACCCAGGTAAACTTGGAATAATCATCCACGATCACTAGAGTGTATTTGCGTCCGCTGAGACTAAGTGGTGTAACTGGTCCGAATAAGTCCATATGGAGCAGTTGCAATACTCTGCTGGATGCTGGTCCTGGGATTCCCTTGAATGAGGCTTTAACCTGTTTTCCCTTCTGACATGCGACACATGTCTGATCCTTAGAGAATACCTCATTCGGGAGACCCTCAACCAGGGACATCCTTGCTATCTTGTTAAGAGTTTTAAAGTTCAGATGACTCATTCTCTTGTGACAGAGCCAACTGCTGCTTTTGGAACTCTTAACAATCAGGCATGCATTTCTTGGACAACTGTCCAATCTGTAGTGTAAATCGTTCCTTTTCTTGAACCAGTTAACAAAATCTGTTGAGTAGCTCGATTCTTGATAGTGCATTGATCAGTCGAGAACTCAACACTAAATCCGATGTCGTAAAATTGTGAAATCGATAGCAGGTTGTACTTCAAACCATCGACAAACGAGACTCCAGTAACCTGTACATCATCATTTTCTAAGGTTTCGAATCCTCTGGTAAAACCAAAGTTATCATCACCAAAGAGTACACGTGGGCCTTCTTGTTCTATGTATGAGCTGAGGAGATGTTTGTTTCCAGTCATGTGCCTTGAGCATCCACTATCGATGTACCAGATAGTTGCTTGTACACCTCCTTTAATGGCCAAACCCACGCGAACCTACAATCAGATCAGGCTTTAGGTACCCCAGTAGAATCGGGTCCTGGGGGGCTGGCACCCTTGTTGAGAATAGAGGGCTTGATTTGTCTCCCATAAACGTCTCTTCATATGCAATCTGGCCAGTATGATCATTTAGTGTGAGCCTTGGATGAATCAGAAGACTTGGGATTTTTTATTGATATTTGTCTTCTTTTAATCCAGTGAGGCTCAGGTGCAGCAGCCCTAGGTTTCTGATTATAAAGGTAGGTACGACTGCTACCATTAAAAGATTCATATCTTTTTGGCATAGATGGTCTTAGCAGTTTACCCTTAGCTTGCTTGTTAGGCAGATTGATCTGATTAGGTTTCAGATTAGATTTTCCCTTGAGAGGTAGTCTTATCTGATTCCTAATCTGCTGATCAGGTTGAGGTTTCTTCAGAAGAACAGGATTCTTCTGTTGATTCCTCGGCTGATGTCTGATCAGTTGGGGTCCATTTATGTTCCCTTTCTGATCCGGCATTTGCCTTGCCTGGTTAGCTGATCCTTTTCCCTTATCTGATACAAATTTTGCTTTTCGTATATCTTGATCAGAAACTCGTTTGATTACACTATTCTGAAGTGAACCAGACGGGGCTTTTGAGGATGCAGAAAGGTTTTCATACCTAATTCCCTTCTTATTAGTTGATGTTCGAAAATAGTTGTTCAGATCTTGAACGGTCTTAGATGATTTCGTGAAGACCTCTATTTTCTTACGCAAACTATCCTCAGTTGTTTTTAGACTCTCATGCAGTCGGAAGAGTTCATCAAACTTAGCTTGAAGGATTTTGAGATCATCAGCTTGTTGTTTGTTAAAGGCTAACTGTTCCTTAATCAGTTTATCCTGATCAGAAGAACTGACTTTCAGAACTTCCAGTTCTGTAGTCATCTTCTGAACAGTTTCAGCTGATTTTAGTTCAGCAGCTTTTCTTGCAGTATTTTCTTTAACAAGCTGAATATTCTCTATCCTTAGCTTGTCGTTCTCAGCTTCCACTATAATATAAGTGTCTACTGCATTGGAGAGATCATCAAGCAATTGCTCACTGTAGAGCTACATGTCAATCTCTCCAGCAGGTGTGCTCAACACAGCTGGTGTGGAAACAGAAAATCACTATAAAATTAATAGTGAATTATTGACTGCATTTTCTATATTGGCGGCCTTTTTATCAACTTCCGTCTCTGATGACGATTTGGAAACTGGTACCGCATGATGATTATATTTTGGTAATACATTTTATGGACTGCAACTTTGAAAGTAACTTATTCTATCGACTCAAATTCTATCAACTGGTATTACAATATTGATAAGGACGCTAATAATTCCAAGTCAGTTGATTAAATTAACATTATATTTTGGGAACAGTATGCATTATTGTTATTAGGTGAGAGATAATATTGTTTTATAATAAAAGCCACTACCGGTTGCTATTTTTTAAAGATAACATCCCTTTCTTTCTCCTTATTTAAGTTGTACATTTTTGTCCCGCTTGCAATTGGGAGTTGAAAAGGATTAACATCTAGCTAGATGCTACATCATTTAATGTAATTTGGTACTCCATCTTATACGCATAATTAATAATAGACCTAAGGGTACATACATATCTGCTCATACGGTGGCCATGTGATGAACACTTGTGTACAATACAATAAATTACACCAAAAATACACTACAAAATAATGAATTCCTTTTAGGAGTTGTCGAATTTAGATTAATTAATCCCTATTTTAACAAGAGAGAATGCCCAAAAAAGTATCAGGTTAGATTTTTTCCCCTTGAACTTGATAATTCCATGTTTGCAAATGAAATGACAATATATATATATATATATATATATATATATAAAACACTCTGATGCAATTAAAATAGTTTTAAAGTTCCGTGAATTATATTGTTACTTATAAAATTTTATATTTATAATTAGTCAAAATTTATGTTTTATGAAAATTATGCATTTTACTTCCTTTGTCCCACAAAGATAGTCATTATATCCTTTTCATAGTGTATCAAATTAAAAACCGTTTTTTATATTAAAATGTGCAAATTATTTAAAATGCTCCTATTTAAATTGAAATATGCATGTTATTATATTAAAGTTAAGTCTTCATTGTAAATAACAATAAAGGGTATATTTAGAAAGTTACTATTTAGAAAGTTACTAGTAAAATTTAGAATTGCAAGCACAACAATATTGTTTTAGTAGTTTGCGTATGTTGTATACCAAAAATTTACGGGACGAGATTTAAGTTGTACATTTTTGTCCCGCTTGCAATTGGGAGTTGAAAAGGATTAACATCTAGCTAGATGTGTGAGAATTATTGGAATATCACCGTTGAATTGGTGATAGGAGAAATCTATTATTAATAGAACAATTACAGGGATACAACAACTTTCTCAAGATACACGGGAGATTTACATGGAAAGAATATACAATACATGGATAAAGAATAATTCTAATCTTTATCTCTAATATCCCCCGTCAAGCGCTGCGTGGGGTGAAGGCACACACAGAGCTTGGAACGAAGAAACTCAAATGCCGGACGAGGGAGGCTCTTCGTGAAGATGTCTGCTATCTGAAGATGTGAAGGAACAAAGCTAGTAGATAACTTCCCGGAAGAGACGAGCTCATTTAACAAAGTGATAGTCCAAGTCAATATGCTTGGCACGCTTATGGGCAACAGGATTCTGGCTCAAGAACAGAGCACTCTTATTGTCACACATAAGAGTCGGACGAGAAGCTATGGTCGAACGGAGCTCACGGAGAAGATTAGTGACCCAAACCAATTAATCATGATTCGCTAATGTCCTTACTTTCGATTCACGGTTTGATCAGTAACCGCTGGTTGTTTCTAAAGCGAACCAAGAAACAAGATTTCCCCAATAAAAATAGAGTAACCATAGGTGGAGCACGCGTCTCGATGCAACGGGCCCAACAAGATCGGAATAACCCAAAATGTAAGTATGTCGGCCTCAACGAATGAGAGACCATAGTGAAGCGTACCCTTGACATAACGAAGAATACGTTTCACTGCTAGAAAATGAACGTCAGTCGGAGAGTGAAGGAAGACTAACCGAATCGACGGCGTATGATGAGAGATCGGGGAAGGGTGATGGTCGACATCTAAGGCACCAACAACGAGCATTTAATTGCATATAGATTACAATAATCATAACAAGAAATCTTACAGTAACTCGAGAGAAGATTTCTCAACTATGGTATCCACGTAATCCCCATTCACGGACTTGCACAGATTTGCCAGCGTTGAATCTGAGACGAAATTTGCTAGGAAAATTCATATTCTAGATTTTATGGAGAGAATTTGAACAACGTTATTTGTGAATTCCCAAGAGCATATATATAGGAAAAGACCAAATTTTAAATCTTAAGCTAACCTGATTGGGAAATAAAATCCCTAATCTTTATTTAAATAAATCTCTTAGATTTATTTCCCATACATAAAATCTCTACAGATTTAATTCCCATGTATATCAAATCTCTACGAATTTGATTCCATATATATTAAATCCTATAATAATATTCCAAATATTATTATTGGGAATTCTATTTAAGTAAATCCAATTTAATTAAACATTAATAATAATTAATTCCAAATTAATCTATTATTAATTAATTCTCCATAAATTAAATATTAAATCCAATTTAACATTTAATCAACCAACTATAATTCGTAAAAGGAAACTACTTGTTGTGTGACCCATAGGCCTTCATATATCGAGCGATTAGTCAAACTAACGGTCTTAATTGAACCCTAGACAATAAATAAGACATTCTCAATATATGAGGTACGTTGCGAGAAACGTGCAACTACCTGTACTGAAACATGGGCTATTACGATTTCCTCCTTTCATTCACTAATACTCGATTAAGCCTTGAACATGATGAAGTGTCTATTCAAATAACTTAATCAATTTATCTCAAATCACTAATTGATCATGTATGTCACACTTAGCCACAAAGTCTAAGTTGAACGTGCATCGACCGATGACTTTGATCCAATTATGATGAGAAGATGAGTATTCTCTCTAAATCCACATTGAGGAATGATTCCTATTCTTGGCTCAACTACCACGCACATGCACTTCGTGATGAACCCAATCCAAGCCGTACCTACCCATGGTTAGGGTGCAAGCATTGGTCATGGTCAAAGTTCATCATCCCACACATGTCGTGCGTATTGACCTCAAGTCAAAGGAGTATCGTATCGCTCCCACTAACCGAGACACCCATAGACACATATAGTGGAATATATCAAACGGTTTCTCGGATGGGTATACCAATACCCTCTAAGGTATCTGTGCATCCATCATGAGATACCTAGTATCTCGTAGTAAGTGAGATCTTACTACACTCTCTAAGAGTATGATGCAGATCGCACACCAATCTCCATTGTATCATCAATATACCATTCTTGATGATCCTTGATCGTGGCTATTTGAGAATCATGCTTAAGTCATCTGAGTTCTCACAACCTCAATGATATCAATGACTCATGGGAACATTTGCATGAATAAATGCAAACAATCAAACATAATATTCAAGCAAGTGTATTGTCATATATTAATATTAAGTGAACTATAATATTAAATCAAACTGAATATCATCGAGTATTATATCCTTACAATAGATTATCTCTAGGACACTAACACTAACAATCTCCAACTTGGACTAGAGTCAATCACCATGTCTAACCCCTAGACCATCAAATGTCTAGTGTGTACATGAACACTCAGTGTTATGGTGAAAGGATCTGCCAAATTAAATATGTGGGAATACATTTTAATTATATTTCACCTATCGTTATGATCTATCGGATCAAATGATAGGCCTGGTACTGCTTGTCGATCTCGGTTCCTTTGCATGCGCAATAGCACCAACTTTGTCTCAATACAAGTTTATCAGACAACTGGCACTCGGAACTACCCCTAGTTCTATCAAGAACTATAAAATCCAGAAAGCCTCCTTGAGGCTTCTGATACAACAATGTACTCAGATTTGGTTGTCGAATCTACGGTCGTCTCTTGTTTGGAACTATTCCAACTGACCACCCCATCATTGAGAGTAAAACGTAACCTGACTGTGATTTGTAATCGTCACAATCGGATTGGAAACTTGCGTCAGCTTAACCAGTCACTACTAGTTCTGACTTTCCACCATAGACAAGGAAACATTCTTTAGTTCATCTAAGATACTTCAGAATGATCCTAACAGCAATCCAGTGAGACTCACCCGGATTCTATTGGTATCTACAAGTGATGTTGATAGCGTAGGCCAAGCTTGGCCTAGTGCAAGTCATGGCGTACATGATCGACCCAATTGCATATGCATATGAGACATAGGTGGACTGTGATAGACTCAACATCCTCTTGAATCTATCCATGTGAATCTTGATCCCTAAGATGTAGCAGGCTTCACAAAGATCCTTCATCATGTAGGTCTTTGACTACCAATCTTCAACGGACTGCATTAACGGGATACTGTTTCCCAAAATCAATATGTCATCGACATACACGATTATGAAAAACAATATTCTTCCCGCTGCGTTTACAATAAACACAAGGATCTTCCGAATTTCTGATGAAGTCAAAGACTTGATAGCTTCATCAAATCGGATATTCCAACTGCTTCAATCCATAAATGGATATCTTTAGTTTGCATACTAGATTAGAATTTGACTTAGATATAAAACCTTCCGGTTGAGTCATAAACACTTCCTTATCAATGTTTCCATTGAGGAAAGCTATTTTGACATCCATCTGTCAAATCTCATAATCATAGTGTGCTGTTATCGCAAGTAAAATTCGAATGGACTTGATCTTTGCAACTGATGAGAAGGTCTCGTCATAGTCAATGCCTTCGCGTTGACTATGACCCTTCGCCACCGACCTAGCTTTGTAGGTTTGTACTTTGCCATTTGCATTGGTCTTGTTCTTGAAGACCCAATCGCAACTTATGGGTTTAACCCTTCAGGCAACTCAACCAAGTCCCAGACTTGATTGGTGTACATTGAGTCCATCTCTAATTTCATGACATCATGCCACTTCCCTCAATCAATATCTGATATTGTTTCAAAATAAGTATTAGGATCGTCCTTATCCGGTATGTCCACATTATCGAGTTCCTCCAAGAGGTAACCGTATATAATGGGCGGATTACGATTCCTTATTGACTTACGGAGCTGTGGTTGTGCAGGTTGTACATTCTGATCGTGAAAATTTTGTGGTGCATTGATTTCATCAATGTCCGAAGAGTCCTCAAGAGCTACACTTTCATATGCCTCTTGGGCGGGAGTTTGAACTATGTTGTTCTCATTCAGCCCACTTGAAGGTTCTTGCACAGGCAAGCCAACTCCAATTACGCTCCCACTGGCTGAAAGACGATCACCTAGTGAAAAACTCCCACCGTGAAAGTTGCTGAATGCTCCCACTGATTCTTTGTCATGTTGCTTTGATAAGATATCAGTCTCTTTGTTAATTTGTGGTTCTTGAATTTCTTCAAGTTCGATCAGCTTACGACCTTGTTCCTTAAAGACATAGTCTTCTTCGAGGAACTTGGTCTGCCTAGAAACAATCACTGATTATTTCTCAGGTAGATAAAAGTAATATCCTTTAGTTTCCTTAGGATATCCCACAAAGTAACCCCTTTCACATTTGGATTCCAACTTGTCGGCAAGCATTCTTTTCACAATCACGGGGCAATCCCATGTTTGATATGTGTAAAAGTTGGCTTCTTGCCACACCATAGTTCATATGGTGTATGCTCAACCGATTTAGATGGAATCCTATTCAGAATGTAAATTGAGGTTTGTAAAGCGTATCCCATAAGAATGTCGGAAGAGAGGAAAAGCTCACCATGGACCTCACCATGTCTAACAGGGTTCGGTTTTTCCTCTCGAACACACCTTTCATCTGAGGTGTTCCGGGAGGAGTCCATTGTGATTGGATTCCATGTAACGTCAAGTAATCAATGAATTCATGGCTAAGGTATTCACCTCCTCGATCTGATCGAAGAGTCTTGATACTCTTACCAAGTTACTTCTCTACTTCAACCTTAAACTCTTTGAATTTCTCAAAAGATTTGAATTTGTGTTTCATAAGATACACGTATCCGTATCTTGAGAAATCATCAGTAAAAGTGATGAAGTATCCGAAGTGACCCCTAGCTAGAGTAGGCGATGGTCCACATACATTGTTATGGATCAGCTCTAGGACTTCTTTGGCACGCACCTCTTTCCCAGAAAAAGGTTTGTTGATCATCTTTCCCTTGAAACAAGATTTGCAATCTCCATAAGACTCAAAGTCGAATGGGGTTAAGTAGTCTAAATTTCTTAACCTTGCAATTCCTTTCTCATTTACATGATCAAGTCTACAATGCCACAAGTAAGTCGGGTTTTCATGATTACTAAGTTTGAGTCTTTTATTTTGTATATTAAGAACATTATATCCACAATGCAACAAGTATAAACCATTCACCATAGGGGCATTCCCATAAACCACACCATTCAATGTAAAATAACAATTATTATCACTAAAATGGAAGGAATAACCCTCAATGTCTAACATATGAATGAAAATAATGTTGCGAGTAATAGGAAGAACGAAATGACAATCATTAAGTTCTAATCTAAAACCAAAGGGTAAGTCTAACACATAAGTCCCCACACTTTCAGTAGCAACTATTGCTCCATTTCCACGTGTAAGACAACTTCACCCGCTCTAACTGCCCTATGACATATGAGCCCTTTCACATTAGTGCAAATGTGAGAGCCAAATTCGGTATCCAATACCAAGCAGTTAGCGCTATTAGTGGACATGTTAATCTTAATAACAAACATACATGTTCTAGTGCCAGAAGCACCTAGTGTCTTCCTTTTAGCAACCAAAACCTTATAGTCCTTCTTCCAGTGCCCTCTTCTACTTATAGTAGAGGCACACATCCTTGTCTACCTGCTCCTTCTTTTGAACACCATCTTAGTGATAGTGAACCCAAAAGTCTTGAGCACGTTGTGAAGTTCAGACATGGTCGCATCCGTCTTATTCATATTGTAGTTCACAATGAAGCTAAAATATGAATCCGAGAGCGACTGGATGATAGCATAAATGAAAACGTTGGTCTTTTAGCTCAAAGCCTAAATTACCAAGTTTATCAATTAGGCATATCATCTTAAGCATATTAGGTGAAATCTTCTCTCCTTTAGCTAACAGACATCTGAACAGATCTCTCATCACTTCATAAATCTCAGAATGAGATTCAGAATCAAAGAGATCCTTCAGATGCTTGAGCATTTAGAAGAGACCCATTTCCTCATGTTGCCTTAAGCATATCGGGAGTCATGCCGAGATAAATCACACACTGAGTCTGGGAAACATCCTTTTGATGCTTCTTCTGAGCTGCTACGTCAAACGTGGCTGCCTCAGAGTACCAGCTTTAAGGGTAAACGGGATAGACGTGTCCAACATGTAATCAATCTTTTCTTGCCTTAGCACCAAACACGTGTTTCGGTGCCAGTCCAGAAAAGTTGGCCTAACCAATTTGTTTGTTTCCAAAACACATCTCAATAACAGTTATACATTTCAATTAACCAATAGAAATAAAATAAAACGGGAATTAAAATACAAAATTCCTATGATCAATATTCAACAATCAAAATAAACACGGCCTTTCTTTAGTGTTTATTTTGTCTTCATTATTTTCATATACTCAACGACCTCATCGGAAGAGTACGAATTTATATCAAATATAAATTGTAATGGACTAGGATCCACATTCCTACTATCATGATCCCTGCTTTGGTTGAATATAATAATAGCATAACTGGTAGGTCTCCAAACCAATTGCAAAATTTGCAATTCCTAGTTGATTAAACCCAGTTTAATCGGATGTCCCTTAACTTTCGTTTCCCAGCTTTGGCTGAATAAACAAAGTTAAGTTGGTTTACAACCATCAAGCGGGACACCGTGTGTCCCTATAAAAGTCCCGTTGAATGTAGATCCAAGCAAAAGACTTTGGTCTTAAATACCCATTGGAACGAAATTCACGGTTTACTTTTAATTTAGATGGAAGACATCGTTTCAATTTAATGAAAAACCATATTTTAGTGAGGAACATTTTTAAAGGCGGGGTATTAATTGCTTAATCGAGATCCAACATTATTTCTAAGTCACATTTGAGCAATTACGGGCGCCGCCTACCCAAACATGACATATACGGACTAGCAAATATTTGGGCGCCGTCTACCCAAGCATTTAATACGGTCCAACAATTATTGGGCGCCGCCTACCCAAACAGTTATAATGCGGACTTAAAAGCGTTAACTAATTTAAATGAATAAACAAGTTAACAGTGGGTTTTAATAAACCTTTTAGAAAAACCCGAATTTTAAAATTCACTTAAAAAAATAAATTTTCCATTATAAAATATAAATAATTAATCCAATTAATTATAAATAAAAGTTCAACATTTATTACCATTTATTTTAAATTTAATCCAATTAAATTTAAACTGATTAGTTTTATTAACTTGAATCCTTAATTAATCCAATTAATTAAGTTTTATTAGTCCAACTAATAAACGTATTTTAAGTCCAACTTAATCAGCCCCTAATAATCATTAAATTAGAACTATTTTAATTTATTAAAATTTGGGGCTCAGGTGCAAATTTCTAAAATTGCACGGGAGGGCCTGTCCCAAAATAATTTTGCAAAACAGCCCTCCTCACATCACCGCCCAATCCCACAAATCCAATCTGCAAACCAAAATCCGAATCCAATCAAGTTATACATGTTCCAGTTTTTTCAATTCATCATCATTCAATATCCAATATCGAAGAACAACGAAGAAAACAAAATTCCAGAAACGGGTTAACATAGCAGCAAACGAAAAATAGACACAGTGACACAACTCGTTTCATCGTCGCTCAGAGCGACTCAAACCAAGCAATGAACCGTCGCTGCAATGTCGCGCTTGCAGTGAATCTCACCGCGTCGCTCGAAGCGCACTGGTGAATCGCCGCAGCCGTTCGGTGCGTGCGTTCGATTAATCGCTCCAAGCGATGGATAGAGAGACTCAGCCGCCACCGTTGCTACAAACCCTTGTCGCGATTGACTCCTCCAAGACAACGACGACGAATCGCCGCCGCCCTTTGAGCCATACCGCATCGCGGTTGTTGCAGACGAAAGCGGAGAGGAGGAGACGAACAGTGCCGCCGTTACACGTGGCCAAGCGTGTCCGCACACGCGTCACGAGGCACGGTGGTTAACTGCTTTATCAAGCGACGTGTCGTCGGGCCCCGCCACCAGCGCAGTGGCGGAAAGAGGCGAACAGGGGAGGCCGATTTCTAGGTTTTCGAAAAATCCTAAAAGTGATGCGATGGGGGTGGACGAAACCAAGTGCACACAAGTAAACAAAAAGAAGGGTCAAACCCAATTATTCATATGCACACTCAACATATATTGGTGCAATACGCACCGAAGCAGATTAAAAAAAATTCCTTTTAAATCTAAAAAATATGCAATAAATCATGAGCCTGAAGCGCTGATACCACTGTTGAAATTTAGAGGCACGTAAACACGAAATACATGCGCAGCGAAAATTAAAGTTCACCAACAACAAATATTTAATTGCATATAGATTACAATAATCATAACGAGAAATCTTACAGTAACTCAAGAGCAGATTTCTCAACTATGGTATCCACGTAATCCCCGTTCACGAACTTGCACAGATTTGCCAGCGTTGAATCTGAGACAGAATTTGCTAGGAAAATTCCTATTCTAGATTTTATGGAGAGAATTTGAACAACGTTATTTGTGAATTCCCAAGAGCTCATATATATAGGAAAGGCCCAACTTAAATCTTAAGCTAACCTGATTGGGAAATAAAAATCCTAATCTTTATTTAAATAAATCTCTTAGATTTATTTCCCATACATAAAATCTCTACGGATTTAATTCCCATGTATATCAAATCTCTACGGATTTGATTCCATATATATTAAATCCTACAATAATATTCCAAATATTATTATTGAGAATTCTATTTAATTAAATCCAATTTAATTAAACATTAATAATAATTAATTCCAAATTAATCTATTATTAATTAATTCTCCATAAATTAAATGTTAAATCCAATTTAACATTTAATCAACCAACTATAATCCGTAAAAGGGAACTACTTGTTTTGTGACCCATAGGCCCTCATATATCGAGCGATTAGTCAAACTAATGGTCTTAATTGAACCCTAGATAATAAATCAGACATTCTCAATATATGAGGTACGTTGCGAGAAACGTGCAACTACCTGTACTGAAACATGGGCTATTACGATTTCCTCCTTTCATTCACGAATACTCGATTAAGCCTTGAACATGATGAAGTGTCTATTCAAATAACTTAATCAATTTATCTCAAATCACTAATTGATCATGTATGTCACACTTAGCCACAAAGTCTAAGTTGACGTGCATCGGCCGATGACTTTGATCCAATTATGATGAGAAGATGAGTATTTTCTCTAAATCCACATTGAGGAATGAATCCTATTCTTGGCTCAACTACCACGCACATGCACTTCGTGATGAACCCAATCCAAACCTTATCTACCCATGGTTAGGGTGCAAGCATTGGTCATGGTCAAAGTTCATCATCCCACACATGTCGTGCGTATTGACCTCAAGTCAAAGGAGTATTGTATCGCTCCCACTAATCGAGACACCCGTAGACACATATAGTGGAATACATCAAACGGTTTCTCGGATGGGTATACAAGTACCCTCTAAGGTATATGTGCATCCATCATGAGATACCTAGTATCTCGTAGTAAGTGAGATCTTACTACACTCTCTAATAGTATGATGCAGATCGCACACCAATCTCCATTGTATCATCAATATCCCATTCTTGATGATCCTTGATCGGGGCTATTTGAGAATCATGCTTAAGTCATCTGAGTTCTCACAACCTCAATGACAGCAATGACTCATGGGAACACTTGCATGAATAAATGCAAACAATCAAACATAATATTCAAGCAAGTGTATTGCCAAATATTAATATTAAGTGAACTATAATATTAAATCAAACTGAATATCATCGAGTGTTATGTCCTTACAATAGATTGTCTCTAGGACACTAACACTAACACTCTACAGATGAGTAACCAGAATCTTCTGATGACAGATAAGAGTCGTCTATTCCAGTAGTGTCAGTAACCATAGCTTTCCTATCTTTGTATTGTTGCTCTCTTTTGTTCCTCTTATCTTCTCTTTCCCTAGGCGTCAGGTCAGGGCAGTCTGCACTGTAGTGACCTGGTTTCTGGCAGTTGAAGCAGACTCCTCGCTCCACAGAACTTCTTCTGGCAGGTGAGTCATGTCTTCTGTATGATCTGTCAGGTGACTTCCCGATTTACCTTTGATCTGAATTTCTCTTTTCTGATTTGTAATCTTCAGTACGATCATCTCTTTTCTTTTCTCTTTGGTCGTCTCTTTTGTCATCAGATTTGTTTCTTTCTTGTGATCTGTCAGACGATCTTCTTTCTCTTCCTCTGCTATTCTGATAGTCTTTGTAGAATCTCCTATACTTTCCCAATTGAATATTTGATCTCTCAAGATTTCTGGTGAGTAGAGCAATATGTTCAGCTTGACTAACAATGTTTTCAATAGGCTCAGAAGATTTTGAGCAGCTGTCGCCTGCTTTGAATGCTACTGCTTTTGTTGTTGCAGGTGTGGTTTCGGCAGATGACTCATCATCTTCCTCTTGCCCTCTCTCAATCAGGTCGAATTCATGGGCTTTCAGATTTAGGAACAAACTGCTTGGCTTCATCTTTGCTATATCTTGGCAGTCCTTGATCACAGTAACCTTCATATCCCATTTCTTAGTTAAAGATCTCAGAATTTTGTAGTTGATATCCTTGTCGGTCATTTCACGTCCTAACTCTCTGAGCTTGTTGATAGACATGGTAATTCTTCCATCTAGCTGGTTGATCATCTCGTTGGGCAGCATCTTGAGTTTCTCGAACTTAACCAGTTCAGCCTGTAATCTGCTGTCCTTTATCTGATCATTTCCTTCACATATCTCAGCTAGAGTATCCCACATTTGCTTCGCAGTCTTGAGGTATTTGATCTTTTCTCTGGTTATCTTGTCCATCGTCTTCATGATGATGTGTCTGGCCACTGTATCTAGATTAGACAATTTTCTTTCCTCAGCATCCATCAGAGAAGGACTTTTTCTGATTCTGGCTCCAACTGGAAATTCTGGATCACCTCATTCAGCTGGATTATTCTAGTAGATAATGATAGGTCCTTGTTCAAGAACTTCCATCATTCTGTTGCTTATAGCTCCCAGATGATTCCTCATGAGTATGACCCAATCTGCATACTCATCAATAGAAAACTTGGGTAGATCTGTTCAAGTTTTAAAAACGGTTTTTCAAGATCTGTTCAAGTGACCACAATGGTTCTTCCTCAAGAACCGGTGATACTCAAAGCTAGTGGTCTGTAGAACCACTGCTCTGATACCACTTGTAGGTCCCGAACGGGCTTCGTGAGGGCAGAAGAATAGAGGGGAGGGGTGAATAGACTTCTGAAATCTTTTCGTGCAAGATCAGGTGTGATGACAGGTTGCCTGATCAGAGTACGTGTGAATCAGTTTGGACTGATATCCAACTTACTGATCGCCTGATGGCAGATCAGTTCGGTGTCTATCAGTTTAACTGATGTGCGGAAGCTAGTTTTAACCCGTGTGAAAAACCAGTTTTAGAGAATCAGATTCTGCAGTCTGTTTTCAATCAGATGACTAAAGTGTCAAACTGATCAGATCAGTTGCTTGGTGCAGACTGATCCTAACTCAGAATATGTATGCAGTTTAAACCAAGTTGTGTGCAGTAGTGTAAAACAGTTAAGAGCAAGTAAATACACAAAAGAATTTTTATAGTGGTTCGGACACCAGTCCTACGTCCACTCTTCCCTATCACAAGGGGCACCAACTTAACCAACTGGACTTAGTTTATTGTGTTAGTCCAACACATTACAACCAACAGATGTTTTAAGAGTTCTCACTCAACCGATCCCAGAAATCAGAACTAGAAACCCTAGTCTGAAATCTTGCTAAAACAAACTTAACCTAACTTTTGGGTTTGGGTAAAGATTTGTTGTTGTTCCAACTGGAAATCTATCCTAGTGTTTATGTAGCCTAAAGCTAGAGGATGAGATTTCTATGCTAAGAACAATGGGATGAACACTTATAAAATAAACTTGAATCTTGTGTTCTTCGTGCGGAAATCTTGGTATAGCTTGAGCTTGATGATAATTTCCGTGTCTTCACTCTGAAGAGCAATCCCATATTTATAGACCTCAAAATCAAATAGCCGTTGGAGAGAAATTTGAATTTCAGGCTATTTTTGGTAGATTTACAGGGTTGATTTGACGTGCTTCAGAAACGGCATGGCCAAACGCATGTGTGTTTGTCCTTTCTAGTCGTTTGACTTATGCAGCGCCGAATCCCGTATTGTCAGCTCCGCACATACGTGTCTCGCTCTCATTGGTTAACAAGTACACTTTTCAGTGTTTGTTCTACCAACTAAAGTTGACATTCTTCTTGTCTGATAGTATGTATGATCTGGTGTATGAAACAGTTGACACCAGTTGAGAGCTGACCTGATCAGATAAAACTGATCAGTCTACCTGATAGTCTTTTGGTGCAAGTTGTCCTAGCTTCAACTTAGCAGACTCGACTGATGCAGGTCTTCTGGTCTTGATCTTCTGGTAGTTATCTGATCTCCAGGTCATCTGGTCTTTATCTTCATTTCTTCACCTGATCATCTGACTAATGGTCTGATCTGATCTTCTTCAAGACTTTATTAAGTTCCCCCTCAATATGTGACCTATCTATTACATCAGTTGTTCTATACAATAATTATCAACTGGTCATCCTAACCCGATATCTAGCTTATCAATCAGCTAACTGGTTCTGACTTGTCCTATTACAAGTGTTTTGGAACTTTCATCAAAACTCTAAATTTCCCAACAAGGGTAAAGCAGAAATGCATCGCAGATTCTACCATGGAAGCCGAATATGTAGCTGCTTGTGAAGCAACGAAAGAAGCGGTTTGGCTCAAGAACTTCTTAGTGGACTTGGACGTTGTTCCGGATTTGCCCAGCACCATCACGGTTTACTGTGATAATGCCGGAGCAGTTGCAAATTCAAAGGAACCGAGAGCCCACAAAGCCAGCAAACACATAGAAAGAAAATAACATCTTATACGAAAAATCGTTAAGAGATGAGACATAGAGGTGACAAAGATTGCATCGAAAGACAATCTAGTAGATCCATTAACAAAGGGTCTGCCTCAGAATACATTCGAAAAAGACATGTGGAAGGAATGAGTGTCAAGAGCATTGCCAATCTACTTTGAGTATAAGTGGGAGAAATAGGTTCGTGTAGGTGACATTAGATGTCACATAGGACACGAGACTTGATTTAGTATACTTAAAAGCAGACTTTGAGTATAAGTGGGAGATTGTTGGGGTTATAATGTAAAGTGTGTTTTTACTTTATATATAACCAAACTGAATTTCTTATTTATTTACTGAAATAAATTATTTATCATTGTTGCATTAAATATGATTGAATGTTACATATATTTACTGCATATCTGTTCATTAAATAGTACGTGTTACATTGTAGTTAGTGTGGTGATACCAGATCACGGAAGATCACATTAACAAATCTTTGTAACCAAGTACAAAATTCACAACCTATATGGAGATGAACAATCCATCGTGAAATGTTGAAGTGTAAGGCTCGGATTAGCTTGTCTTGACCAAGAGATTACGCTAGTGCATTATGATGCACTGAATAGGACCTACAACGAGGATAAATTCTTCAGTACTGAACATGGAAGGATTAGACTTCAATGGTTCATTATTTCTTAATCTCTGTTCCTTAAATAGGATCGTGTGAAATTAATAACTATTGCTTTGACTTATCTTGGGTAGAGAGTCATTGTGACTCGATACTTTATATCTTGGGCAATATTATTAGTTACACGATGATTGCTAAGATTTAATACGGAGAATCGTGTGCAAGTGCGTCCTGCGTGATTCCCTTGGGAGGCTCGGAAGATTTATCATACCAAATCTTGCAAGTGGAATTAGTTTCCGGTATGGATAATAATGTTGAGTCATTCTTAAACCAATGATAAAAGATATTAATTAATATAAAGCTTTTCAGTGGCTTGAATTAATTAATGGACTAGGATAATCTTAAACACGGGAAATAATAACCGGGAGCCATATTATAATAATATGGGTTGAGATGGATAGTGTAATATTAATTATGTAGGGGATTAATTAATATTTATGGGCTTGAATAATATTGTGGTTCAATATTGAAAATTCAAAGTCCATTAGAAGGTCAATCTTAATTCTCCTAAAGGCCCCTTTAATAGCTCAAAGATAAAGTCCAATAACGAAAAAAAAATGCTTAAAATAAAATAAATATTGTTTCCTTATTTTTCCTTAAATTTTTGAAAACTATGTGTAGGAGAGAGAAAATATTTTTTTGATTTTCTTGGAAAGATTTTATGGGATAAGTATTCTTGAGATACAAGTTTATCACATAAATTCAAGAAAAGTCAAAGATCTTTTTCCTTTCTTTATTAATCATATTTTTTTCAAAATTTATAGTGTATGGGGGAAGAAAATATATTTTGTGATTATTATGGTAAATATAATATATGAGATATATTCAAGATTGTATCTTGAGAAGATACAAAGAAATTTTCCATAACCCTATTAGGGCACAAATTTTTGCCCCCTCCTAGATCTATAAATAGGGGATGGATTTTTCATCCCCAAGGCAATTCCATGTGTTGGAAAAATTAGAAATCCACAAATGTGGTGGCATATATTTTTCTTTACGAGTTTCCTACCACCGGATTGTTGAACAAGGACGTGGGAATACTAAAGAAGGACTTTGGGTGTGTTCGTTGAACCGTTGCTCATCTGTCTCCGTTTAATTCGCCAAAAAGGTAAGCCTTACGTAACTCCTAGAAATCCGCATGTGTAGGATTTACGTGGCTTTATTATATGCATGAACGTAACTCCTAGAAATCCGCATGTGTAGGATTTACGTGGCTTTATTATATGCATAATGTGTTATTGCTATTTGATTATTATTTGAATTAATATAAGATTAATTCATGCTAATAATAATTAAATAATTTAAATTTATATTTAAATTACACTTCGAATAAATCCGTACATCATATTTCCCAACAACTACGAGGTCTGGCTTGAGAGGGAATAGTACGACTTCAAGGTCTGACATTCCTGGAGAAATGAGCCCGAGCTCACAAAATGTCCAGATCACGAGGTTTGGCATAAGATAGATAATTAGGGTAAAACTATGAGACTTGACTTCCCTAGAATGAGCATGAGCTCATAAAGTGCCAAGACCTAGGATATGAGAGAGAGAGAGAGTAATTGTAAGACCTCGAGATCTTACATCTCTAGAGATATAATGTCAAGTTCACGAGATCTGACATATGACAATGAGTAAGGGATGACCTCAAGGACTGACATTCCTGGAGAAATGATCATGAGCTCAAAAAATGTCAAGACCACAAAGTCTAGCATAGACCACGTCTGGTATAAGATATAAATAAAGGTAAGACATCAATGTATGGCATCCTTGAAAAGACAAGCACGAGCTCATAAAATGCGGACACCATGAGACCTAATGAGAGAGAAAAGATAAGAAAAATGCCTCGATGTCTGACATTCCTATAAAAATGAGTACAAGCTAGCTCATAAAATGCAATGACCATAAGGTTTAATGTAAGTGAAAGATTAGGGGTGAGACCTTGAGGTCTGGCACTCTGTGGAAAGTGAGCACGATCTCATAAATTGTCTAGACCACGAGGTATGGCATATGAGAAAAGTTAGAGGGTAAGATCTTGATGTCCGTCACCCAGAAGAAACTGAGTGTGTGCTCATAAAATGCTATGACCTGAGGTATGGTATATGAGAGGAATAAGAGAGGTACAACCTTGAGGTTTGACACATTGATGAAATTAGGCTGCAAAATTTGATAAGACGAGAATTAGTCGTCTCTTAAAAGTATAAGGACTTCAAGTTCATACTCTTTGGAACTTGAGATTGAAAAGCATAGGGAGAGAAAATGTATAATAAAGATGAACAAGTTACCATGAGGTCGGAGGTTGGACATCTTATAAAAACACACTAAAGAAAACAAGGTCTAATGTATTTAATATGAGCATGAGCTTATACTTGTAAAAATGATTTGACTGTTGGGTCCACCGTATGAGAAAGAGGTACGAGCCACAGTATGTGTACTTATGGAATGAAATTTATGATTTAATTGATAACTATCTACTCTGAAATTTTATCCCAAAATTATCTACTATAATGATTCATGATATACAATTAGAGTAAAGAGGAGTAGTTGATGTGGATTAATATACTCTCACCTAATACATACAATCACATATGTGATTATAGATAAGAGAAGTGGTCATCTCCGAGAAAGGTGGTGAAATATGAGAGAAGGTGGTGAAAATATGTGATTATAGTTGCTGAGAGGGATGAATAGAGATGAAAGAATTCATCTCAGAGAGAGGTGCTAATATATGAGAGAAGTTATCTTTGAGAGGTGGTTAAATATAGACAAGTCGTTTATGAGAGAGGTAGTTATAGATGAGAGAAGTGGTCATCATTGAAAGATGTGATATGGAAGAGTTAAGTAGTTTGTTAGGTGGTCTAGAAGGGCTAGAGCCGAGGTGAAGCGGCCAGGTTGGAGTTTTTTATCGGAGCTCGTGTGATGAATGAATGGTGAGATACTTTTGTCTTAGCTCGTACAACGCATAACCCCTGGGTTTCAACCGAATGCGTACAAATAAACAATATTGGGCGGACTCATTTAGGGTGTAATTCTGCTTTGAGTATTTTGAGTTGATGGGAAAACACATAAAAACATATATGTAGCTGATTAGTGTTTAAATATGTATTTATTATATCTGTTTCATGTGTTATTTTGGTATATTATTTGTAGCATTTTCATATATAATTTCATAAGTATAATGTAACATAGCTAGTAGATGTATTGTTTGATTGTTGAGGTCATAACTTGAGTTATACTTATTATAGATGTTAAACGGGTTGGCCCTAACCCATTAGGGCCAGCCCTATAGGGCCGCGGGCTAAACGGTCCCTTGCCTTAATCGGTTAATTTAAACGGACCACTAACAGTTGAGACATAACCCTAACCCTAACCCTAGCGGGTTACGGGCTCCCAATAAATTTTGAAAAATTATATATATCACACATTGTCCTCTCTTCAAAAAGGTTTTGTACTGCATCTTTGAAAAAATGAAACATGACATGTAATAGAACATCTAGATGATAGTTGATACTTCAATTCTCCAAAATTAAACAACAGAGGATGATAGTTGATACTTCAACATCTAGATCATAAGTCATAAGTCCAAACACAATTTATAGAAACAGAGCAATAAAAACAAGAAGATGAAGACTAACTTGACCTTTTCCGTTTAGAATTAAATAAATTAGTTATGAGTTGATATTAATCTTGGAATTACCATCACATCTCCAAGATCCCACCTTTATAAATCAACCATGACTTGGTATTAATCTTGGACTAACTTATAAAATTATAGAGAAAATTATATTATATATATTAACATAACACAAGGCGGGCCAATCAGGCTGGGCGGGCTAGCCCGTTTAGCCCGCGGGCTAACCGGTCCGGGCCATAAAGGCCCGGTTTTAAACGGGCCTACGATTGCTAGGTCCTAACCCTGCATATAATAGGTTTAAACGGGCCAGCCCGTTTAGCGGCCCGGATTAACTGTTAGTGTTAGTGTTTTAGAGACAATCTATTGTAAGGACATAATACTCGATGATATTCAGTTTGATTTAATATTATAGTTCACTTAATATTAATGTATGTCAATACACTTGTTTGAATATTATGTTTGATTGTTTGCATTTATTCATGTAAATGTTCCCATGAGTCATTGTTGTCATTGAGGTTGTGAGAACTCAGATGACTTAAGCATGATTCTCAAATAGCCCCGATCAAGGATCATCAAGAATGAGATATTGATGATACAATGGAGATTGGTGTGCGATCTGCATCATACTCTTAGAGAGTGTAGTAAGATCTCACTTACTACGAGATACAAGGTATCTCATGATGGATGCACAAATACTTTAGAGGGTATTGGTACACCCATCCGAGAAACCGTTTGATGTATTTCCACTATATGTGTCTACGGGTGTCTCGGTTAGTGGGAGCGATGCGATACTCCTTTGACTTGAGGTCAATACGCACGACATGTGTGGGATGATGAAATTTGACCATGACCGACGCTTGCACCCTAACCATGGGTAGATAAGACTTGAATTGGGTTCATCACGAAGTGCATGTGCGTGGTAGTTGAGCCAAGAATATGATTCATTCCTCAATGTGGATTTAGAGAGAATACTCATCTTCTCATCATAATTGGATCTTAGTCATCGACCGATGCACTTCAACTTAGACTTTGTGGCTAAGTGTGACATACATGATCAATTAGTGATTAGAGATAATATGATTAAGTTATTTGAATAGACACTTCATCATGTTCAAGACTTAATCGAGTATTCACGAATGAAAGGAGGAAATCGTAATAGCCCATGTTTCAGTTACAAGTAGTTGCACGTTTCTCACAACGTACCTCATATATTGAGAATGTCTGATTTATTGTCTAGAGTTCAATTAAGACCGTTAGTTTGACTAATCGCTCGATATATGAGGGCCTATGGGTCACACAACAAGTAGTCCCCTTTTACGGATTATAGTTGGTTGATTAAATGTTAAATTGGATTTAATATTTAATTTATGGAGAATTAATTAATAATAGATTAATTTAGAATTAATTATTATTAATATTTAATTAAATTGAATTCAATTAAATAAGAATTTCCAATAATAATATATGGAATATTATTGTACGATTTAATATATATGGAATCAAATCCGTAGAGATTTGATATACATGTGAATTAAATCCGTAGAGATTTTATATATGGAAAATAAATCTAAGAGATTTATTTAAATAAAGATTAGAGATTTTATTTCCCAATCAGGTTAGCTTAAGATTTAAGTTGGACCTTCCCTATATATATGAGCTATTGGGAATTCACAAAGAACGTTATTTCATATTTCTCCATAAAATCTAGAATAGGAATTTTCCTAGCAAATTCCGTCTCAGATTCAACGCTGGCAAATCTGTGCAAGTCCGTGATTGGGGATTATGTGGATACCATAGTAGAGAAATATGCGTATGGTTTACTGTAAGATTTCTCTTTATGTTTATACGTATTCAATTATGCAATTATGTGTTCGTTGTTGGTGAACTGTTTATTTCCGCTGCGCATGTATTACGTGTTTACGTGTCTCTAAATTCCAACATTAACATCTCTAATACTTATCCAAATTATAGGATATTGATGTTGTTGGACACCTAAGACAATGTACTAAAGCTATAAGTTTTCATATTAGTTCAATCTTGCAAGTTTGGGGTCCAATTATACTTAAAAAGTCGAGACTACATTGTTGTCCAGATTTTAAATGAGTTTTGATCCAAAACACATTTTTGTATTTGGACAATATCTTGAGATATACTAATCCAATTGACCCAATTCCAATTGCATTGGATCACTAATCCATTGAGATACAAGTTGTCTTCAAGTTCAAAAGGTCAAAAACATCGGCATCAATGGTGAAAAGCTAAATCAATGTAAATGTTAAATTTGTCAACAAAATTCGCTACCAAATCTGAAGACAGTTTGAGCTACCTAACCATTTTGGTCATAAATTTCAAACTACAAATCCAATTGCTGACATTTTGGTATCCTTGGAAATCTAATTCAAAGGCCTACAATTCTTATTCAGAGAGCAAATCAAGATTCGGAAGGATAGAAGGCTGAAAAATCAATCTTTGTAGGCTGCCAAATTGAGTACAAAAGTCCCAATGTACAAACTTGAGGCCTATATAAAGGGCTATTTGCTAACCCTTGAGGGGCATGTTGTTGGTCCCGAAAAACCCAATTTAAAACTCGTAAAATCTCAATGGGAGGTGACTTTAATGAATATTTGCTAAAGTATGTATGACAGTTAATATGAAAGCAAGTAAGAACACAAGTATTTTTATAGTGGTTCGAGTCCAACTCCTACATCCACTCTTCCCTTCATGAGACACTAACTAAACCAACAGATATTTATGGAGCTCTCACTCATCGGGACTTATCTCCCTCACGGGATCGGCTATAGATGTTTAATGGGTTCTCACTCTCTCGGGACTTATCTCCCTCACGAGATTGCCTATAGATGTTTAATGAGTTCTCACTCTCTCGGGACTTATCTCCCTCACGGGATTGCCTATTAACTGTAGGGGAACGAATTGCCTGGATCTATTCGGGATGAATATTTAAATACAAATTTAATTCTAATAATTATTACTTGCATGAATTAATCCTATATTAATTCAAATAATAATTCAACAATAAATCATGCATATAAACAGTTCACGTAAATCCTACACATGCGGAATTACTACGAGTTTACGTAAACTTACCTCTTGAAATGGAAATGGACTTGTCGATAAAAACACACCAAAAAGCCTTCCCAAAGTATTCCCTTAATCCTTGCTCGACAATCCGGTGGTAGGATTCCCGCAAACAATTAACTAAAAGAAAAAATAAAATTTGTTGCACCACTTTTGTGGTTTTACTAATTTTTCCAGCACATGGAATTGCACTTGGGAATGAAAGAATCATCCCCTATTTATAGACAGGGTGGTGGTCGAAATTTTAGGGAAAAAACAATGTGGGAAAAACTTTTCTTGATCTCCAAGAAATCTTGAATATATCTCCTATATTCTTTTTCCCATAATTAAAATATTCCACAAAAATCCCACCTTATCTTGCTATGGTGAATTTTCGAAAATCAGAGGGACCAAGAATCCAAGATTTGGATCTTCTTGAATTTATGAGATATTCTTGTATTTCAAGAAATACATATCTTCCATAATATCTTTTCAAGAAAATCTTTCTTGCCCTTTATATTTCAAAATTTTCTAAACAAGCTATATGAATAACCAAGTGGGAGATTTTTTGAATTTAATGAGATAATCTTGTATTCCGAGAATACATATCTTCATTCCATAACAAAATTAAAAGAAAATCTTTCTCCCCTTTTATTCATAATTTTCAAAAAAAAACAAGGAAAATTAGCAACAAATATTTATTTTATTTTTAAACATTTTTTCCAGTTATTGGACTTTATGTTGGGCTACTTGGGGGGCCTTTAGGAGAATTAAGATTGTACCTTCTAATGGATCTTGAATTATCAATATTGAGCCACAATATTATTCAAGCCCATAAATATTAATTAATCCCACTACATAATTAATATTGCACTATCCATCTTAACCCATATTACAGTTAATATGGCTCCCGGTTATTATTTCCCGTGTTTAAGATTATCTAGCCCATTAATTAATTTAAGCTACTGAAATAGCTTTCCATTAATTAATATCTTTTTATCCTTGGTAAAGGAACGGTTTAACATTATTACTCATACCGGAAACTAGTTCCACTTGCAAGATTTGGTATGATAAAACTTATGAACCTCCCAAGGGGGCAAATCGAACAAGCGTACACACGATTCTCCGTATTAAATCTTAGCTACACATGTGACCAATAATATTGCCCAAGATATAAAGTATTGAATCTCGTTGATTCTCTACCCGTAATAAGTCAAAGCAATACTTACTAACCACACGTGATCCTATTTAAGGGACGAAGATTAAGAAATAACGAACCATTGAGGTCTAATTCTTCCAAGTTCGGTTCTCAAGAATTTGTCCTCCCCAGGTCCTCTTGAGGCACTAGACATGCACTAGTGTAATCTCTTTGGTCAAGACAAGTCAATCTGAGCGTTACACTTCAACCTTTCACGATGGATTGTTCATTTCCATCTAGGTCGTGAATGGTGTACTTTTGGTTACAAGGAACTGTTAATTTAATCTTCTGTGATCTGTATCACTAAATTAACTACAATGTAACACGTACTATTTATTGAACAGTTATGCAGAAATATATGTAACATTCGATAATATTTAACGATCGATGATAAACAATTTATTTCATAAATAAGTCCGAAATTGGTTTGATTATACAAAGTAAAAGCATATTTTCAAAGATAATCCCAACAACCTCCCACTTATACTCAAAGTCCGCTTTTAAGTATACTCAAAGATGTCTCGTGTAGATCCGTGACATATAATATCACCTACACGAACCTAATAATGTCTTCCACTTATACTCAAAAGCAGATTGCTACTCGACTTGACAACCATTCCTCCCACATGTCTTTTTGAATGTTTCAGAGAGGCGAGACACTTTGTGAAAGTATACACTAGGTTATCTTCCAATGAGATCTTTAGCCACCTCTTCATCTCCTCTCTTAACAATTTCTCGCCTAAGATTCCTTTCTCTCCCGGTGTGCTTGTTTGACTCGTGGACTCTTGGTTCCCTTGAATTTGCAAAGCGCCCCAAGCAGATATTGCTAGACAAATTCGGAACTTCATCCAAGTCCACTAAGAAGGTCTAGAGCCAAACTGGTTCCATGGTAGAGTCAGTGATGCATTTCTGCTTCACACTCGTCCATTTTATGGCTACACTTCCCAAATGAAAGCACACTAACTGAGGCAGATAGTTTCTGGAATCTAAGTCCGATTGGAAACCGAAGTCCGTGTAAATTTTATGGGGATTAGATTATCCGACTGATAAACCAACATTCTGTCTCGAGTTCTTTTCAGATACTTCAGAATGTTTTTAACTGCCGTCCAATGTTCTCTCCCCGGGTTACTTTGATATCTTGCTACCATGCCAACGACAAAGTAGATATCCGATCTCGTGCATAGCATTGCATACATAAGGCTTCCGACAGCCGAAGCATAAGGAATGCCTTTCATGTCATCTATCTCCCTTTGTGTCTTAGGGCACATTTCCTTGGATAGATGGATTCCATGTCTGAAAGGTACGAAGCCTTTCTTGGAATCCTGCATGTTGAATCATTTCAAGACAGTGTCTATGCATGAAGCTTGCGACAAGCCTATCATCATTTTCTTGCGATCTCGAGTGATCTTGATCCCAAGGATGTGCCCGGCTTCCCCTAAGTCCTTCATATCAAACTGTTTTGAAAGGCATGCCCTTACGTCCGATAACACCTTTACATCGTTCCCAATGACCAGAATGTCGTCTACGTATAGTACTAAGAATACCAATGCAGTTCCGACACGCTTTTTGTACACACAACTTTCGAACTCATTTTGATCAAACCCATAAGACTTTATAACATGATCAAAAACATTGGTTCAAAGCTCTGGATGCCTGTTTGAGTCCGTAAATGGACTTAATGAGCTTACAAACTAGGTGTTCTTAGCCCTTTTCAATGAAGCCTTGGGGTTGTTGCATAT
The DNA here is from genome assembly GCA_037126765.1 of Stenogyne calaminthoides. Lineage (NCBI taxonomy): Eukaryota > Viridiplantae > Streptophyta > Magnoliopsida > Lamiales > Lamiaceae > Stenogyne > Stenogyne calaminthoides. The sequence continues at coordinate 41,428,603 of JBBCBC010000001.1, read as the reverse complement.
AGATTTCCTCATCAAGACTTCTGTTAAGGAAAGCTGTCTTGACGTCCATTTGCCAGATTTCAAAATCGAGATGTGCAACAATCGACAAGAGAATTCGGATGGACTTGAGCATTGCTACAGGTTAAAAGGTTTCCTCATAGTCAATCCCTTCTTTCTGAGTATAACCTTTCGCCACAAGCCTTGCCTTGAAAGTTTCCACCTTCCCGTCCGATCCCCTCTTTCTCTTGTATACCCACTTGCAACCAATAGGTTTGACCCCATTAAGTGGTTCGACTAGCTCCCACACTCTGTTATGATCCATAGACCCCATTTCTGCTTTCATTGCCTTTCGCCAAGAAATCGCATCCTTGTCTTGGATTGCCTCATCATATGTCCATGGGTCTGATTCGTCTTGACCGGGGATCAAGTCTGAGGACTCTCCTGTCCCCATGAATCTCTCGGTTTGTTTCACAACCCTCCCACTACGACGAGGTTACGGTTGTGTAAGTGTGTTGTTTGGTATGTCATCTTATACAGTTGGCAACGAGGTTAGCCCCCTTAGCTCATTTAAGGTAATCTCACTTTTGGGTCTTCTTTCGTTCATATAGTCTTCCTCCAAAAATCTAAAGTGGGTGCCTATGACCACCTTTTGATCTTTGGGACCATAGAACATACACCCTTTTGTTCCCTCGGGGTATCCTATAAACAGCCTTAATTCTGATCGAGAATCCAATTTCCCGGCTTCCTTGTCCAACACGTAGGCCGGACACCCCCAAATTCTCATGTGTCTCAAACTAGGCTTGCGCCCGGTCCACAATTCTTTGGGAGTTTTGGGAAATAATTTGGATGGCACCAAGTTCAGAATGTAAGCCGTTGTTTTCAAGGCATGACCCCAGAACGACTTGGGAAGATCCGCATAACACATCATTGATCTAACCATTTCCAAAAGAGTTCTGTTTCTTCGCTCTGCAACCCCGTTTTGTTGAGGGGTTCCGGGTGCAGTCAGCTGGGATGCAATCCCTTCATCCGACAAGTAGTTCAAACACTCATCGCTGAGGTACTCGCCTCCACGATCGGATCGTAGAGACTTGATACATTTTTCCCTATGATTCTCTGCTTGAGCCTTAAATTCTTTGAATTTCTCAAAGGTCTCAGATTTATGCTTCATAAGGAAAATATAACTGTACCTCAAGTAATCATCAATAAAAGTGACGAAATACTCGTAACCTCCTCTTGCCATGGTTGACATTGGACCAAATACGTCTGTGTGAATGATTTCTAACACTTCTTTGGCTCTATTCCCCTTGGCTCCGAATGCCCTCTTGGTCATTTTACCCTCCAAACATGATTCGCAGGTTGGAATTGGTTCAACTTGGAGAAACTCTAGTGAACCGTCCTTCACCAACCTTTGGATCCTCTTTGGAGTAATATGTCCCAATCTTAGATGCCATAGAAGTGTTTCGTTCAAGTCTGATGAATGTTTTCTTTTTTACCGGAAATAGTTGATGTGTTATAGGATGCATTTCTTGAGTGGTGTGCACAGTTAATTGTATAGAGATTACTTGACCAATGTCCCATAATGAGATACACTCATCATTTGAAGAAATGATGTCATTCTTATTAGAAGAAACTAAGTATCCGATTAATAGAATTTTAGAAACCGAAAGTGAATTCTTTTCTAAAACGGGAATATAAAGATAATCTCAAAAAAAAAAATCTTTAAAAAGGGGTGCACTTCTCCCCATCGCTTTAACCACTACTCATGTAAGATGCAATATATCGCTACTTACGTAGCATTGCAATAACCAATTACTTTTTCGTAACATCGCCCGATGTGATGAGGATCTCACTCCCACTAAGTTGCCGGATCAGTTTGAACCCGTGGAACAAACATGATTAGTGGATCTCGTATCAACCACCCACGAATGAGAAGTATACGCCGCTAAACAAGTTTCAACAACTAGTGCGTGAGAATTACCTTTCTTTCCGTCCCTTTTGGGGTTGGAACAGGCAAACCTCCATTGTCCTTTTTCACCGCATGACTTAAGCACTCCCCCTCTTTGGATTTTTCCTTGACACTACAAGCATTCCTCATCTTACCATTGCCCTTGGCCTTGATTGAGTTTTATTGCTTTGGCTTTTGGTCCTCTTCTTTTCTTACCTTCCTTCGCCTAGAAAAATGAAGACTTACCACTTTTTTTTTTAAAGCTTGAGTTTGGTGCCCCATCAACTCTCTCGCCGAGACCAAAGCTTGCAACAACTCAATTTAGCGAGGCCAAAATGCTTTAAACTTTTTAGGAGAGTGAAGTACCAAATTCATCTGAGTCTCCAGATTATAATCTGCACTCAGAACCTCAAGTTTGTTTAGATGGGCCATCATTCTGAGGACGTAATCCCTTACGGGTTTGTCCTCCACCATTTTCAGAGACGACATCTCTCGCAAGGTGATCTGACGGGTCCCGTATTTTTGACCCGTCAGTTGGCTCATCTGATTTTGGTGTGTCAAGAATCCACTTGTGCTTTTGTGAAATTTAGGACAATTTTAATTTTTCGTTTCCAATCAATATAGTTTCCATACATATTGTATTGACTTTAAGTATATTAACAGTGTAAAAGGTTGCGACATGATGAACTGAAATAAATAATAATATGCATAAGCACAAATATATCACAAGGTTCGATCACATGTTTCATATTAAAATCTCAAAAAAATATGAACATGCATCAGCCAACATCTCAAAACAGTTTAAATAAGCCACGTGGGGTGGGTCATTATTTAAACACATTCAAGCAGGTTACAAACAAGAATAGTTACAAACCTTTAACAAATAGATTAATAGTTGGCTCCCACTTGACCAATATAAAATTGACAGGGACTTCGGGGAAGTATATGCATATCAATTTTATACCTAAGTAATAACCATGATTAAATACAGAATTATTATTTCGCTTTGAACGAGCCTCGTGGGGAGGGTCATCGTCGCCACTAGTAATAATCACAATCATCCATTTGAAATTTATTCATGTGAAAGTTATCTTTTGACCGTCCAGTGGGGGGAATTTCTCCAAAAGAATTCACAAATAAATAAATCATGGAGGTCAAAATTAATTCAATTTTATTATTCATAAAATTATCAATTAATTGTTTAAGCATACTTAGTAATTTTCGAAAGTGAGATTTTTCAAAACTTTTTCTCATGCATTGCAAATTTAAACACAATTTAAATAAGCATAAAAAAATGTATAACATCAAACCAAAAAATTAAACATATTGGGCAAATATATCCAATTGTCATGGTCAATTTTTGTCATGTTTTGATCTTGAGAAATCGTCTTCATAGCCTTCAACGTTCATCTCGAAAAGCTCCCACTTGACTGTCTAAAAAAAAATGCCTTGTCAAGCCACGTCATCGACCATTTCATGAGTCGAGTGTGCCGCCTAGCACTCCCGGCCGTGTCGAGTAAGGCGTCGTCTTGTAATAAAGCCCCCGACAAGATGTCGCCCGGCATTTTGCCTCGCTTCGGCACCAAAAGTTCTCGAAGTGGTTCTCAGCAGCCCGAGCATGCCAACAAGATGCGCATGCAAGGCCACAAGACTCAAGACATGCAGATCTGAATCGCGCCAATGCCGCCCTCGCCGCCGTCGCCCGTTCAGCGTCAGGTCGCTGTGATCGCTGCGCCCGACCTCGATCGCGTGCATTGTCTGGCGGCCTCACCCCGCCTTCCTTCGCGTCTGCGTCTAGCGTGCCACCTTTAACGTTTTTTTGCGCGACGCTTTACGCTACACCGGTTAGGATCCCGCCTTTTAATTCTTCGTCTCCGCCTCCGTTTTCGATCCGGTTATAATTTATTTTACAAAAAATAAATAAACCTAGATCTAGACTAGTCTATTACATTGATCAAATCAAACAAATTCTAATCTACTCGTGGATTTTCTCACGAAGCAAAACGAATTCGAACGAATCGAATTAAAACCAACAATTCATATGCATGCATAAATAAACACATTAAATTCCATGACAATTGGATACCTGCAAAAAAGATCTAGCAATTCTACTATCCAATTTCAAATTTAATGAAAGGGAATTAAATTACAATTTAAAGATTAGAGCCCGAAACCGAGGCTCTGATACCAATTGTAGGGGAACGAATTGCCTGGATCTATTCGGGATGAATATTTAAATACAAATTTAATTCTAACAATTATTACTAGCATGAATTAATCATATATTAATTCAACAATAAATCATGCATATAAACAGTTCACGTAAATCCTACGCATGCGGAATTACTACGAGTTTACGTAAACTTACCTCTTGGAATGGCAATGGACTTGTCGATGAAAACACACCAAAAAGCCTTCCCAAAGTATTCCCTTAATCCTTGCCCGACAATCCGGTGGTAGCATTCCCGCGAACAATTAACTAAAAGGAAAAATAAAATTTGTTGCACCACTTTTGTGGATTTACTAATTTTTCCAGCACATGGAATTGCACTTGGGAATGAAAGAATCATCCCCTATTTATAGACAGGGTGGTGGTCGAAATTTTAGGGAAAAAACAATGTGGAAAAAACTTTTCTTGATCTCCAACAAATCTTGAATATATCTCCTATATTCTTTTTCCCATAATTAAAATATTCCACAAAAATCTCACCTTATCTTGCTATGGTGAATTTTCGAAAATAAGAGGGACTAAGAATCCAAGATTTGGATCTTCTTGAATTTATGAGATATTCTTGTATTTCAAGAAATACATATCTTCCATAATATCTTTTCAAGAAAATCAAGAAAATCTTTCTTGCCCTTTATATTTCAAAATTTTCGAAACAAGCTATATGAATAACCAAGTGGGAGATTTCTTGAATTTAATGAGATAATCTTGTATTCCAAGAATACATATCTTCATTCCATAACAAAATTCAAAGAAAATCTTTCTCCCCTTTTATTCATAATTTTCGAAAAAAACAAGGAAAATTAGCAACAAATATTTATTTTATTTTTAAACACCTTTTCCAGTTATTGGACTTTATGTTGGGCTACTTGGGGGGCCTTTAGGAGAATTAAGATTGGACCTTCCAATGGATCTTGAATTATCAATATTGAGCCACAATATTATTCAAGCCCATAAATATTAATTAATCCCACTACATAATTAATATTGCACTATCCATCTTAACCCATATTACAGTTAATATGGCTCCCGGTTATTATTTCCCGTGTTTAAGATTATCTAGCTCATTAATTAATTCAAGCTATTGAAATAGCTTTCCATTAATTAATATCTTTTTATCCTTGGTAAAGGAACGGTTCAACATTATTACTCATACCGGAAACTAGTTCCACTTGCAAGATTTGGTATGATAAAACTTATGAACCTCCCAAGGGCAAATCGAACAAAGCGTGCTTGCACGCGATTCTCCGATTAAATCTTAGCTACACATGTGACCAATAATATTGCCCAAGATATAAAGTATTGAATCTCGTTGATTCTCTACCCGTAATAAGTCAAAAGCAATACTTACTAATCACACGTGATCCTATTTAAGGGACGAAGATTAAGAAATAACAAACCACTGAGGTCTAATTCTTCCTAGTTCAGTTCTGAAAAATTTGTCCTCCTGTAGGTCCTCTTCAGTGCACTAGACATGCACTAATGTAATCTCTTTGGTCAAGACAAGTCAATCTGAGCGTTACACTTCAACCTTTCACGATGGATTGTTCATTTCCATCTAGGTCGTGAATGGTGTACTTTTGGTTACAAGGAACTCGTTAATTTAATCTTACGTGATCCGGTATCACTAAATTAACTACAATGTAACACGTCTTATTTATTGAAATTATCAAAGTAAATATATGTAACATTCGATAATATTTAACGCATCAGTGATAAACAATTTATTTCAGTAAATAAGTCCGAAATTCAATTTGATTATACAAAGTAAAAATATACTTTCCAGTATAATCCCAACATTAACTACCTTACTTAACCACTAATTCTCTCTCAAGAAAGGGTTTGGGTTTGGTGTTATTTCCAACTAGGTGAGATTTTCCCTTACATTGTTTTAGCTTTTAAGCTAAGGTTGGGAAAATCTCTCTAAGTTTATGATATGGCATTTATGCTTAGATTGTTGGGGAATAAGTTGCACGGATCTATTCGGGATAAATATTTAAATACAAATTTAATTCCAATAATTATTACTAGCATGAATTAATCCTATATTAATTCAAATAATAATTTAACAACAAATCATGCATATAAACAGTTCATGTAAATCCTACGCATGCGGAATTACTACGAGTTAAAGTGAACGTACCTCTTGGAATGACAATGACCTCATTGATTAGACACACCAAAGAAACCTTCCCAAGTATTCCCTTAATCCTTGCTCGACAATCCGGTGGTAGGATGCTCGCGAACAATTAACAAAAGGAAAATAAACTTTGTTGCACCGCCTTTGTGGATTTACTAATTTTTCCAGCACATGGAATTGTACTTGGGAATGAAACATTCATCCCCTATTTATAGAGGTGTGGTGGTCGAAAATTTGGGATAAAATAATATGGGAAAATCTTTTTCTTGATCTCCAAGAAATCTTGAATATATCTCATATATTCTTTTCTCCATAATTAAAATATTCCACAAAAATCTCAACTCCTCTTTGTTATGGAATTTTCGAAATATAGGGATCAAGATTCCAAGATTTGGATCTTCTTGAATTTATGAGATATTCTTGTATTTCAAGAAATACATATCTTCCATAATATCTTTTCAAGAAAATCAAGAAAATCTTTCTTGCCCTTTATATTTCAAAATTTTCGAAACAAGCTATATGAATAACCAAGTGGGAGATTTCTTGAATTTAATGAGATAATCTTGTATTCCAAGAATACATATCTTCATTCCATAACAAAATTCAAAGAAAATCTTTCTCCCCTTTTATTCATAATTTTCGAAAAAAACAAGGAAAATTAGCAACAAATATTTATTTTATTTTTAAACACCTTTTCCAGTTATTGGACTTTATGTTGGGCTACTTGGGGGGCCTTTAGGAGAATTAAGATTGGACCTTCCAATGGATCTTGAATTATCAATATTGAGCCACAATATTATTCAAGCCCATAAATATTAATTAATCCCACTACATAATTAATATTGCACTATCCATCTTAACCCATATTATAGTCAATATGGCTCCCGGTTATTATTTCCCGTGTTTAAGATTATCTAGTCCACTAATTAATTCAAGCCACTGAAATAATTTTCCATTAATTAATATCTTTTGTCCTTGGTTAAGGAACGGTTCAACATTATTTTCCATACCGAAAACTAGTTTCACTTGCAAGATTTGGTATGATAAATCTTATGAACCTCCCAAGGGGGCAAATCGAACAAGCGTACTTGCACACGATTCTCCGTACCAATAATATTGCCCAAGATAAAAAGTATTGAATCTCGTTGATTCTCTACCCATGATAAGTCAAAGCAATAGTTACCAACCACACGTGATCCTATTTAAGGGACGAAGATTAAGAAATAGCGAACCATTGAGGTCTAATTCTTCCTTGTTCAGTTCTGAAGAGTTTGTCCTCCTGTAGGTCCTATTCAGTGCATCAGTCATGCACTAGTGTAATCTCTTGGTCAAGACAAGACAATCTGAGCCTTACACTTCAACCTTTCACGATGGATTGTTCATTTCCATCTAGGTCGTGAATGGTGTTCTTTTTTGGTTACAAAGGGACTGTTAATTTAATCTTCTGTGATCTGGTATCACTAAATTAACTACAATGTAACACGTACTGTTTATTGAACAGTTATGCAGTAAATATATGTAACATTCAATGATATTTAAAGCATCAGTGATAAACAATTAATTTCAGTAAATAAGTCCAAAATTCAGTTTTGATTACACAAAGTAAAAGCATACTTTCCAGTATAATCCCAACAATCTCCCACTTATACTCAAAGTCTGCTTTTAAGTATACTACAACATGTCTCGTGTAGTTCCTAATACGTGATATATAATGTCACCTACACGAACCTAATAATTTCTCCCACTTATACTCAAAGCAGATTGGCAACGGTCTTGACACCCATTCCTTCCACATGTCTCTCAAATGTACTCAGAAGCTGACCCTTTGTGAATGGATCTACTAGGTTGTCTTCTGACGCTATCTTTGCCACCTCTATATCTCCTCTCTTAACGATATCTCGTATAAGATTATATTTCCTTTCAATGTGTTTGCTGGCCTTGTGGGCTCTTGGTTCCCTTGAATTTGCAACTGCTCCGGCATTGTCACAATAAATAGTGATTCTGCTAGGCAAATTCGGAACTACATTCAAGTCCACTAGGAAGTTCTTGAGCCAAACCGCTTCTTTCACTGCCTCGCAAGCAGCTACATATTCGACTTTCATGGTAGAATCTGCGACGCATTTCTGCTTGACGCTTCTCCATGTCATGGCTCCTACCCCCATGCAAAACACACTACCGGAGGTAGATTTTCTGGAATCTAAGTCTGATTGGAAATCCGAGTCCGTGTAGCCGATGGGGATTAGACTATATGACTGATAAATTAACATTCTATCTCGAGTTCTTTTCGGATACTTGAGAATGTTTTTAATCGCCAAATCAATGTTCTTTTTCCGGGTTACTTTGATATCTTGCCACCATGTCAATGGCAAAGCGGATATCCGGTCTCGTACTATGACATTGCATACATAAGGCTTCCGGTACCAAGCATATGGATCGCCTTTCATGTAATCTAACTCCTTTTTGTGTCTTAGGGCACATTTTCTTGGATAGATGGATTCCATGTCCGAAAAGGTCTGAAGCCTTTCTTGGAATCTGCATGATTTGAATCGTTTCAAGACAGTGTCTATGTATGAAGCTTGCGACAAGCCTATCATCCTTTTCTTGCGATCTCGAGTGATCTTGATCTCAAGGATGTGTGCGGCTTCCCCTAAGTCCTTCATATCAAACTGTTTTGAAAGTCATGCCCTTACGTCTGATAACACCTTTACATCGTTCCCGATGATCAGAATGTCGTCTATGTATAGTACTAAGAATACCAATGCAGTTCCGACACGCTTTTTGTACACACAACTTTCGAACTCGTTTTGATCAAACCCATAAGACTTTATAACATGATCAAAACATTAGTTCCAAGCTCTGGATGCCTGTTTGAGTCCGTAAATGGACTTCATGAGCTTACAAACTAGGTGTTCTTGGCCTTTTTCAATGAAGCCTTGGGGTTGTTGCATATAGATCTCTTCATCAAGACTTCTGTTAAGGAAAATTGTCTTGACATCCATTTGCCAGATTTCAAAGTCGAGATGCGCAGTAATCGATAAGAGAATTCGGATGGACTTGAGCATGGCTACGGGGGAAAAAGTTTCCTCATAATTGATCCCTTCTTTCTGAGTATAACCTTTCGCCACAAGTCTTGCCTTGAAGGTTTCCACCTTCCCGTCCGGTCCTCTTTTTCTCTTGTACACCCACTTGCAACCAATGGGTTTGACCCCATTAAGTGGTTCGACTAGCTCCCACACTCTGTTATGATCCATATAACCCATTTCGGATTTCATTGCTGTTTGCCAAGAAACTGCATCCTTGTCTTGGATTGCCTCGTCATATGTCCATGGGTCTAATTCGTCTTGACCGGGGATCAAGTCCGAGGACTCTCCTATCCCCATGAATCTCTCGGGCTCTTTCACAACCCTCCCACTACGACGAGGTTCCGGTTGTGTAAGTGTGTCATTTGGTATGTCATCTTGTACAGTTGACAACGAGGTTAGCCCCCTTAGCTCATTTAAGGTAATCTCACTTCTGGGTTTTCTTTTGTTCATATAGTCTTCTTCCAAAAATCTAAAGTGGGTGCTTATTACCACCTTTTGATCTTCGGGACCATAGAACATACACCCTTTTGTTCCCTCGGGATATCCCACAAACAACCTTAATTCTGATCGAGGATCAAATTTACCGGCTTCCTTGTCCAACACGTAGGCCGGACACCCCCAAATCTTTATGTGTCTCAAACTAGGCTTGCGCCCGATCCACAATTCTTTGGGAGTTTTGGGAACCGATTTGGATGGCACCAAGTTCAGAATGTAGGCTGCTGTTTCCAAGGCATGACCCCATAACGACTTGGGAAGATCCGCATAACTCATCATAGATCTAACCATTTCCAAAAGAGTTCTGTTTCTTCGCTCTGCAACCCCGTTTTGTTGAGGGGTTCCGGGTGCAGTTAGCTGGGATGCAATCCCTTCATCAGACAAGTAGTTCAAAAAGTCATCGTTGAGGTATTCGCCTCCACGATCGGATCGTAGAGACTTGATATGTTTTTCCCTATGATTCTCTGCTTGAGCCTTAAATTCTTTGAATTTCTCAAAGGTCTCAGATTTATGCTTCATAAGGAAAATATAACTGTACCATGAGTAGTCATCAATAAAAGTGACGAAATACTCATAACATCCTCTTGCTTTGGTTGACATTGGACCACATACATTTGTGTGAACGATTTCTAACACTTCTTTGGCTCTATTCCCCTTGGCTCTGAATGCCCTCTTGGTCATTTTACCCTCCAAACATGATTCGTAGGTTGGAATTGGTTCGACTTGGAGAAACTCCAGTGAACCGTCTTTCACCAAACCTTTGGATCCTCTTTGGATTAATATGTCCCAATCTTAGATGCCATAGAAGTGTCTCGTTCACGTTTTCTTTTATCGAAAACAGTTGATGTGTTATAGGATGCATTTCGTGAGTGGTGTGCACAGGTAATTGTATAGAGATTTTCCATCAATGTCCCATAACAGATACACTCATCATTTCAAGAAATGATTTCATTCTTATTATAAGAAACTAAGTGTCTATTAACAGAATTTTAGAAACTGAAAGTGAATTCTTTCTAAAACTGGGAACATAAAGAACATCTCTTAAAATTAGAACTCTGTCTTCAAAAGACAGGTGCACTTCTCCCACTGCTTCAGCTGCCACTCTCGTAGCATCGCCCAGTGTGATGAGGATCTCACTGCCACTAAGTTGTCAGATCAGTTTGAACCCGTGAAGCAAACATGATTAGTGGATCCCGTATCAACTACCCACAAATGAGAAGTATACACCGCTAGACAAGTTTCAACAATTAGTGCGTGAGAATTACCTTTCTTTCCGGCCCTTTTGGGGTTGGAACAGGCAAACCTCCATTGTCCTCTTTCACCGCAGCTTAAGCACTTCATCTTTGGATTTTTCTTGACACCACCAGCATTCGTCATCTTATCATTGCCCTTGACAACATTTGAGTCTAATTGCTTATGGCCTTTGGTCACCTTCTTCTTCTTGCCATCCCTTAGCCTAGAAGATGAAGACGGACCACTTGCCGTCAAAGCTTGAGTTTGGTGCCCTATCAACATCTCTGCCGAGACCAAAGCTTGCAACAAATCAGCTTGCGAGACAAAATTGCTCAGAAACTTTTGGGCAGAGAATGAGGTACCAAATTCATCTGAGTCTCCAGATTATAATCTATACTCAGAACTTCAAGTTTGTTCAGATGGGCCATCAATTTTGAGGACGTAATCCCTCACGGGTTTGCCCTCCACCAATTACAGCGACGACATCTCTCGCAAGGTGATCTGATGAGTCTCGCATTTTTGACTCGCCAGTTGGCTCATCTGATTTTGGTGTGTCAAGAATCCACTTGTGCTTTTGTGCAGTTAGGACAATTATAATTTTCCGTTTCCAATCAATATAGTTCCATACTTATTCTATTGACTTTAAGTAAAATAGCTGTGGATTAAAAGGTTACGACATGCTGAACTGAAATAAATAATAATATGCATAAGCATAAATATATCACAAGGTTCGATCACATGTTTCATATTAAAATCTCAAAAAAATATGAACATGCATCAGCCAACATCTCAAAACAGTTTAAATAAGTCACGTGGGGTGGGTCATTATTTAAACACATTCAAGCAGGTTATAAACAAGAACAGTTATAAACCTTTAATATCCAGATTAATAGTTGGCTCCCACTTGACCAATATAAAATTGACAGGGACTTCGGGGAAGTATATGCATATCAATTTTATACCTAAGTAATAACCATGATTAAATACAGAATTATTATTTCGCTTTGAACGAGCCTCGTGGGGAGGGTCATCGTCGCCACTAGTAATAATCCACAATCATCCATTTGGAATTCATTCATGTGAAAGCTAACTTTTGACGTCCCGTGGGGGGAATTTCTCCAAAAGAATTCACAAATAAATAAATCATGGAGGTCAAAATTAATTCAATTTTATTATCCAAAATAAAATTATCAATTAATTATTTAAACATACTTAGTAATTTTTGAAGGTGAGATTTTTCATTGGGCAACTCTCATGCAAACACATTTAAACAAATTAAATAAAGCACAAGAAAACACAATAATAAATCAAGCAAAGCGGAAAATAAATATATTGGGCACAAATTATCCAATTGTCATGGTTTGATTTTTCTTGGCTTGATTTTGAAGAAACGACGTCTTGAATTTCTCCCACTCGATCGTCTCGAAAAGAACTCCGTCTCGAAACGCTAAGCCAAGTAGCTCGCAGCCGGGAGGCACGCCAAGATTCGCCGGCCACTTGGCGGTCGACCCTCGTCACCTCACGCCTCGACAACAAACGCCCGCCATCGCCTCGGCCGCCTCGGCGGTGACTTGGCTTAGCACTTGCATATCGCCGGCGCGCATGGCGCTTCGCCGACCTCGCCTGCCCGCAGGAACCTCGGTAGCGCCCGCGCGTCCGTAGCATGCTACCGCCCCCACTTGTCCGCCTCGGCGCGCCCGGCGTATGGTCCTTGGCGCCATGAACGCGCCGTGTGCGTTGCCCATCCGCACCCGTGCATCGGGCGATCCGCCCGGCGCCTAAGTCATGCCCGTCGCGTGCGACGTCCAGGTGTCTTCTTGGCGATGCCTCGCTGTACGTTTTGCGTGATCTGCGTCGTCCGCGTCACGATTCTGGATCTATCCTTTAATTCTTCGTCTCCGCCTCCGTTTCTGATCCGGTTACAATTTATTTACCAAAAATAAATAAACCTAGATCTAGACTAGTCTATTACATTGATCAAATCAAATAAATCCTAATCTACTCGTGGATTTTCTCACGAGGTAAAAAGCAATTCGAATCTAATCGAATTAAAAACCACAATTTATATGCATGCATAAATAAACACATTAAATTCCCTGACAATTGGATACCTGCAAAAAAGATCTAGCAATTCTACTATCCAATTTCAAATTTAATGAAAATGAATTAAATTACAATTTAAAATTCAGAGCCCGAAACCGAGGCTCTGATACCAGTTGTTGGAGAATAAGTTGCACGGATTTATTCGGGATAAATATTTAAATACAAATTTAATTCCAATAATTATTACTAGCATGAATTAATCCTATATTAATTCAAATAATAATTTAACAACAAATCATGCACATAAACAGTTCACGTAAATCCTACGCATGCAGAATTACTACGAGTTAACGTGAACGTACCTCTTGGAATGGCAATGGCCTCGTTGATTAGACACACCAAAGAAACCTTCCCAAGTCTTCCCTTAATCCTTGCTCGACAATCCGGTGGTAGGATGCTCGCAAACAATTAACAAAAGAAAAATAAACTTTGTTGCACCACCTTTGTGGATTTACTAATTTTTTCAGCACATGGAATTGTACTTGGGAATGAAACATTCATCCCCTATTTATAGAGGTGTGGTGGTCGAAAATTTGGGATAAAATAATATTGGAAAATCTTTTTCTTAGATCTCCAAGAAATCTTGAATATATCTCATATATTCTTTCTCCATAATTAAAATATTCCACAAAAATCCCAACTTCTCTTTGTTATGGAATTTTCGAAATATAGGGATCAAGATTCCAAGATTTTGATCTTCTTGAATTTATGAGATATTCTTGTATTTCAAGAAATACATATCTTTCATAATATCTTTTCAAGAAAATCAAGAAAATCTTTCTTGCCCTTTATATTTCAAAATTTTCGAAAATAACTATATAGATAACCAAGTGCGAGATTTCTGCATCCAGATGCATCGTGCACACTCATAGTGCATTTTAGAACCATGCAACTTGTTATACTGAAAGATGAAACTTGTTTACATTGAACCGTGCAACTATTAATATGAAAAAATAGTTGCACGATTCAGTGTAAATAAATTGCATCTTTCATTATAACAAGCTGCATGATTCTAAAATGCAATATGAGTGCACGGTTCTAACAAGTTGTATGGTTCTAAAATGCAATATGACTCACTCCAAATTGATAGTTAATATTCTTATTCTAATACCAAACTAAATTGACAAATTGTGTGAACCGAGTTCACAATGAACTCTATTTTTTTAATATCACTGTTATGTACAAAATCTATCACTGTTATGCATAAAAACTATCAATATTACACACAAAAAGTATATTTCGTAAACAATAATATTTTTTGTGCATAACACTGATAGAGTTCATGTATAGATGTGGTTCAGTGTAAATAAGTTGCACTTTTCAGTATAACAAGTCACATGATTCTAAAATGTACTATGAGTGCACGGTGCACCTGAGTGTACATGAGACCCACTCTTTGATAAAATATTATAAAAAATCTACCAACTTTTCTTTAATTAAAAGTAGAAACAAGTAAGGAAAATATATTATATGTATAATATTCGTTTAGGAAAATCTATATGCATAGATTTCATTATTTTTGAGTAATGTTTAACCCAATTAACTTTTATTTTACCAATTTCTAACTAATTTAAAACAACTTGAAGAAAATCAAGTCTTATATATAGCGTAAAATACGAACAACTTATCTATAATATGTAATCTCTAATATAATATAATTTTAAAATATTATATAGATTAAAAGATTATGATATATGAAAGGAGAATAACATAAAAGATAATCATAACACATAAATTGTAGATACGGTAAAGACGGTTGCAATAAATAAGGATTAAAATATATTTAAAGATGTAATGTTTAATAGAAACTAATCTTAAAATGACATAAACTTTCATATTAAATTTAAATTTAATCATCTATTAATAAAATAGGAACTATGTACAACATTTTGACTTTTTCCTACGGCTTTACGCCTTTACTCTTTAATAAAAAATATTCTATAAATATTAATGGTCAGTGGTGGTATAGATAAACATAATTATATTTACACAAAATATAAGAGTAAGAACATATAGGGTTCGATTCAAAAAAAAAAAAAGAACATATAGCAAAATGAAACCGTCTTCCCACTTTCCACTCCACTCTCCACGTCTCTCTTTTTATTTTTCGATTCCCTTCATAATTTGAATCAATTCCCTCTTTTCTAGCGGTTTTCAGCCTTGATGAAGATATTTATTCGGTCTCTCACTGAACTTTTGATTAGATTATTTGGACACATCGTCCAGTCATTTCAATTTTGTGTTTTCATAGTTCTGCTACGTACTTTATGGTTTCAATTTTGATAAACTCTTCTAGTTTCTCGTTAGTATATGTTAATTCTTCTAATGATCTGTAACTGACTTATGTATTCATGTTTTTTATGCAGTTTCATTGTTGTAAAATAGGGCGGTCGAAGTCCGAAGGTAAATTAAAGTAATAAATATAACCAGAAACGCGAGGCTATAAAAGAGCTTCAGCGTGATCTAGAGAACAAAGGCAATGATCTCACAAAACTTCAGTACGATATCTCGAAGAATTTCTTCAAAGAACTGGATTTGTTGAATGAGGATGCAAATGTGTACAAGATTATTGGTTCAGTACTTCTAAAACAGGATTTGGCTAAGCCAATGCAAATATTCGAAAGTGAATTGATTACATCTCTGCCGATTTGAAATGTCCAGATTCTACTCTTCAAGATTTAGAAGAAAAACAGAACAACAGAAGCAACTTCAAGGTATAACAAAGAATTAAATGTCTGCAGGCCGGAAAATGCAAAGCCTAATATGCTTGATGAGGAGTATAAATGTATTCTCTCTATGTTGTTGGAATTTTTGTATGTACCATTAAGTTCATCACTGTGTAGACTGTAGATTATTTAGAAGGAGTTTGGGCAATTATTACCCAATTTAATATCTTTGTCCATGTAAATGACATTGTTGTTTAATGATTTTCGTATGAAATTCGAGTAAAATGTTGTCGCCTACTCACTATAATTAAACCAAGTTATATTTATTAAATTTTATTTAAAATATTGATACAATAATTAATATTATCGCAACATATTTAGGCTTTAACGACACCAAATTAGTGGTTATAGTTAAATGTTTTTTTTCACAAAATCATGCGTGATTAAAACATTTAGTAATAACAGTGTCATAAAGATATACGACTAAAATATTGAGTAATAGTGACAATAAAAATATGTGATTAAAACATTGAGTAATGGTGACGATAACAATATGTGACTAAAACATTGAGTAATGGTGACGACAAAAATATGTGACTAAACCATTGAATAATAGTGACAATAAAAATATGTGACTAAAACATTGAGTAACAGTGACAAAAAGGATATGTAACTAAAACATTGAGTAATGGTGACGATAAAAATATATGACTAAAACATTAAGTAATAGTGACGACAACAATATGTGTGTTGGTCCCGGTGCAAACGAGTCTTACACGTGTATGGGGGGGAATACACGTGTTCAGTGATTTTAAAACTTTTCTTCACTGAGGTCAGATGGGTCAGGTTGTCCTGATGATTTGGTCCTGAGAAGCACAAATCGCTCTGAGTCAAAGTCTACTTGAGACAGTGATCCTGAGTTGCTTTCAGATACCTCAGATAATCCCAACTGATCCTGAGTACTTTCAGAGATACTGAGTTGCTTGAATAGCTACTTAGATGTGCGGAATGGTTGGCCTTAAATTTATACTCGTTTTTATGCTTTGCTGAAAACCTTCCTTTTAATGGAATAGTGATTAGGTTGTGATTCAGTTAGATGCAACTTTAGTGGATTGAGTCCAACTGAGTATCAGTGAAAATATGATTTCAGTTTAAAGGTATGCAACAGTTAAACAATGCAGAACAGAAAGCAAATAACACAGCAAGTTATAGTGGTTCAGAGACTCAAGCTCCTACGTCCACTCTCTCTGACTCTTCAGAGAAATTCCTTAACCACTTCCTAAGGTTTTCTGACTACCTCTGTAGTTTACTAACCTTTATATTTTGAGCTTTCTGACTACCTCTGTAGTTTACTTACTCAAAACACACACAAGCTTTTTCGATTATCCAAGATAATTTACTCAACTTCTTCTGCAGAGCTTTTCGACTACCTCAATGTAGTTTACTAACTCTTTACAACTCCAACTCACCAACAATCACACTCAAACTACCTTACAAAGGGTTTGGGGTTTCTTGGTTGGTTTCCAACTAGGATGAGATATCCTTTACAATTAAGTACAATGCAAAGGCTAGGATATCTCTACTAAGCTTTGAATATATCTTATCAAATCTAGGCTTAGTGAATGAGCTCTCTTCGATGTAAAGCACTTGGAAAATTCTTGGGTTTTCGAGTGCTTCAACTTGCAATAATAAGTTTGAGCTCTTGAGTTGTTTACAAATTTCCGTAACCTTCAATGTAGATGGTCACAAGTATTTATAGTAGCACCAAGGTCACTCTTGAAAAACTATCTGTTGGAAGAGATAGCTTCATGAGTTTCCTCTTATGGTGTGTGATGAACGGCTATATTTAGGGTTTGACACTCTCTAGCATGTTTTAGGCAATAACCTTTTCATGCAGCCAGTCAACACTTTTTGACGGAACATAGTACTCTTGACATGCTGGATGACTGATTTAATTGTCGATAAAAATCATGATGTCTTCCTCTCGATTGGTAGTTGTCTTGATTAAGTAGACAAAACAGCGGCTTTTTTTTGGTCAATATTTCGAGTGATATAACCTTAACAACACTTAGTTTTAGTTCCTTTTGTATCAGATAGAATGTCTTGGGCAATATCTATTTTTCTAAGTGTAGGTCCCGACGGGTTAAGTGCGCGTAAGTCCCAGAGGGGAGGGGTGAATAGACCGAAAAACTTTTTCTTGGATCGGTGTGAGAGCAGAATACCGATCAGAGTCGCGAGTGAATCGATTTGGTCGATAACCAACTTATGAACGCCGTAAAGCGGTCAGTTCGTAACTATCGATTAACCGATGTGTCTTTGAAAGCTTAAGTTTTACCCGTGTGAAAAAACGGTTTGTATAAATCGATTCCAAGTTTTATCTTTTAATCGATGACGAAATTTTGGTCCGTCGGATCGTAAGCTTTCATCGATCTTAACTTAGAATGTATGCGCTTTAAGATTGTGCGATGAGAGCGTTAATCAAAGCAAGAAAAGGCACACAAGATTTATAGTGGTTAGGACAAACCAAATCCCACGTCCACTCTTCCCTTTCACAAGGGGCACCAACTTAACCGACTTAACCGATCGGACTTAGTTTAGTGTGTTAGTCCAACACAAAGATACCAACAGATGTTTTAAGAGTTCTCACTCAACCGATCCTTAAATCGAGATTAGAAACCCCAGATCGAATCTTGCTAAACAACTTATCCTAACTTGGGGTTTGGGTAAGATTGTTGAGGTTCCAACTATGAAATCTTTTCTTGCATACAAAGCGACCTAAAAGCTAGATGAAAAGATTTCTTGCTAAGAACTTATGGGATGAACACAATATAAAATAAGCTTGTTGTTGTGTTCTTCGATGCGGAAATCGATCGTAGTTTGAGCTTCTTGATTATGTTGTTTGTCCAAGCATTTCCGTTTTTCACTACGAAGTGTGATCCCATATTTATAGACCTTGAGATCAAAGAGCCGTTGGAGAGCAATTTGAATCTCAGGCTATTTTTAGGTAGAGTTGCGTGCTTGATGTGGCGTCTTGAGAATCGGCGTATGGCCGAAAAGCGTGAATGTGTATTTTATAGCCGTTTGAGAGAGCAACATCGAATCCCATGAGTCGGCTCTGTTCATACGTGTTTCTTCCTTATTGGATGAAAGCCTTGCTTTGCAGTGTTGTTCCTCCAACTAAGGTTGGTCTTCTTCTTGTTTAGATCGCAGACGTTTGATAAGATGAAACATCAGTTTTTTCAGGATCGATCTTCTAAGTCGATAGAATCTTCGGCGCTGCTTGACTTAGCTTCAACCGGCCGACTCAGTTGATGTAGGTCTTCTCGGTCCGATCTTGGAAGTCATCGATCTCGAAAGTATTCTAAGTTTGAGCTTCATGACTTATTTGGGTTATCTGACTAGATCAGTTCGATCTGATCTTCCGTTCTGGTTTAACGTTCTGGCCTGTCGGATATCAGCTTTCTTCTGATTCTTCAGATCTGACCTTTACATATTGAGTTCCCCCTCAATATGTGACCTATCTATTACATCGCTTTTTTTTCTATACAATCATTATCAATGGTCTCCTATAGCAATGATAAACATCATCATCAACTGTCCGATTGGTCCTATTACATGTGTTTTTGGAACTTTCATCAAAACTATAAATTTCCCAACAATTTCCTTTTTGATGAAACCAAAACACCGAGAAACCAAACGATTGATAAGTATAGAACGATTAAAGCAAATGTCGGAAGACAAAGAGATTTTGTCTTGGGATCAGAAAAATAAACTTTTCATTAGATATGTTGATTACATGTTACATCAGAAAAGTTTTGAATATAAAAGCAGTTGATCCCTAGACGTCTTCTGATTCTTCACTCATTGGGCTTGTATCCTACGGCATTTCTCTTTGGTCTTGTGGAACGTTGAAAATCGATAGAGTTTCCATTTGACATCTGTTGATAAGACTTGATCGATTATATGCGATTTGCTCAAGATGTCAAAGTAGAATCTCTCAAATGCCGGTCTGTCAAATGAGCCATCCGCCTTCTTCGAGTATATTAACAGATCATACTCTTGGCGAGATATCTTTACATTTATAAGCTTGGCCTCATTTTCCAGATACTTCAGAAAGTCTGGATATTTATTCTCAGAACCGGTTGAGGAACTCATCATCCGGTGATTCTTCTTTTGGAACAAGATCAGGACAAAGGCATCCGAAGCCATTCACTTACGATCTTATTCCATTCCTCAAACCTCTTAAGCGTGTGCTGGTAGTTTTTTGGTATGATCAAATCGACTCTTTTGCAACCGAGGTTCCGTGCAGATTTTCCAATCAATCCTTTCTTAGCCCTTGATTTGAACTGTTTCAACCCTTACCTTGTGCAGATTTTTACGTCCTTCTTTCTTCTTGATCATCGCTCTTTGGACAATCTTTCTGACTAGCTCTTATCGGCTGATGTCGACTAGCATTGTCTTTCGTGACTTTTCCGTGTCGAAAGTAATTGGTCGATTTTGATGTCCCAAAGACACCAGCTTGACCTTTCTTGCAATTGAGCTTTGTCCATGGGCCTTATCTTCGATGTGTCGGTTGGTTTCTCGAGATCCTTCCCCTTTTTGGTTTGATCAAAAAGCGATTGAGTGGGAAGTCGAGACCCAAAGTTGATTATTGACAATGCTGATTTAGATCATTAGCAGATAAACCAAGTTTGAGTTAGATTAGATGGTCGTTATGTCGGCTCTTTCTTGGCGATTTCCATTGTAGGAGAGTGTCCAAATCATTTTGTCAAATTTCTCTTCCGATAACTCGAGCCTTTTTTTTTCGGTGGCGTCGAGAAAAGAAGATTGATTTTGATCCTTTTGTTTGACTTGTCATCAATGATTTTTGTAAGCTCGGCCAGATATGGTGGTCATGGATTGGGAGCCCGATCTCTCGATTGCTTCGATTTGTTTGAGGCGATTTGTCTCGATCGATTAGCACTCCTCAATCTCTTCTTTTCGGAGATCTTTGAGACAAGATCGATCTCACCGAAGTTGATCGATGGTGATATGAGATGTAGGAATTGGATCCATCACTTGATCGAAAATTGTTTGTGCCTCCGGTGGTTGGTCGTGAACTGCGGCACAGTTCCACTTTCATCGGACTCTCTGCATTCTCCATTTTTGTCTGTTTTTGGGAGCTTCTTGAGCGATCTCCGGCTTTTTCTTCTTCCGCAATTCAACTTCACGTGGATCGAGCTTTCTTTATTTATCGGATATTAGCTCATTTGGTGATCCCACTTTGGCGAGACTTCCTCATATCGAAGTCAAAATCTGCCGAACTCATCCGCACCACCCATCCGTTCAACAAGTAAAATAAGATCCGAGAAGCTTTTAACTCGAGATCTCTCCGTGAGGATCTCCATGACTTCTTCTCTTATAGCGGGATGGGCGACCCGGTTGTGGATCGTCTCATCAATCTCTCGTTCAACTCTTAGTCGACCATTTTTTCGGTGATGGTCTTTGTTGATCTGGATCGTGAAATTATCTGGTCCGGATTCATTTGGATGAGATGTGGAAGCTTCGGGTTGTGCTTGAGTCGATTGGAAGTTATGCGATTGGTTCGACCTGAAGTGGTTCTGTTTGTAGTGGCGATTATATATCTGGTTCAGTTCATGAAAGGTGTGAACTAGCGGAGAGAGACATGCTCGTGACTTTTAGTCCGGCGGTGAATCAACTTGAGGTTGAGGAGAAGTAGATTTATCGGTTTGTGCTTCTACCTCGGATCGTTTCTGGCGAGCCCTCGGGTTGAGAAGCTTGCTGTCGATTCTGTTTTTCTTTGTTGTATTATTCTCTATCTTCTTCGACTCATCTTCTAGTCTTTAGAGTCATGGTAGCTTGCTTTTGCTTTCTTTGGCCTCTTCTCTTGGGCCTTCACGATTTTCGTTTCTTTTTACGTGGAGCAAGCCCGGGTGTGGATGAGAGGCTTCTTTGCTCTTTCCTTTCTTGTTTTTGTTGGAGTGGGCTCCTTGTCATCGTCTGGTGGCCCGTATATAACGAAGTTGATGAGAGGAAGGCATTGTAGGACTTGATCCATTCGATTCCAACTTGGCGGTTTGTCCTTCAATATAAGCGCAACCTTGTTGAGATTCGACTCTTTTTTTCGAGAAAGACACACTGGATTCATTGACTCCAAATTTTTCGTGTTCTTGGAGCAAGATGGCTTTCGAGGAAGCCGTGCAATTGATGTTCGAGCTCCATCAATTATTCTTTGCCATCTTTGTACATTTTGGTGATGTGAGAGCATCTGGGCTAAATGAGATTCCCATGATCGTTCTTGACGGAATGTCAAACAACATAGTAGACGATGAATCCGGCTTTCGATGTTTGTCCGCCTCTCTTAAGAGCTCCTCTCGATTTCTTCGTCCTCATTCTCCTTTGGTGGGGAAGCTTGCAGTGATATGCGCATTTGTCGATCGATTTCTTCTCCGTTGACTAACGACATCGGTTCTCTCACGGTTTTTTTCAGATCCACACTTTTCGCAAGAATTGAAGTGCTTCATCTTTGCATCACCGGATTGCAGGTGAAAGCAGAGCAATATGTTTCGATCCGGCCTTCTTGTAATTTGTTCCACCTCCATCGAATCCTCGGTGGTTCCAAACCTTCGAACTTATCCTCAAAGATCTTCGTTGCGTTCCGCATAATTGCACATGATCTTTCCTAGTCCATGAGTGGCCATCTGGTGAGATAGACTCATTAAATTTGTGCATAATCAATATCAATATCATATCTTGCGAAAAACAAAAGGCAATGAAGCATAAATTCGAAAAACAACTTTTGAAAACAATGTTTTTAACGGAAAGAAAGATTCATCATTGCTTAAATGTAAATATTACCAGATTCAAATTTTCAGAGAAGATTTTGAACTCTAAGAAATCGTTTTGAAACGTGAGAAACTTTGAAGTTTTTGATGAAAGTAATGCAGTTTTGAAGCGAAAAAAAAACTCGTAAGGTTTGATGAATCTTATATAGACGGAGGGTACAATAAGACAAGATTTTGAAGATCAATCGTTTTGAAAAGATTATACGCTCAGATGAAGCGGTTTTGATCGTAGGGTGGGAAAACGACGACACAAAACTTTTGGATTTAAAAGCACGATCAAGTAGCATTTAATACATGTACCCCACGTCCGCATTAAATGATTTGCAGAGTACACGCCACAAGGATAGTGGGTACAGTAAAGGCAAATAATATCGATCACGATCAGATAAATAAGTAAAGAACAAGAGAAAAGAGATCAGATTCGGGTTGATCGATGTTGTAATCGGTCAATATTACTTGTCAATGTTGATTCCACTTGTTGATCTTAATCATTCCGCCTAAGCCTTAAGAAATTTCCTAACCGATCCTTTCAACCGATCTTCTCCAACAGCATCGATTTGTTGAAACTTGAGCTTAGCCGATCTTTCCTTGATACGTCGATTTCCTTTTGATCCTCTTGATGGGTTGAAGTTCCCCTTCAACCCGATATTTCCGACATAGACCGATATATCCGATTTATTGGAGTTTCAAGCTCCAGATCTCTCATCCGATCATGCTCGTAAATAATCGATTTTGGTTGACCTTTATCGATTCTTTTTGATTAAGCCAATTCTTGGGATAAGTGTTACCAAAACTTAGTCTAGAGTAGTAGCTTCTATTCCCTAAGTAGGCGTGATTGACATGCGTAAATATCGTCTAAATCTCTCGATATGTCAATCAACCGTAAATTTATCCAATTATCGTCGGCGTGATTTCTACACTCTTCCTTTTGATGCAAATTTCTCGGATAGGCTTCTTGAAATGAAAATTGCATTTGCATCCTTCTTGGTCTCTATAAATTGGACCAAAGTTTTACACAACATCACCCATTCACCATACTTATCTTCTTTGTAAGAATCATGTATCTTGGTGAACCCTTGTTTCCGGTGAGACTTAAGCAAACACTTTTACACCCTTTTATATGGTTTCACCTTCTCAAATCAACCCTTTGCATCCCTTATATTTTTTTTTTCTTCATCATCTTCGATTTCACATCGATTCTTTGCCAAAAGCTTCTCTACCACCAGGGCGGCGGATCTCTTTGTTGTAACCGAGAAGACACTTCTCCTAACCGTATGCACCTCAGGTGTGTCTATCTGGATGATGTAACCGGAACCATCGGACTTAGTGCGGTATAAAATATGCAAAGACATGTGCCCATGAGATCGACGACCAACTCTTTGGCACACGTGCTCCATTTAACATTTGGAGAGCCCTACTACACTTCACTTTAGGGCTCGGGCTTAAGAATCTATCAAGGCCTCTGTCGCTCGGTTTTCTTGATCTTGACTTTTTTGACCGCTTTGAAATTACATTCTTTAAAGCCTCTCTCACCCCTTGTTAAGTGGGGGAAAATGAGAGTTTAAAATCTCTCTTTCCTTCACTTGGGGTTAGGATGAGGGTTTAGGGTTATAGGTTTAGGATTTTGGTTAACATTTTGTCTTGACCTCCGGGTCTTCTTGTACTTGTAACTTCGTAATGTAACCTCACCTTCGGGTTTTTATCAATGAAAAGTTTACATTATTTCATCGTTGTGTAAATTTCACCTTTCTTATGCGATTGTTAGCTCTTAATCTCGAATCTTGCTTGTTGAATTTCAATTTAAAACGAATCACAAAGAAATACTATAACCAAATTGATTTAATCGGATAATCCTTTAAACCGAAAGCATTTTCCTTAAATCGATAAACCTTGAATCGATCGGTTCCTTTTAAATCGATAGACTTTAAATCGATAAACTAAAATCGATCGATTCTTTGGATCCGTAGCGTGTAAGTCCGATCGATTTTTTGCTTATCGATCTCTTGAGATCGATTAAGATACCAAACTCAATCGATTTCTCTCGATCCGGTTAGTCTCTTAACCGACTAGTTCGAGAACATTCCATCAAACATTTTTGGTGACATTTCTCCAAGATCTAGAAGTCTAGCTTTCGTTGCATAAATCTCGAATCTTATCTCAGTGGCTTGGTTAGAATATCGACCTATACGTATATCAAGATGAATCTTTTCCATTTCGATATTCTTCTTTTCAACGTGATCTCTTATGAAGTGGTGTCGACATCCACATGCTTGCATCTTGTATGTAGAACCGGATTTCGAGTGATTGCAATAAGACTATTATGTCGCGAGAATATAGGTGCGTTCTTAGCTACAATGTTGTAATCCTCACCGGCCGATCGAGCCAGAGCAATTGGGAACAATGCCTTTCCTGCGCCCATATATTCGCGGGGTTGTTGATGTCGCAACAGATATCCGCGCTTTTTGAAAACCACGAGATCGGGTTTTTTTTAAGAAACATATGTTTCTCGAGGTTGATTTTTTCGTCGATCTTGCAACCTCCATAATCGTAATCGTAATACCCACTAAGCTCTAGATTATCATCGATGGGTAGAATAAACCAAGGTTTATTGTTCCTTCAGATACTTAAGAATCCGCTTAGTCGCTTCTAGGTGGTGATCATTGGATTTGCTTGAAATCTTGCACATACACCTCATTGCAAAAGTGATATCCGTCTCTTTGGCGATCGGGTATAATAAAGATCCAATGAGAGCCCTATATTCCTTCCGATTTGTTTTTTCGATCAAATTTCATCTGGATCCATCTTGAATCCAATCATCATAGAATTTTGGCTTCCTTACTATTTTGAACTCCAAACTTAGCCAATAGATTCCTAGTGTACTTTTTGCTTGGCGAGATGAATATCCCTTCAGTACTTTGTTTAACTTGGAGACCTAGAAAGTAATTCATCGACCCATCATGGACATCTCGAATTTCCCTTGCATCGGTTCTGTCAATCTTTCACATAGGTTCTTGTTAGGAGATCCAAGATGATGTCGCCCACGAATCTGAACCATCGTAATATCTTCTCCATCTTCTATTCGAATAAGGTTCATCCTTTGTTCCTTTAGTGAACCCGCTTTTCGATCAAGAACCGAGAGATGTATCATTGAACTGTTTTGAAGCCATAAAGAGCTTTTTCTTAAACGATACACTTGGTTGCCCTTTTCAAAGCACAGGAGGTTGTTCGACATAAACTTCTCCGCTAGTACCCCCCGCTTAAGAAAGCACTCTTTATCCATCCGATACACAAGTGAACCCTCGTGGGAAGCATATGCCGTAGCTTGACCGAATGGCTTTCCGGTGCAAAGGTCTCATCGTAATCAATTCTTCCGATTGTGAATACCCTTTAGCAACAAGTCTTGCCTTATTTCTCGTGATAACATTTTTTCATCTCTCTTGTTCTTGAAGATCCATTTCGTGCCAATTACGTCTTGATGACTCGGGTGCATCTACTAGTTCCCATACTTCATTTCTCTCGAATCGCTCCAAATTTCCCCCGCATGGCTAGAATCCGGTTTAAGGCGTCTTGTAATGCTTCCTCGATTGTAGTTGGTTCCTTCATAGGCATGATAACAAACAATACATGGCACTTTCACCAACTCGATGTCTAGTTTTAATTTTATCGACGGGTCTCCGATTATCGAGATCGGTTGGATGATCGTTATCCGTGTCCTTCTCGCTCGATTTGCGTCGGTTTTGAGAACATCATCCGTTTTCGATAAAATCTTATTACTAGTGATTGGGAGTGGTGCAGGTTATGGTCCACTTGATAAGAACAAGTCTCGGTGATGTTGGAATCATCATGTGTCGATGTATTCTCGGAGAACTTGGGGAAAGTTCCCGAACCGGATGGTTGATTCTTTCTTATCTCAAATTTGAATCGGCTTTTTTCATTGACAGTTGTTCGTACCTTAGGATCCGATTGAACCGTGAATCAGCTAGATCTGGAATGTAAATTGATACGAGCCGATCCTTTTCCTTGATCGTTAGGTGATCCATTTTCCGAATATCGGAGTTCCGTAGATCGGGTACTTTTTGTTCGAGGCGATTTCTCTTGATCGAGAAGATGCTTCATCAAAGGATACATGGGTGTTTCTTCCACAACTAGGGTTCGTTTTGTTGTAGACCACGAAGGCTTTGCTAGATGAGAATACCCTAGAAATATACCCTCATCGGACTTGGCCTCAAAAGTCTTCAACCGACTTTTTCCCATTGTTGTGTATGAACACTTGCACCAAAAAACATGGAAGTAAGAAACACGAGGTTTTGCCCTTCCACGATTCATAGGGTGTTTTGTAGTGAGCCTTAGTTAAGGAGACATCATTACTGCGTATGGCATGCAAAGTGTTGATCGCGAGTAAACGGTTTGGTATCGCATGTTCACTAACATTGTTCGAAAGCGAACTTCTTTTGAGAGTTCTTTTCCCGTTCAATTTACTCCATTCTGTTGTAAGGCGTCCTCGCGGTGATGTTTCATGTCAGATACCAAACTTAGAGCAAAAAATCAAGAATAAAAGAGGTAAATTCGTACTTTTATCTCGTCCTTCTGCCGACACCCTTCTCATTTTGTAATCTTCTTATGCTCGGGTATCTTGGTTGTCGTCTCATTCTTCTTATGTAAGAATATAACCCTGTAAACTTGGAATAGTCATCCACGATTACGAGTGTATTTCGTCGTTGAGATCGACCGGTGTAATCGGTCCAAACAGATCCATATGAAGATAAGAAGAACCTTTGGATCTTTGGTCCGGAAATTCCTTTGAATGAAGCTTTGACTGTTTTCCTTCCGACATGCGAGAACATGTCCGATCCTTTGAGAACACTTCATTGGAAGTCCTTCCACTAGAGACATCACATTTATCTTATTAAGAGTTTTAAAGTTCGGATGGCTCATTTTTGTGCGAGCCAATGCTACTTTTGGAACTCTTAACAATTAGGCACGATTTCTTGGACAACTGTTCCATCATTTGTGTAGATCGTCCCTTTTCTTGAACCGATTAGCAAAATCATTGGTGATTTCGATTCTTGATAGTGCATTGATCGATCGAGAACTCAACAATGAATCCGTTGTTTGTAATTGTGAAACCGATAATAGGTTGTGCTTAGGACCTTGACATCACGAGACTCGATTATTTGTACATCATCATTCTCTAAGGTTCGAACCCTTTGGTATAACCAAAGTTATCATCACCGAAAGAGTACACGCGGGACTTTCGTTCTATGTAGGAACCGAGGAGATGTTTGCTTCTGTCATGTGCCTTGAGCATCCACTATCGATGTACCGGGGATAGTTGCTTGCACACCTCCTTTGTTGGCGGACCCACGCGAACTCGCAATCGATCGGGGCTTTAGGTACCCTTTTTGGATTGGGTCCCGAGGGTTAGGTTTGGATTCGGGATCCATACAAAGCGAGCACTTCTATGGTGATCGGTCGGATCGAAGAAGGCTGATTTGTCTCCCATACTGTCAACATAATCATACTTATCCTCATATCTTTTCGATTTGTATGATTACTTGTGTGAACCTTGGATGACTTAGAAGACTTATGATTTAACTTTTGTTTTGTCTTCTTTTTATCGATTAATGGTTTGACCCTAAATTTTCGACTATAGGGGTAGAATACTTTGCTACCATCAAAAGATTCATATCCTTTTTCGCATAGATGGTTTTCGGTTTCTTCGGCATGCTTTTTAGGCGGTGACCTTGATCGAGTCTCAGATTAGACTTCCCTTTTGTAGGTTGTCTTTTTTCGATTCTCGATCTGTTGATCGAGGTTGAGGTCTCTTCAAGAATAATTTGATTCCTCGGGTGATGCTTTACCGGTTGGGGTCCATTTTGTTCCTCTTTCGGTTAGGCACTTGCTTTTACTCGCTCAACCCGGTCTCTTACCCCTATTAGATACAAGTTTAGCTTTTGGTGTATCTTTTGAAGAAATTGATCGATTACACCTTTTCGAGATGAATCGATCGGGGCTTTTGAGGATGTGGAGGGTTTCTCATAGCCAAGTCCCTCCTTATCAATCTTTACTCAAAATAGGCGTTCATGTCTTTAACGGTTTGAGATGATTTTGAAAAAACATCTATTTTCTTTACGTGATTATCCTCGGAGGATTTGGACTTTCATGCATTGGAATAGCTCATTGAATTTTGCTTGCAAGATTTTGAAGTCATCGACTTCTTTGTCTGTTAATTTCCATCGATCTTTGATCTGCTTTTCTGATCGGCTTTAACCGAGAATTTTAAATTCTCGTTACCTTCTCGACGGCGTTTTGGTGATCTAAGTTGAGAGGCTTTTTCGAGATCATTTTTTCAAAACGGTCCTCGACTTATCATTCTCGGCTTCCACAATAAGATAAGTTTCTCTTTGCATTGGAGAGATCGTCAAGCAATTGCTTCCGAGTAACAGGTCAATGTTAATGATAGCGGTGTCGAACGAAGGGGTTTGGAGGTTACCAATTTGGTCGTCCTCCCCGCCATCGGGCAGAGTTCATCATCGCCCGACGAGAATATCGATCTTCATTTTCATAGAAGTCAACTAAGCCCTGATCGGCAGAATCTTCTCTGATATCCGGAGTCAGATAGGAATCGTCAATTCACGACGTATCGGCAACCATGGCTCTTACATCTCTAAAGCGTTGCTCTCTTTTGTTCCTCTTTTCTTTCCCTCTCTCGGCGTCTTGTCTTTATAGTGACTGCTTCGGATTGAAACACGCTCCTTGATCCACTGTTCCTTTCCTTCCGTGAATCACTCCTCTGTATTTATGACTATCAGGTGATTTCCTTTTCGATAGTAGTCCGAGTTTCTTCTATCGATTGGTTATCTCTTCCTTCCTTCGGCCCGACTATCTCTTTCCTTTCATCTCTGCGGATCCCTCCGATCATCGATCGGGGTTCTTTCGAGATCTATTGTGCGATCTCCTATCTCGCCCTCGGCTATGTTGATAGTCCTTATAGAATCTTCGATACTTACCAAGTTGTATATCCGACTTCTCAAGCTTCCGGTAAGTAAAAAAGCGACATTACTTCGACTTAATATATTTCCAATGGGTTCATTGGCCTTTGTTACTCTTTGGTTGCCTTGAAAGCAATCGATTTTAAATCGAGGTTTGGAGGGGACCTCGTCTTCATCAACTTGACCTCTTTCAATCAGTCGAACTCGTGAGCTTTAAGACTCAAGAACAAGCTACTAGGTTTCATTCTTGAAATGTCACGGCAATCTTTGATTACCGTGACCTTCATGTCCCACTTCTTGGTGAGAGACCTTAGGATCTTATAGTTGATATCTTTATCGGACATCTCTACCAAGTTCTCGAAGCTTGTTTATAGACATTGTAATTCTTCCATCGAGTTCGTTGATGGTTTTTTGGGCAAGACATCTTGGTTTCTCGAACTTCACGGTTTCGGCTTGAAAGGCTACTTTGTCTTTTATCTATTCATTTCCCGCCAGATCGGCCGGAGTATCCCACATTGCTTTCGCAGATTTGAGATACTTAATCTTTTCTTTGGTGACCTTATCCATTGTCTTCATGATGATATGTCTTGCAATGGTGTCGAGTATGCGATTTTCTTTCTTCCCGTGGTCCATCAATTTTGGGCTTTTTTTTTCGCAAGACTTCCAGGTAGGGAAAGTCTCGGATCTCCTCCTCCCGCAGGATTGTCGTAGTAAATGATGATGGGTCCTCTCGATGACTTCCATCATTACGCCCTTGTCGAGCCTAGATGGTTGGATATATATGGCCTAATCTGCATACTCATCAATTGAGAACTTCGCAGATCATGATACATACCGGACGTGTTATCCATGCCGAAAGTGATTTTGGAAAATGAATGAGTTTTTAAAAACGGTTTTTTTTCAAGATCAATTAATCGACCACAATGAGTCGAGTCGATGGGTCGGAAGAACCAACCGCTCGATACCACTTGTAGGTCGACGGGTTAAGTGAGGGCGTAAGTTCAGAGGGAGGGGTGAATAGACTTCGAAAAACTTTTCGTGGCAGATCGTGTGTGAGAGCAGAAACTTTGATCAGTGCGAGAGTGAATCGATTTGGTCGATAACCAACTTATTGAACGCCGTAAAAAGATCGGTTTCGTAACTATCGATTAATCGATGTGTGCGGAAGCTTAAGTTTTACCCGTGTGAAAAACCGGTTTGTATAAATCGATTCCAAGTTTTATCTTTTTAATCGATGACATCGATCGTAAGCTTGGTGTCATCGATCTTAACTTAGAATGTATGCGCTTTAAGATTGTGCGATGTGAGAGCGATTAATCAAAGCAAAGAAAGGCACACAAGATTTATAGTGGTTCGGACAAACCGGTCCCACTCTTCCCTTTCACAAGGGGCACCAACTTAACCGACTTAACCGATGGACTTAGTTTAGTGTGTTAGTCCAACCAAGACACCAACAGATGTTTTAAGAGTTCTCACTCAACCGATCGTAAATCAAGATTAGAAACCCTAGATCGAAATCTTGCTAAACAACTTATCCTAACTTGGGGTTTGGGTAAGATTGTTGAGGTTCCAACTATGAAATCTTTTCTTGCATACAAAGAAACCTAAAAAGCTAGATGAAAAGATTTCTTGCTAAGAACTTATGGGATGAACACAATATAAAATAAGCTTGTTGTTGTGTTCTTCGTATGAAATCGACTATAGTTTGAGCTTCTTGATTATGTTGTTTGTCCAAGCATTTCCGTTTTTCACTCTGAAGTGTGATCCCATATTTATAGACCTTGAGATCAAAGAGCCGTTGGAGAGCAATTTGAATCTCGGGCTATTTTAGGTAGAGTTGCGGAGCTTTGATGTGGCGTGCTTGAGAACGGCATGGGAAAAGCGTGAATGTGTATTTTATAGCCGTTTGAGAGAGCAACATCGAATCCGCATGATATCGCCTCCGTTCATCGTGTTTCTTCCTTATGGATGAAAGCCTTGCTAAAGTGTTGTTCCTCCAACTAAGGTTGGTCTTCTTCTTGTTTAGATCGCAGACGTTTGATAAGATGAAACATCGAGTTTTCATCTTATGATGATCCGATCGATCGAATCGATTTCTACCGATAGAGTCTTGGCGCTTTGACTTAGCTTCAATGGTGACTCAGCCGATGTAGGTCTTCCGTCCGATCTTGGAAGTCATCCGATCTTCGAGTATTCTAAGTTTGAGCTTCATGACTTCCCATTGGTTATCCGACTAGATCATTCGACCGATCTTAGATTCGGTTTTAACGTTCGCCTGTCGGGATATCGACTTTCTTTGATTCTTCGATTCGACCTTTACATATTGAGTTCCCCCCTCAATATGTGACCTATCTATTACATCGAGTTTTTTCTATACAATCATTATCAATTTGGTCTCCTATAGCGATAATGTAAACATCGATCATAACAGTCATTTGGTCCTAATACATGTGTTTTTGGAACTTTTCATCAAAACTATAAATTTCCCAACACTAAGTGTCGCGTTCTACCGATATTGTATCCTTGAGATAGATATTTTGGTGTCTCGGAACATTCGGGTTTATCTTGAGCATTGATGGAATTCTGAGTCCTCATTATTCTTTGTGCCTTGATATCCTTTGTCTTGGTCTTGATCTTACATCTTACATGTCTTACGAGTCTTGGCGTCTTACGAGTCTTGAGTCTTACGAGTCTTGATGTCTTACGAGTCTTGAGTCTTACGAGTCTTCACAGATATCTTGACCGATATCTTTGAGTTTTCATCTTGAGTCTTGATTTCTCGATTTCGCCTTTGAGTCTTGATTTCTCGATTTTCTCATTGAGTCTTGATTTTTCGATTTCATCTTTGAATCTTGAAAACTTGGTTTCATCTGAGTTTCTTGAAACTTTCTTGAGTCTTGAATCTTGAGAATCTATCCTGATCTATATCTGCTGACTATACATTGTGCAGATAACATCCTGAACACTCTAAAACTGAATCCTGACTCAACTATCAAGATTACCCTGGACATGTCATACTCGGGGTTTTGGGATCTAATCAAAATCTTCTTTATTAAATTCATCTCCCAACAATTTCCCCCTTTTTGATGATGCCAAAACCATCTTGTTACAGAACACTTAACCTATACTCAGGTTTCAGTTTTTCCTATTACAAGATTGGTATATCTCCCAACAACAATCTCCCAACAATTTCTTCAGCAATGAATCTCCCAACAATTTCATCACCAAACAACATTCAGGCATATTAAAAGTAAAGACATGTAAAGTAAGATAATGAGGTATTATCTTTGAGCAAAAATGATAAAGTTTCATTGATGAATGGTAGACAGATACAACTTACAATGAACTTATCAGAAAAAATAAAAGACAAAAAGATAAGAAATTACAAGAGTCTTCTGAGTCTTGATCTTCAGTCTTCTTTTGCTCTTTAGCTCTGGCTCTTCAGTTCTCTTCTTCCACCTCATCAGCAGCCACTTCAAGGTTGAACATTCCATAATATATCTTCTTTCAGCAGATCTCTCCCTTGATGATAAGAAAAGCCTAATCGAATGGCGATTGAGCAATCTCCTGAGAAATGGTTGTTTCATTCACCAAGCCATTCTCCAGCCTAGGAGGAGGGTAAGAATATGGACCAGGGGCAGTTATCTGAACCTTTCCTTCATCCGCAAGATTGATCCAGCTTTGTAAGTACTTCGGATAGAAGGTCAGCAGATAGTCGATGAAAGCCTCATTGGGATCTGAGCTCTCCCCTCTCCATTCTCTTAACACATCATAGTAGAACCAGAATATTCTTTTGATCTCTTCCCACGCATCATTGAACTGGATTGGCATCCACTTGTCAATGTGCGGCCACTTTTGTGCTTTTGCAGTCCCTCTCCTCTTGCTCGCGAACTTCTTAAAACTTCTTCTTCGCCTCTACTCTTCTTCCTTCTTTTTCCTTATTAAAGGCACTCCTGAAACTGAAGCAGCAGTTTTCTTGGCTTGTTCGATCTGAAGTGATCTCAGAGCTCTTTTGGTATTGAAGACTTCCTTCTGAGGTTCTTCAGACTCTTCAATATCCAATATCAGCTTCCTCTGAGTTGGCTTAGAAGTCTTAGCTCTTTTCCCTTCAGGCTCAACAAATGCCACAACCTTCCTTTTGATGGGCAGTTCAGCTCCGGCTAGGCTTGTTCCAACTCTTCTTCTAGCACTCAGCTTCTCAGCAACTACTTCTTGCATGGTTTCTTCAGAAACTTGAGTGTAGATGAAATTCTTGAATTTCAAACTTCTCGGTGGCTTCAACTTTTTGCAAGGAGATTACTTTTTTTCTTAAGCTTCTTTATGCGCCTTTCTTGCTAAGGTATGTTCCAATAATTTTCTCAGATCAGCTCCGGGTATTTCCCCCTTCTTGGAACCATACCTCGGCAGAAGTTTGGATTGTGCGGTGTCCATATAATATTGTTCCTTGCTGACACTACGCACTTCTCCCGCCAACTAATCTTGTTCTTCTTCTAATCTCCTCAGGTGGTTCTTCGCCATTGAGAACTCTTCAGACATTTGAGCAAATTGGTTGGAGAGAGCTTCTTTGAACATGGGTTATCTTGACCATGAGCATGGAGCTCATTTTCCTCAAACATTTTTGGTAAAGATCTCATTCTTCTCCCGGTTTGGCTTCAAGAAATTATGTCCTCTCTCGATGCTTTCCGCTTGATTTCTGACTTAATTCAAACCTTGACTCCATCCATCTTTTCTTCTATCTTTCCTTCCATGGAAGTCGAACTTCTCGGTGAGTGGTGAAGTTGCATCAGTCAAGTAGAATTTCGGACTTTCCATTTTCTGATTCTGGTTGGCCAATACCTCTTCAATCTGAGCAACTTTGTCCATGATTGGCCCAACCTTCTTCAGCTTCTCCATAATTGGGGTGAGATCAATCTCAGGAGCATATGTGATCTCTGTTTTTTTAAGGTTGAATTTTCGAGACTCGGCCTGTGAATCTCGATCTGAGCTTATCTCGGCTGAGTCCGGTTTCCACCGAGCTTGGGATATTAACCCGGTCGAGGATGTTTTCTCCAAAGATCAATCTGTCTTTCTCCATCCGAGATTGACTTCATCATCCCCTTGTTGGTCCCCATCTTGAGATTTATCTTTGGAGTTGGGCACCAACCTCAAAGATGAATTCTTCACCGGCTCATCAAAAGAAGTTTTCATCCCGAACTTGGTTTTTTTGAATCCGAGAACCGAGTCAAAACAGTTGTCTCCTCATTCCAAACTGAATGAAGAAATGTTGAGCATTTGAGTGGTATGGTTGAGGATGTAGGCATTGACCTCGATCTAAAAAATAGATCCCGCAGTCGGGGAATGTGCTTAGCTAAGGTACCCGGTCTAGTATGAACCGTTCCCGCTTCATCGGTCTTTGACCGCCCTTCTTGACGGGCTCTCGGGTTGATGGGGAAAATCTGCTTAAGGATCAAGGAATGGATCACTCCAGAGCTCATCAAGGTTCAGCAGACTCCACGAGGCTCAAAGAAAATCGAGGATTGACAGCAACTCCTCGGGTTGAATCTAAAACAAGCTCGAGGATCGAAAGCACAGGAATCTGAGCTCTCTCGAGGTCCGAGGTCCTTGGAAGATTTCTTGAGAGAATTTGTGCGAGCTCAATTGACGTCTCAAGAACCTCAGAGAAGACTTGCTCTCCGATTTGCTTCGTGGATATAACTTTGAGTTAATACTTGTAAAAAGCTTTTTTGGCCCTCGGTTGTATCTCCTCGGGCTCACTCTCCTCCTCTCAATGGGCAATCACCATCCTTCTGCGCTTTGGAGCAAGGGTCTTCTTCTTCATTGCTTTACCCTTCTCCCTCTTAACCTCCATCAAAGCCTTCCCCCTGGCTTGATGGGTTTCTTCAGCAGCAGCAGATGGTTCCACTTTCTTCTCTTTCTTCCCTTTTAAAGTTTTCTTGGTAGCAACAGGTTTGAACATCACTTTAGACTTTGGGAACGGAGTGGAGTCGGCAAAGATATCCTCCTCTTCACGACACATCAGGGAGTCGGCAAAGAAATGTTGAGCATTTCACGACAACAGGTTTGAATCTTCTATTGTCGCCATTAATCGAAGCTTGGGAGTGCTTATCTGCTCAAAACTCCCTGATCTACTCATAATACATTTGCTAACAATATCTAGCAAAACTTTGTATTTCGGCTTCAAATGCCGTTTATGTAATGTAGCCTCAAACTTAATAGGATGCTCTGTTATCCTATCAAGGTATTCCTGCTCCCGACCCAATAGATAAGTTGTGGGATCCTCTCCTCTATCACATAACTCAAAAACATCGTTTAAATTTCTATAGGGACTATAAACAGCTCCCGTACAAAATCTACATACTTCGAGGTATGTTCTAAATGGGAAACATAAATTTTGGACTCGATACGATCTTCCTCATCTATCTCCAGATTTGAGACGAACTTTATTACCTCTTTAGAGTATTCGCCTCCCGGTTGGCTTTATGGCGAGATTTGTCTTTTTATGATTCTAATCATGTGTAGCGCTTCTTCTTCATGGGTCGCGTTGGATGAGCTTTCAAGCGATACTACATATTCATACCATGGCTTGTTGGAAACTGTTGGGATATTTTAGTTTTGATGAATTATGCCAAAACATTATCAACTTGTGTTATTGAAGCTAATTTTACGGATAACAAGTTGAGTGGGAACGAAAAAAGAACAAGTTGAGGGGAATTCATTTAAATCGGACGTAGATGATCGAGATCGACGAGGTCAGAGATTAGACCGTCGAGATCGGGATGAGTTAGATGAGTTCCGAAGTTAATCGATGAGTCGGTAAAAATCGAGAGAAGAAAAAGCTGCTACCGATCAAAAGATCGATGACGAATCGGACGATCGATGATCGAAGAACAATGAACCGATATGGTGATCAAGAGCATACAAGATGATCGGCGGCGTAAGATCGTAAGATGTCGCATCGTAAGAGGAGCAGATGAGATCGACGAGATCGACGTGATCGAGATCGATATGAAGATGAGCGGATGATCAAGATCGACGTGATTGAGATCGGATGTGCTAAACCGATATCTTTATACCTAATGTAATCGACTCGATGCTATTCTCGAGATATTGATCCGAAGATGTTGATCCGATCACCGAGTCGATCAGATCGCAAAGAAGAAATCGACCTTCGAGTCAAAGTGACTCAAGGTCGATGTTGAAATTGAGAATCGAACGGGCCAAATTTCGAGTGTCAAGATGCTCGACGTATAAGGTCCGGCCAAGAGAAGTCATTGAATCAAGAAACTCGAGACTCAAGATGTCAACGGACACCGAGGCTCGAGATAGACCAAGGCTCGATAGACCAAGGCTCGATAGAATCGAAGATCCCGAGACTCGTAAGAATCAAGAATATAGCCGTTGGAATTCAAATTGGCGTGGACCAATGAGAGGAAGACAACCACTGGAAAATTGAAGAAGCTACAGAATAGTATGGATTTTAATGTGACTCCATCCAACGGTAACATTCAAATCCACACTATAAATACAAGTTCTTCCCTCATTATCAGGTGTGGAAGAATGCGTGAAACATCCATCAAGCCAAATCATCTAAAGATTCCCACCATAGAAACGAGAAAGAAATACACGCGATATATTCAAAGAGTGTTCTACCCTAGATCTAAGCACAAATGTAATATCCTAAGTTTTAGAGAGATTTTCCCATCCTTAGCATTGAGGCTAAACAAATGTAAGGGAAAATCTCAACCTAGTTGGAAACCAAGCAAACCTTACCCAATTCAGTCGGTTAAGTTTGTAGGTGAGTGTGAACTCGATAAACATCTAGCAATCCCAAAGGGAGGGTAGGCAATCCCGTGTGAGGGTGATAAGTCCCGTTGGAGTGTGAACTCGGTAAACATTTGTAGGCAATCCCATGGAGGGTGATAAGTCCCGTTGGAGTGAGAGAGCTCGTTAAATATCTAGAGGCGAACCCGAGAGGGTGATAAGTCCGATTGGAAGGAATTTCCCTAGGAGCAGGGGAGAGTGGATGTAGGAGCTTGAGTCTCCGAACCACTATACTTTGTTGTGTTGTTCTTCGCTTTTATGTTCTTATATTGTTATATGCATTCGATTATAGAAAAAACACAACACATGAGCTTAAAAACGCAAAAAATCAAATCACCATTCCTTCTCCCCTTTTTTTATATGCATAAGACGAAATGTTTTGCTTCCAAGACGCCGCAAAATGGGTTTTTCCAACGGGACCATCAATTGGTATCGAGCGGTGTTCAAACGGTTCATCGATTTCAAAGTAACCACTGAATCGATCTTTTTAAAAAAAACCCGTTTTTTTAAAAATGCATATATTCTAATGTTTTGGCTTCATTATCAAAAAAGGGGGAAATTGTTGGGATATTTTAGTTTTGATGAATTATGCCAAAACATTATCAACTTG
Source organism: Stenogyne calaminthoides (assembly GCA_037126765.1). NCBI lineage: Eukaryota > Viridiplantae > Streptophyta > Magnoliopsida > Lamiales > Lamiaceae > Stenogyne > Stenogyne calaminthoides. Next base: position 41,390,464 of record JBBCBC010000001.1, on the reverse strand, counting down.
TGTTATTGAAGCTAATTTATGATAAAAGTTGAGTGGGAACGAAAAGAACAAGTTGAGGGAATTCACAAAATCGACGTAGATGATCGAGATCGACGAGGTCGCAGACGAGACCGACGAGATCGGATGAGTTAGATGAGTTCGAAAGTTAACCGATGAGTTTTGCAAAATTAAGAGAAGAAAAGCTAAGCCACCGATCGGAAGATCGATGATTGAACTGGATCGGATGATCGGAAGAACAATCGAGTTGATATGGTGATCAAGAGCGGACAAGTCGATAGAAAGAAACCGACCGTAAGATCGTAAGAGAAGGTTGCAGATCGGAAGAGAGAGAGATGAGACCGACGAGATCGATATGAAGATGAGCGGATGATCAAGATCGACGTGATTGAGATCCCGATTAAATAAATAAACCGATATGCTAAACCTAATGTAATCGAATTCGATGCTATCCCGAGATATTGATTCGAAGATGTGTTGATCCGAAAAAATGATCGATCGCAAAGAAGAAATCGATATTCGAACCTTGAAGGTCGATGTTGATCAGAGAATCAAACCACCGAGTGAGATGCCTCGACGTATAAGGTCCGGCCAAGAGAAGTCATTGAATCAAGAAACTCGAGACTCAAGATGTCAATGGACACCGAGGTTTAGACCAAGGCTCGATAGAATCAAGATCCCGAGACTCTAAGAATCAAGAATATAGCCATGGAAAAATTGACGGGACCAATGAGAGGAAGACAACCAAACCGAAAAGTCGCAAGAAGTTACAGAATAGTATGGATTTGAATGTGACTCCATTAAAATTCAAACCACATTATAAATACAAGTTCTTCCCTCATTATCGTGTGGAAGAATGAAACATCCATCAAGCCAAATCATCTAAAGCATTCCCACCATAGAAACGGAGAAAGAAATACACGATATATTCAAAGAGTGTTCTACCCCAGATCTAAGCACAAATGTAATATCCTGTAGCTTAGAGTGATTTTCCCATCTTAGCATTGAGGCTAAACAAATGTAAGGGAAAATCTCAACCTAGTTGAAAACCAAACAAACCTTACCCAATTCAATCGGTTAAGTTTGTAGGTGAGTGTGAACTCGATAAACATCTAAAGAATCCCAAAGGGAGGGTAGGCAATCCCGTGTGAGGGTGATAAGTCCCGTTGGAGTGTGAACTCAGTAAACATCTCGTAGGCAATCCCGTGGAGGGTGATAAGTCCCGATTGGAGTGAGAGCTCATTTAAATATCTAGAGGCGAACCCGAGAGGGTGATAAGTCGATTGGAAGGAATTTCCTAGAAATGGGAGAGTGGATGTAGGAGCTTGAGTCTCCGAACCACTATACTTTGTTGTGTTGTTTACTGTTTTATGTTCTTATATTGTTATATGCATTCGATTATAAGCAAAACACAACACATGAGCTTAAAACGCAAAAATCTGAAATCACCATTCCTTCTCCCCTATTTTATATGCATAGCACGAAATGTTTTGCTTCCGCACGCGCAAAATGGGTTTTCCACCGGGACCATCAGAATCGATGAAGATTTTTGAAGGTAGGGTTTTTGGAACGATGAAGATTTCTGGGCAAAGGGGTTTTTAGTTGCAGAGTGTTTTGGAGACGAAGATTTATGAAATAGGCTTGAATGGATTTTCAAATGCATATATAGATCTATTCGTGGGAAATCATATCGATTGATGAAAATCAACGGTTAAGATTAATCACAGATTAATCGGGTATGTGAAATGACGATCTCACAAAAAATACGCCGCCATTTTAACCTTATTGGTGATTAATTGAATCAGAGCAATTAATGACTGTTGACCTTCTTTGGCATTTCAAAGATCCCGCCCAAAACATTCTCTTCAGGTGTTTTAATATTTATTGCAAATGATTACTGAGATTCACTTAAGCAATAAATGAGTTGCATGAGTCTTTTTCTTCGGACTAATTTTTTCTATCGGTCTTCTTCGAGTATCGACCTTGATAAAATGTCAAGATGATAATCGAAAGTAATCGAGCGGGTTCAAGATAATAATCGAAAATCTCGAGCGAGATCAAGATAATATCGAAAGACCGACCTTCAAAGATATCCGAAGTTTTTCAAGACTCGATTTCAAAGATTTCTAATTTTATCCTCGAAGTTTCTCAAGAGAATCCTCGAGAAAACTTCACGATCCGAAAACCTTCAATTTTTCAGATTTACTCTATACACCTGGATCCAACATCCCTACTTCAACTGATGTCTTTCTTCAATCATGATCTCTGATGAAGATTCCTTCCTTAGCTTGTTTCTCCTGAAGTCCAAGAAGGAAATTCATCTTCCAACAATGACATCTCAGATCTTCTTTCATCGGGCTATGATGTCTTCATTCAAATTTCGGTTTTTTTTCGCATTTAATTAAAAAACAGATTAGATCTGCGGGTACCCATTTGGTATAGGGTCCTACCATGTTAGTCAGACCTTTTGGAATCCAAATCTGCCTGACAACTCTAATTACTTTAGAGTGGCTGATCTGTCTTCCATAAACATCTACATACACATTTACCACTCTGGGTGCCTTAGCAGTGTCTTGTGTATGAGTGCTAGCCTTGGCATGAACATGAGCCTTAGAATTTTTCTTGGGTACAGGCCTTTTGTTCCATTGCTTTGGCTTTTGTGCAGTTGGTCTGAATCTTTGTTGACTTGGATTCAGGTAACCTTTACCCTTAGGCGAGTGGGGTTTAGGTTGCCTGTACTGAAATTGGGGTCTTTCAGTAATCTGAGGACTTGGTCTTTTCAGTTGAGAATGTCTCTGCTGAGTGTTTCTTTTGAAAATTCCTCTCTTTGGTTCGGTCTAAGCAGATCCTTTCAGTTTGCATTCTTAGCTTTCGAGGCTTCAAAGTACTTGCTCGAATGTTGTTCCTCTTGAGTGGTCAGGTTTTCTAGCCTTCACCTGAGGTTTGGGCTTTCTTATCTGAACATTCAGTTTTTCTGGAACCATAGGTCCTTTTCCCTTGTCTAAAACTTTGGGCAAATCTTCAATTCGAAGGATAGGTGCCACTTGTTTAACAAAGATTGTCTTAGTGCTACTTGATGCAGCATTCAGATGACCTTGTGAGGTTCCCCCTGGAATGTATCCCAATCCAGATTTTATAGTGGCATGTCTCTAATAACTCTTAATTTCATCTATTACTTTAGATGCAGTATTCAATAGAGCTAGCTTTTTCTGCGCACTATCCTCACATTTTTGTAGAGTTTCATGCTTCTCAGAGAGGTCATTGAACTTAGTTCTGATCAACTGAATCTCCTCAGTGGATTCCTCTAGTTTTCCATTTAGGGTCTCTATCAACTTCTCTTTCTCTGAGAGTTGTACTTTCAGAACATCCAGTTCATCAGTAGTTCCCATTAATTGAGAAGTGATCTCAAAGATTACTAGAGTCTTTCCAATTAAGATTTTCAAAGAATCAGTTCTTTTGTTACGCTCTTGAGTTTCATTCAGCAGTTCTTGTAAAACAGCATAGTCCTTCATAAGACTCTCAAAAGAATCCATCAGGTCAAATTGACTGTTTACAGTGGAACTTGACAACTCATGTGCTTGTGTAGGAGCAACAACAGAGATAGAAGAACTTACCTCTCCTACAGCCATGAGACAGATGTCATCACTGTCACTTTCTAAGCACATCTCATCAGAGGAGCTGGAACTTTCTTCAGACTCCTTTTCTTCCTTAGCAATCTCAGCAAGTGTATCCCATATTTCTTTTGCATTCTCACAATGAGAGATCTTCCTCATAACACCATCATCAATAGTGATATATAATGTATCTTGGGCAATATAGTCAAGATTGACTAACTTCCTCTGATCAGGAGTAAGTTGATCATCTGATTTTGGAAATCCAGTCGTGGAATCATTTCTCTCATCTTCAGTAACTCTGGAATTCACAACAGTGAATTGGAATGGTCCTTCAGAGACCACTCTCCACATACGTTCATGCTTAGAATACAGGTGAGCCTGCATTCTCAATCTCCATTAAATCATAGTTTCTCATCGAGAACATGGGAAGTTTCTTAGAAGACATTATGTCTGAGTCTTTTAAGATTTCAGCAAATAAGAACTGTTTAGATAGACCACAAGAATCTTTAGCAAATAAGACTATGGTCAACAAAGCAGGTGGTCAGGTTGAACCACTGCTCTAATACCACTTGTTGGTCCTGGTGCAAACGAGTCTTACACGTGTAGGGGGGGAATACACGTGTTCAGTGATTTTAAAATTTCTTCACTGAGGTCAGATGGGTCAGGTTGTCCTGATGATTTGGTCCTGAGAAGCACAAATCGCTCTAAGTCAAAGTCTACTTGAGACAGTGATCCTGAGCTGCTTTCAGATACCTCAGATAATCCCAACTGATCCTGAGTACTTTCAGAGATACTGAGTTGCTTGAATAGCTACTCAGATGTGCGGAATGGTTGGCCCTAAGTTTATACTCGTTTTTTTGCTTTGCTAAAAACCTTCCTTTTAATGGAATAGTGATTAGGCTGTGATTCAGTTAGATGCAACTTTAGTGGATTGAGTCCAACTGAGTATCAGTGAAAATATGCTTTCAGTTTAAAGGTATGCAACAGTTAAACAATGCAGAACAGAAAGCAAATAACACAGCAAGTTATAGTGGTTCAGAGACTCAAGCTCCTACGTCCACTCTCTCTGACTCTTCAGAGAAATTCCTTAACCACTTCCTAAGGTTTTCTGACTACCTCTGTAGTTTACTAACCTTTCCACTTCCTAAGGTTTTCTGACTACCTCTGTAGTTTACTAACCTTTCTATTTTGAGCTTTTCGACCCTCGTAATTTACTTACTCAAAACACACACAAGCTTTCTGACTATCCAAGATAGTTTACTCACTTCTTCTCTAGAGCTTTCTGACTACCTCAATGTAGTTTACTAACTCTTTACAACTCCAACTCACCAACAATCACACTCAAACTACCTTACAAGGGGTTTGGGGTTTCTTGGTTGGTTTCCAACTAGGATGAGATATCCTTTACAATTAAGTACAATGCAAAGGCTAGGATATCTCTACTAAGCTTTGAATATATCTTATCAAATCTAGGCTTAGTGAATGAGCTCTCTTCGATGTAAAGCACTTGGGAAATTCTTGGGTTTTCGAGTGCTTCAACTTGCAATAATAAGTTTGAGCTCTTGAGTTGCTTACAAATTTCCCGTAACCTTCAATGTAGATGGTCACAAGTATTTATAGGCAGGCACCAAGGTCACTCTTGAAAAACTATCCGTTGGAAGAGATAGCTTCATGAGTTTCCTCTTATGGTGTGTGATGAACGGCTACATTTAGGGTTTGACACTCCCTAGCATGTTTTAGGCAATAACCTTTTCATGCGACCAAATCAACACTTTTTGCGATGCGGAACATAGTACTCTCGACATGCTTGATGACTGTCATCACTTTCAAAGGTGTCGAAGAAAAAACAATGATGTCTTTTCTCGATTGGTTGTTGTCTTGATTAAGTAGACAAACACAAGCGGCTCTTTTTGGCCGATATTTACGAGTGATATAACCTTAACAACGCTTAGTTTTAGTTCTTTTATGCGCATCGAATGTCTTGGGCAATATCTATTTTTCTAAATGTCGCGTTCTTACCGATATTGTATCCTTGAGATAGATATTTTGGTGTCTCGGAACATTGAGGTTTATCTTGAGCATTGATGGATGCGAGTCTTGATAATTCGTGCCTTGATATCCTTTGTCTTGATCTTGATCTTACATCTTACGTGTCTTGAGTCTTACGAGTCTTGACGTCTTTGAGTCTTTAGAGTCTTACGAGTCTTGATGTCTTCGAGTATTTAGTGTCTTGAGTCTTGAGTCTTACGAGTCTTCGCGGATATCTTTGGTGATATCTTGAGTCTTCATCTTGAGTCTTGATTTCTCGATTTCATACTTGAGTCTTGATTTCTCGATTTCTCTTCGAGTCTTGATTTCTCGATTTCATCTTGAATCTTGAAACTTCGGTTTCATCTGAATGAAACTTCAGTTTCTTCAGAAACTTACTGAGTCTTCAGAATCTTCAGAATCTATCTTGATTTATATCTGCTGACTATACATTGTGCAGATAACATCCTGAACACTCTAAAACTGAATCTTGACTCAACTATCAAGATTATCCTAAACATGTCATACTCAGGGGTTTTGAGATCTAATCAAAATCTTCTTTATTAAATTCATCTCCCAACAATGTGACTAAACCATTGATTAATAGTGACAATAAAAATATGTGACTAAAACATTGAGTAAGAGTGACAAAAATAATATGTGACTAAAACATTGAGTAATAGTGACAAAAAAAGATATGTGACTATAACAAAAACTTTAGTGACAAAATATGAACGTGACTAAAAATATAATTTATAGTGACGATTAAGACATTTTCGTCACTAACCTTATAGTGACACTATTTATAGTCACAACCTAGTGACAACCTCTAATATTGTCACTAACTGTTTTCAATGACAAAATTCATGTATATAGTGACAACAAAATTTGCCACTAAAAGCAATTTTTTTTGTAGTGTCAGCCTCGTCTTCTCTTGATGAGTTCCCCCTCAACTTGTTACCTGTAATAATAAATCTAAGTTTAGAAACACAAGTTTTCTATACAACTTAGTTTGTCCTATTACAAGGTGTTTTAGAATAATAATTAAAACTAAAATTATCCCAACAAAAAATAAAATTGAATAAACACAAGTAGAAGGAAGAAGATGTTACTAATTTGGCAAGAACTGAGTAGACACAACCTCCTTAACGGTGAAAATATTTTCTGTGACTTAACTTGTGGAAAAAAAAGACCGCGTATAAAAAGAGAACGAGGGAGTAAAAATCAGTTGAGAAAATCGTGGGGACAAGAATTGGTCTCCCACGTTTTTACGTGAGTAAAATTTTTAAAAGTTTGAAGATAGTGATCAAAACAAATATAGAGATTTTTAAGGAAAGACATGAGAGATTAGGACTTATCCGCATCAATATACATATATATCTTTTAATTTGTAATTATATAAAATAAAATCCTTTAAAAAAATAATATCATACGGTTGTATAATTATATATATAAGCTTATAACAAATTATGACCATCAATAAAGATCAAGGTAACATCTAATTAACCCATTCTTTTTTTATTATTATTATTTATTTATTAGTCATCTCATCTAACAACATAATATTTATGTGGACATATATATTTACGTGCTCATTTTTAATTCTTTTAATAATATAATTTATACATTTATTTTTAATAACTTATGGTGATTGAAAATCTTGGGTGTTACAGTAATTGTGTTTTTTTTCTGAAAACAACTACTCCCCCCTTCTCGTGATTATTTCACACTTTTATTATTGGGATGTCCCAACATTATTTTCACACCCCAAAAAAAGAAAAACTCTTCATAAACTTCAACATCACAATATTCACAAATTTATACAAAATATCATTACTTTTAGATCCACACATACACACAATTCAACTCATATATTTACCTTATACATACATATTACAAATGTACTCCTCAAAACCCTATTCATTATTTCATTCTCTTAGGGCATGATTGGTATGACTGAATGGAATTGCGGCTGAATGGAATGAATTAATGAATGAAATAAAGACCTGAATGAAATGATATAGGAATGATCATTCTTATGATTAATATGACCTAGGAATGAAATATAAGTATTGGTGAATCTGTTTTAAAATTATTATTATTAATTATTAATAATACTTTAATATTAATATTGTTATTGATTATATATTTTTATTTTTACCTTTTAATATATATTTTTTTTAAATAATATTTTTATAATTACAAAAAATATTATTATTATTGTGTTTATTATAATAATATATAATTTTAGTAAACACATATATGTATATTAATATGGTTTTAATTATTGTTGAAAGTATGAGTTAATAATAACATTATATATTTTTTTTTATTAATAATATATTATTAAATACTAATATTTTTATTTTATTTTTATTAAAATATTATTAAGAATTCGCTTTAATTTACTTTTTTCGAGATATAGTATTATTGTTAAAAAATTTATATTATTTATATATTTTAATATTATTATATTTAATATGATTATTATTATTATTATTACTATTATTATTATTATTATTATTGGAGTTGGTTATTATTTTTATTAACTAATTTTTTTAATAAAATATTATTATTATTATTATTATTGGAGTAATATTTTTTGTGAAAAAAAAATTCATTCCTCAAAATGTGGAATACATAAACCCATGGGGTAACCCCCAAGGTGTTGGGATTATACTGGAAAGTATGCTTTTACTTTGTATAATCAAACTGAATTTCTGTCTTATTTACTGAAATAAATTATTTATCACTGATGCTTTAAATATCATTGAATGTTACATATATTTACTGTATAACTGTTCAATAAATAGTACGTGTTACATTGTAGTTAATTTAGTGATACCGGATCACGAAGATTAAATTAATAGGTTCCTTGTAACCAAAAAGTACACCATTCACGACCTAGATGGAAATGAACAATCCATCGTGAAAGGTTGAAGTGTAAGGCTCGGATTTGATTTGTCTTGACCAAGAGATTACACTAGTGCATGATGATGATGAATAGGACCTACAGGAGGACAAATTCTTCAAAGATCGAACTAGGAAGAATTAGACCTCAAATGGTTCGTTATTTCTTAATCTTCGTCCCTTAAATAGGATCGTGTGTGGTTAGTAATTATTGCTTTGACTTATTACGGGTAGAGAATCAACGAGATTCAATACTTTATATCTTGGGAAATATTATTGGTCACATGCGATTGCTAATATTTAATACGAAGAATCGTGTGCAAGTACGCTTGTTCGATTTGCCCCCTTGGGAGGTTCATAAGATTTATCATACCAAATCTTGCAAGTGGAACTAGTTTCCGGTATGGATAATAATGTTGAACCGTTCCTTAACCAAGGACAAAAGATATTAATTAATGGAAAGCTATTTCAGTGGCTTGAATTAATTAATGGGCTAGATAATCTTAAACACGAGAAATAATAACCGGGAGCCATATTAACAGTAATATGGGTTAAGATGGATAGTGCAATATTAATTATGTAGTGGGATTAATTAATATTTATGGGCTTGAATAATATTGTGGCTCAATATTGATAATTCAAGATCCATTGGAAGGTCCAATCTTAATTCTCCTAAAGGCCCCTCAAGTAGCTCAATCATAAAGTCCAATAACTGAAAAAGGTGTTTAAAAATAAAATAAATTTTTGTTGCTATTTTTCCTAAATTTTCGAAAAATATGAATAAAAGGGGAGAAAGTTTTTCTTTGAATTTTGTTATGGAATGAAGATATGTATTCTTGGAATACAAGATTATCTCATTAAATTCAAGAAATCTCCCACTTGGTTATTTATATGATGATTTTCGAAAAACATAGAAAAAGAAGGAAAAGAAAGATTTTCTTGATTTTCTTGAAAAGATATTATGGAAGATATGTATTCTTGGAATACAATAATATCTCATAAATTCAAGAAGATCCAAATCTTGGATTCCAACTCCTTATTTTTCGAAAAATACCATAACAAGAGGAGTTGGGATTTTTGTGGAATATTTAATTATGGAGAAAAGAATATATGAGATAAGAATATATGAGATATATTCAAGATTTCTTGGAGATCAAGAAAAAGATTTTTTCATCTTTATTTCCACCTAAAATTTCGACCAACCCCTCATTATAAATAGGGGATGAATGTTTCATCCCCAGGTGAACACAAAAATTGGTTTTTCGGAAAAATATCAGCGTCGATAAAATATCAAATATTTTGAAACGTCGACAGATTGTGTATTTTCGAAAAACCTCAATTGTGAGTGTGCAATTCCATGTGTTGGAAAAATTAGAAATCCACAAAGGTGGTGCAACATAATTTTATTTTTCCTTTTGTTAAATTGTTCGCGAGTTCCTTCCACCGGATTGTTGAACAAGGGCAAGGGAATACTTGAGAAGGCTTTTTAGTGTGTTCGTGTGAACGAGATCTATCTTCTCAACGGTTGTCACTCCGAGAGGTTAGTTCACATAAACCCGTAGAAATTCCGCATGCGTATGATTTATGTGAATTGTTTATATGCATGATTTGTTGTTGAATTATTATTTGAATTAATATAGGATTAATTCATGCTAGTAATAATTGTTAGAATTAAATTTGTATTTAAATATTCATCCCGAATAGAACCGGACAATTAATTTCCCAACACAAGGGTTGGCCTAGTGGTGGAGGCTTGGGACTTAGGAGTGTGCTCCTCTCTAGGTGTCAGGTTTGAACCCTCTAAGGTGCGATCAATCCTTGAGATGAGTCAGTCCATACAGAGTTTAGCTCTGACTTGAAGTGGAGCCCCCGTTAGTGGACAGTGGGTTCTGGTCCCCCGGATTAGTGGGTCCTTGGCAGGGGCGGAACCAGGATCTAAGTGTTAGGGGGGCCAAATTTCAAAACTAATTTTTTTAATAGTAAAATTTAGATATTTTATACTTGCACATGATATCAATTTTTATTGTTAAATATTTCAAACTATATGAATTTTGTCAAATTTTAATGTACATGTAAGATTTAGTAAATTCCTAATAAATAAAATTTAAAACCATAATGATAACATAGAATAAAATAATGTACAATAATAAATCATTTTCATAATATACTGAAAAATGATAGAGAAATTACACGTCGAATCGAAAATTTACATCACCAAAAATAGTGATTTAAATATGTTCAAATTTCTTAAAATCTAAAATTTATAATAATTTGAAATCAAAAGAAAAAATAAATTAGAAAATGATTTAAAAAATTAAGAGTGAGTCTCTTGTGTACCTAGTTTGTACTACATAGTGTATTTTTTAAACATGAAAATTGTTGCACTAAAATATTCAACTTGGTACACTGAAATGTGCAACATATATTCGTAAAACATAATTGCACATTTCAGTGTAACATGCCGAATGTTTCAGTGCAACAAATTGCATGTTTTCAATTTCAAATTTTCAGTTAACCTTGTGCAATTTGAAAAATAGAAAATAAAACATTATAATGGGAATGACATTAGAAATTATATTGGGCTGAAAATTGAAAAAAGTATGGGCCAGGCAATTAGTAGCCTAATAAACATGCATTTGTATAATTAAAAAACAATATGTATATATATACTATTAAAAAGAAATTGGGAGGGGCCAAGGCCCCCCTTACCTTAGGGGTGCGTCCGCCCCTGGTCCTTGGGCCGAATATCGAGTTATCAAAAAAACATAAATTTATGGGGTATGTAAGGAATCACAATTCCTTTATTATTTGGAATGACTATTTCTAATGGAATTATGATTCCTTCCAAAAATACATATCAATCAATGTATTTGAAATAGATTAAGGAATGATTATTCCATTTCATAGTTATTCCAACATATCAATCACACTCTTAATGCCCACCTCCCTATGAAAATAACCTTAGGACAGATGGAGTAAAAAAATTTTTATTTTTTTACAACAATTAATATTAATACGATAATATTTTTTAATAAAATAGTTACTACCATTTTAAAAGTGGACAAATTGTGAAAACAAGATATTTGCTACTAATTGCATTTTGAGGAACGAAATTCTGGCTTTTGCAGGTCAGGTGCGTACTTCGAAAGTATTGCAAAAAAAGATCTCTAAAAAATTCATAAGTAAAATAATGGGGTATTTTCATCAATTCGCATATGACTATTTTGCCTATATGTTTGCCCGTCTAATTAAAAAATGTGCCCTACAAAAATCAAAATTCAATTCTCAAAGTGCAATTAGTGGCAAAATAAGCCCTACTTTTGTGAATTGTCCTAAAAATTTTATGGCTAGGTCTTGTATGTACCAAGTGTACCATGCACTTCATAGAGTATTTAAAACTTGCAACTTGTTGCACTGAAACTTGCACTTGTTACATTAAAACGTGCAACTATGTTTTACAAACACAGGTTGCATGTTTCAGTGTAAGAAGTCGCGAGTTTCAATACAATAAATTTCTAAAATATCTACTATGGAGTGCACGATGTACTGGTGCATAGGAGATCAACTCAAAATTTATTGACAAAAATTTTTGTGCACTCAAGTTCACTGAACTTGATGTTTTTATTATCAATGTCATGTACAAAAAATTATCATTGCTTGCTGTGTACAAAAACTTTAATTGTGGCTCAAATGAGTATTACTCAATTTTATTTGAATTAAGGCAAAGTATAGGGTGAACAAGTTTCACGGTAAAACTGGTTAAGGAGTGTGACTTATATTACTAAATAGTATTATAAAGGGTATTACTCATAAAAGTAAAAGGTGTGACTTATATTATAGCAAATGGTATCGTAGTGATAACTGAAGGATGTGACTTATATTACTAAAGAGTATGTGTATATAAAAAAAAATTAATTATACGATAAACAAGTTTCACAGCATACCAACTCTTGAATTAAATAGTGATATATATATTCTCACCAAAAAAATATTTTCCAATGTAAAGCAAGGAAATCGGAAAGATAAGCGTGGAAGTTTAGAATATTATAGAAGGAACCAGCACCTTTCTTTTACTTCCCAAACTGCCCTTCGATCGGTTACAAAATGACCGCTTAGTCCTCGCCCCTCACCCCCTCCGTGTATCTTCCGTTCGACAGATATCTCTCTCTCTTTCCATTCGATTTTCACATTAGCGCACACCAAATATAACTGGCACACGCAAATACGTTTTCCCTTTTTCCATCTTCAGGAAAAGGAAGAAAACATAAACGATAATCAAGAAAATGGCGACAACTGATCAAGAAGCTGTCCAAATGTTCATGAGCATTACTGGCGTCGATGAAGCCGCCGCTGCTAGAAAACTTGAGGTGGTTAACAGCTTAATATAGTTCTTATTCGAGTGCTCTTGTTTATTTTAATTTTGTGTATTTTCTTTTTTCTATCGAAGTTTGTTTTAGTTGAATTTTGATCAGAGATAAGCGGCGTTGTTTGATTGTAACCTGCGCAGACATTTTGCTTGTGTGAATCTGTAGTATTCTGTTTTGATTTTGTTTTGTGGAATTGAGCGGATCAAATTTCAATAGTTCTAGGGAAATTTATGAGCTTATTTTTTATACATGTAATTGTAGCTCACTAACTAAATTGATTATTTTACTTGCATTTACCGATCAGCTATTATTATTATTTGGTGGAATGAAAAATCCTGAATAGGTTTTGATAGGTTTTGAATTTGGTGATTCTGCTAAGATTTTTTTTCCTTCCTTTTTTAACTGTTAGGATAAATTAATGGAATAATTCTGACTGTAATTCCACTCCTCGTGGTTTCATAACCTGATCTTGTTAGCTAGGAGAATTGAGGATGATTTGGAGACTGTAATATGTGTTTTTTTACTTATATGAGAACCATTGTCCTTCATTTATGCTAAATTTGGGTTCCTTGGGGATTTGGTTGCTGATAGCAGCACTTTTGGCACCAAAAGAAACAAATAGGATTGAGAAGTACAAATATGTCACTGAAAAATAATTAATCATCCATGAAGTTTGTTCCGCGTATGGTTTTACTCGTTGGGCTTATTAATACTCATAGTGATATTGAGTGTTGTCTTTCATTTGGTCATACTGAATAATGTTTACCAAGGAATTGGCTTGTGTATTTAAATTTACGGTTTCTTTTCAAGAATTGGAGGCAGATGAAAACTAAAAGGACATTGCTATTTAAGAATAGTGAATATGAGTGCAGGCTTGATGTTATAGTATTCTAGAAACAACAAACTCAGTATTATTATTTTTTCTGTTACTCAAAATGATTCCTTCAACGAACAGGTTTATCCGAGTTTTCACCCTAGCAAATCATTTTGTTTTCGTACGAGGCTTAAGTATCTATTGGCAATTTAGTACCTCCTTTGCATTGTGCTCGATTTATCAGTGTCTTTTGCTAGCTACTTTTCAATTCCCTCGTTATATTTTATTTTCCTTGGTATTTGATTTGGGAAAATGTTTGAGAAAGTTTATATCTTTTTTCCTCCCCTTGACGGAGTATGTTTTTGCTTACACACTAAACTAGCTATATAATCTGAAGGGTTGTAGTTTCTGTAATTCTGTTACAGTTTTCATGGCTGTCAATTAATTAATTTTCTGTGTAAGATATTTGAGGAATTTTCAAGGAATTTTACACACTAGAACTAAATTCTGTTATTTACAAGTCAATTTTGTTACATTTTTCTGACCTTGGTTGAGCAGGAGCATCATGGCAACCTCAATGAAGCTGTTAATGCCCATTTCGTCGAAGGGGATAGAAACCTGTTAGTGCTTTACCATGTATCTTTATATGTATTCATTTTGAATGATGATAAACAAAATTCTTTGATGTTATATGATCCCTTTTCTCTTCTGTGCATACAGAAATCAACAGTCATCTATCACCTCTGATGTTATGATGGACCTAGATGATACAATATCGTTTGTGCCCCATAGATCACCGTCTTCCTTATTGCCCTTTGGCAGAGATTTGAATCCTTTCTCTCTCCTCGATCCCAGCTTCCCCAGAAATATATTTGATATTGGTGATGCTTCAACTCGGGCACCCTACGTCTCACATCCTAGAGAGGTGAGAGAGATCCCAATTGAAGTGAGAGACGAGTATGTTCCCCATGGCCGTTCGGCTGATGCTCCCATTATTGTGGATGTTACTGAAACCACACATGATCATTTACCTGAAGTACGTGGAACACTCGTGATGGATGATGACGAAAATTCTCCGAGCTCACCGATAACACGTGCTACTGGGCATGGGGCTGGACGTAGCTCGATGAATTCTGGACCAAGTGCTCCAAATATTGTAGATGTCCCGGACTATGGAAATGATATAGAGGAAGAAATGATACGAGCTGCCATTGAAGCTTCCAAGAAGGATGATGCACTTTCAAATCAGGTACGCAATCTATTTACAGAATATTAGTTGCTATTTTCTTTGAATTTTGTACCTGCAATATTTTTGGAGACATAATGCATCTAAGGCCCTTATACTATCAACGTTTATTTCGGAAGGCCCTTAAACTATTTCTTTTTTTAAAGAACCCTTGAAGTATTATTTTTGTTTCATGAGACCCTTTCTCGTCAGTCGGTCAACGAGTCTAACTCGCGCGTGACTGCTGTAAGTGGTCGTGCATTTTAAATTACAAGTGGTATTAAAAATTGACATGTAGATAAATTAATATTATAAATTGAGAAGTTACAAAATGCACAAAGCAACCCATGGGTTGTCAAAAAAGGGTCTTGTGAAACCAAAATTAATAATTCAAGCGTTGTTTAAAATTATAAAATAGCTTAAGGGCCTTTCAAAATAGACTTTGATAGTTTAAGGCCCTTTAGATGCAATATGCCTTTTTTGGATTGAAATTGCTTCAGTTTACAAGATCTGGTTATAGGCTGAAGAGCAAGAAATAGCGCTCCGGGAACTTGAAGGAAAGGTTGGAGCCTCAGAAGTAGGTCATATATCAGCTGACTCAGATGAAATTGAGACATTACCCTCAAATGGAAGGTAAGTATTTGCTGTTGTCTGTATGAGTGATAAAACTACTGTCTACTTGAAATGTCTCTGTATTAAAACTGTGTCTGCATAATATGTTTGTACCCTGGAGTCGGATAAAGCATTTGGTGTCTGTAGGCAATCTGGGCTGGAGGTTGGGAGCTCGTACCTCCAAGATGAAGCTGTAGATGAAGAAGAGCTACCGCTGGTTAGACGTAGGAGGAGACGAGTGTCTTCAAACACTGATGTTTTTGAAACTACGCCACCTTTGAGTCCTACGCAGCAAATCGGGAGTGACTTCCCATCTGATGTGGTGAATTCTTCTCTCTTGCTATTCATAACCCTTAGGTCACATGTTTATGACATCATGAAAGAATAAAAAAACTCTTTTAAATGACTTGGCACAATTGAATTTTATTCTTTTATCTGTGCATATGTAAAAGTGGGGGGCCATCTCATCTGAGGAACATGATGAAGCTGTAATGCTTGAAGCTGCAATGTTTGGAGGGGTCCCTGAAGGAGGTGGATATCATTTCCCTCATCAATTCAGGCAGAATGGTTTAGGTGCATCTGTGGGTCCCTACGCCAGAAATGTACCACGTCCTCCATCACCTTCTCTTACTGCCCAGCGGTTGATACGAGAACAGCAGGTTCTCTCTACAAACTTGTAATGCCATTAAAGTATTTGCTTTCCTTGATTACCAATATATAATTTTGTATGTAGAACGACGAATATCTTGCTGCATTACAAGCTGACCAAGAAAAGGAATTGAAGGCCAAGAAAGAAGCTCTGGCAGAAGCATTACACAAGGAGGAAGTTTTGCGCAGAAAATTGCAAGAAGAACAGGTATCTAAATTTCAAGATGTTGGATATGAGTCTATTTTAGCACTTGTAGAGCCGATATGCCCACCATATTTTATGTCTTTATCAAGGTTTTAAGCAAGATTTTATATGATGCACTAGATACTACCCTTTCACCATTTGTTGCTGGCTACCAACACTCTGAAAATTACCTACTTTATGCTTTTATATGACTTGGGAAACTGAACTTAGCATGGAATCAAGAAGCTAATCTATCATTGCCCCTTCTGCTGTTCTACATGGTGAAGAGTAATCTCCGTGCCCAACTTAACCTGGTCCCTACCTTCCTCGTTTCCTTTACCCATCTTATTTTGTGGGCACATACTGTATGCATTTTTGCAGCTGCATGAATGTGATGATATGGATTTCTGATGCTTGATTCAGTTTGTTCTATTATGTTTGTATATGTATATGTATATATGCTCTTATCAACCAATGGAATCATATACCAAACTTCGAATTTAAAATACAGATATTGGTGATTATATTTTCTTTATGCTCTTCATAGAGCACATGCAATCATTTTGCTCAAATTTGGTGCGAACTAAAACCACAGACAAAGTTTACTCCTAAAGAATATTTTATGTTTTTCTTTATTATTTTATTCCAGTAATATTTTTTTATTAGATATCTATTACAAACAAATTTACATATTTAATTTGTCTATGAGTACTCCCCTTTGTGCAACTCTTATTATTATATAAACCATAAATTGTCATATATATTACTAAATTTTATGAAATATCAAAATTTATTTATAAGAAGTTCAATTGGGAGAGGAGTAGTTTATGCAATTTGTTAAAAGATCATTGTGTGTGTGTGGGGTGAAGGGCGGCGGAAAAAGAGAGCTGCATCTAAACACATGGACAAAAAAATGAAAAAGATCTCCAAATGAAGGGTATAACCGTATAAGAGAACTTTTCCTGCCAATTTTGGCACAGAGAATAGAGCAATGGTTAAAACATCCTGGAAAGAGTTTCCTTGATTGTAGTTCCTTGGAGATTCATTTTTGCATCAATATAGTGCACTTCTTTGTTTAGGGTAACCTTGTATTTAGCTTGTTGCTTGAGATTCAATATCACATTGTCTGCACTTTTCTAAATGTGCTGATTCACGTTCAGCTTTGCAAACTTCTTGTTAGTGTTTCAAATTCTATGTTCCATTCTCCATATATTGTTTGATTTTTCTAATGGCTATTTCCATACATTGCACTATTATTTAAGCAGAAATGGAAGTCCTCAATTGATTGTTTTAGCATCTTGCAAATAAACACCCACTTTTTCTCAAATATTGCACTAAAGAGATGGAAAGTTAAGTTAGAGAAATTTGATGTGTTTGTGTATAGATAGTTTCTTTCTAGATTCTTCTAGGGTCGTATTATGCAACCATTGTATCTCTGCAGAAAATGTGATGCAATGAGGGTGTATGACTTAAGCAATCAACTGAGAGTCGGTACAACTGGTGCACAACTAATACTATTCAGTGAAAACAGCTAATACTGACCAACTAATGCTTTTTAGTAGAACAAATAATACCATATAAAAATGCACTTGAGTTGCATGGTGCAACTTGTGCATAGAAGTATTCTGCTATCAACTGCGAAACTGTATCGTTTTGAGCTCTTTCCTTATTTTTTTTTTTGGGAGTCATTGACCAGCAGTGATATGATGTTTTTGTATCTTATTGTTATTTAGTACAAATTGCTCAATGGTATTAAATACTATTTCCTGAAGATGCATACCTTTTTTGTCCAGGAAAATGAGAGACAATTGGCTGCAAAAGAAGCTTCCCTTCCCCAGGAACCAACAGCAGGCGATGAAAATGCTGTTACTCTCCTAGTGCGAATGCCTGATGGAAGTAGGCGAGGAAGACGTTTTCTCAAAACAGATAAGCTACAGGTAATCCGTTGCCTGAGAATTATTACATGATCTCTACTCAGGCTAAAATTGCAAAGCTAGAGCAGACATACTTAACTTTTCACTGCTGAATTTGTAGTATATATCTCACTGGAAATATAGGCACTAACTATAGAGAAATCTTTTTTGTGATCAAAATTAGTTATTTAATTCACTTGATAGTGCCAACATGTTTAATTGCTAATAAAAAGCAGAAGGAATTCAATGTGATGTTGCTCATGCTTTATTCTTGATATTTGCAGTGCCTATTCGACTTCATTGATGTTGGCAGAGTGGTCAAACCTGGCAGTTACAGATTGGTAAAACTTTTTTTATCACACTCCTTGTTAATGTTGGTCCTTAGTTAGAAATTATTCTAGCCTTAATGTTTGACTTGGGATTTAGCGGATTTTTAAATTTGGATTTTAAAGTCCGGATAAATAGTAATGGTGTGTGTTTGTTTTGAGATTCAAGTAGGATGGGATTGTAATTGTGTAATGATTAGTGTGTTTTGTTGGAAGTTGTAAAATTGAGAAAAAATGTATGAAATATGATAAACAAAAGAAGAGTGAGAATAAAAAATTATATTTGCATGAATGGGTCATTGGTGAGAGTGTGATGGAGAAAAAATGGTATGTGTGGGACTTTAAAATCTCAAATCCGGTTTTGTAATCCCAAGTCAAAGGTACCCTTTAGGTTTAGCGTAATGCCAGAAAGCTCAACTCTCTTTCAAAACTTGTATATACTACCCTTGACTTTTTTCCCTCACAATTTTTGTTACTAAGAATAATATACTGATCTCAAGAGAGTGATTTGCATCACAAGGTGTAGCTTTGTAAGTTACCCCTGAGGTTATGTTAAATCTCTTTTTGAGCCTAAAGTTGTCCACCACAATTTTCAAAACAGCAGTCTATGAAAATATTGACCAACATAAGAATAATTTCGGAATGCAAATATGATATATTATTATTTTTTGAATGTTTTTATTTTTCTCATATTCAGGTGAGGCCTTATCCTCGGCGTGCATTTAGTGACGAAGAGAGTGACTCAACACTGGATGAATTGGGTCTGACAAGCAAGCAAGAAGCCTTGTATCTGGAGTTGATTTCGACGTAATGCTTACTCTGTAAACTTTCCAAAGATGCAGTCTAAACCATAGAAATATTTGTCATAGTTTGGTACTAATTTTATTTTTTTGTGTCCGTTGATTCTTGGGCATGATCTTATTTGCATTCCTATTGAGAACCTGAAAATGGCTTCTAACATCATGGTATGTAAAAAGTGCTTGTCATCCCCTAGGTGGGTGATCAAAGGACATATTCGGGCCCTGAAAGACCGAGGTGACAGTTTTTTAGCAGAAGATGGATTTGGTGTCTTGTTAATAATGTATGGTGCTTGTTTTGGGTGTTATATGTTCAGGGAGATGAATATCAGTATGCTGGAATCTTTTAAGTTCACAGAGACTATCGATAATATGGAAGAAAGAAAGAAAAAAGCAGCGTTGGATCATTCTTATTGATGGGTGATAGCACACAAGGAGTAGTTGAGTAATATTTATTGGAAGTTAATTTTGATTAATTTATAATAAAAATTTATAAGAGACGGTCTCATACATAAAATGAAATATAAATTAATTCAAATTAATAATTATTTATTTTAAAGTGTTAAAACGTTATAGGTCTAAATTATATTTTGTTTCATTGTCAGACCGTTTCATGCAAGTATTTTTCTTAATTTATATATTGCCTAAATTATGTCGATTCTTTTTTCCTTGAAGATTGTATCTCCTTTTTAATTTGACTACATGGGTTTGATCTCATTTAATATACAATCATATATGTTAAATGACTATGAACAAGCTCCCATGAATGAATTATACTAGTCTTGTATAAACTGTAATGTAAGAAGACGTGTTTTAAATCACTCCCTCCATTTTAATTTAAATTTATCATATTTCTTAAATGGATCTTTCTAATTTAGAATGATCATTTTTTTATTAGGAAATAAAACAATTTTCTTTATAAAACAATATCCCTCACAAACAACTTTTATTTACATCACATGTCATTATATTATACACACACTAAATCCCAATTTACATCATTTAATACTAATAAACAATATTTTTCTTGAAATTAAATTGACATACATACCCTTCCATCAAACTCACTTTATATCATTTAATATCAATAAATAATATTTTTTTTAAAAATTATGTCTACGGTAAATGACCAATCTAATTTACGATGGAGGAAATACTACTTTTATGGTGTATATTGTATAAGTAGCATATTACTCCCATTAAATTTTAGGCTCTCATCAACCCTCCTCATCAACCCTCCGTTTTTGCTCTCATCAACCCTCCGTTTCTGCTCAATCAAGTTAAAAAACACTTGAATAAACATCGAATAATCAAACACAAAACAGACATTTTTTAAAAAAATAAAATTGTATAACTTTGATATTCAGAAATTAGAGTACATGAGTAGTGAATATTGATACAAAAGAATCCATGAACATATGGCAAATTACATGATAAAGAATCAAATAATATAATAAACCAAACTGACTAAGCAGCCTCAAAACAAATCATCCTCCTATATCTGCTAATTCAATGAATCAAAGAATGCTAACACGACCTATACGTATCATTCATTTGTCTAGAAAAAAAATAAATTAAATAATCGAAACCAAATTAAACTCCCCCAACCGGCTCCCACGCCGACACCGTGTACAGCGGCTGATCCAACCAACTCAGCGTCACGGCGGCGGCGGCGGCCCGCATCTCCACCGTGTAACTCTCCTCCGCCGCCGCCGCCGCCGCCGGCGCGTACATCTTCAGCATCATCCTCCCCTGAAGCACCTCCCTCTCGCTGACCCCCCTGCATCGGAATCCTCCACCCTCCATCATCTCCCGCCACGTGTCGAACCCCACGTGCCGCTCGTGCCTCTCACGCCCTTCGCAAGAAATAATATTCCTGATTTCCCGCCCGAAAATCTCCTCCTCGATCTTGACCCTTGACGGGCTGTTGATCGGAAGGCTGGAATCGATCGAGTCGAAAATCGCCGAATAATATCTCAACGACTTGTACAGCCTGGCGTCGAGACTGACGTCATTGTGGGCCCCTTCCTGCTCCCCCATTATAACAACTTCCGCCTTCGTGCTCCGAATCAGCCCCAGAAAATCACGCAGAACGCCCCCGGACTCGTCGTACAACATCTTATGCAGCTGGTACACGCAGTTGACCGCCACGGTTTCCTTCTCCTTGACGTGGAGCATCCACAGCCGCACATCTTCGAGCCGATCGACTACCGGATGGAACTCGAATGATAAATTGAAAGCCTCCGCGAATCCCGCTAGTCTATCCCCCGTTTCGATTAATTCCTGCTTCGACTCGCCTATCCCCGTGATTCGGATGTGGCCGGTTCGCCAAGCTCTGAAACAGACCGGGCCATTGAAGCCCCTGCTTGATATCAAAATCGATGATGTGGACCCTCTCTTTTCCTTCGAAAGCCCGGAGGAGAATCTCATTCGATGTGAAATGAACGAATTTCGGAATCGGGCTGACCTGATTGAAAGCCCGAAAAGCCGACCCGACGTCGTCGTCTACGTCACGTGACGCGGAGATGTGGAACACGTGCGGCCAGAGGCGCGCGACGCGCAAAGCCAACGCCTCCGTGAAGTAGGCGGTGAGGCGGTGTACGGAGCTGCCACGTGGCGACGCCAGCTCACCCAGCCTAGAGAGGCAGTGATTCACTGCGGCGATGTTCTTCGAGCTAATCTGCTCCGCGCAGGCCACCAGTAACCCGATCAGCTCAACGTACTCGTGCTCGCGGTAGTTGAAATTCCCATTATGCCCTGCGTCCACGCTCGCAATCGGATCCTGCACCGGGGACGACCCGGACCCGTTACCCGCTCCATGCTCCGTCGGGTCTCCCCGCGACCCGACCACCAAACCCTGGCTACCGGAAGACGTGCTTGAAGAACCTGAAACCTCTTTAATCGTATCATCAACATTTTTACTGCTCTTGCCCAAATCGGTAATTTCAGTTATAACAGAATCAAACCAGGGGATATTCGATAAAGGGGGCAAAGGGGGAGGCACAGGGGCAAAACAGTCTCTCTCATCCAATCCAGGGTGAAACCAGAAACCCTCATCCGATTTTCCAAAATTACCCCTCTTCCTCTTCACTCTGTTCATGTAGCTACTGTCTTCTTCATCTGCTGCGAACCTCTTCTTCCTACTCTCTGCTGCGACAGGGGCAAGTTTGATATTTTGCTTCAGGCCTTCAATGGGCTTGTTGCTGTTGTTGTCAATTGAAAGGCCAACAACGGGCCGAACGGGCTTAGAGTGAGACCTAGAAGCGTCTTTTCGGGCGAAACTGCAGGGAATGTCCAGTCTTTGTGTGCTCATTGTGGGGATATTGTGACACGATGCTTCACTCCTTAATCTGTGGCGCGGTGACAGCAATGTGGATGAACAACCGGCCAACATTCTTTCACAAACTTACCCAATTTTGTTTTTCCTCTGTTTTTTTTAATTTTTCGAAATACACCCACCCCTTTTTTGATTGATCCTCTCTGTGTTTCTCTATCTATCTCTCTTTTGTTTTTATACTGCTTCGAACTAATGTGGAAATATTCCCCCCAAGGAAATGGAGAAATCAAGAGAAACAGAACAATGTTGGTTTTATATAGTGAGTGTGTGAGTGAGTTTCAAGAAATGAAAAAACCAAGAAATAAGGAAAATTGGAATCCGATGTCAAAACAAATCAAACCTCCTCTCTGTGTGTGTAAATGCTTTTTTGTGTCCTATTATGATGATGTTGATATATATGTTTATGTGCAACAAAGAATGTAAAGAATTGTTAAAACAAACAACAAAGAATCAAAGAATCAAACAATGCATTGATGAATCAACACCTAACTAAGGAAAAAAAATGACAATCGGATTCCACAGCTTTCAAACCCAAATCACTCCCATGAAACGCGATTTTTGATCAAACCATGCATGCAATTTTCCGCAAAAGATACATCTTCCTTCAAATAAGCAGCTGAAAAACACCATAAATGAGTCTTCCTTCAAAACACCCATGCTCTGTAATTAATTAACTCAAAACACCCCTCTAAACAAACCCAGATCAAGAAACAAACGAAACAGTCATCATCTCTCTTTTTTTCTTGAAAAAATACAGTGACTTATCCTTACCCCACTACCCAAAAAGCCATAAAACAAAATAGGAATGAGTTTTTATATACTCAATAAGCAGAGGCACCACCCAGTTCTATATAGCGTCTACGGTTTTTACCTTGAGAAAAAGGGTAAGTCGGTAAAAAGGGAGGCGAGGGGATTGGAGATTGTGGGGAGATCGGACGGTGGATATTGCGGGAGAAATGTGACCGTTATGATGTCGGTGGAATATGACCGTTGAGGGGGAGTTGGTGAGTACTTGCAGGGACATAATTTTTAGGAGTCAGGTAAAGGCACGGAGGGCGCACGTGCATGTCCCCTGTCGTTTTATCTTTGGTGGTGACTTGACCGTTGGGTTTTAACATTATCGGTTTTGGTTTTGGTTTTGGTTGCTGCTTTTATGACGTTTGTATACGGTTAATATTTATCATTATTAACTTTCTGGTTGTTTCCGGACCCACGCAACCACAGTTGCTTACTCTTGTAATGGACTTTGTCTTCTTTTCAAAAATAAATCGCATGCGTTGTTAGAGCACGTCTCGTATATTCATTGTGTATTTTATAAAATCACGTAATTTATTATACAAAAATATATAAAAGAATTTATATTAAATCGTATAATTATTTTTTATAAAAAATCTTCATATTTCAATATCACAAGTTGCATATTTCTAAAATGTATGAACAGTGCACCTGGATGTATACAAAACTTAGTCTATAAAATTTGGTTAGGTTATTTTTAACACTGTTTTCAAAACCGGGTTGAACCGGCCGGTTCAACCGGTTGAATCGGGAACCGGCCGGTAACCCGGTTAAAAAACACTGTATAATCGGATTTCAGGTTGAACCGGTCAAAACCCGGTTCAACCGGAAATAACCGGTTTTTTTCTTCTTTTTTTAAAAAATTAAATTATTAATTTATATTAAATATTTAAAATTTATATTTCTCTCACATTTTTCTCCAACACTTTCGATGTGGGATAAATGTATGAGGTGGGACAAAATTTATAAAATATGATATGAAAAGTTATAAAATATATATTTAAATTTTTGTAATTGTATACTTATTTTGTTTTTTTAACTAAACATAGAAAACGGTTGAACCGCCGGTTGAACCGGTCCTACCAGTTGAACCGCTGACCGGTGGTCTGTCCGGTTCGGTTATGAAAACATTGATTTTTAAATTTAATTATTTTTAAAGATTTCGTTTGTTTTTTCTTATATTTTTTTTCTTTTCAAAATTTGAACTCTTCAGTTGATTTTTAATTTAATTGATTTTTAAAATTTATTCAATTTATCTTTTCAGATTTTATTTATGTATTCAATGATTTTAAAAACCGATTGAACCGGGAACCGATCATGAAATCGATTCGATTATCCTCAAAAAATTATTTTTACGGTTGAATCGGAAGAAAAAAAACGAACAAAATCGAAAAAACCGGCCAAAAATTGAAAACCGAATGAACCGATTCTTTTTTTCAATTTTTTATTAATTTAAATCTTATCATTATTTCTATCATTTTTATTTTAAATTGTGTTGTGTTTTCTTGATTCTATTGTATTTATTTCAATATAAAACTTATAAGTTTATAATTTTAAATTTTATAAGTGTACATTTATTTTATTTTTTAATGTAAAATTGATAGAGATCATTTTAACGGTTGGACCATCGATCCGACCGGTCCACCCGATTGAACCGTCAATCGGTGCCTTCTCCGGTTCGGTTATGAAAATACTGTATGTATTGTTATTTTTTAAAAGATTTTTATCTTTTAAATTTTTTGAAGATTCATTTAATTTTCTTAATATTTTACCGATTTTGTTTAGTTTTTCAAAACTTTTTAATGTAAATTCTTGTTTAAAAAAATTAACTAATTTCTTTAATTTTTTTAATTTAGTTTATTTGTATTTAAAAAAATTATTTTGTTAACAATATTTATATATTTTTGAAAATTTCATTTCAAATTTTATATAAATTTTTTAGATTTTTTTCGACGTTAGATAAAAAAAATTAAAAAAATAAGAAAGATTAATGTATTTAAAAAAAAAGAAGAGGTAAATACAGAATATATATATATATATATATATATATTTATTTATTTTATTTTTATTTTTATTATTTTGAGGATGAAGGATACCATAGGAATGAATCAGGTTAAGATTAGTAATGTGCGTTAATTTTAAAATTTAATTGAGGTGTGTTTAATAAATGTGGTGCATTTAGAGGGTTTTGGGTTTGAGCAGTAACCATTTTCGAATAAAAAATCATGTTAAAATCAAGGTTTAATTGCATAAAAAATCATGATCTTTTAAAAATTTGCAATTTAATCTCAACCTTTGAATTTTGATAAATAAAATCCAATTTTAACATTTTTTTTTTGCAAATAGAACTCACGGGCAGAACATCTCCGGCCCCTAATGACGTGGCATTCTAGATGGAAAAAACTTATCATCTCATCATTTACCTGGTCAAAATGACGATGTTCACACTTAATTGATCAACCATTCTGTAATTGTTAACACCCTAAACTCAAATAAAATTTTCTAATTTTCTTGAGCCATAAAATGAAATTCCTCCCAAACTGAAATCACAGTCATCTGAAATCTCATCTTGTTCAACCCATCTGAGATCGTTCACTGAAGTGATTCGTTCATGTCAAGCACATACCATTATTCGCACAATTTACCATCTTCTTCGTACAACAGTGTTGCTCATAAGCTTTGTGGTCATTATGTTGAGGCTACCTGATTTTACGTTCATGACTAATGAGAATTCAAATAGAAGGTTTTGGTGGTGTCTTTTCTATAAGCTGATAAGCCCTGAGTTTTTATTCTCAAATTTTTATATCATTTTTAAGGGAGAAGAATTTTTGCATTTACAGTTCATTTAAATGGGATTTTTTGTTTTGTTATGGAATTTTGATTTTATTTTCTGGATCTACAATTTATTCGGTATAGCCTCTCACATTTATTTTAGAGTTATTTAAAAGGTGAATCAACAGTTTCTTAAAAAAAAATTAGTAGAGTTTTAGTTAGGTGGATGATGAGATGGTGAGTCTTTTCTAACTAGGATGCCACATCATTTATGGGCATGAGTTTTCTGTCCGTGAGCTCAATTTGCAAAAGATTGTCAAAGTTGAGTTTTATTTACTAAAATTTAAAAGTTGAGATTAAATTGTAATTTTCGAAAAGATCATGACCTTTTCCGCAATTAAGCCTTAAATCAATAAAGGGTATAATAGAATTTTCCTATCTACATTAAAATAACAAAAATATTAAAGGGTGTATCTTCCAATTGTGGGGTTGTGTGTAAACCTCGCCCTACGATAAACCCACGACTAATCCGTAAAAGCCCCATTTTCTGCCCAACGAAATAAAACCAAAAGCTAAATGTTAAATGCCCAACAAAATTTACCAAACATCAAATATTAAAGGCCCATATTTGAAAAAGCCCATTGACGAAGTCAAGCGAAAAACTTTACACACCACTTCCACTTGAATCCTTCCCCAAACCATTTACAGTTTATAAACAACTAGTGTAAAACCCGTGTAACACGTGGGATTAAAAATAATTTGTGCATTATTATTTTATATTAAATATTTTAAAAGTGTGGAGTTAATTTTATTATTTTTGCTTAGATAAAATAGTTTTAATATTTTGAAAATACATATATAGAAAATTATAAATATTCATGAGTTAATTTTAATTAATGTATTGGTGATTTCAATGTATCAAGTTAGCAATTATGTGTGTGGGTATTAATACAAAAAATCATCGATGAATAACACCAAATTTACAATGTATAATAAATTTTTGTACTGGAAAGTAACATCGAATTTAGGTATAGATTTAAGAAATTCAAACAACAATATTTTTAGAACCAACTCGAGCACAACTACATATGAATCAAAACTAGTTTTTAACGATGAACAAAAAAAGGTCATTAATAAGTTTTTAACTCCAATAAAATTACTATGAATAGTACTTTAATTAATTACATTATTGTCTTTGATCATCCACCAAAATCTTAAACTGTTGTACCTAATATTGATATTGAGTGTCATTTAAAATCTTCCATTGTAAACTCATCCAATAATTGAAACACTGCTCTTTAATTAATTTATTTATTTTTTTCACTTGTTGTTCCATTTTATCTGTTGCCCTCTGTTGGTGGACGGCCTCAATCGATGGTGCAAGCTTTTGTTCCTTCTCTCAATTAATATTAATTTAACATAAAAGTATCTTCTTGAATTAGAATATAAAGAACACTGCAAATTCATGTATTCAGAGTGTTTAAAAGCTTCATATTTAATAACACGATTCATAAAAAAATTAAGTAAACACATATTTTCTTCACTCAATTATATAAAATCTTTCTCCATGAGTTCCTACAACGAACTCTTAAAGAAAAAAATGGTCGGATTGAAAATGTGCGTCGTATAATTGATGAGAGTTTTTGGCGGTTAGAGCAAACTCATATTCTAAGTTATGAAATGAGCTTCCATCCAATTAACAAAACTATTAGGTAATAATAAAAGAAAAACATTAAAAATCTAAACTTCAACCAAAAAATTAAATTTACCTGCTTAGCCATGGGGGAAAAATCGGTCGACATCAAAATTGAGAAATTGAACAAAGATTAACTTTGAAACTAATTCCAATGCAGTGAAACAACACAAATTTTAATAAGATCTCCTCTTCATCATGCAAAACAATCCTCAAATTAAATCCTAAAGAATTAAAAAGAAAAAGAATTATACATACAAAAGTTTACATTACATAATTAATGCTCATACTGTCATACATTTAGAAATAATTATAACGAATGGAAACGCAGCATACAAAATTTGCGGTGGAACAGTTACGCAGAGATATTGGCAAGATGAGATAACACTAATATATATTAGATGTATGTATCGATTTTTCAAGAACACGAATAATAAAATAATTTATATTTAAAAAAGAAACTGTCAAAATAATTTATATTTAAAAACCACTTTTTGCTAACATATATTTCCAAAACAAAAATTAATAAAAAAAAATAGAAGAAAATTCAAAATTTTAATTGCAGGAATTATATCTAGCAATGTATATAGTAATAGTAGGGAGTAGATTGAAATATATGTAAAGAGAAATTTTAGAACCATTCAGATTCAAAGAAAATTCTTTCAAAAATCAATCAACAATCACCAGAAAATTGCATCTTTTATCGATTAGAAAAACTGATCAATCCAAATAGGGAAAACATCAGCGATTTTTTTTTTATTGCAATATAGAAATATAATAGCGAAAAATGAGAATATAAAAAATTGTGTCACCTATAAAATGTTTCCGAAGTATTCGGAGAATGAGAAATGCTTAATGGTGGAATTGTGTGGATACACGTAGGATTAAAAAGATTGGGAATTAAAAAAAAAGAGATGAGAAATAACCGTTGAAGTTTAAAAATTCAAATTTTAAAATTAATTTGTGAGATTAATGGTAAATGGATAAATTAAAAATAAAATTGAGAATTAATGTGGAGGGAAGAATTGATGATTAGTGGAATTTTGTTAAGGCAAGTGGGATTTAAAAGATTGGGAAATAAATAATAGGGAGATTTTCAGAAATTAAAACAGTAAAAAGACAGATTTAAAAATTAGAGGGCGTTTGGTTAAGAGAATGTGGAATAATAATGCGTTTGATTGTGGTGAGGAATAATAATTATTGAATTGTTTGATTAGTAAATAGTTAAAATTTTGACATGTGAAAATATGTGAATCGTTTGGTTGATATGCGAGACCTTGGCCGCTCCACATGAGTCTCATTAATATGGGCCGACATGCGCAAGGTATTTATTTACATTATTTAAAAGAAAATAAAGTTGCTATTCAGAATCAAACCCAAGTCTATAAAGATAATACGTAAAAATGATTGTTGTACCTTTAATAAAATAAGTGATAATTTTTATATTAATCTTTTCATTAAAAGTTCAAAAATAATTTGACACGTTTGAACAGTGTCCATCATGAAATTAATCACCCCAAAAATTATTATCCTTTAAAAAATATGGGAAGTATATTTGTTTGGTACTTTTAGGTCCTTTTATTTTGTATTTTCTAGAAATCAAAATCTATTAATTATATTTGCTCATCAGAAATATATGCCTTTGTTTAAATACCCCAGTATCTAAATTTTATATTATTGATGTAAAGGTTATTAATTTCTCTTAATTATTTAATTTGACGTAGGAATTATAATATTTTTTCAAAGAAGAATTATACTATATTTGTTTACATGAAAGAGTGACGAAATGTTAATGATTGATAAGTAACACACTATTTGGTGGCAACAACTACTTGGTCGTGCGTTGTTTGACGACTTTGGAAAGAAAGGAATGACATGATTTTCAATAATATTATTTGTTCAGTCGAGAAAATTGTTGAGGATATTAAGACAAGATTTTGGAGTTGATTTTTTGTTAGTCAAATTAGATGTTCTAATTTTTCGTATAGTGATTGACTTGTAAATCCGAGAATTGTATTAGACTGTTAAACATTATATAATGGCTGTGATCGAGTACTTCTTATACCCAAGGAATAAAATTTTGTTTACTGACAAAAAAAAAAGAAAGAAAGAAGATAAGTAACACACCTAAAAGTTAAATTATCTAGTTTTGGATGTGGTGATGTAATTGTAGTGATATTAAGGTAGTGTTTTGAAATAATTATTTAATTTAAAAAGCGCTTTTTTTTAATGAAGTTGGGTGTGACCTACCTTAAAAAAAAAAAAAAAACACTTCTGGCCTAAAAAATAGAGAGTGAAAACATGCCTTAAAATTGACTTCACCAAAATTATATTGATATATTATTATACTGACTTTAGTAATTGTAGTAATCTTTAGATTGACTTAATCAAAATTATATTATTATATTAACTTTAGAATTGATAATATGTGCATGATATCTTCCTTTACAGTTTTACTACTTCTAGTTGGACCTCCTGATTCAAAATTCCGAATCGGTGCAACATTTCGACCACGTACCGTGACATAGTTGATAGCTCTGTTTTAAAAACCCGGTCCGACCGGCGAACTGCTCTGAACCGGCCCAATAACATTATATAAAACCGCTATTGAGCCGCTATCCCTAAAACCGGAAAATCGGTTGAAAACCGATCAAAACCGGAAACTGGTCAACCGTTAAACCGGCGGTTTTGACCGGTTTTCATTAAAATAATATATATAATTTTTTTTACTGAAAATTAAACGTTCACGGGCGGAGCGAAGCCGAAACTCCATGTGTTTGGGGAGAAACCGTTTAAATCTGCGTCGTCTAGGAGGTCGTCGCCGGAAAGGAGCTTGAATCTGCCGGAGACGAGTGTAGATCTGAAGAAGGAGCCTATGGAGGTGGAGGTTGCGCCTCCGGCGAAGAGAGAGAGGGTTAGGAAAATGCAGCTGGAGGCGGCGCCCAGGAGGAGGTAGTTGCTCAGTAGGAACACCTTGTGTGTGCGGGGGTGGGAGTGGGAGGAGTAATCGCCGTAGGAGAGTGATAATCCCATTTTAATCGATAGATTGATTTGCAGGGGTTTTTTAGAAATTAGGGTTTGGAATTCAATTTGGGGGAGAATTGCAGAGATAGTAGCGTGAGGGAGAAGAGGATGTATATGGAGAGACATATATACAGAGGGAAGGGCAACGGTTGAATTAGTGAGAAATATGACCGTTGATGGAAGAATAAATTGAAAAAGGCCGAAATTTTTTATTACCCAAAAATTACTAGTATCAAAGTTTGAACTTTGAAGTTTGAAGTGACTTTAGATACTTTATATTCACTTATCATACTCTATATTTTGAATTTTTAAAAAAATTATGCATATTATATATATATATATATAATATTTATTATGACGTCATACCGGCTCAATTCGGTTCAATCCGGTCCGACCCCTGTCCAACCTTTTTTTGGGGTCGTCCGGCTCAACTTCCGGTTCCGGTTTTTAAAACATAGAGTTGATAGTTGATACACATGAACTCAACTTGGTTGGTTCAATATTAATTATCACGAATTAATTGTGGAAATGGTTTTATTAATTTAAAGATTATTATCACTCTAGCTACTAGCTAGGACCTGAACATAGAGTAATTATTGTTAAGGGTGAGTCTCATGCGCATTCAGGTGCACCGTACGTACACTCATAGTACATTTTAAAACCGTGCAACTATTGTTTCAATTTTAATAGTTGCACGATTCAGTGTAAATAAGTTGCATGATTCTAAAATGCACTATGAGTGCATCGTGCATGTAAGACTTAGGGGGTGTTTGCAAAAAAATATAATTTTTAAGAATTTATTAAAATTAGTGATTATGAGAAAAGTGATTAGTAGTAGAAGTTAAAAACATCCTATTTAAAGCTTTTAGCTTATATCTTGGAGAGCTTATTTAATCTAATAAAATTAAAATAAAACACTCTAAATTATTTTTGCACACAATTCTAAAGGTTTGTTTTGAAGTACTACTCCAATCTAAGAATCGTTTATTTTTTAAGTTGGTAAGACCTAACTTTTTCAAAAAATATGTGATTCTTGAGTTGGAGTTGGGATTGAAAACACCCCTAAATATCTATAATTACTTACGCTTAACCAATTATTAATACATGTCCGAAAAGATAATGATATCAATGTAGGGTCGATCAGAAACATTCAACATATGAATCAATCAAATTAAAGATCTACAATTACAATACATTTATTTGTTTGATTGATATTGCAGGTAATTAGTGGTGACAGGACGAAAAAGTCGAATTTTAATTTATAAAATTACAGGACCAATTAAGATCAAAATCAAAATGAATCGAAGTTAAAGGACAAAAAAATCAAATTTTCCTTATTTTTTTAAAAATAAATTAGATTATGAAACACAACCTTAATTTTGTAGATCATAAACTAGTAATATGTTTCACATGTTTTAATTTTTCAGGTTTTGAATTGACTATTTATCTATACTCCATGCTTTATATATATTAACTTATTAAGAGTTTATTAACTTAATTAATTTTTTCTTAATTTATTTCACGAGCTCCCTCCAAACGAAATCAATGAAAATTTTTGGTTTTTTCATAATAATCATGTTTAATACGTTCGTTGAATTTATTAATATATATCCAAATGTCTTTTTTGCTAGTTGTTTAAACCCAAAAATTTAAGGTGATAGATGTCTAAAACTGCTTGATGAGCTCAAAAAATATGTTTAATTATGTATAATAAAAAAAATCAATAAAGCTAATTTACATGATATTATTTAATGGGAGTATTAAGGTGAATAGAAAAATTCAGACGACATTCGTCTCAAGAGAGCTAAAAAAAATAAAATTTAATACTTAATTATAAGTCATTTTAAAATAAAAAGATTATTCGAGAATCTATTTAAAAAAGATTAATGATCTCTTGATGCACTATGGCTATTTAATGATTCTCCGCACCTCCCATTCCAAGAGAGGTATAACTTCGCACAATATCATATGTTTCATATATTATGTTTCATATGGTAAATTAATGACACGTGTAATGGACAAAAAAAATCAATGAACCAAATGGGATTTTTTGTTTATTATCATTTTCGGGTCCATTTGTTAAAAGATCCATTTTAGAGAGGTGGAATAATCTTTAAAAAAAAACACAAAAAATGTTGGGTGGATGATGGAATTAAATTAAATCAGATAACTAAGGTGATGTTTGCTTTTGAGTTTTAAAAATCAAAATTTAAATTTTAAAATTTAAAATGATTCTAATTTGGAAATTTTAAAAATCAATTTTTACAAACCATCCCTACCACATTATAAAATTAATATCACACTACTCAAAAAGCAAAAAAATGAATACATAATATAATATTTATCAAATTTTCAAAAAAAAATCTTAAGTTTTAAAATTAATTTTAAAAATCACTTAAAACTCAAAACAAACATCCTCGTGTGATTTAGTTTTTACAAGGGTATATATCGTGATTATATACACCAAAGCACAAACTACCGATAATAATTCTCATTTTAATATTATTTATTTTTCAAATAATTATTAATTAATTGATGTGATTAAGAAAACATAATCATTGCAATAAGACAAGTTATGAATGTCGACCCACTTGATCTTATCAAATAGAAAATGGCGTAAACTAATACAACGATAGTACGACTTTAGGATATGATAAGCTGTCATGTTGAGTGCTTATCAAAATTGATTGCATCCTAATTTTTCCTCTTCATGTTATAATGTGTACACATGAATATGCGTGTGCATGTGCAAGTTTATGGTCAGCCACTAACTATGTAGTAATATCTAAACATCTACACATAAATTAAGTACTAATTAATACTATGTTAGAGTAATTAGAGAAAATGGTCGGTTCGTGCATATATAGAAATTGGTGGAATCCTGGCTAAGTGAGGCGAATTTAAAAGTTAGAAAGAAAAGTGTAAATTAAGTTGGTGCATACTTTGAGTGAATGAGTTCCACCGGTTTACATAATACTCCCTCCATCCCCCTATAAATTTTTCTCTTTTATTTTTCATCCGTCCAACAATAAATTTTATGTTTCCATAAATAGAAAAAATAACACTCTACTACTAATATATTTATACTCATTTTTTACACTATATTACAAAATTGTCACTCCTTATTTAAATTTTAATTGTGGGCAAATTATACCATCAGCCCAATTTAACACTAATTAAGTCAGAATTAGCATATAATCATTCCCCCCTTTATTAAACAAGCCCACCAGAATTTTAAACCCAACTCAACAATCATACCCATAAAAAATACCCAAATCATCACACCCTAGTTCATAATTTTCATCCATCGGTCTCTCTACATTCTCTCTCTCGAATCTTCCGCCTCTCAAACCCTATTTGCGAATCCGATCTACTATCTTCATGACTCCTTCATCGATCTTCTCTTTTCACGACTCCTTCTTCACCGATCCAGATTTCACCAATACAAATTCCTTTGTTCCATTTACTCCGGCTATTTTATCTAATGGAGAGTATGATCCAACTCTTCCATTTACTTGTTTGTATTCTATGTCGGATTCTAAAAACCGTCGTAAGGAATCAAATTTTTGTGCATTTTGGTTAAATTAAAAATAAAATCTAAATGGATTTTTTTGGGGCCGTGAAGCTTGAATCTGAAATGGGTGTTCTTGGGGCCTCGAATCTTGAATCTAAAATTGGTGTTCTTGGGGTTGTGAAGCTTGAATCCGACTTTGATGTTCTTGAGACTGTTCCCTTATACTACTTCAATGGATTAGTAAATAGTTAAAATTTTTGGATGGATGAGACCTTTTTCTTTGAGTTTGAGGATGATATGGTTGGCCAACAACCAACCAAAACCAAATGGCCAGGATCGATGATGAACATGTATATTTATGTAGTAGTTGTAACAATAATTTCAAAAAAAAAAAAAACATGTATCTGAGAATGTACCGATGAATGAGACCATGCTTTATGACATCTTTGGTGATTGAATTTATGGGTTTTGTCTCCATGGTGCCTCTGACACTATTCTTATTGTTTCTTTGTGCTCCTTCTTGTTTGGTAAATGGAAACATGTCAATTTTCCCATCAAAAAGTAGTTCACCATCACTAGAAAAACAAGGTCTTCCAACAGCACACATAAACATGACTTTTAGAATGTGCTTCTTTGATTGGATTGTTCTATGTGGATTTTCTTCTCCTTGAGCCAAGTATACCTTCCTTGATGTAGTTGTGAGATTGAACCACTTCTCATCAATATGTATGATATTGTGCATGCTCTTAAACTTCACCACACCATGTAGTCTATCAAATTTTTTGTTTACTGACAAAAAAAAAACTGAATTTCAACCTAAGAAACTTGTTGGGTGCTGTTAAATGAGGTTTAATTGCATTGGAATGAGCTTTGATGAGACTTAGTAAAACCCATTTACTGTGCTTTTACCAACTTTAATACTTGTGATTAACCTTCTAATTGTTGACCTGTGGAAAATGGAAGTTGTCATGATCGCCTCCAATGGT
This sequence comes from Stenogyne calaminthoides, assembly GCA_037126765.1. NCBI lineage: Eukaryota > Viridiplantae > Streptophyta > Magnoliopsida > Lamiales > Lamiaceae > Stenogyne > Stenogyne calaminthoides. Next base: position 41,354,908 of record JBBCBC010000001.1, on the reverse strand, counting down.
ACTTCAATTCTTCTCTTCAATTTTACAGAATTTACTTTTTTTGAGCTTAAGAATATTGGTAACCTTTGTTCCATTTGTTTCTTTGTTGCAGACCAAAGGTAGCTGATTGTTCTTCATGTGACACCATATTTTGTTGCTGCCTCCTTCATCCTCCCCCTGTTGGGCTTTCCATTGGTGTTATTTTGAAGAAGAAACTGTTCTATTTTGTTCCTTTCATCATTAGTTAAATTTGGTTTCTTCCCCGCCATTATGTCTTTTGTTTGTAGCAGTATGAGTTATTCAATGCCACTTTGTTGTTGTATTTATTGCTGAAGTTGTGGACTTGTAAACTCAAAAGCTGAATTTATTTATTTGATGTAAATTGAAAAAGGCAATTTGTGATTTTTTTTAATTTTTTAATTTTTAGATTTTTTTATTTGTTGAAATTTTTTAAATTTGAACAGGTTTTGGTATTTGGTGGGAAACTCAAAAAATCTCCCACACAAACCCAAATAAAAAGCGTCAGTTTGGAATTGGGAGGGAGAGATTAGGGTTAACAAAAAGTAAAACACATTTTTCCTCCCTCCAAATATCCAATATTGTTCTTTACTTTTCAGCCCAAATTCACCATCTTGACCCACCATTTATTAGTTTTTCTTAATCTTAATGTCCAAAAGAAACAAGAAACTTATTCATGGACAGAGGGAGTATAAAATTTTGTATGCACAATGTGTTCCGTTTAACTCAAGCGTATTTTTAAAACGTACTATATATATATATATTTTTTTTTTTTAAATATTCAATGATATACATATACATATTGAAACATTGAATTTGTTCTATATAAAATAAATGGAATGTTTGAACTTTTCAATTTTAATAAGTTGACGTTTAAGTGTAAATAAATTAAATGTTTTAGGAAAACAAAATATCTATAAAACGTTCAACCAATTATTAATACATGTCCGTAATAAGTTGAACGATACAAAACAGTAAATCATATGACGTTTTAAAAATACACTTAAATTGTACAGTGCACATGGTGTATATAAAACCTACTCTTTTAATAAACATTTCTCCTCCAAGAAAAATTGCATGATCAATTTCAAATAATAAATATAACTTATAAGAATGTAGTTATGGATCATTCGGATAACGTGCGAAGGACTAAGTCAAGTTTGAGTTTCGTTTAGTTTAGATAATTCACATTTCTCTTAGGTGTATAAGAAGTTGCGTAGTTGTATAAAATATTATCGACTAATTAACTTAGTTATCACATTAGTTAGTTGTATGATGGCCCACAATCTGAATTGACAACCTAGTTACATGATATTGCAATCTAACGTTAATTGTTTTTTCCATTATAATAAACATAGAAAATAATAATTATTAACATTTTTCTTTTGAGCGCATTATACATATTAGCATTAGAAGTATTACATTTTAATAAAAAAAAATAGTTTTATAAGTTTTATTATATTTAAATTCACTAAAACGTCATATGACAAGGATCTATTAAAAGTGAGATAACTATAATTTATTTTTGAGTAAGCCTTGATAAGATTTGTTCATAATATAAATTTTAAAAATTTAAATATTAATTTATAAATTTAATAATATTAATTACATACCACGAATATATTTCATATGAGAGTTTTTCTTTTTTCATATGAGAGTTTTTCTTTGTCCTCTAGTTAATGTCTTTTATTTTAAAATCAAAAATCAAATTAAACTGAAGTAAACATATATAATAAATCGAATTGATAGCTTCGATTCGATTTGATAGACTTATTCGATTTTTCTGAATTAAGCATATAATAGTGGCAATGTAGGATTATTGAGTAACACTAGTGTAAATCAAATCTATACATGAACTTTATCACTATTATATGTAAAAAATATAATTATTATGTACAATTTTTTTATTATTTTAAAATATAATATATTTTTTAATGGTAATATTTTTTATACATAACAGTTAAAAAAATTATGTATAACAGTGATAATTTTTATACATAACAATAATACTAAAAAAATTGAGTTCACAGTGAATTGGATTCACATAAATTCTCGTCAGGATTATTAGGATTAGGGGGGTGTTTGCAAAAAAATATCCTTTTAAATAAGTGATTGAAATTAGTGATTATGAGAAAATTGATTAATAGTATAAGTTGATGGTGTTTGTAAAAAGAAATTCAAAGAAAAATTGATAGTATTTGCAAAAGAAGTTAATAATACTTGAAAAATGTTCATAAGCTACTAAAAGCAATTCCTTTCAACTTTTAGCTTATAGCTTTTGAGAGTTTATTTAATATAATAAAAAAAATAAACACTCTAAATCAGAGTCGATCCTATAATTTTAGGGGCCCGGTGCAAAAAAAAAAAATTATTAGGCCCTTCATTTTGATGATAAAAAAATAATATAACCATTAATACAAAGAAAATTTCATAATTATAAAAATAAAATAAGATGTATAATAACGAAGCATCCTATATTATAATATAAGTGTTTTTCATGTCGGATGGATATTTTCGATGAGTAGGCATCTCAAATTTTTAATTAACTATTAGCAATAAAATAAAAAAATAAAAATCAATTCAAGAAATAATAAAAATTATAAATAAACAATATATTATTGAAGATTTGAAGCGATTAAAATAAAATTTATAAATAAGAAATCTAAAATTAAAAATACCTTATTAGAAAACACGATTCTTTTCAAGGGTCGTTTGTCAATTTTCTTATGAACACACTATATGAGATGCATAAAACTAATTTTAAGAGAGGAAAAATTAAAAGAAGTGAAGAAGAAAAAAAGGACAATGTGGTTTATGAAGATTGTGTATAGATTTGGTTTGATAAATTTAAGAAAAAAAAAGATTAGGTGTAAATTTAATTTGAAAAAAGAAAATATTAAAAAAGGAGAAGGATTGAAAAAAATATTAAAAAATGAGAAGGATTGAAAAAAATGAGACCGTGTATGAAAAAGATATATGAGAAAAAGATGGAAATTTGAAAAATAGTAAAAAAAGAAAATATAAGGAAAAAAGAGGATAGACTAAAATATAAAAATGTTGTGTAGAATTCGCGACCTCACACATGGTTCTTAAAATTGTGCCGTTTACCATCTCAACTAAATGAGTATGAGCGTATAAAATTTTTGAATTTTATAATAAATTTTATAAATATATATATATATATATATATATATATATATATATATTAAAAAATTGAAACCCAACTTTTCTAGATCAATTTTTTTTTGTAATGACGCCGACTATAATCATTTATATTTTTTAGCCTACATTTAATGCATTAATTGGCCTATTTAATTAATTGGCGTTTTTTATTTTCTTTTTTTTTAAAAGGTAAGAAGATCCAAAATCTATAATTTCGCAGTATAAATAGTAATGTTCTAAATATTTCAACAATTTTATTTTGTCATTCTAGTAGTTTTTCTAAATGTTCAAATTTATTATTTATGTTTATAAACTGATAAAATCGATTACACAAGTAAACAACGCAAAGTTAAATGTATTTTATAGTAAAGTTTATTCTGTAAGAATCGATCTTCTCATAATTTTTTTTTATAAATTTTAAAATAAGCTTAAATACCATGGTTAACATATTTTTAAACAAAAAATTTTGATCTTGTGAGATAACTTGATTCGGTTTATAGACTTAAAATTGATATGGTCTTGGAGGAACAAGAAGATTTTTTAGAATTTATCAGTTTAGATGTGATAAGATTGTTTTGAAATTTTTGATATTTATACATAAATCAATAGGATAAGGTGATTTTTCTTTCAATGTTTGGCTTACAAATCCTAGACTTTGCCTTGACCTGTAATTAGTTGTAAATTTTCTTTCTGTGGGTTTTTTATTTGCCCCTTAATAAAATAAAACCTTTTACTGATAAAAAAAAAAGGTTAGGCGGCAGCACACCATAATCATCCGTATCAACCTTTATTAGTTTCAGTAATTACTTCCATTTAAATACTGTTAAATTATTATTTCTTTTGGATATTATAAAATAAAAGCTGACTATGAACCACGTGGTCGATTCTGCACGGCCACCGCGTAATTTTGTTTGCCATATTTGGCTGAGAGCTGACTCATACACACGTTGCCTTCGACCTGCTTTCACTTTTTATAAAATTTTTTATTACTATTTTTGAATGATTAAAAATACTCAAAGAAATTTAGTTTTGAATTTTCAAATATTTAAAGACAACTTTTAGATTGTGTATAGAAAGAAAAAGGATATAATTTATCATATTCCAGCTTAAAAAAAAAATTATCATTTCAAATAATAAACAAATGATACCGTGTAAATCATTTTTGAGTTAATAAATATTTTTGAACAATCTAAATTAGGACATAGGGAGTAATATTTAAGTCGATTTTTTTATTTTAAGTTGAAAGTGTTCCAATCAAGTAAAGATAATATTCAAGTTGATAAATTTATTTTAAGTTGAAGGGGTTCCAATCAAGTAAAGAAAATAAGATAAATATGTTTTCATATATAATTGTTAATGACATGAGACATATTTTTAAATATTTTGAGCTATGAAAAATAAAATTACTTTATTATTATTTTAGGAGTAGCAATAAAAAATGGAATGTACATTTTCGTTGTATAGTAATTGAGTATGTGCCAGAAAAAGCATCACATTACCATTATTGAAAAGATGAAAATAATTAATATTATCAATTATTATATTATAATAAATTATAATATTATTAAAAAAATATACTTGAATGACACGTTTAGAATTTTCAAATTTTAGTTTACAAAGAAGTTTCCATGTATTACTAATTTTAAATGGCAAAGTATACTGTGAACAAGTTTTACGGTGAAACTGGTTAGGAGTGTGACTTATATTATTAAATAGTGTGACATTTTACTGTAAAGGGTGTGACTTTTTACTATAAAGAGTATTACTCGTAAAAGTGAAAAGTGTGACTTATATTAGAACAAAGAGTGTCGTACTGATAACTGAAGGGTGTGACTTGTAATACTAAATGATGTGATTTATATAACTAAAGAGTATATCTGTAAAAAAAAAAATTAATTTCACGGTGAACAAGTTTTTTCACAAAGATACCAACTCATTTCATATAGCTCTTATTTTTCACATGCACTTGAGAAAGCTGAATGTACAACGATGAACACTTCGATCCTTTGAAACCTCAATTATCTCTAATTTTCAATTTCGTTTGTTTTTCTACGTTTGACATCTGATTGTATTACTTCATGTCCCAATTTTTTGGTGATCCTTTTAAATAATATTCGAATTTAATGAGCCTTCCAAGTTTTGTTCAATTTTACTTATATATACCTATCTAATTCATTGTATTTATCATCACATAAAATATTAAATCTACTAGTTTGATAGTGCCCCCAAATATAGACATTTCTGATGGACTGAGTCATTAGATCTGCAATATTTAATTTAATTTCTATCAATTTCTCTAAAACGACAGTTAAAATCTTAACAATAGAGATGTAATAATTTATGTATATAACCAAGAGCTTGCTTTCTTTCCAAAATCTCATTTTTTGAGGAAACTTCTTCACATTCATTCCCATTTTTAGTTTGCCAATTTGGTGCTCTCATTGATTTCAATTTATTTATAATTTAGGAAAAATTACTTTAAAGTGCTATTTTTCATGAGGTATTATTAATTATTATTAGGTGTTAACACTTTTAAGTAATACTCTTAAGTGCAATTATTAACATATTTACCCTTATGATTACACAAAGAATATTTTTAGGAATATATGAGTTCAATCGTGGTCAATACAATTAATTATTAATTTAATTTGGGTAGGACGTTAATCTTGGAGCATATGTTAGTGACATTAATTAATAACAAAATATATAATTTGTTAACAGGTCAAAATTAATATTAGATATGCGCTATTTTAGGGCGTTTGGTAACAAAGTAATTAATATACAAGTTTTTTTTTTTATAGGAAAAAAATATATTAATCATATCCATGCAAGATCGGCATAAAAAATACATTTTCCGTGATTATCACTCCCCTCAATTCACGGGATTGAGAAGTAATTAATGAGTAAAATTAGGGGAATTGGACCGTATTAGTTAATGATGATATTAAGATCATGTTTTTTTAAAAGGAGATCAGGTTTGTTTTTGAATGGTGATGTAATTTTAATTTTAAATTTGTTTATAGTTGCAGAATTTTTTACGGGTGTGCAGAATTTTTTTTAAGGGTGTGTAAAATTATGAGGTGTGCAGAATTTTTAAATAAAATGACAGATGATTAAAAAAAAAATTGGGTGTGCAAAATTTTTTACATGTGTGCATAACTTTTTTGTACGGGTGTGCATAATTTATTTTTACGGGTGTGTAGAATTTTTTACGGAAGTGAAAAATTAATTAAATAAAAAGACATGATTAAAAAATGAATTAAACAAATGGACAAATAATGAAAAAATGAATTAAATAAACGGACATATAATAATAAAAAAATTGGGGTGTGCAAATTTTTTACAGGTGTGCAAAATTTAAAAAAAAATTAAATAAAAGGACAGATAATTAAAAAAATTTGAGGGTGTGCATAAATTTTTTTATAATTTGCAGAATGGTTAAAAATGTACAATTTAATATTTATACGAATATGTAATTTTTTGAAAATTAATTTAATAGATGATTAAAAAAATAGGGTGTGCAGATTTTTAGGGGAATAAATGTTTAAATCTCAGTCAAGACGTTCCAAAAATAAATTCAAAATTGCACAAATTTAGTATTTCGTGTCTAAAAGGTTATTTCAGTCTTTAACGCCTTTTTTTTTACTTAAGAGTAATACTTAAAAAAGTGTAGCATTTAAGAATAAGAACTACTTATAAATGGTACTTAATAATACCCCTATAATATATATATATATATATATATATATATATATATATATATATATTATCAAAAAAGGTCGATGAATTTTGGACATAACTCCGTAGATTTTTAGAAATATAGAGAAATATATCTTATATTCCTGACATCCCCAGGTGAATATAACTTTTCCTGATTAAAAAAAAAATAAAAAAAATAGAGAAATATATAGTGTATGATTCTTCATTAAATCTCTTCTCAAACTAATTCGAAAATTTCCATTTCAAATACGAGAGTTATCCAAATTAAAACTAGAAAGATCATTAACGTGACTTGATTATCAAAATAATAAAACTCAAAAAAGTAGTCGAATACTTGCGGCCATTTGCCATTTCGATAGCTTTTGTTGTAAAATATAAGATAAACGTAAAGGAAAGAGCAAGAATACTGATTTGTTTACCCAGTTCGTCCAGAAAAACTACGTCTGGGGGCGACCAAGCCATAAGGGTTTTCACTATGATCTTTGTATTCTCACGCACACGGCATTACAAAAGAATGCTATTTATATAATAAGAATAGGGCTGAAGCCCTAAAACCCTAAAGTCCATCTTACATTTAGCCCAACAATAAAATCAATCTATAACAAGTAATGTCCATAATAATAGGATATTTACAACACTCCCCTTTGGACATTACGACGTAATGTCCATACCTAACTAAAATTTCGCTAAAACAATTCAAAGAGAAAAACTTAGTAAAATAAGAAAAGGTACAACTAATGATCTTCTAAATTCAATCTTCAAAACGCTCCCCCTGAAGACAACAGTCTTCCAAGCCTTTGTATTATGATTACACACTCTTCTGGAGTTCATGCAGGTAAAATAATTTAGGGGATATGTGTTTTGTCAAGTTTCCTTTAGCATTCATATTATTCATATGGGCAACAAAAGTTGCATTTTCCTCATAATGGATGATAGGAGATATATCATTATCACACGAATCATAAATGTATATAAATCAAAATATTGCAAACGTCGAAGATACTGAATATATGCTTTAAAATTTTACAATGTCTCCTTATAGGAGAAGCACTAACTTAATCTTGCAAGCAATTTCAATATAAATTCAATATCGGATTTGGTGCAGTTCTTAAAACATAGTAATGCACTAAGGACACTCTAATAAGGAACTTCTGGTCCTAAAATATAATATGTATCTTCTTTAGGTCCAAATTTGTCTTTATCCACTTCAATGGATCGAACAATTACTAGTCTGCTAAGTAGAAGAAATTTAATATAAAATTTCTCCAATACCTTCTCCAAGTAAGTTAACTGGTATATAAAGATTCATTTTGATTTAGGGAAGCGCTCGATCTGCTAGTCGAGACAATACTTGATTTCACCAACGTTTTATTTCAAAATTCAATCGCTAAGATTAAATTAGCTTTCTTTGATTTCCTTACTTGTTCCAACAATATTTAAATTATCACCATAAATTGAGATAATACAAACACCAACAAAATAATTTCTTTAAAAACACGTAAGGAAATATTTCAATGTTTATTTATTCCTCTTTCTGGAGGAATGAATTGAGTCGATTGTGGAATATTCGACCCAAATATTTTATGTCATATAATGACCTTTGTAATTCTAATATCGTACTTAATACGATTTTCACCATTTATCCATCAGGGACTTTCATATAAATATTGATATCCATTGATCAATATAAACATGCGGTTACAACGTCTATCAACTACACTTTTACATTTAGTTTACTTACTGCCAGAGATATTAAGTAGCAGAACTTTATTTCATACATAACAGGAGTATATATTTGATAAAATCAATATCGGGTCTCTGCAAAAGCCCATGAGCTACTAATCTCGCTTTGTACCTCATTACATCATTATTTTCATTTTCTTTTCGTACAAATACACATATATATCCAACAGGGATAACGTTTCTGAGTGTATGTACGATAAAGCCAAAAATATTAGTGAGTCGAGCTCTGCCTCAGTTGCTTCTTCCTATTTTACCCAGTCAAAGCGCTTCCGGCTCAACTATTGACTTTTGGTTACTGGATCCATATTTTTAATAGTAAGGGCACTTATGGCAATGAATTAGTTGTCGACAACATTGGTAAATTTCTCCTGTATTTATAATTTTTATATTTATATCAACCAAATCTTCATCATTTCCCATAATATTTTGATCTGGTCGTTCCGCAATTCTAGTATTTTTATTATTTTGTGCACGTGCTTCATTACTAGAATTTTCGTCTTCGGGACGAATCTCTTCAAGAGACTTTAAGAGTGACTGAATATATTTGCTAGCTTTAGTAATTACCGCGGATTTATGTCTTACATAATAAGGGGTCCTTTACGCTTCTGGCGTGTAGGGGCATTAACATATATAATTGCCTAAAATTAACACATTTACTCTTTTTGGTGCATTTACAACAAGTATATCTGCTTTAGTCACTTCTTTATAAATTAATCTGGCAGGTCACTTGCTAAATATTGCAAGTTAATTATAATATGAACTTCCAGTTCACTTTGACTAGTGCGTGGATTTAAATATTGAAGATCTTTTTATATTCCACGAAATTTCTCGGCATTCATTGAATTATAAATTATTATCTCCCCCTAATGCCGAGAAATGATCTTCATCAAATGTGTAATTAGCCAACTGGGCCGTGAATTGAGGTACACTGTGGTGGTGATATTGAAAACAAATATTACACATTCTAATATTTGCAGATGAGAAATGTTTAGTTCTTAAGCGCTAGTTATAAAATGGGAACAATCATAATATGCAGTGGATCGGATTTGAATTAGATTAGCACCATGTAAAATTTCATACCCCCAACATGAAATATGTAAGTTGGAATTCTGTAATAATAGTATAGTATATAATTTGATGAAGTCTATTAGTGATTCAGCAGAACCATTCTAGATGTGAACGTAAGAGACTGAATGATCAACTTTAATTCTCAATGCCATATAATAAACATTAAATATCATCGATGTGAATTTTATCAACATTAACCATTCAAATGGATTCATTTGATAATCCAAAATTTTAAGTTCAATAGTATTGAAAATAAATTTGCTTCAGACAAATTATATCAATCCACAAATATCTTCATGACTCCATTCAAATAAAAGATACAATTCCAACTTTAGTACGAGAATGTCGTACTATAAAACTTTTTCTTTGCACAAGCCCCACAAATAAATTAATTTACATAAGGGATTATGTTATTCGACATACTATGTAAAATAGAATTTGTCCAAATCCGATTTATCATATTTTGAACCGCTCATGTCATAATTTGAATAAATTTGCTTCAGGTAAATTAGTACATTATTCAAAGAATCACAATTTTCAATGTTCCTATTTGCTTCGGGCAAACTAGTACGAGATTCTATTTTGCTTATAATTATATAAGGAATCAATTTTAGTGGAAGAATTTTCATGTATGATTTATACTGTTTCCACTCAAAACAGGTATAACAGGGTGAATTTCAACATGAAAAGTTCAAGTCAAGAAGTAATTCAGTGAAAAAAAAGTTTGATAGTTTTCCTTTTAGCTATACAAGATAATCTTTTACTATAATTGACTATAAGGAAAACTTGATATAAACTTTCGTATGTAGTTCAGATTCAACAAATTTTTAATGAATCAAATCAGTCACAAGAATAAGTGATAATAGGCAAATAAGGAATTTTCACAGAATTCCTAATTTCTACTGCAAATAATTCTCAAGCCTATACTGCTACAAGCAGATCTAATTGTTGAAATTTAAAAGGATTAAACTTCTTTACCAGAGCAGAACCCTACGGTAAGGATTCCAATATCGTCTTATAATAGACTTTGGCTTGCATCAAGCGCCGACTCCATGAGAGATTCAGGAGATGAACAATATGCTTCCTCGTCTCATAGATATGGATAGTTTCGTCGATTTTAGGTATGTCTCCACCAATCGAACAGGTACAATAGCCAATATCAAGTTCAAAAGAAAAACTCAATAAAAAGAAAGGTTAGCCAAAAACAAATTGTAGCAAAATTTAATAGAGCCATTTACTCAAAATTATAACTACTTAAACAAAACTTTCCTACTGGTACATGGTATCAATTTCAAACGTACAAAAATGAAGAAAAAAAATCATAGAAACAAAAATTTCATTATTCATACCAAGTGAATAGCAGATTTGAGAAATTACAAAATCACAATCAAGAATAATTATGGTCACTAATTTGTAAAGTTTAGTCAAGGTGTTATTATCAACACCCTTTAATAGAGCCACTTACCTTTTTCCTAATGGTATAAAATATTTATTTTTGGAAACTACATAACAATTTTTAGGAACCAGATGGAATCAGATCATGAAATTTGAGTTCGTCAATGTTTCTCAAATCTTAATTTTATGGCAACAATAATTTGGTGCAGGCGTGTAGCAAGGTATAACATACAATTGGAAAACAAGCAGAGTCTAAAAATGAGAAGACAACATTCAATAATCACACCAAATTCCCCTACTAAGGCTTGAGAACATCATTAAAAAGATTATGCATAAAGGCAAATGTAAATTCATGACAGAAAACAATTAATATGAGTGTTAATTTACACAATATATTTAACCAACTGTTCAACATATTCATGCCTTTTATTTGACTTGATGAAATGAAACACAAAGTTGGAGTTTCTTCTCAAAATCAAAATTGTGCACTGTCCAGAATCTAAGTAAAGAGACTAAAAGCATATTCAAGTCCAGCCTAAACATAAAAAAAAACTGCACCGATTTAATAAAATAATCGCGTGCCATATTTGTCAGACTTCACATCTGGCCAATCATTGTGATTCAATTAATATATATCCCTTATATTTTATATATATATATATATATGCATCGACCACAACATATTTCAAGTGAACCAAAAACTTTAGGCTAATATCGAAAATATATGCTCACCGATCAGAACGAAAAACTTTATAAATTGCGATAGAATCAATTAAAAGAAACAATTAATTGATATTACCAGTAGACGTCAAGATCAATAGGGATTATTTCTGGGTAGTACAACTTGTCGTTTCACCGTCATCGAACCACTCATTTTTTCTGAAATCTGAAATCTAATTTGGTGGAACATTCGTGCTGATAACGTATTGTAAAATATAAGATAAATATAAAGAAAAGAGCAAGAACATCAATTTGTTTTGGGTTTGTCGGGAAGAACTACATCCTGCAGGCGCAATGTGGGGAGGGTTTATTTATGATCTCTGTATTTTCACGCACACGGCATTACAAAATAATGCTATTTATAATAAGAATAGGGCTGAAGCCCTAAAACCCTAAAGTTCATCTTACATTTAGCCTAACAATAAAATCAATATATAACAAGTAATGTCCACAATAATAGGATATTTACAACAACTTTCAACTTTATCCTCAGAAGACGGATTATATTTAATTATTTACTCATTCAAATAATTTTGAAATAACAGTGGGTCTAACGAATACCTCGATACATCGTACAATCATTATACATTTTTATAATTATTTTTATAATCATAAAATTTATTATATTAAAAAATATAATTTATTTACGTTGAATCGTATAATTTTTTTTTATGTTAATAATATGTTTCAATGTAAATAAATTATACTTTTCAGTATAAAAAATTGTATTCTCTTCGTCCACTAAATTGATTCCTACTTTTTTTATTTGTTTATCCACCAAATTTATTCTCATATCTTTTATAAAAATATACACTTTATATTTTATCGTCCAACTATCACTTAATTATTTTAATTATTATTATATTTTACTTTTAAACGATTAATTTATTTATAAATGAACTCCACAATATCCTATAATATTTCTACTTTATTCACATTTTTTTTAAAATATTATGCCAAAAAATGAAAATAAATTTTATAGACGTAACCTTTAAAATAAATACCCTACTATAGTCCCCGACATGTGATTTAATTATTAGTACGAAGAATGGATTGGGACCTGCAACACAAACCTAGAATGTTCCAAAAATGGATAGTTGGCAACGGAAGATGCATACTACGTGGTCTCAAGTTTAACTACGATTAAATAATTAACTTAAAACATTGTATTCATATTATTTTATTTATAGGTGAAACTATAGATACTGTGGGCATGTGGTTTCTACTACTTTAGCCGGGAGTTTTTTGCACTTTTGGTTTCATAGGACACAACATGTTTTTAACCGAGTTTCAAGTCTGTCAAACTAGTCCCAAACATTTGAAAAGTTGCAAACTTGGTCCCAAAATTTATAAAACTTGCTCACGGCTGGAGACGGGATCCGTTAGAAGTCTGTTTAACATTTAATTAATTTATCTTAACTCTTAAACTCTCTTAACTAATTAATATTACCCTTAAACATAAAACACGATTTAAGTTTACATTTACAAACACACACACACAGTAAAAACACACACACACACTCACTCTGCAAATAGAAACGAGCGACAAAAATAGGCAAAAAAAACCCTAAATCGAGAAAATCACTATCAATCCGTCGATGTGAAGCATTTGTTGGGCAAACGCGATGATTTCCGTCACATTACAAGCGCACAATGTTGAATAGGAAGAACCTTGTTAAATATGGAGTTGTGGATTATGGTATGTATCTATTTCCAAGTTTTTTTTATTTTATTTTTGATGGGTTACACGATTTGTGTTGGTTGTTCGATTTTCAGTGTTTATTTGTGATGGGTTACACGATTTCAGTGTTTATTTGTGGTGGGTTGTTCGATTTCAGTGTTTATTTGTGGTGGGTTGTTCGATTTCAGTGTTTTGCAATTTCTTTCTTCTATTTTTTTGCAAGTTTTTTGATCTTTAGAAGTTTATTTTGGGTTTAGTTTAGTGTGTTTGTTGGTAGCATCGGTCGTCGGTGAAGTAATTAGGGCTAAAGATTAGTTGTGTTTTTTAATTTGCGATTATACTTGTTTTGATTTATGAATTAGAGCTTTGTATCCCTATATGTAGCTGAGTTTGACTTTGTGCTTGTATTCATATGTGGTTATTTGATGAGGTATGATTCTTGTGTTCTTTGATTTCGTTTATTCAATTCTTATATGGAGAAAATGAGAGTAAAGTTGTTCGAATGGAATATTTTTATCTAAGTTTATAAGCATTTAAATCATATAACCAATAGCTAATCCTATAATTTCTCACCACAGACGATGTGCTTGGTGGAATGCTAATTCTTTTTTTTTTTAATCTATTATGTTTCATTCTTAGTGTTATAATTTCACAAGTTTGGATAGATTATAAGTGGGTAAAATTGATTGTTCTAGCAACTCGGAGTTAATCATTTTTGAGCGAGGACAAATAAAATAGTTTCTAGTGTAGTATTTTAACACCTGTAACTAATTTGAGTTCCATTATTCTTTCAGCTCAAAAGCCCTTTCTATTGGGTTTTTACACACTCAAAGTGTACCATGGTGGAAAGAAGATTGATGAAGAAAGGTTTGAGTACACTGGAGGCACTGTGAGTATATTTGATTTTGTGGAGAAGGTAAGTTGCACAATGGACACACTAGATAAATTGTGTGAACAATTAGGATGTCTGGGTAAGAAGGTGTATTATGGGAGGTGGAGGGATGATACATTCCATTTAGTTGAGGGTCAATCTGATATACTAAAGTGTTTCAATGGAAATAAGAAGAAGGAAGTCACATTGTGGTTGGAGGCTGATAAATCAGAAAATACAACTGATGGTGAATATATTTTGGATGAGGTATTGGGAGATGTAGAGTTTTACACTGATGAGGAGTCTCTGATGTAAGTATCATGTTTATGTTCTTTAAATTGTCTCTAATTTACACTAAAATGACATGATTTTATCTACATGTATAGGTTCTCTTGAGCAAAAAGGCCACCACAAGGCAAGGCAGGAAAAAATTATCTGTTATTTCCAAGAAAAAGAAAAATAAATTTGGAGGAGTTGGAGAATCTTCAAAGGGTGTTGTTTCCACTGTATGGTGTTTATTTTACATGTTGTTAATTTGTTTTACATGATGTTTAAACTTTTACTTGCACTAATTCACTAATCCATTCTGATTTTATAGGGATCAGCTACTGAAGGTGGTACACAGTCATCATTTGCTCCCAAAAACTTTATTGGAGGAGGACCATCACAGAGGGTTGACAATGTAAGCATGATTTTCTTGGGTCTTAATAACATTTTTTTTTTTGTTTCTTAACCATATATTAAACTTTAAATGCAAATTTCTTGTTGTCACATAGGATCATACATCTGTGGGATTTACTCCCAATAGTTACATTGGAGGAGGAGAGGGAGAGGGCCCATCTGTGGGCGGTTCAACAGAGCTTAATGAGGATGGTATGAGGGTCACAACAGTTGGAGGTCAAAAGTTTGTCACACAGTCCAATCTCACTGCAGCTGCTATGTCAAAGAAGGGGAAAGGTAAGAAGAAAAAGAAGTAGAGGAGGGTTGGTTTCTGATTGTGAATTAGGGGTAGTTTGGATAGTTTTTGTCCTTAAGCCACTACAATCTCATTGTCTTTTGTATAAAAAAAACTCAACTTTTGTGCTTATAATGATTTCAGATTGTGGTGGCTTAAGATTGGTGGTTAAAATAACTTTATTGGTTCATTTTGCTAGTCTCCAAATCAGTTTCCTATATTGGTGATTTTGGATGATATATATTGCTGATTTTGGATGATATTGGTGATTTTGAATGATATATATTGATGATTTTGCTGGTGGCAGAAAATCAGTTTTGTTTTGTATATATTGTTGGTTTACTTTGTTGGTATACTTTGTATGTATTGATGTGCATGATTGGTTTCCTTGTATATATATAACATTATAGGTTAGCAAGCATTATAGACAAATAGGACATTATATTTTATAGCATTGGAACATTACTAGGACATTACATTAGATGGTTTTAGGACATCACAAAAGAGTATCAAAATAGGACTTACATTAAGATGCAAGAACTAACTAACCAAAATAGGTCCTAGATGCAAGAATTGTTGGGATGTGGAGACCGGGATGCAGCACCAAGGAGGCACTCAACCAAGCTCTTTGGTTTAGCAGAAACGCACGGTCGAGCGCCCCCCCTTTCCAGCGCCATCAAGGCGCTCGAGCAAGCCTTTTGATCGAGCAGAAATTGGTGGGAAAAATCAAGTTTTCCTACCATTTTTTTCCCAATTTCAATCTGTTGGGACTAGTTTTGCAAGTAAATTGACGTCAAATTTTGTGTAGTTGTTGAGATTTTGGCGCCAAAAATTAAGGCAAGTAATCATTTAATTTTTTGATCATATGAGACCAAATCTGCAAGTGGTTAAAAATTAGTTAGTGTTAAATTTGTATTAATTATGTTGGATAACATATGAGACCAAAACTTGAAGTTGTTGAATGGTAGTTAAGGGTTAATTGTGTATTAAATGTGTTGTATAACGTTTTGGACCAAGTCTGCAAGTGAAGTTAACGGTTTCCGTCACGGCGGGACCAATTTTAAAAGTTTGGGACCGGTTCTGCCAAACTTGAGACTCGTTTGATAACATGATGTGTCCCATGGGACCAAAAGTGCAAAAAACTCATTTAGTCGGTTTGAGACCTGTCAAAATGTCGATGCTACAGCCGAAAGTTGTTTACGAAAAGTGTTTTTATGCAAACAAATAAAAAAGTGAAACTATGTTTATCGTGCATATCTATATTTTTCCTTCTACTTTTAGCACTATATACATATTCCGACATGAAATTGCTTGCACGATGAACCAAATTTTATTGATTAATGAGTGAAAATTTGTGACGAATTCTATGCCACAATTGAAATTTATCAAATATACATGAAAAGATATCACCACGACCGTAAGATTTTTAAGTTGAATCAATATCAATAATTGAGTTGTGACTTTTTATAAATCGGCAAAAAAGGTATACAATATTGTATATATATTATATGTGTAATTTTAGTTTAATATTAATTTTGCGGATCAGACCAGATTTATTTTGGATTCTTCTTTCTCACTTAGTGTTCTTCTTTCTCGTGGGCTTCCGAGTTCTTTATCCTACCAGATTTTATAGCGGAGTGTTTTTTATTTTTCCTTCTCTTCTTTTGTTTTTTGTTTTTATCTTTCTTATTCAGATTCTTCAATATTCTTCTTACTCTCTTCAATTTTCTCATTTTCGTAAATTTTCAGGTCCTTCTGTCTTTTTCCTCACAATTTTGTGACACAGTCTTTCAGATCCTTCTGCACTCTTCTCACGCTGTTCTTTAAAACTATAATTTTGGAATGAAGATTTTTCTTGCGCTTGTACTGTTTTTTGTTCATGTAGTAACACTCTTTTATTCATAGGGTAACACTCTTTTGTCCATATAGTAACACATCAAGTTGTTCTTTAAATCTGTAATTTTGGACTGAGGATTTCTTTTCGCGCTTGTACTGATTTTGTTCATGTGGTAACACGTTTTTCTTCATAGGGTAACATTTTTTGTTCATGTAGTAACACATATTTTTTTAGTAATATGTAACAATGTACACATGTCGTTGTAATACTAAGTGAATATTCATGTGTAACTATATGAACAACAATGTGTTACCTTGTGATGCTACCTTATGAACATTAATTATGTGTTACATTATGTTTTAATACGTGTTATGTAAGATATGCAGTTTTTTCTATATAAAAATGTAGTAACATTTTCACATAGATGTAGTAACACACAAAAACTTGACAAATAATTTTTAAAAAAAAATTAAAATTTCAATAAGAATTGAACATGCGATCAAATACATTAACAACAGACCTAAACCATTAGACTACAACACATATTTGAAAAAGATATCTTTCTTTAAATATATATGCGTCCGTCCAACCAACAGCCCACAACCCTAGCCCGCTCTGCCCGCCCCGCTCCCGACCGGACCTGCGAATTTTGGAGGCTGACCCGCGAGTTTTTGTTTATTTTACCTTAATTATGGTGTATTACACATATCACTATTGTGCAATATTTCGCACGAGTTCTACTCTTATAAATCAGGGTAATAATATAGGTACTAGGTATAATCAATTGAAAATAAAATAATATTAATTTTTTAATATTCAACATGTTGTATTATTAAAAATATATTAAATTTAATAACATATTATTAACAATTTAACAATAAAGATATAATTATATGTAAGTTAAATTAATTAAGTTAAATAAATATTTAAAATATATAATTTAAAATAAAATTATCGTGTAATATCATATTGTTTTACAAAAAATATAAATAGTGCAGATATTTTTTTGTTTTAAAAAAATATTGTTGAAAGATCAAATCAATCATAATAAAATTATTGTAAATAATATAAAATACTATGGTCTATAAATTATCCATTGTAAGAAAATTAAGTATTTTAAAATAAAAATGATTAGAGAAGAAACATTGGCACAATTAATTTGATGCTAAATAATACTAGTATTCCTTTCACCAGTATTGCACCCGTGCTAACGCACGATCATTGTTATCATTAAATATGTTATATGTTAAAATATTATTTAAGATTAATATAAAATTTTATATTGACATCTTGTTGATTATTTCTATTTATAATAATGTGAGTTTTAAACTAAAAGTTTGATATTTTAAAATTATATTGTTATTTTTTTTTCATAACAATATGATATGTTAAAGAAAATTCTTTGCAAAGAAGAATAAATGTTCTTCATTTTATAGTATTTTTTATTGGGTCAATTGCAAAAGATATCACCACCTTTAAGATTTTTATTAATTACAACATATTTTTTTCTTTGCAATTCGAGACACTACATTTTTATGTTATTCGAAGCATCTGTTAATTTTTTGGAAATAATTAAATGAGGTGATCTCGGAGTTGACATAAATATCCACGCAGGATGTCAAGACTGGTGAATAGAATGTTATTTTTTAATATAAAAATATTTTTGTAAGAAATATCTAAATATTTTTAAATATTAAAAAAATTAGAGTTGCGATTTGGTGTGTGATTTAGCGTTCTACTTTTAAGGTTTTTAGGAGAAATAATAAGAGCATAGTTTTTGTTAGGATAAGTTTTGGGGGTTCTATTCCTAAATTTTAAAAATATTTTTTAGAAATAATTTTTCTTAAAAAAAATCAAATTAAGAAAAAAAAAATTGTATTCATCAATCGTGGTATTGTACATGGACATTTATGTAGCAGCTCCAGCAGCCACATTAATCAGTTGTTGCCAGAAAATGAGCAAATACTTCAAATTGCAAAAATTTAAAATGTGATGTCTTGAAGTGCAAAGAAAAAAAAGGATGTAAAGACCAATGAATAAGATGATTTTTTTAATTAAAAAATAGTTTTGTAAGCAAATAATATCTAAAAGAATATTTTTAAATATTTAAAAATTTGGAGCTGCAATTTAATAAGCAATTAATGTGTATTCCTTTCATAAAACATCATTTAGTAAAGCGGACTTTTACAAAATTTTGGTACTTTATAGGTAAAATCTTGTTTATAGGTACATTAATTAAATTAATGTGTATTTTAAAAAAAGATATCGTTTGAAAAACATTAATTATTTCAATAAAATACAATTATTTACTAAAAATGCTTTGTGTTTACCTCAATTGCAATGTACAATTTAATTATTTTCACTAGGCTCCGTTTGGATGAATAGATTTAAAATTCATGGATTTTACACACAAATCACCATTTTCCAATTGATTTATAAATACTTAGATAATAAAGAAGAGAGGAGAGTGAAGTGGGAGAGAGAGAGAAAAGGGGTAGAGAGGAGGAATTTCACAAATGACATGGTTTTATTGAGGATTTAAAATTCCTCCATTTTAAACTAGACTTTTAAATCT
Organism: Stenogyne calaminthoides; assembly: GCA_037126765.1. Lineage (NCBI taxonomy): Eukaryota > Viridiplantae > Streptophyta > Magnoliopsida > Lamiales > Lamiaceae > Stenogyne > Stenogyne calaminthoides. The sequence continues at coordinate 41,335,184 of JBBCBC010000001.1, read as the reverse complement.
AAGTATTTGTAAATTTACTAGTGAGAGGGGTGATTTGATTTATATCCATCCAAATGGAAAGTACAATCGGTGACGATATCATATTTAGGGGTGGAGAAAATATCGAAAATACCAAGATATCAAGATTTACTGCACCTTAAAAAAATATCGATTTTATCAAAATTTATATACCAAAATTTTCGGTATAGACCATAATTAAAAATTTTTGATGATAACTGGGATGAAAATATAGAAAATTTTTAAGATATCAAATACCGAAATATTTTGGTATACCTAAATATTTTCGGTATACCGGAAAAATATACCGGTATACCGAAATTTTTTTGATATACCTATACCGGAAATATTTTAAGATACCAAAAAATATTTCGATATACCCAAGATATATTGAAAAAGAAGATTAAGATGTAATATCGGTATACCTAAAAAATTAGGTATATGAATTTTCGGTACGACAACGGTATGAAATTTTTGCACGCAGAATATATGAGAAAAATTTTCGGTATCTTAAATGCATCATTCCACCCCCTAATCATATTATAGCCCACAAATATTCTCGTATATTTAGTGAATAGTCCCCCACATTTCATTCATACCCATAACCACCCCCAAAGGCCAACCACTGTTTAAAAATGCCCCTACGCGTCCAGCTGTTGCTTATATATACAATCCAACCCCTCTGCTTCTCTCTCCTCATTTCTCTCTTTTATCTGTATCTATATCTATATCTATATCCATCCTCAAAACCACCCATCTTCAATATCTGTCATCCCCTTTTCAATTTTCAATTGGTTGGATCTCAATCTTATGATATGGGTTCATCGTTTTCATTTTTCTCCGCGAACGAAAGCTCCGGGTCCGGCGACGGGCCGGATCCGGGTTTGGGCGATTTGCCGGAGAGCTGCGTGGCGTCGGTGCTGGTGTACCTTGACCCGCCCCAGATCTGCCGGCTGGCAATGTTGAACCGGGCTTTTAGGGGCGCCTCGTCGGCCGATTTCGTTTGGGAGTCCAAGTTGCCTCTCAATTACGGAGATGTTATAGATCGAGTGTTTGAGAATAATCCTTCTGTTGTTAAGGGTTTGTGTAAGAGGGATATTTATTCCAGGCTTTGTGCGCCAAATTCTCTTGATGATGCCACCAAGGTTCGATCTCTATACCCTAATTTCTTCGTTCCTTATTTATTTGGATTTGCCCTAATTTGAATTGGTTTTCAATTTTTTATATGTCAAATTAGGGATTTTGTTTTTGAAAAAGGTTTCGGAATGGTTTCTTTGGGAATGCTTTGATTTTGCTATTAATTTTATTGTTATTCAGAATTGAGAAAGGGAGAATTGCGTATTTGTTGATCGAGTTTGGTTGATTTGAATTATATGCAGAAAGTGTGGTTGGATAAGAACACGGGAAAGACTTGTATGTCAGTATCTTCAAACGGGTTGACAATAACTGGGATTGATGACAGGAGATACTGGACTCGTATTCCAACTGAAGAATCAAGGTGAGTATTGGTGTTGGATAATTATTCTTTTATTTTCTGTACCGTGTAAAGGAAAAAATTAAAATTCAGGCTGCTTGGTCGTTTTCTGATACATGATTTGTGAGATTTGAGGTTCAGATACAAATATTGCTGGGTATCAAGGTTTTTTGGCACCCTTTTAATCAATTTTTAGAGACATTTGTTTTTGTTCTGCTCTTCAGATTGTGATATACTTAATTACTTTGTCTTTGCATATGCTGTGTCTGGGATTATATATTTAGGAAACATTAGATCAGAAATCATATATATTTAGGAAACGTCAGATTATAAATCATATATTAAGGAAATATTAGGAGATCCTTTCTGCCTTACCTGTTTAATTATTAAATCCCATGGTGTAAAGCTATGCCCATGATTATAATAATGAAGTTATTATATTATAATATTCTTTATATAAATCAATTAATATGGTAGCCTTTAGAAATCCTTTCTTAATATCACAGTAGAAGAAGATTCTTCTCTTATTTTAAATGGAGAAGTAAGTTGGGCATATATAGAGTTATTTTCTTATCTTTGCTGCCAGGGTGACTTTTAAGAGCCTCACTTGAATTTTGATAACCTAATTTATTCTTGATATTATCTATCAATTTTAACAGTTGGGGGAGAAAAATAATTTTAGTTTTTCATAAGGACAAAATAGTGACCCAACACATAAGCTGGTTGGATCTCATAAGCAATGAAATCTCTCAACTCTACCTTCCTTTTGTAATTAATTGGACTGTTAGTGGTTAGTGCACTTTAACCAAATGATGCTTCTGTATTCCATAAGAGATCTATGTCCTACATCTTAGAGCAACACTTGGGTGCATAATTAAATATCGTTTAGTGAAAACAACTCATATTTTATCTTTTATTAAAACAACTAATATCATTTATAAATGCACTTGATTTACACGGTGCAATTGGTACATAGAAGTACTTGTCATGCCTTAACTCGCCATTTGTTTAGTTTACATCTGAATATTTGCTCATTGATCTTCGGTTTCATTACTTAGCTAGCAAAACATGTGTTGTATTTCATAGTTTAAAGTGAGTTATACTTGATTCGAATTTCGTTCTTCCATGTAGATTTTGCTCGGTTGCTTATCTCCAGCAAATATGGTGGTTTGAAGTTGATGGGGAGATTGAGTTCCCTTTCCCAGCAGGCTCATACAGCCTATTCTTCAGACTGCAACTGGGGCGTGCACACAAAAGGTTCGGGCGTAGAGTTTGTAATCAAGAGCATGTTCATGGTTGGGATAAAAAGCCCGTCAGATTCCAGCTTTCAACTTCAGATGGCCAACAAGCAACCAAAGAATGTTACTTGAAGGAACCTGGAATGTGGATTCATTATCATGCTGGTGATTTCGTCGTGACCAAATCGTGCAAATCAATGAAAGTCAAGTTTTCGATGACACAAATTGATTGCACGCATACCAAAGGCGGGCTTTGTGTAGATACTGTACTTGTGTATCCTGCGGAGTATAGAGAGCGGTTACAGCGTTTTAATTGCAACCAATCTCTTAGAAGCAACCATATTTTGAAGTCGTAATAGGGTTAAGGGTTTCGATGTCAAGTGTTCTTGATTTTTGATTGAAGCTTGTAACATGTCTCTCTCTCTTACTCTCTAGTGTATTGTGTGGACATGACTGTAGGCTACGTGTATAGTTCTGATTTTTAATGGTGTACACGTGGCCATTTGTGCTGACATATGTTATGTCAGATGAAATGTTATTTTGCAGTAGAGACTCTTTTTGCATGTAAAGTAAACGAATGAGTTTCAAGTTCAAGTTGTGAGAATTTTCTGACAATGATACTCGAGAAATTTATGCCAGATGAAGTATAATTCGCCATAGAAATTCTGTGCAAAATTAATATGATTCGAGTATGGAGAATTTTCTGAAAGTGACTGCAGAATATGATTCTGGTTGGGTTGTTAGATGATGAAAGGTTCTTTTAGCCTTTTAGGGTATTTTTTGTTTCGGGATTATAGTTGGTTGGAGAAATTTTGAATTTTGAAGTTTCAGGATTTTAATATCCTTATAGTTGGTTGGAGAAATTTTGAATTTTGAAGTTTCAGGATTTTAATATCCTAAGTAGTATTTAAAATATTTTAAGTAATATTTAAAATGTATGTTTGTTTTGAGATTTTATAGGATAATAACACTGAAAAAGTTGATTGATGTTGTTATATTATTATTATTATTATTATGAGTGCAATTTGTGTAATGGGAGAATAAAAAATAGGTAAAGAGAGTGTATTGTGAAAATAAAGAGAGTAGTGATGGGTGATCAAATAGAGAGTAATTAATAAGATTTTAAAATTTTTACTTATAAGACTTAAAGTCAATAAATGAGGGATTTAAAATTATAAATTACAAAGTTGAATTGTGAAACACATACACTTAAAGCTCAAATTATGAGATGAGTATAAATTAACATAAATTAATATGGTGTCTCATCTCATTAAGAGACTTTTACATAAGTGTGCCTTTTAATAAATATAATATATTACATATTTACAAAATTAGAACCCTATGGTGTGCATAAATTTTGGGCTATTCAAATGATGAAAGATATTTTCTTACAACCTCAAAAAAAAAAAAAAAAAAAAGCATTGATGATTGAACTAGACAAGGAAGAATATGTCGGGGAAATATCGCCAAAATTTTCAATATTTTGGTGCCTGATGCGGGTATATATTTAGTAAAATGAGATACTTTTATAAAATATGGAGCTACCGATTATCGATAGATTTATATCAAATCGTGTAGAATATTGAGAAAATTTTGTAATCATAAAATATCGAGAATTTGTGTTTTTGTCTTTTCTTTTTTCTCACGGCTTGTGCCTTTGTGCATTAACGACTAATTGATATTTAAATTCTAAATTATAAATTAATACTGAATAATTTATTTTATTTTATTTTGCCTCATATTTCTCCTTAGAGGCTTTCATGAAATATATCATCGTAAAATATAATTTAAATAGAAAAAATTTAAAAATTCAAGGGTCTTGTGTTGGTCGAATCAGGTCAATCAATTTTTTAAAAAATTGGCAAGATAAGCAAAAAAAGAAAAAACTCACTCAATCAACGTATTCTTATAAAACAAGGATGTGTTATTATAAGGATAATTATGTGTTGTTACGTAATAATGAAAATAAATATTTTCACTAATTCAATGATATAATTTGGTGGTTTGGACATTTACCTAAGGCAATTGATCATAGGTCAGAATGAGAAGCATATAAAAAATAGAGGGGGAGACAGATGAAAATAGAAGAAGTGTCGTTTTATTCAAACAGTAATACACATTTATCTTTAAAACAACACATTTGTGTGTATATCATAACACAATTTTTAATATCTTAGACAAATACGCTTACTGGAAAAAATAAGTGTGCGTTATTTGTCCTTACAATAACACATACATGTACTTACAATAACACATATTTGATTTTGTAGTGATATAGACCTCAGAGCAAGTTTTGCTATTCTGACTTAATGCGAATTTTATTAAAAAAAAATGTTTGACCTGGTTCGATCTGCACAGTATCCGTAAGATTTTCACTTTATGTTTATTCTCTTCTCATTCTGACCCTATATTTTATTACAGTTTTCACTTTATGTTCATCCGAACAAACTCGAGAATCGGTGATTTTACCGCCTTGAATAGCGAGACATGAGGCAACAGAAACGCCAAATTAGAGGGGCACGTATAACCTAACCACCATCATTACGCTACTTCATGCAGTTTCCAGGGCAGCCACATTTTTTTCCCCAAAGCGTCTCATCGTTTTAACGTCCAGTTGGTGTTGGGGTTATACTGGAAAATATGCTTTTACTTTATATAACCAAATTTAATTTCTTATTTATTTACTGAAATAAATTATTTATCACTGTTGCATTAAATATGAATGAATGTTATATATATTTACTACATAACTGTTGATTAAACAGTACATGTTACATTGTAGTTAATGTGGTGATACCAAATCACAGAAGATCACATTAACAATTCCTTGTAACTAAGTTCAAATTCACAACCTAGATGAAAATGAACAATCCATCGTAAAAGGTTGAAGTGTAAGGCTCATATTGACTTGTCTTGACCAAGATATTACACTAGTGCATTATGATGCGTTGATTATGACCTACAATGAGAATATAGAAGAATTAGATCTTAGTGGTTCGTTATTTCTTAATCTATGTTCCTAAAATAGGATCGTATGTAATTAATAATTATTGTTTTGATTCATGTTGGGTAGAGAATCAATGCGATTCAATACTTTGTACTTTGGGCAATATTATTAGTTATATGACAATTGCTAAGATTTAATACAGAGAATAGTGTGCAAGTACGTCTTGCATGATTTGTCCCCTTGTTGGGCTCAGAAGTTTTATCATACCAATTCTTGCAAGTGGAATTAGTTTTCAGTATGGATAATAATGTTGAGTTGTTCTTACTCCAAAGAAAAATATATTAATTAATATAAAACTTTTCAGTGGCTTGAATTAATTAATTGACTGGATAATCTTAAACATGAAAAATAATAATCGGGAGCCATATTACAGTAATATGGGTTAAGATGGATAGTGCAATATTAATTATGTAGTGGGGATTAATTAATATTAATAAACTTGAATAATATTGTGGCTTAATATTGAAGGACTTATGAGACGCTGGTCATATCCTAGGACGAGATCGCAAGAAAATGATGATCGGCTTATCACAAGCTTCATACATAGATACTGTCTTGAAGCGATTTAACATGCAAAATTCCAAGAAAGGTTTTGTACCTTTCAGATATGGAATCCATCTATCCAAGGAAATGTGTCCTAAGACACAAAAAGGAGATAGATGACATGAAGGGCATTCCTTATGCTTCGGCTGTCGAAAGCCTCATGTATGTAATGTTGTTCACGAGACCGGATATCTGCTTTATCGTTGGCATGGTAGCGAGATATTAGAGTAACCCAGGGAAAGAACATTGATCGCGATTAAAAAACATTTCAAGTATCCTGAAAAAGAACTCGGGGGGGATAAAATGTTGGTTTATCAATCAGACAGTCTAATTTTCGTCGGTTACACGGACTCGGATTTCCAGTTAGACTTAGATTCCAGACTATCTGCCTCAGTTAGTGTATTTTCGTTTGGGAAGTGTAGCCACGAGAGTGTGAAGCAAAAATGCATCACTGACTCAACCATGGAAGCCGGGTAAGTAGTTGCTTGTGAAGCAGTGAAGGAACCAGTTTGGCTCTAGATCTTCTTAGTGGACTTGGATGGAGTTCCAAATTTGTCTAGCAATAGTTGATAAGGGCAGTTGCAAATTCAAGGGAACCAAGAGTCCACGAGACAAACAAGCTCACTGAAGGAAAGAAATCTTAGAAGAGAAATCGTTAAGAGAGGAGATGTAGAGGCGGCGAAGATCGCATCGGAGAATAACCTAGTTAATCCTTTTATAAAATGTCTGCCTCTCAGAATACATTCGAGAGACGTGTGGAAAGAATGGTTATCAAGTGCGTCGCCAATCTGCTTTGAGTATAAGTGAAAGAAATATTATTAGATTCATGTTGGTGACATTAGATGTCACGCACAACATGAGACATGTTGTAGTATACTTAAAAGCAGACTTTGAGGATAAGTGAGAGATTATTGGGGTTATACTGGAAAATATGCTTTTACTTTGTATAACCAAACTGAATTTCTTATTTATTTACTGAAATAAATTATTTATCACTATTGCATTAAATATGAATGAATGTTATATATATTTACTGCATAACTGTTCATTAAACAGTATGTGTTACATTGTAGTTAATGTGGTGATACTAGTGTTGGGGTTATACGTGAAAGTATGCTTTTACTTTGTATAACCTATGTATTAAACACTTATTTACTGAAATAAATTATTTATCACTGTTGCATTAAATATGAATGAATGTTATATATATTTACTGCAAACTGTTCATAAAATATCACGTGTTACATTGTAGTTAATGTGGTGATACCAGATCACAGAAGATCACATTAACATTCCCTTGTAAACGAGTGCATGTTTCACAACTTAGATAGATCTGAACATTCTATTGGTAAAGGTTGATGTGTAAGGCTCAGATTGACTTGTCTTGACCGAGAGATTACACTAGTGCATTTGTTGCGCTGAAGCGGATCTACAGAGAGGGTAAACTTTTCCTTGCTGACTTATGGGATAAAGAGTTAGACCTCAGTGGTTGTTGATTTTTTAATATCTGTCACTTAATAAGGATTGTGTGTGATTAATAGTTATTGCTTTGACTTATGCTGGGAAGAGAATCATTGCGACTTCGATACCTTATATCTTGGGCAATAATATTAATTACATGACAATTGCTAAATTAATATAGAGAATTGTGTGCTTGAAAAGTCTTGTATGATTTGTCCCCTTGGTGGACTCATAACCTTTATCATATCAAATCTTGCAAGTGGAATTAATTTTCCGGTATGGATAATAATGTTAAGTTGTCCTTACTCCAAGGATAAAAATATTAATTAATGTAAAGCTTTTCAATGACTTAATTAATTAATTGACTAAATAATCTTAAACACGGGAAATAATAACCGGGAGCCATATTACCGTAATATAGGTTAAGATAGATAGTGCAATATTAATTATATAGTGGAATTAATTAATATTAATCGGCTGAATAATATTGTGGCTCAATATTGGAATTCAGAGTCCATTGGGAGGTCCATCTTAATTCTCCTAAAGGCCCCTCAAAGATTTTATGGAAAGGAGATAAGTATTCTTGGAATACAAGATTATCACATAAATTCAAGAAATCTCCTACTTGTTACTTGGTTTCTCTATGGGAAATTTTCAAAAATTAGAGAATAAGAAGGAAGAAAAGATTTTCTTGATTTTCTTAAAAAGATTTTATGGAGAAAGATATGTATTCTTGGAATACAAGATTATCTCATAAATTCAAGAAAGATCCAATCTTGCAAATCTCCTTCATTATTTTCGAAAAAAAGGGGTTAAATAAGGTATGAGATTTTTGTGGGAAATTATACATGGAAAGAAGAATATATGAGATATATTCAAGATTTCTTAGAGATCAAGAAGAGATCTTTCCATGCACTAATTAAACCTAAAAAATTTGACCCCCTTGTATTATATATAGAGGATGAATTTTTCATCCCCAACACAATTCCAGTCTTGGAAAAATTAAAAATCCACAAAGGTGGTGCAACAAAATAATTATTTTCCTTTGTTTATAATTGTTCATCGGAGAACCTCCCACCAAGGTTATTTAGCGAGGGCTAGGGAATATTTGAGAAGGACTTTCGGTTGGTAGCCAGATACCTGATCCTGTCTGTCTCAGAAATCAACACTCCAACGGGTAAGTTTACGTAAAATCCTAGAAATTCTGCATGCTAGGACTTTTACGTGATTATTATTTGCATGACGTTGTTGGCGTGATTATTATATGAATTCACATGGCTTAATTCATGTTAGTAACAATCTGTGATTTAAATTTATGTTTATGAACACAACCTAGATGGAAATGAACAATCCATCGTGAAAGGTTGATGTGTAAGACTCAGATTGACTTGTCTTGACCAAGAGATTACACTAGTTCATTATGATGCACTGAATAAGACCTACAACGAGAATAAATTCTTCAGTACTGAATACAGAAGAATTAGATCTCAATGGTTCGTTATTTCTTAATCTCTGTCCCTTAAATAGGATCGTGTGTAATTAATAATTATTGCTTTGATTCATGTTGGGTAGAGAATCAATGACATTCAACACTTTGTGCTTTGGGCAATATTATTAGTTATATGACGATTGCTAAGATTTAATATAGAGAATCGTGTGCAAGTACGTCTTGAGTGATTTGTCCCCTTGGTGGGCTCAGATGTTTTATCATACAAAATCTTGCAAGTGGAATTAGTTTTCGGTATGGATAATAATGTTGAGTTGTTCTCACTCCAAGGAAAAAAAATTAATTAATATAAAGCTTTTCAATGGCTTGAATTAATCAATGGACTGAATAATCTTAAACTCGAGAAATAATAATCGGGAGTCATATTACAGTAATATGGGTTATGATGGATAGTGCAATATTAATTATGTAGTGAGATTAATTAATATTAATGAGCTTGAATAATATTGTGGCTCAATATTGACAATTCAAAGTCCATTGGAAGATCCAATCTTAATTATCCCAAAGGCCCCTCAAGTAGCCCAATATAACGTCTAATAACTAAAAAAATGTGATTAAAATAAAAGAAATATTGTTGCTATATTTTCCAAGATTTTCGAAAATCTGTGAGAAAGGAAAGAAGAGATTTTTTTGATTTTATTGAAAAGATTTTATGGAAAAAGATAAGTATTCTTAGAATACAAGATTATCTCATAAATTCAAGAAATCCCAAATCTTGTTTCTTTCTTTGTAATTTTCGAAAATATCTTATTTATAAGGGAGGACATTTTTGTGGAAATTTTATTTATGGGAAAGATAATATATTGGATATATTCAAGATTACTTCTTGCATAAAGATCTTCCCATATCCAAATTTTGCCAAATTTTCGACCACCTCTGCATTATAAATAGGGGATGATTTTTTCATCCCCAACATAATTCCATGTGTTGGAAAAATTAGAAATCCACAAAGGTGGTGCAATAATTTTTCTTTTCCCTTTTGTTAATTATTTGAAGGAGATTCCTACCACCGGGATATCAAATAAGAACGTGGGAATACTAGAGAAGGTCGTTGGGTGTGTGATCAGATTCTCTATCGTTTAATCCGCCAAAAGGTACGCCTCACGTAACTCCTAGAAATCTTCATGTGTAGAATTTATGTCGCATAATTGTTCGCATGATTTGTTGTTGTTTTAATTGTTATTTGAATCAATATATGATTTATTCATGCTAGTAATAATTAAATAATTTAAATTGCACCTCGAATAGATCCGGACACCTTATTTTCCAACAGTTTGGCCAATCACAAAGCAACACGTGTTCCTAAGGACACCCTTTTCGAAGAAATGCTTCGGCTATCCCGTTCAAAGCCATCATTGTGCATGATAATCAAGGGATTTCTCTGATCTCATAAGATTTCTTGAAGATTGACGATCACAATTCACACTTTGCCTTCAACATGATGCTTGACCTCTACAGTCGAAGGTCACAACCTCATAGTTTTAAGAGATTTTTTGCCAAAGACCAGCTCAACCCCCAAGAGAACTCGAAGTTTGAACTAGGGGGTAATTGTTGTGGCACGAATTATCCCCACTTGTCACAATACGCTACGTGGGAGTAATTGCTAAATAAGTACCGCCTTATGGCAAGAAGAAACCTTAAAAAGAGCTATAGGCGAGCAATGCAACCCATGAGTGAAAGGTTAAACAACAAGCGAACACTGGTGTTAATAAAAGCGATCGAACATCAGTCAAAGAAGGAGCTCGACCTCGCTAAGTACGAACTCTAACCACCAATGGAGTGTAAATCAGACAAGATCACTCCAAGAATGGAAAGACATCCTCATAGCAGTACTGGTTGACTGAGTCATACCTAGATTAGAAAGTAAATCAAACAATATATAAGAAATTTGCTGCCAGTGTACAGCTGGCACACCCTTATTGGCCCGAATCTGTCCACCAAGAACATATTTAGTGTTGCAAACCCAAAAGCAATATCGATGCATTTAATGCATGAATCCCCAAATTACTAGGGCAACACAAAGTGTTTTTCTTGCACTATAAATGCTGCATTTAAGACACTTTAAAAATAATCACCAACCTTAAGACTGAGCCTAACAAACTCAACAATTCTCTTTGCATTGAATAACTTAAATTACATTAAAGGTTTAATCATTAGATTGAGGATTTAGAACATTCATTTCTCTACCGAATCAATTCAGTACTGTTTTATCCGATTTATCACCACATCAATCCACATTTAAATTGATATCACTATTCTTATACACTAATGCCTATAACATTTAATGTTATGGTCTCAGTTTACAAGTTTAATGGTATCAGTTGATATGTGTTATGATATTAGTATATAAGTTGTAATGGTATAAATTTCATACTATTAACAAGTTTCACCGGAGACCTACCCTTTTGGTGTGTGTGTATATATATATATATATAGAGAGAGAGAGAGAGGGAGAGAGGGAGAGAGAGAGATTATTTTGGGCTTGCACTGAGCTCTAGCCCAATGCAACCCGTTAATAGATCCTCCCATGTATTGTACATACGTGTTAATTTATGCTAGTTTGTGAACCTGTCTCATCATGAGGTGGTCTCACACAAATGTTTATCATATATATCCCTTATGTGAGAGGGTCTTATGTATGGAACAAAGTTCCCACTTGCTATTCTTTTAAGTGCAAAAAAAAAAAAAAAAAAAAAAAAAAAAAGGAGATCCATAAACCATGAATGATATGATCGAGTAAATGAAACTCATACACTCATACGTAATAAGGTATCCAATACGAATTTTTGCCATAATATATACATCTGCATGATTATATTATGAAAATTAATATTGAAAACTTTTATAAATTTTACACATAAATAAAACAATAATATTACAGTGTTTTCATTTGAAGCATCACTTGGATTCTAAAGTTTAATGACACCTTGTCTTTGTTCTGGTTGATTGAACCGGTAGTATGGGGAGGGGGAGGGATGAGGGGTGAAATGTATAATAATATGGTTATATAGTAATGTAAATAAAGTTGTAAGTTGTGGTACTGAATTATAAATACCAGAGAATATATCATGTTTTAAAAAAAAAAACAGATGCATTAAGAGAGAATAAGTACATAAAATAAAATACTCTTCTCTCATTCTGGTTATTCCCATTGATTTTTTAGCGAGTTTTTATTGAGTCATAAACATCACGATGTAATTCCAAGGGGGTATTATAAGTATATAAAATTATGTTGACATTACTTAGAAAACTTGTGATTTTTCCTCATGAAGTCTCTCATATTACTTAGCCTAGAAGACATGTTGCTCTTCCTCAACAAGCTATCCTTGTGTGAATTCTCTATAAAACGGTTGTATTTCACATTCATTTGTAAGACAAGAGAAATGATATAAAACAATTCTCAAAATTAGAACATTGAGATATATTTACCTAATACATAAGGCAAATGGGTTAAGAGAAAGTGCACCATATAGTTCTTACACGACATTTTAGGTTTAATTTGGAATTCAATAATTGAATAAAAGAATTCCGATTAACATATACTCCTTCCGTAGTTATTTAAATATTTATTGTACATACGGGTTTTAAAAAAAAAATATTTATTATTATTAAAAAAATAAAATTGGGGGTTAAAAGGTAAAATAGTGACATTTATGTAAATTAAATTAGATAAAATTGACTTTAGTATTGAAAAAACAATGGCATTGGGTGTAATATTAAAATGTTTAAAGGATATAGATAAAAAAAAAGTTAATTTATTACCATTTATAGAAATGTTCAATTGAGTTTTAAACGGATCTTTTTGACAAATGTTCAATTAAGTTGGAGACAGAGGGAGTATGTTTTTTTTTAGCCTGAATATTAACATAAAAAGCACCAAAATAAAGATGAAGCGAAGGAAGAAATGTGAATGGGATCATAAGAAATTTAGGATCCCATAGCAACTCCACAGAGAAGGTAAAGTTAGATTGATAGACCAATAAAACAAGCAACTAAATTAGCTGGAAACATTACAAAAAAGTTTTAAATAAAGGGATTTTTGCCGTTTCATTACATTTCCATCTGAAGATGATGGGAAGGGAAGACTTATAGAGTCTAATTGTTTCCTTCTTGTGTGGGGCGTCGATACGGAATGTATCTGTGGTCCTTGGCAGCATTCTTCTTTCTCTTTTTCTCAATAAACGACTCAAGTTTGCCGGACTCCTGATTAGTTATAAAAATGAAATAATTATCATAAATTTGGGCAATGTTAACAAAAAACATGAACTATAACATGTGAAAATGACTAATGCGTGTACCTTGAGTTCTTTGTATTTCTCAACAAGCTTTGCTTATTTAGTTCCGCTGCAACCAAATAAAGATATTATTAGTTCATCGTCTTAACAAATTTGTCAATTATGTCATAACTCCTCCTTATACACACTTTCCTAGTGCTTCTCATCTTCCAAGGCATTTTAGCAACTATAAAAGTTAGATTGCAAAGTGCTTCTCATCTAATAGGAATCGGACGGAAAAGAAAAGAAAAGATCAGAAGCACAAACTCCTCCTATGATTTTCATTTCCTAAATTCTCGATTCTTATATCTTGCTCCTCTAAATGACCCAAAAATTACTCTCCCTTTGACTTAACATCATAATCTGACAAGCAAAAGTATGGGGTGTTTGCAAAAAATTACTACCTCCGTCCCGAATTCGAAGTCACATTTACTTTTCATACGTGTTTTTGCAAGCGAGTTTTGTATTAGTAATTGAAATGATAAATTGATTTTTAAGGAGGGGTATGATAGATGAGTTTCTTATCTATCATACCCCTCCTTAAAAAATCAATTTATCATTTCAATTACTAATACAAAACTCGTTCACAAAAACGTGTGCAAACAATAAACCCGTCTTCGAATTTGGGACGGAGGGAGTATGTGTTTGGAGAAGTGGTTTAGTTTAGTGATTGTGAAAATAATTGATTAATAATGTGTTTGCAAAAATTAGTAGAAGCTAGGAAAAACATCAAATAACCAACTTATAGATTATAGCTTTTGTTAGATTATTTAATCACTTGGAAGAGAAATAAAACACTCCAAAAGCTTTTCAAGAGTAAAAAAGTGATTATAAGTTGCAAGAATCTAGTGCAAACACCCTAAATCTAATGGGAAAACATTTTCTTATGAATTTTCTACATAAAGGACTTTTTTTTTTCTTCTAGCTGCTTCATAAAACCAACAAGTTTATCATAGAGAGGACAAATGAAGCTTACATTTTTTCAGGTAATAAGGTTGTTTTCCTTTCTTTGCAGCTTCTCTTTCTTTCTTCTTATGTTGAGCCAAAATATTCTTCTCTGAATGGTTTGGTGCTGCAGACTTCAATTCTTTATCCTAGAAAGATTGAGCAAAATATTAAAGGGGCCTAAGATATAAGTAGTTTTAAATGGAGAATAATGAAGCTTAAACTTGAAAATGCACTTACAATGCGAGACAAACGCTCCTTTAGTTCATCTATGGCTTCAGGATCTTTTGTTTTCTTCATCTGCTTCTTAAGTTCCTACAAATCCCAAAAGAGCAAACAAATAATGCAAGCAGAAGATTGCACAGAAGCACCTATGTTAAGAAAGCAGAATAATGAATTCTACCACTTTTTCAGCAGGAAGTGTATTCTCGTAAATGAAGTTGTATCTCTTTTTGAAGCTGCAGTTCCAGATCACAAGGTTAGCTATACTGCAAGAAACTGTATCATAATGTTAGCAGAGAAAGAGAGTTTACCCGTCCACATCGAGTTCACCGCATAACGATTCAAAACGAGGATCCCGTACCATCTGAAGATGAAATATTAAAACATTCACATTATTCTGAAAAGAAAGTGCCACATTACATTGTTTTTTAAAGGCATAATGCATCAAAAGGTACCTAAACTATCAACTATTATTTTAATAGGTCCCTAAACTATTTTTTGTTTTAAAAAGTCCTTTTAAGTATCGAAATTTTATTTCACGAGCTTCCTCGAGATGAGAATTGGCAAAAAAAATCAATTCACCTTAATGTCCCGTCAAATAATATACATGTCAGCTATATTTAATGTTAATTATATACAAAAGTATCTTTCGCAATCCATATTAATTATTAGGTACCCATCACCTGAAGTATTGGGGTTAAAACGACAAGAAATCACATTTGCATATTAATAAAATACATACATATTATTTAACAGGACCATTAAGATATATCGAAAAATTCCATCATTTTTTTTTCTTTCGAGGGAGCTCATGAAATAATTTAATACTTGCAGGGCATTTTATAACAAAATATAGTTTTAAGGACATATCAAAACAAAATTTGATAATTTAGGGGTCTGTTCATGTATTACGCATTTTCTAAATTATAAAGAGCAAACAGCAAAAGACAAGACCAAAATGTGGCCAACACTTGACTGTGCAAAAGAAACACAATTCACAGATGAAATATATAATGAGTATTACTCATTTAGAACCACGGTGTTACTCAATTTAATTTAAAATAGACTCATTACCGCGATAGTAAAATCTGTTACTCAAACGATGAAATATACAGCAAGTATGATTCGCACAAGAATTAACTCATTCATGCTAAAGAAGTACAAGCATCTTTTAAGTCTTCACAAAATAACATAATTGGAATTTGGAATAGTTATGAATAAAACCCATACATGATAATTTGATAAGCTAAAGATATTAGAACATATGGGTGAATAACAACGGAAAAACACACAAAAGATTTCGACAATTGTAGACATAATCATACGAAAAGGCACATATATCCACCTTTTTAGGAGCTTGAATAACTTCTCTGAATCTGCTAACAGGCTTCTTGCTACTCATCTCCATTGGCCTAAACAAATCTTAAATCAAATAATTAAATAAAAAATCCACAAAATTACTATATGCAAAAGTGCAAGAATAGACGACCTGTTCTTATTTGCTCGACCTCCTTTTTTCTCCAGATTGGGCTTCCTGTAAACCATGTCTGAACCATCAGACCTTGCCCTCTGCAACTCCTCGAATGTGACATCAGCAAGTTCACGTTCTATTTCATCCTCCTGTATAAAATTTTAGAATCTTAATTGAGCACATAAAAATAGAGTACAGCCATTTAAGCCATTTTTAACACTCATCAATAATCAAATAAACAATATTAATCTCAAATTGTCAAAAAGAAATAAATAACATCATCATTGGCAGGATAGTTAATCATTTTTGTCACTCCCAATCAAGGTTGAAAAATAATGGTAATAAAGTGAAAATTGAAATTTTAACATGAAGTCTCAGTAGATTTCTATAACAAAATTCAATGCATATATTTAACAAAAATAATTGAAAAAATCCTACATTTTTTAATAGAATATATAACGTTATCTCACATGCAGTAATTTATCCTTATACATTTATTAGTTACTTATTTTTTTACTTCTTACCAAATAAAGTTCTGGCTTTAAGTTGCTGATATTTCGAAATTTATCGACATTTTCTCAATATTTTTGCGATAATTTACTGATATTAGGCCTCAATTTGTAGCAAAGGCATATTTTTGTTGACAACATAATTAAAAATAAATACTGACAGATAGGTAAAAACATCATTAGAGTAACTGAACATGCAAAATAGTTTTGGGGCAGATAAATCCCTTACTTCTTCAGAGGAAGATTCGTGGTCGTCACTGTCTTCAAATCTAATTTTACTTGAAGCTGGGACTGTGGACTCGGATTCCTTCATCTCAATTCTGGAAAGGAAAAAAAAACTCTGTAAATTTTTTTTCAAAAAACCAATTAAGAAGATACACAAGAGGATGCAATTGAGCCAATCCATTCCAAATGCCACCATGCTCGAGCTCGGCTCGCATAAAGCTCATCAGTGAGTAAAACGACTCATTAAATATATATTCATACCCTAATAAATAAATAAAATGAGTACCTATCCCAAGTTGTTTCAAACATGTTTCATAGCTGAATTGATCATTTAAACAAAAATTAAATGAGAAAATACATAAAATCCTAAACACTTCATCAATGGATACTACCATCAGATATTAATTTTTTAAAGACCCCCTCAGTTAACAATTACCCCTCCAATTATTGCCTAATTATCTAAGTAAAATCAACAGAAAATAAATACACAAAACAAAGGATCCTCTCCTGCTGTCCACTACACTCATTTCCCTTTACAACAAAGATAAGACATAAACAAATTAAACTGGTGAACCTTTTCCTTTGTGCAATTTTCCCAATCAATCAAAGTTCAAGAGTAAATTCTTTTGGAACCAGAAATATTTCCATTAACAACTTAGTAGCATTGTTTCACCACCACTGAACCCAGGGGCAGAGTTAGTAAAAAAAAAAAATCCATGGTGGAGTAAAAAATCAACATTCAACAATAATGTAGAACAAAGAAGTCGGAAGTTTTTCCGTTGATCAAATACAATAATGTAGGCCTAATACAATCTAGAAATGGAGTAAAAAGTAGTACACAGCTCAAAATGCATATAATTATAACTTAATACTTTAGTTATAATTAAAACTTAAATGGAGAATGGAAACAGCTAAAGCAAATTACCACCACAGTATGAGACTATGAGTAACAAATCATTACCAAAATACAAGAGCAAATTACAGGTAGAACTACTTTACTATCAAATTGCTGTAGAAAATACTACCTCCGTCCCAAAGAAACGTGCACGTTTACTGTTTTCACGTGTTTTTGCGAGTGAGGTTTTTATTAGTATTTGAAATGATAAAATAATTTTTAAAGATGAATGCAATAGATGAGAGGTAGATCTATAATACCCCTCTTTAAAAATGACTTTATCATTTGAAATACTAATAAACAACTCGCTCACAAAAACTCGATAATAAAGTAGGTGTGCACGCTTTTATGGGACGGAGGGAGTAAGATATTACTACTACTGGACTAAAATAAGAAATTACTACTACTGGATTAAAATAAGAAATTGCTAATGCTGGACTATTAAGCTCTAGAAAAAAGAAATTATTCCAGAAAAATAAAGCTTGTGAGAAAATTTATAATTTTCTACAATATACAATTAACCTAGAGATGGTCTTTCTGTATTGCTGATGATAATTGTTGGGCTAAATTTGTGCACTTTGCGTAGGACTGATAATTAATTTGAAACAGAGAAATGGATAGCAAATGACAATTTAATTACATAGTATTAATAATTTTTTTGGCAATTGAGTATACGCCATTGACTGAACCTAGCCCAATATCCATTAAAAGCTATCACCCAAACATCATAAAACTCACAGAGAAGGGACAGGTTCGAACACGGGGGGTCGGAATTTTTTTATTTTTTGTGAAATAATCAAATATATACATTGTACACCAAGAAATACAACAATATAGCAGCAGAACGGAGAGTATGTTTGAACAATATAGCAGTGGTCCCATCTCATTCTCATCTCATAATCTAATACGCTAAAAACCTAAAACTCAGTTTAATAAAAAAACCTGGAGAGTGGAGACAGGAGTGGCGTCGACCGGCGAGCGCGGGCGACAGAGAGCGGCGGACGGCGGCAAGCGCTGGCGGCGGGCGTGAGGGGCTCAGGGCTTGAGTTCTCTCTCTCGCCGTGAGGCTGTGATTTTGAATTGGGCTTGGGCGTTTAGCAGTTTAGTTTTAGGTTTTCTTTTTGGGTTCGGTTATTTAACACCCATAACATTAGGAAATACACCCCATACAAATTATGAACTACCCATTATATCCTTCAATAAAATACCCTAAATTTTATTTTCTCTTTTTCTTCGGTTCGCCTCATCGCCATCCGCCGCCCATCGCCATCCGCCGCCCATCGCCGTCTGCCGCTTGCCCGTCATCGTCCGCCTACCGGCGCCTGTCCGCCTACTCGGCGTAGCCCAACATTTTATAAAAACCAATTTCTCAAAATGAGAGATTACATTAACCACCAAATCAAATCAAAATTCAAGAAACACGACAACCTACAATAAGAAATAATATTACTAATGCCAAACACATTGTGAGCGAAGAAATCCTAATAACCTAATTCCAACCGGTCTGCTGCCACAGATTGATGATAGACACCTGATTTAGCAGAGTAACCATGTGGTTGTACGAAAACCAGTGCTTGAGCTCCTCCCACTCGTCTTTTCCATTGAAGGACGGCGATAGGCGGCGGCGTACAGCTATGGGAGGCGAACTAAAACAAAAAAATGAAAAAAGAGAATAGAATTTAGGGTATTTTATTGAAGGACATAATGGGTAATTCATAATTTTTGTGGGTGTATTTTCTAATATTGTGGGTGTGAATAACCGCACCTTTTTTTTTCAAGAGTGCCACTAACCACCCCTAAAATTCTCTAAACACACCCCAATTGTTAAGCATACCTAGAGCTATCAGAACGGGCTGGCGGGGCGAGCCGACCCACAACCCACCTCAACCCACTTTTTTGCGGGTTTTGGCGGGCCAACCCATAACAAACTTAGGCTGAGAATTACTCAACCCAACCCATATCGGATAGCGGGCTTAGCGAGCTAGCCAGCGGGTTTTTTTATAAATATTATTTTTTACATGTATTATTTATAATAAGTTTTAGAGTAAGTATTCGGTGAAACTTGTAAATAGCATTTAATTTTTACCACTACACTAATAAACTAATATTGTAACACGTGTAAATTGAGATCATAACATTAAATGCTATAGGTATAGTTTATAAGAGTTGTAGTATCATTTTATAAATTTAATGTGTTGATAGCTAATTTAACAAGAGATTAAGATTTGATGTGGCTTTAATACTTAGCTAAATAAACAATAAACATTCAAATGATGAACAATAAATGAGTTCTTGAGCATTCAATATGGAGAAATAAATGCAAGAGTGGATGATAATATGATTGTCTTATAATAAATTTTAATCCCCTTTAGTACCTTAAATGTCCTCTATTTATATTACAAAGTATGGAACTATGATTCATTTATAACTAACTCTAGTTGAGAATTAAGGGTCATCCATAACATTAAATACTTGATAAAGGCCCGATATTAAACAGACATCTTTCTTTCGGTGAGCTCATCGTTATCCCATCTTCTGAACTAGTCGTTGCCTCCAAATGGGGGCAGTTGTGTATTTGCTTTGTATCTTTCCTTATTTGGTTACCTGTAAACCTGATATCGGTCATGTCAAAGGATTTCTTTCCTAGAATAGTACGATCCTCATTTAATGCATCTGAGATCCTCCTGGAACTGTCGAACTTTTACTATCTGTATCCATACTGCCTGAGATCACTTTATCCGATTTCCTTTCCTTAAATAGCAGACTTCCTGATGGGAGTCGGGCTTGACTTAGGCCGAGGTCGCCTGCGAGCTCGCTGAGGGCCGACCTCCGTGATCTAGGTGAACTCGTTCATTGGATCGAGTTACCTCGCCTGCTCGTCGAATTTGGGGAATTGGGCTTTAGTCTGATTCTCGATCTGGGCCTCGAGCCCATTTATACTAGGCACAACAATTGTCCCTCAGTTCACTTCTCGTGACAAAGTAACATGAGGAACGAGATGAAGAAATGATAATTACATATGTCATAGCTCTGCATAGAAACTTGCCCCGAGGTATCGCCTCAGCTTCTGGGAAATATTGCGTTGTCATATGCCTTACACGCTAGCCATTACGATCAATGCGTGTCTGCAGATGCGACCACGAGAGGTCGTGACTGGGGGAACACGCGCTGGTGAGTGGGACACGTTCAGCATTGACTCAAATTTTGAAATTTGGGCGCCGAATACTCGCCCTAATTTCGTCTATAAATACGATTTTATCTCTCATTCCTTCATTTTTTTTACTTTGGGTTCTCTGACGGTTTCAGCAGATTTGAGGTGGAGGAAAGGGCGGAGGATCGTCGTTGTAGTTTCATCTGACTCTGCCTCTCGTCAGAACACAGTTTTCGAGTCCAGCAACGAGGTGACTCAAATGTTGATATAACATCTGAAACACGAGTGAAATTTATCCAGATATCAATTGTTTTAATTGATCTATTCTAGAGATAGGTAATTCTCATCATGTTGGGTGTAACTTTGAATATCAGAAACTTAAAACTCATTTGGAAACTCAAGATCAGATTTTGAAGTCAAATGACTTTAGAAAATTCTAACTTAAGGGAGTCTTTGACAAAGCTTGAGGTTATTCTAACTAGAAAAGACTTGAAAATTTTTACATTGAAAGATGAACTGAAAGACACAACTTTAAATTTCAAAAAACTTTCCAACAACACTACTTAGTTGAATGATGCCTTAATGATTGGTAGATCCGATAATGCTGGTCTTGATTATGAAAATGATATTAATGATCTTTCAACTTCAAAGAAATAAATTAAATTTAACGCTGGAACTAGTTTTTCAAAACCTATTTCTGTTAAACAGAATGCTATTTTTGAAAAAATTAAGGAATTTGTATGTTATTATTGTACTGGAGTGAGTCATATTCGTCCTTATTGCTTTAAATTGAAAAGGAATTTGGAATTTAGTGCAATGTTGCCAAATATGTTAAAACATCCTAAGCAACATTCTAATAAACCTGCATGGGTTAATAAGTCTAACATGTCTTATAAGATTGTTTATACTTCTTTAAAAGCATGTGTTTCAGGTTCATGATATTTTGATAGTGGTTGTTCTAGACATGTGACTGGACAAATTGATTGCTTATCTAATTATGCAACTTGTTTACATTGAAACATGTATTTTTTTTTTGTAAATAAGTTGCACGTGTGAGTGTAAACGTATTACATATTTTTAAAATACACTATGAAATGCATAGTGCACTTGATACATGCAAGACCTGACCTATAATTATTAATGACTAAATTGATATATGTTATGAAATAATTAGGATTGAATGTCTTTTATAAGTTCCAAGAACATTTCATGGGAGTTACAAGCAATGATGTAGGACTCATCATTGCCTCTTCATTGTCCTAGTAAATTGTCATTTATGTGTTTTCATGCATGAGCCCTCTATAAGTAGGTGTCATGACACCTTCATTTGTACACACAACCAAGAAATAGTGAAAATATCATGGCTTGATCGCCCCCAGACGTAGTCATTCTTGACGAACTGGGTAAACAAATTGTGTTCTTCATTTATTTTATAACACGTTATCAGCACGATTGTCCTATCCATTTGGTTCTAGAATTTCGTAGTCTCTAGTATCGATAAGTATCTCTTCTCAATTCATATGCCATCAAAATTCATAATTATTTCAACATGTAGTAGGTGGAATATTCAATAAGTCATTGATGAAATTTTCCTTGACATAATTTTGATGTTATTGTGTTCTATTTCTACACATGCATGATATGTGATTACAATTATTAATAAATGTTTGTAACTGTGAAGCAAGGATGATATTCTGAAATAATTTGTTTTCTTTATAAGCAAACATTGTGAAGATCTGAGAAATTCTTGATTCTTGAGCAAATACTTTGGCAAAAATTATTTTGCAAATTTTATGGCAAAATCTTTTCAAGTTATTGAATGTTGTAGTTACTCTTAAATATGATAAATTATGTTATTTCTATTATTTAATATATTAATAGAAGATGATTCACTTTTGAATCTTGAAGAGTACTTGAAATTTTTTGTTCATAGATCAACTCCCGAGACATGCTTAACCTTTTAGTATATTGATGTCATCCTATAATTTTCTTTTGAAATATTCACAACTTAATCTTGATTGTTGAATATTTATGTTTTATCTCATCTCTTGTGTCAAATTTAATTAATTATTTAAGTTGTTTCTACACTTGAGAAAAGTTATTGGTTTATTATCCAAAAGAACACAAATTTATTTTGATGATGTTATTTATTGTGAATTGATTATTCACAACCATTGTTGACATGATTTTACTTTGAGTATATTTTAAGTGATTCAACTGTGAAAGTTTATATCACATTTTATTTCTAGTAAATTGTATTAAATATATGAATGATATTACTAAAATGACATTCACTGAGTTTTCCCTTAACTCTTAACTTGGTCTTTCGATAATGAGATTCATCTTGAGGCAATGAATCATGGAGATACTATTGTTAATGATGATGATGATGATGATGATGATAATAATAATAATAATAATAATAATAATAATAATAATAATAATAATAATAATAATAATAATAATAATAATAATAAAGTGTCAAATCAAGGCAATGCAAAATCAATGATTTTCATTCATCATCATTTGGATGAAAGATTAAGAATTAAATATTTGACAATGAAAAATCCACTAAGAGATGTAGATGGATTTAAAAGAAAATACGACCACCTGAAGATGGTCGTCCTTCCAAAAGGGGAATAATGTTTTTTAAGGAAAGTAACTTTTGGGGGGGTTGTGTTTTAAGGACAATAATTTTAAAGGTTTGGAAATGTAGGACAATATATTTTAAAACTTGTAAATATAGGACAAAATGTTTTATAACTTGTAAATATAGGATAATATGTTTTAAAAATATGTAAATGTAGGAAAATTGAGCCCGAATCTCTCAGCCCAATTTTGGCTTATTCGGGCTCAATTGTCCTACATTTATAGATTATAAAACATATTGTCCTATTTTTACATTTCCAAATCAGTAAAATTATTGTCCTTAAAACACAACCTCCCTAAAGTTATTGTCCTAGAAAAACATTTTTCCCCTTCCAAAAGCCCAACACGATTAACTCCACGTATGTCTACAAGATTACAAAACTGCTAATGGAATATAATACAACTACGTTCAAAATTATTTCTCAATTAAAGTTATGTGATTAAAACTTAAATGATGATGATATGCTTGAGAAGACATTCTCTACTCAAATATGCTCATGAAGCAGCAATATCGAGAAAAAACAGATTAAAAAGTAGGGGCAATTACTATTAGGTATCATTTATAAAAAATCTACTCTAAGATCCACTATTTTTTAGTCCTTACTCTAAGGTGTTAAAATTGGACCAAAATATATAAATTGTCCTTATGTATAAAATAATATATAAATTTTGAATTTTAAATTTTACTGATTTTTTTTTATTTATCTGTCATTTTATTTAATTTTTTTTAGAAATAAAATATTAGCCAAAAATTTTGCAAATTTCAAATTTCAAATTTTACTATTTTTTTAATTAACTGTAATTTTATTTAATTATTTTTTTTAATATTAGCCTAAAAATTCTGCACACCATAATTTTTTTTAATCATCTGTCATTTTATTTAAAAATTATGCACACCCATAAAAAAAATTTTGCACACCAGTAAAAAATTCTGCACACCCGTAAAAAAAATTATGCACTCCAATAAAAAATTCTACACACCCATAAAAAAAATTGCACACTCCAATTTTTTTTATTTATTATCTGTCATTTAATTTAATTATTTTTTTGCAGGCACACCTCCATTTCTTTTTAATCATCTCTCCATTATATTTAAAATTCTGCACACAGTAGAAAATTTTCTGCACACCCGCCATTATGGCAGCCGGCCCCAAAAACCAAAATAATGACATCGTAAATGTGCTCAAACATTAAAATACATCTACAACAAATTACATAAAAAATGCATTTTCCAAAAAAAATTACAGAAAAATTACAAAATATCCCTTCATCAGCAAATCATCATCTGCAACAAATAAAAAAAAATCAATTACGGTTCAAAATTTGAAATCTGCAAATAAAAAATACCATCACCAACAATCAAAACAGTGTGGCTGGAACCTACTTGAAACATCAACACAATAGCCAAATTAAGGAACAGATTATCACATTTCATAAGCCTAACCAAAACTAGATAAAAAAGTGATTAATATGACACCTCCAGGCAGGATCTTGGCTCCCGAACTAACTCAAGAAACATTGAAAACTAAACCAAAAGATGATTACATTTACTTGAGATCGTCTGGAGCCTTTCTTTCCATTTTTTCTAGTGATAGATCCTAGAAATCAACACATCTTTTCATTGTAGTCGTAGACCACACACCAATGTTATTAATAGATACTACCTTTTTGCCGTTGGTGAAAAATGAATGTTGATAGTCATAAAAGCAGCAACCACAAACCAATCTCTCACCTCAATATACAAATCTCGACTAGTGTCCTTCTGGACCAAACTATTAAATTATATTTCAATAATTGTTCCTTCAACAATCCACCCAAATATCACAACAGAATAATCCCAATTACAACTCAATATACCTTTCTGAAATTCTAATATCTTCAAATCTAAAAGCTGCAACACCTTTTCTGTTAATGGATTTCAGAATCTGTTGCACAAACACAGATCCACCACCCTTCTCCATCTCCACTGTCAAACCGCCGCCACAACCCCTACATCGCCGCCGCCGCCGTCAGATCCACCCCCACAGCGCCGTAAAATGTGTGTTCGCTGGCGGAGGGGGCGCAGGTGTTGTTGAGCGCCGAGAGTGAGATGTTGTTGTGGGTGGGGTTGGGTGAGAGAGTGAGTGGGGTTTGTTGAATGAGATGAAAATTGAAATAATGGGGAGAGAGAGAGAGTGAGAGTGAGAGTGAGAGGAGGCTGCAATAAATCTATATCTATATCTATATACTATTATAAAATCTATATATTTATATATCTATTATAAAAAGTGAGAAGTGTTTGAGAAATATTTTGGGACAATTATACCCTCTGATAATTTACACTATGCAAATTAAGTCCTCCAAGCACACAAAACATATGGCCAAACAATTAATTAAGAAAATGGGATCGACGAGAATCATTAACTAAGAAAATGGGATGTCGAATAGACGATATTAATTAAGAACTATATACTATTATAAAAAGTGATAAGTGCTTGAAAAACCTTTTGGGACAATTATACCCTCTAATAATTTACACTATGCAAATTAAGTCCTCCAAGCACACAAAACAGATGGCCAAACAATTAATTAAGAAAATGGGATCGACGAGAATCATTAATTAAGAAAATGGGATGTCGAATAGACGATATTAATTAAGAAAATGGGATTAACGAGAACTGAATTGAAGAAAAGGCGAGAGCGCCGGAGGAGGGTATGGCGCGGCGACTGCTGGCGAGAGCGCTTGAGGGAGGAGAAGCGGCTGTAGATATGGGCTCAAAGTAATTTCATCCATCATTTAGGCCCAAATATTTTAATATTGCAGATTTCAAGCCAGCTTTGTCGGAACTTGGGCTCCGGCGTCTCTACACTGTGGGGCCGACGGCGGCGTTAGGAAAGCAGTGACGGCGAACTGTGGATTCAGAAAGGTGATGTAATGCGATTCTAACCGGCGGATTCGGCGGCCCGCGATCCGATTTCTAGGATTTGCGTGATGGATTTTCGGTTTGCGGCTAGAATTTCCACCGAGGAAGAGGAGAAATTTCGATGGATGCAATTTCCACCGAGGAAGAGGAGAACGTGTGTTGTGGACCAGATCTGCGGCGTGAATTTTGCTTCTAGATATATTGAAGAATTGCGCTCTCTATTTAGTTTTTACAATAAGCTTTATTTGGCATTGTGCTGATGTGCATAAATTAAAAGTAGGCTCACTCAATGTCCAGCAAATTCAAAACAAAACAAGGATATTGATGTGGCGGCCTCTAGAATATTGATGTGGAATATCTGAGATCTTGCTTCAAGTTTAAGATTTCTATCTCCCTAGAATATTGATGTGGAATTTCGTTCAAGCTCATTAGTTATACTACAAGCATATTAATCTATTGAGAACTTCTTTTAATCGCTTTTGTTTTATGTTTCAGGAAGTCCTGACTATGCATCAAAGTTTGATCCTGTAGATTACACGGAAGCTAGCCCTTGAAAGGACTGAAGGGTGGTGTTATTCATGAAGTAATCTCTTTAATCAACAGTACTTTTGGATTTAGAAGAATTAGTTGTAATGTATCAAAGGTATATTTTCCTCATGTTATTACTTATTAGTAAATACCATATATTTGTGTCTTTACACAATCCTAACACAACACACTAATAATTACATAATAACTCAACATTAGTTACGAGTTTTCAATTTGCTAATGATACACAAACGCCTATAAAAAAGACACAAACATGAACCCTCTATTAGATCATGGTGATTTCCTTTGTTTCTACACCTTATTTATGATATGTTTTTCCATAACATTCAATCTTCTTCACTGTGATGTGAATTCTAAAATGTTCTTCAAATTTCTGCCTTCTTTTGGGAGTTATCAGGGGCTTTGATTGGAACTCAGTGATGGGACTTGTGAGAGGGAATAAAAAGAAGAAAAATAAAGGCGGAAAGCTGAACACAATTCTTTGGTCTCTGGTTCTTCAGGGAAGGCCTCTGCTGATTGGTGGGATGTTCTATCAAAGACAATTACTAGTAAGTCAATAAGACATTAAATCTTTGTCGTTGTTAAAACATATTGCAATGTTAATTCAATTTAATTAGGAGTGCAGGTTATGAATACTCACCTCCATTATGAATATTAAGTGTATTTGGCAGATACCACATATGTAAGAATTTTACTCAAAAGAATTCATGTCAGGAAATCTAATATGTACTTTGATCATTATTATTCATCAGACTGAAGGCCACCCTTAGCATCCAAATTAAGATATAAATAATTATTACCGAGCATGAGGTTTGTAACTAACCAGACTTGTAGATGATTGCATAGTATAACTGCCCTTTTTATTTTCTGATTCAATATGTTCTAATAATTTTGATATAAATCATTATTACTGATTCGATATTTTCTAATAATTTTTGGAAGTTCACTTACATATGTAAGAATGTTACTCATAAAAAATGTAAACGGGCTTCTGGTAACAGTTCTTGCAGTTGGCAGCAGATGCAATTTGCGATGATGATCATGTGCCTTTTATCAATGATTTAGCAGCTCAAATTCTTGAGGTGCTCAACTAATTTAGGTAAGCTTAATTCCGCAGCTCAAGATGTTGGTCATCATGCTAAAATTCTAAGCTTTTATTTTAGAAAATTATTCCAAGAAAACTGAATTTGGGGACAAACCCAGAAATCTAAAAGTCAAACTTAAAAGATAGTGTCCTACATTTGTCAGTTCGAAAATTGTTTTTACCTATAATTGCCACACACCCAAAGTTAGTGTCCTAAAAAGGTATTCAATCATAACCAAGAAGTCTTAAAGGGATTCTAATATTTGGTCAACCTCCATAAATAAAAGATTTATTTTCATGTAACAAATTTATTAAGATGAAATGGTCTGCCAGGGGTAACAAATGTATAATATGGGGGCAGTGAGCGTGTATCCATATTTCTAATAGTTTCTTATTGAATTTTGAATGAAACAACTAATACCTTTGAATGAAACGTCTAATACTTTTGAATGAAACAACTAATACCTTTGAATGAAACACCTAATATCTTATTATGAAACAACTAATACCTTTTAATGAAATAACTAATACCTTTGAATGAAACACCTAATATTTTTTTTATTAATGAAACAACTAATACCTTTGAATAAACACCTAATACCTTATTATGAAACAACTAATACCTTTGAATGAAATAACTAATACCTATCAATGAAACACCTAATACTTTTTTTATGAAACAACTAATATTACCTTTTAATGAAACACCTAATACTTTTAAATGAAACAACTAATACCTTTAAATCAAACAACTAATACTTTTGAGTGAAACAACACACAAATTGACAACCAATTAACCACAATCTAATCAAATGTCAATTAATTCTAACATATAACAACAATTAAACTAAATTAAACAATTAACCACAATCCAAACAAACAACATAACCATAACCAAACAAATAAAAAAAATTAAATTAAAAAAACAATTAAAATAAAACCAACCAATTAATTATTAATCTAACACTATATATATATTCTAATATATATAGATATATATAAACATATATATATATATATATACACACATACATATATATATACACATACATAGGCCAATATTACACATACGTACGTATAGATCGAGGAAGCTTGCGGTGGCGGCGGCGGTAGGGAGGAGGAGGGCGACGCACGGTGGTTGGACGTGGGGATGGCGAGGCGACGTCGAGCGACGCACGATGGTTGGACGTGGGGATGGCGACGCGACGTCGAGCGACGAAAATTAAAAAATGGAGAAGGGAGGAGGCCGGAGGCCGACAGAAAAAATGGAGAAGAGGCTAGGGAGGGAGGAGGCGAGATGCAGATCTGTAATATTGAATGAAATACGCGATATTGGCTGTGATATGAAGACTATTACAGAGCGGTTCGGAACCGCTCTCTCTTGCAGAGCGGTTCCAAACCGCATTCCAAGCTCCATCACTTGCAATGCGGTTATAAACCGCATTCTAGACTAACTTGCAGAGAGGTTCTGAACTGCTCTCTCTTGGAGAGCGGTTTCGAACTGCTCTTTAATTTATTATTTTTTTTTTTAATAAAAACTGCTCTCCAAGGGCGATTTTGGAGAGCTCTTTCTAAAAGGGCTCTCCAAGTGGAGCTCTCCAAGCTCAAATGTGTAGTAGTGTATGAAACGGAGGGAGTATTATTTAATTATTATGGTGTATTTAGAGGAAAAAAATTGTAGATTATTTACAAGTGTATTGAAAAAATAAAAAGAAGAGTAGTAGCAGCAATATATAGGTGATAAAGTGAAATATGATAAACCAAATATTCAAAACAAATAGGAGTTTAAAATTGTAAAGTCTAAAATATGGGGATAGTCGCGAAACGAGAGATACCCTTAAAGGATATTTGAAACTAGGATGTCCAAAATTTTGATGAAGAAGTATGAGTCAAAAAAAATTGAAGAGCTTGGCGTAGATGCAGCAACTTCCAGGTAATTTCTTACGGACACTGGCAACATATATATAGAAGATACGCCTTCAGTTCAAGCATTCGTAGATGGTAGCAACTTCCAGGTAATTTCATTACGACACTCGCAACATATATATATAAAATCCAGCATTCTATTCTTTGCTTTCGATCAATGGCACAGATTTCTTCATCTGGTGATTTTCTCTCGAGTTTTATTTCTCAACAATTCAATGCAATGTTTCCCAGTCTGAGATGCTCCTTATTTCATGTGGGTCCCCTTCCATTGCAGTACATGATGTACTTCAATCAAAGCATAATTCCGTTGCTAACGGCCTTGTTGCAGCGACCCACCCCAAAGCAATGTGCATCGCCGTCTACAGCTCTCTAGTCTACTATTTACTCCAACTTTCCCTGCTCCGATTTCCTCGCCTCCAATATTGGTTAGCTCATCATTCTCTGGTGTTGTCCGGTAACGCCACCGTTGCGTCTCTCGCATCTGTTCTATTTCCAGATTCCTTAAGCCCATTGCTTTATGCCATTTTTGGATTGTTCTCAGCAACTGAATTGCTATATTGGTTGTACAATAAACTTGTGGTACAGAAAAATAAGTATGTGCAGCAGCGCTGTTGGCGGGAGACTCCCAGTTTGAAGGAAGAAACAGACAGATTGTGGTTCGGAAAGGTATCCGCGCGGGATATTTATATTTGTATGTATATATGTATATTCTATTTTTGGAAACTTTTGCCATGTTCATGTCGTGTGATACATAGATTCATTTTCAAAATTTCGGATCCACATATATATATATATATATATATATATATATATACTGTCGATTTATTGGTTTGATCGTGAATATGTTGATTTAATTTTGATGTATTTATAGAGTGAAATATTCCTGGATCTGTATTTGCTTGTATCTAATTGCTACGTACTTCTTTATAATTTCCTAGTAAAACTCATGGACTACTTATAGGAGTGCGCTATGAACTTAAGGAAAGGTCACGTTTATGTGGGTTTGCACATGTTTTTTTTATGGAGAAGTAGAGTGGCAAAATGATTGGGCCGGGCTCGGACAGCGGGCCTCCGCGCTCAACCCGGCCCTAGACGGGCCACTGGGCTAAAATGGCTATTTTTTTAAATAATATTAATTTTTTAAATATTAATTGTATAATTTCTAAAAAATATATGGTTCTCCTTTCAATTTTTTATATACCATCGCTGTTTACCGACGATTTTATCGACGATCATTTTGGTCCGGATCCGGGTCAGGAAAAACGTCACTAAAATCGTCGCTAAATTTACGACGGTTATGACGTCATCAAACCGTCGATAAAATCGTCGCTGAACGAGGACTTTCGAAAAAAAAAATGGCCCACGGTGGTTCGAACCCGCGCCCCTGGGGCGCCTGCGCCGGCACCGAACTTTTGAAAAAATAAATTGGCTCACGGTGGTTGAAATCCGCGCCACGGGGGTGCCTGCGCGGCCACCGAACCACCCGAGTCACAGACCATCTTGAACATAACCATCAAGCATTTCATATATAACCTTCACCAAGCCTTGCAAATTAATAGGCAGTTTTAGCTCCCAAGGGGGACCGAACACGAGACCTTTAAGGTCCCGAGCAGGGATCAAATCGTTCAGACACTTGCTTTCTTGCGTTTACTTAATGAAATTAATTGTATATGTTCTAAAAATTCATTTTGTTTTCAAGGGGTATGGGGTTTAGAAGTTTAGAGGGTTTGGGGTTTTGGGGGTTTTAACCATCACAAAATCCCGCCCAAACAACTAATACTGTTAATTAACTTAAAATAAGTAATACTATTTAATTTAAATAACTAATTAATACAGTTAAATATGTGCCTGCATAACAATAGTATATAGACAAGATTCACCAAAATATAAAATCTTAATTAAGTAGAAATCACAAATTGTTCAGAAAAATAAAAATAACAGTATTTAAATTAAAAATCTTCTAAAATGGAGATGCCCTCCAAACCGTCACAATGTAGTACCATACATCCGACCCAAGATCATCTGATAGGTCCAGTCCTTCATCCCTCCAAGCAACGCGCCACCTGTGCATCTGATCACGGTATTGTTCCCGAGCAATTTTACAAAATGCCTTGAAAACTTCCTTGGTCGGGAGACCGGGCTTCCACGTAGTATGTTTCTGTATTTCGTTTATAATACAACAAATTAATTGTAATCAATATATATATATATATATATATATATATATATATTGAAATTGTTGGGGTTATACTGAAAAGTATGCTTTTTACTTTGTATAACCAAATTGAATTTCTTATTTATTTACTGAAATAAATTATTTATCACTGTTGCACTAAATATGAATGAATGTTATATATATTTATTGCAAACATGTTCGATAAAAAAGTACGTATCACGTTGAAGTTAATTTGGTGATACAAGATCACAGAAGATCAAATTAACAGTCCCCCGTGATTAAGTACAAATTCACAACACAGATGAAAATGAACAATCCATCATGAAAGGTTGAAGTGTAAGACTCAGATTAGTTTGTCTTGACCAAGAGATTACACTAGTGCGTCATGATGCGTTAAATAGGACCTATAGGAGTATAAATTTTTCGGTACTGAATATACAAGAATTAGACCTTAGTGGTTCGTTATTTCTTAATCTCCGTCCCTTAAATAGGATCGTGTGAAATTAATAACTATTGCTTTGACTTATGATGGGAAGAGAATCAATGCGATTCGATACCTTGTATCTTGGGCAATATTATTAGTTACACGACGATTGCTAAGATTTAATACGGAGAATCGTGTGCAAGCACGTCTTGCTTGATTTGTCCCCTTGGTGGACTCAAAATCTTTATCATACCAAATCTTGCAAGTGGAAAATTATTTCCGGTATGGATAATAATGTTGAGTTGTCTTTACTCCAAGGACAAATATATTAATTAATATAAAGTCTGTTCAGTGGCTTAATTAATTAATGGACTAAGATAATCTTAGACACGAGAAATAATGACCGGGAGCTATATTATCGTGAAGTCGTAATGTGGGTTAAGATGAATAGTTCAATATTAATTTTATAGTGGAATAAATTAATATTAATGGGCTTGAATAATATTTTGGCTAAATATTAAAGTTTCATAGCCCATTAGAGGTCCAATCTTAATTCTCCTAAAGGCCCCTCAAATAGCCCAAATTAAAGTCCAATTAATGAAAAGGAGAAGAAAATATTTTGCCTATTTTTCCATGATAATTTTCGAAAAATTGGGTAGGAGAGAGAAAAAGATTTTTTTTGATTTTTTTGGAAAGATCTTATGGAATAAGTATTCTTGAGATACAAGTTTATTCCATATATTCAAGAAAGGAAAAAGATCTTATTTTCTTCCTACTTGCCTGAGATTTTCGAAAATTAAGGAGCAAGAAAGGAGGAGAAGATTTTGTTGGGAGATATTTTGGGAAATATAATATATTGAATATATTCTAGATTGCATCTTGAGGAAGAAGCAAGGAAATTTCACAATGCCCAACTTAACCAAAATTTTCGCCCCCCTTGTCCTATAAATAGGGGATGAATTTTTCATCCCCAATGTAATTTCATGTGTTGGAAAAATTAGAAATTCACAAAGGTGGTGGCAAATATTTTTATTTTCTCCTTTAATTAAAATTGTTCATTGAGAATCCTTCCACCGGATTACGTTCGTAGACGTGGGATATATTTGAGAAGACACTTTGGGTTGATCCATCTTCTCAATGGTTGTCTCTACAAGTGGTATGTAATCTCGTAACTCCTAGATTCCGCATGCTTAGGATTTACGTAGATTACGTGTACGGATGTTGCTTATTTATTTGTTTAATTATTATGTTGAATTGATTTAGGATTAATTCATGTTAGTAATTAATTGATTAATTTAAATATGTATTTAAATTCACCTCAAATAGATCCGGGCACCCCTAATTTTCCAACAGAAATAAAATATATAAATTAAATTGTATACCGTAAACTCCTCGAAATAGATCTGACGACGGTTAGCTGGCACGTATTTCCATCTGTGAGTGTTAACAACAATTCCCACATAGTTGATGATGTGTTTGA
Source organism: Stenogyne calaminthoides (assembly GCA_037126765.1). Lineage (NCBI taxonomy): Eukaryota > Viridiplantae > Streptophyta > Magnoliopsida > Lamiales > Lamiaceae > Stenogyne > Stenogyne calaminthoides. The sequence continues at coordinate 41,301,074 of JBBCBC010000001.1, read as the reverse complement.
CTATAGAGGCAGCCTGGTGACCGGGTATAATCCTGAAACATTAAAAAAATAAATACATGATTTATATATAATATTAAATTAATTATATAATTAAACAAAAAAAAACACTTACCGTCCGTCGGAGAGATCGATAGACAAACGGGATGAAGTTGGAACATCATTACCGCCTTGAGCACTTATTTAAATAAAATATTAAATTTATAAATTAATTAAATTATAATGCAACTAATTATAAATAAATAAACGGATAAAAATTTAAATATTTACCGTTATATTGAAAAACACGGATGAATTGACTCATTTGCGTACACAACTCGTTCCTTTCTAACGACATGACGGTGTACAAATTAGGGTGAAATCGAGGGTGCTTCATATGTTGGCCGCGACTGTATTTATAATGTTAGATTTAGCAACGGTTTTCAAAAAAATCGTCGCTAAAAGTGAGGCCCAATCCTTAATTGGCGGTGCCCAACGGTCGAGATCCTTCATTTTCTGTGCGTTTTAGCGACGGTTAAAATTTGTCGCAAATTACGTCGCAAACTTGACCCGTTTTACCCGGTTCGCATAAACCGTCGCTAAACCATCGTAACCAGCGACGATTTCCTCTACCGCCGCTAAATGTGTTGACTTTTACCATTGGCCATTACCGTAGTAAAAATTGTCGCTAATTGCGATGGTTGGCATAATCGTCGCTGAAAATCATTGGTAAGACGCATGTTTTTTGTAGTGCGAAAAGACATCATATTTCATCAAATAGATTTAATCCAAAAAATAAAAAAACATGATGTCTTTTAACATGAAACATCCATCGTCAACATCTCATAAACAACACAAGCCAAGTGAAACTACCCTAAAATTCTTTATAATTATCAATCGGAATCTCCACTATCATAAAACAAAAGTGTAGTGATGTCAATATTCGAAATAAGTTCAAATAACAATTTAAAAATCCATGATGAGTTCAAATAACAAATCATAATAAATTCAAATAACATTCCGCAGCAAACAAAAATAACTCAATAACATAAGATATGATCATATTAGCAATACTCAATAAACAATCATTTGTTATTAAACAATGATGATAATAAGTATCACTTAAAATTATACATACAATGATTAATGCAGTCATTTGGAATATTAATGTTTAGATCACCTTATTAAACATAAAGTGAAGTATCAAATATGGTTTGATTTTTGTGGCACTAAAGAGTGTACATTTTAACAAATTGAATAATCTATATATTATGAAATTTGATTTTTGTAATACTTAAAAAAAAAAAGTGGGCTGGCCCAAAACCCCGTGCCAAACCCCGTCCAAACCGAGTCAGCCTGGCGGGCCAGTCATGCCAGGCCATAAAAAATTAAGCCCAATCCAACCTATTTTCGGGCTTCATAGGCCGGACCCATTTTGCCACCAATATGGAGAAGCTCTAAAAGACAATAATATAATAATTAAATAATATGCCCCCTGTCCCATAAATATTTGCACCATTAGCTTAGCACACAACATAAAAAAGTGGAGTATTGAGTGGGGGTTTTGAGGGTAATTTTGTAAAATTTTATATATAAAGTAAAGGATTAATTTTTTTACAGTCTAGTAACTTTGCTTCATTTTGAAATTGGTCTCGATTGTTTTGACTTTTTGATTTTAGTCCGGTAAGTTATAAAAACTTTCAAAATTGATATGTTAACTTGTTGAAGTAGGTCACCAAGCAGGTAACCGCCGCATATGTAATTATTTTGTTTTTTTTTCCTTTAACTTCAAAATGTCACCTAAACTTTTTTTAATCCTAATAATTTTTTGTCAGGATTTTTTTGCATATTTTTTTAGGGTGAAAGAGTGATTTGTGCGTATTTTGGTTAATTTTATAATTTTGCGGTCAGTTTAGACCCGATTTGCTTTGTCTTTTAATACACATATTATCTTTAAAATCGATCCAAAAATATTAGGATTAAAAAAGTTCAAGTGACGCTTCGAAATTAAAGGGAAAATAAAATAATTGCACATGTTGTGGTTACCTGCTTGGTGCACCAATTTCAAATTTTTTGAAAACTTATAGAACAAAAAATCAAAAGTCAAAACAACCGGAACCAATTTCAAAACGATGCAAAGAAACTGGACTAAAAAAAATTAATCCCTAAAGCAAATAAATATGTTGAATTGTGTGTATGTGTGGTCCAAAAGTAATGACATTTTGTGTAAATATGTGAATAATGTAAAAGTGGAGTCTTTGGAGGGTTTTCTATTTTTGGAGTGTACAAGTTGTGGGACGTCCCTAAAAGAAAAATGTGCAAGTATTTACGGGACGGAGGGAGTATTAATTACTATTTATTCCAAACATGTGTGGATAATAAAGGACATAAGTTATTTAATAACTTCTATATATTTAAAAATCATAGGGGATTTTCATGAATTAGTCGATCAGATTCAGTCCCCCTCTCTCTCTCTCTCTCTCAAAGGACTCTTAAATTTAAACATTGGAAGCAATCCGTGAATCAATTCCGTGGTTGAATTTTAAATTTTGAGGATCACAGTCGTATAAAGAATTTAGCCGGGTTCAAATTTTTCTTTTCGCTGACTGAAATTTTTCAACGGGTTTCAGTCCTCTCTCTCTCTATCTCTCTCTCTCTCTCACACACACACACACAAAGGGCTCTTAAATTTAAACATTGAAAGCAATCCGTGAATCAATTCGGTAGTTGGATTTCAAATTTTGAGGATCACAGTCGTATGAAGAATTCAAGCGGGTTCAAGTTTTTCTTTTCGCTGACTGAAGTTTTTGAATTGGGTTCAGTCCCCCCCCCCCCTCCCTCTCTCTCTCTCTCTCTCTCTCTCTCACACACACAAAGGGCTCTTATATTTAAACATTGAAAGCAATCCGTGAATCAATTCCGTAGTTGGATTTCAAATTTTGAGGATCACAGTCGTATGAAAAATTCAACTGGGTTCAAGTTTTTCTTTTCGCTGATAGAAGTGCATATAGAGGTATGGACTCTTATCCGTAGTTGCAATCCAATATGGTATAAAGTCAAATTGTTGGATTCTCATATAGGTTTGATTGATTCTCGTTTTCAAGAGATGATGCCTAATATGTGATTTACTGCTTTATCGATAAAAGCATGATTTTTTGTATTTTTATTTTATTTTTCAACTTTTTGAAACAGACTTATTTGGTGCTGAAGATTTTACTGTAGATGTGTGATATAGTGTAGATCATATCCGCAAAGTTTCATAATTTTTTGTCTTACCGTTTAAGAGATAAAAGTCGGTTATTGAAAATTAACAGAAACTTTGACTGGACAATACAAACTGTACAGTATGAATTGTAATGAGTTCTTGTTACTAAATTATTCTACGTTGAATAAGGATTTTGTTGATATAAAATTCATTAATTTTAGTCAAGTATTGAGTGAGATATGAATTTTTTAAAATTCAACCGAACTGGGGTCAATTTGAAAAGTTTCAAAAAATTTGGGTCGTTTTTTAATAATTAGATATCCTCTGGGAACTTAAATGCAATATTTCTAAAAACTAACAACACCTGGTTTGACTCCGAACCGAACCTGTCAAAGCTAGCGGTCCAGCCGATAGCAAAAGTTGACTGGTGGTTTGACGCCGACATGGCGGTTCGATATACGGAGACATTCTTTATCCCTGTTATTATATATAAGGAGAAAAATATGTGCAGTGAGACCTGTCCACACTATTTATATATATGGGTAGAATGAAGATGTATGATATGGTAGATGGTATGTTATCCCATGGTAGCAGGAAACTTGAAACAAGCATTAATTCACCTGCTAATTTTATATTAAAAATACATGAATTGGACAAAAAGATGACAAATCAATAGGAGCAATAAATAATCTTGGATAATTACCCCTCTACTTGAACTAGGTGATGCTGAGATCACAGACAATAATTTTTAGAATCAAGATCACACCACTCCAAGCACAATACAATGAAGAGTTAAGTCTCCGCCCGTGCGGTGAAACTTGGTTCATAGTATTAATTTATATCACTATATTTTATAAATTAATATTATAAAATACACTTATAAATTAAGAGTAAATCTCGACCCTGTGGTGAAACTTAGTTCATAGTATAAATTTATATTATTACACTTATAAATTAATATCATAATATTTATTAAATGATATTATTATACTTAAAATTTAATATCATAATATATATATTAATTGATAAGTGAAATAATATCAATTTTATAAAATAAACAAGTTTTTTTGGAGGATTCTTGTAAAAAATAAAAAATGTAAAATTTGATGTATTTTTATATGTAAGTTAATACTATATGATTTTTTATCCGTCCTATGTGTTTTTTCCTCTCACCAATAATGATGGACACTGGACATACCTTGAAGCTAGAGGGGGAAATGCTAGCAGAGACGGTCCTGACATTCTTTAGGCCCGGGACGAACCAATAAAATGACACCCCTCTTAACAACATCAAATAATATAAGCAACATGCATATACAATTCTTTGGCCATTAGTATTGAATAGGGCAATTAATGGGTAATGAATCGGGCAATATTTGTGCTCAATTTCTCGATCGGTTTTCCACTGTTTGCACGTTTTTGTGATTTCGATTTACACACACACTACTACACATTTGAGCTTACACAACTGCACTTGGACAACCCTTTTTTCAAACAGCTCTCCAAGCTATAGCTTGGAGAGCGGTTTTAATAAAAAAAATAAAAATAGAATAGACAGCGGTTTTCAACCGCTGTCCAAGTTTAACACTTAGACAGCGGTTGACAACCGCTGTGCAAGGGGTTAGACAGCGGTTTCGAAACGCTGTCCAAGGTAATAGTTTGGATAGCGGTTCCAAACCGCTGTCCAAGTGTTCGGAAAATTTTAATTCAAGGCCAAATTGCGAACCAGACTCCAATTTTTCCCCAAATTAAATCAAGCTAGCGTCTCCTTCCTCTACCCTAATTGAACTCCGTCGCTCGTCCTCCCATTCCGCCGCCGCCGTCGTCTTCCCATTACCTCTTATATTTCCCCAAATCGCGAACCATGCCCTAGCCTCCTCCTCCCTCTTCCCCAAATCGAACCAGAAGCCCTAGCTGTCGTCTTCCCGCCGTCGTCTTTCTCCTTCTCCCGCTGCGTCATCAGGTAAGAGCCCTAATTTATTTCAAACCAAACCACTAGCATAGTATTAACGTAGAAGTTGATAGCATAACTTGGTGTTTGATAGTATTAACGTAGAAGTTGAGGTTGAGGTTGGTGTTTGATACAAACCACTAGCATAGTATATATTAACGTAGAAGTTGATAGCATAACTTGGTGTTTGATAGCATAACTTTCCGATTCATTTGAGAATTGAGGTTGGACTAAATTGGTGATAAATTAACGTAGAAGTTTGATTAATTGACAGTGTACTTGTAATTAATTCGAAATAATATGCTTGATAAATGAACAATTAATTGTAAATGAACAATTGATGCACTCAAGGTGTTTGATAGATAATATACTTGTGTGAGGATTTAAGCATAAATTAGGATTAATACATTAGGATATATTTTGGTTATATTAATTTGATGATTTGGTGAATGGATAGTAGTGTGTTGCTTTAGATGATTAATGATGGTACATTAGGTTATATACATTGTTTTGAGATGCAACAAATCCTTAGATACATATGCAATATACAAACCTTAGGTACTACCACATTCTATATGCAAGTTTTATACATTAGGATTGTAATACTTTTAGGTTTAATACAATAGGATACATGCATTATCTTGAGAAACACTTCATATTGTCTTTTCTATAGGCATCTCTAGTTCTATATGGATCGAAAGTGGGTTCGAGCAGATCGATTATCAGATGAGTATAGTAATGGGGTGAAAGAATTTTGTAATCATGCAATTAGACCTTTGACTTGAGCCCTCGGTACATTCCATGTCCGTGTTGGAAATGTATGAATGGAAAAACCGTTAGTGGTCGAGAAAGTCTGTTTGACCACTTGATGATTCACGGTATTGATAAAACATATACCGTTTGGACATATCATGGTGAGAGAGGAGATGGATGTAGCTCAAGCAACCTAGAAACTGACTTTAGGTTTGAAGATACAATTGATGCGGATATTTTCGATGATGTACCGACTGTTGATACATCAAGTGGGGATGACGATGATCTGCGAGATCACCCTTATATGTCAGAGAAGTTAAGGGATTCTATTTGGATTACCCTTTGTGGTCGGGTGTAAGAAGGCAACAAAAACCGTCATTTGTGTTGATATTGTTCAACCTAAAAGTTGACTCACCAGTTGTTCGATGAGTGCTTCACAAGTATGCTGGAAATAGTTAGTGGTTTATTGCCTGATGGAAATGTACTGCCTAAGAGAGCATATGATGCTAAACAAATGCTCAAGTCCATCGGGTTAACACATCAGAAAATTCATGCTTGTCCGGGTGATTGTATCTTATTTCAAAAGGAGTATGCAGACCTCGAGGAATGTCCCAAGTGTGGACTAAAGCGATATAAGAAAAATAAATCTCCATGAAGGTGATGTGGTACTTTCCAATAATACCAAGATTCGAGGAGAATGTATAGCGTATTTGTGGATGCTAGAAATTTAAGATGTCATCATGATGATAGGATCAAATATGGAATGCTAAGACACCTGCCGATTCACCCGGTGGAAGACATTCGATGTGTGTCGCATCAGAATTGGCACCGAGCCCACGACACTTGCGTCTTGCACTCTCAACTGACGGAATAAATCCGTTCGGTATCCAAAGTACCAACCACAGTACATGGCCAGTGATTATGTTAGTTTATAATCTTTCACACGAGTTGTGCATGAAGCACACTTACATGATGTTGTCTATGTTGATATCAGGACCCAAACAACCTGGTAACGACATAGATGTATATCTGGCTCCTTTGATAGAGGACTTGAAGCTCATGTGGGATGAGGGTGTCGATGTGTATGATGCTTGTAGAAAGGAGAATTTCAAGTTGAAGGCCATGCTGTTTGGAACTATCAATGACTTTCCCGCTTACGGGAATCTATCTGGATATAGTGTGAAAGGGGCCGATGCATGTCCTTGTTGTACCAAGAAGACACATCACATTCGCTTGAGACATTGTAGGAAGACCGTTTATATGGGACATAGGAGGTGGTTGGACCCAACCCATAAGTACAGAACAATGGCCGATGCATTCGATGGCACAATTGAGACAGGTGAAGCACCACGTATATTGTCAGGTTCGGATGTATTGAATGAGATGAAGAATATCGACACACAGTACGAAAAGATCTTCGCAAAGAGTGTCCCCACTAGCGGTTGGAAGAAGGAATCAATTTTCTTTCAATTGCCCTATTGGAAAGAGTTGTATGTTAGACACTTCATTGATCTAATGCACGTTGAGAAGAACGTTTGTGCCAGCTTGCTCAACACTCTCCTAGGCGATAAGAAGTCAAGGATGGTTACAATGCAAGAATGGATATGATTGATATGGGAATAAGAGCAGAATTAAAACCTATGCCTAGAGAAAGGGGTCAACCGTTCTTACCTCCTGCTGCACACAACTTGTCCAAGAATGAGAGAAAAGAGCTACTTCAGCTGCTAAAGGATGTGAAAGTACCAGAGGGTTATTCCTCCAACATACAGAGACTTGTATCAGATGATGGCGTGAGACTGATGAATCTGAAATCGCATGACTATCATGTCATCATGGAGACTTTCTTGCCCATTGCAATACGTTCTATCTTGCCTGAAAATGTGCGCATAACCATAACAAAGTTATGTTGGTTCTTCAAGGCAATGAGTAGCAAGGTCATAGATCCTAGAAAATTGCTTGGTTTTTAGAGGCAGATTGTGGGGACTCTCTGTGAGCTTGAGATGTATTTTCCTCCATCATTTTTTGATATAATGGTTCACCTAACAGTTCATTTGGTACACGAGACAAGGATGTGTGGTCCTGCTCGTATGCGATGGATGTATGGTGTAGAGAGATATATGAAAGTGCTCAAAGGATATGTGATGAATATGTCCAGGCGGAGGGATGCATTGCGTAACGCTATTTATTTAGTAGAAGAAGCAATCAGTCTTCGGGTCGAATTTATTCGAATGTCGATGCAATTGGACTTCCAGTTACCCGGTACACCAATAGGATGGATGGTGAAGGCATTACCGGTGGTCAACCTGTAAGTGTTAGCATGGAGGAACTAACACGGATGCACTTGTGCGTACTTTACAACACGGTCGACGTGCTTCCTTTTATTGACCAAGACATGCGATCACTTGGCGAGAGAAATCCCACGAGAGATAGATCATGGATTGAAGTTGAGCACAATCGCACGTTTGTTGGTGGTTCAATGGTTATGTAGCAAATATGTTGTCACGGGAAATAGAATCAGTGAATGAAAGAGTTAAGTGGTTATCCAGAATGCCTGATAGACATGTGTATTCATACAAGTGTTATCTTAGCAACGGATACACATTTTATACCAGAGATCATGATGCCATAAGTACTATGCGAGAATAGTGGAGTGTCCATTCTCGCAACTGCAAAGTGGATCAATCAAATACTACTTACTTTGGGATGATTGTCAACATTTGGGAACTTCGACTATGTTGTTCATCGTCAACCAATCTTCGAGTGTAGTTGGGTGAGGATCCTAACGGGTCCAAGTTGAAAGTTCCGGGTTAGACGCTGCGTTGATTTGAAGAATGTGGGATCTGAGAGATGACCCTTACATAATGGCGATCAAGCTCAACAAGTTTTTCTATGTCCCCGAGCCAGTTAATAAGAAATGGTCCATTGTGGTTACATCAAACAAATTTAACAATAGTTTCAGATTAGCGACCATGTCGATGAAGATGTTGACATAATTGATGATCCTTTTCAAAACTTCACTCATTACGTACCATCTTTTCGATGATCCCGCAAATCCACGCCCATACCGGAGAATAATTAGAGATGATGATGAATATGGCAATCCGGATCTTGTTAACATTTATGGTCATGAGCGAGAAAGGTCAACCAAAAAACGAAAAAGAAAAACAAGTGCTAAAAAGAAATGTAAGACTTTATTGAATGTTGTTTCTTCTGCTATATTAAATGTTTTTTCTTTTGATTTATTAAATAAAGTGAATTGTTAATCAACAGGTTCCGAGGCAACGAGATAATGAACACTGTGGACATTTTGTGTGTTGCTCTATTGAAGACATAATCCGCGCTTCTCTAACGAACATTCCTCTCAATGTAAGTCAATTTATCGATTTATTTAAATTATTATTAATTGAATAAAAATTCATACTATATTGATTGATTCGTTGTTTGCAGTTTGTTATGAACGTGAGCTCAATTCTTACTCTAAGAAAAGACTGGAGAAATGGAAAAACGATTGACGCCTTGGGGTACCTTTTTTACAATCAATTCTTATATTCATACGATATTAACTGAACGTTGTTTGAAATTTTGGTAGCATGTAATTTCTTTTATATATTTGTGATGATATATATTTCATGTTTTTGGTGTATTGTATGTTTATATGTTTATGATTGTATGTTTATTTATTTCATGATGTGTATGTTTATTAATTTATTTGATGTTTTGGTATATATATGTGGTATAAGTTTTGGTTTATGGTTTTATTATAGGATTTTTGGTTTATGGTTTATGGTATTGGACGTATATATAAGTTTTGGTTTATAGTTTTATTATAGGAATTTTAAAATATAAATTAATAATTAAAAAAAAAATATTGGACGGTGGGTTTTCAACATTTGTCTATGTAAAATAATAAACTAATTTTAAAAAAAATCGATCGACTTAGGCAATGGTTGATAACCATTTGTCAAGCTTAAACTTAAAAGCGGTTAGAAACCCATTTGTTCAAGTCTTCTCTTGGACAATGTTTTTTTCGGTAATCAAGTCCTTGGATTAATCGATGCTTGGAGAGCGGTTTTAACCGCTCTCCAAGGTCATTTTTCACAGCTGTCCAAGCCCAAATGTGTATTAGTGACAACTTGCATCGAATCTATCAATTTTTTTCTCCTGCTAAAAAGGACTCCAAAATCAGTCTAAAATCCACAGTAAACACAAAATCAAAGTATCGAGACCAAGATAAAATAAATCGAGTAAAAGTAAAATAAGAGTAAATTAATAACCACAAAATAATTATAATTAACACAATAATAACTCATTAAACTCAACTTATCATCATTTAATTCAAATGACCTCTATATTTAATTCACACAGACGTGTGTGATGTAAATTTTGTGCAAATTGGAGATGGTTCAAATACCTCAAAATGTGGGAGTGTTTGAAAATATTTGATCTTTAGTTATAATCGAGAGGGCAAAACTGAGATCAAATAATAAATTGCTAGAAGGGATGAATCAAAAATTAAAAAACAGAAACAGTGATAACCCAATCATGTTGAGTGGAGATCCCAAGATCTTGGTTCAATGGGAAAACTAAGTTGTGGATGTTTGTTGAAAAACACTTGGTATCCCGATTATTCCTTAGAGAGCACTTCACCAAGTGTTAAACCCGTAAGATTGTGGTAAGCGTTAAGTCTTTGACTTTCAATGATTCCTAATACCTCGAGGAGATTGAGTATGACGGGATACTCGAGAAAGGAGCTCACTTATATAAGTGAGAAGTGAGGGCCGCTTTGACTAACACTTATGAATACAAAGGACTATCCATGGCCAAAATGGACCAAAATGTGAGAACGAAAAGGTGTTGAGGCTTTATTGTGTCTACATTGTTGTCCCTTGGGTGTTCCGACGATTTTTCTGAGGACGAGGTTGCCCTCTTTGAATTGTCGAAGTCGGACCTTCGAGTTATAATATTTCTCAGACTTTTGCTTGTTGTTCGCGTTTCTTAGGTCGGCTTCAACCTTCTTTTCTTCCAAGAGATCGAGGTGGAGCGACCTCGCCTCGTTGTTCTTCTTAGTTAAATCCTACGGGGTTCTATAGTTGGGCATAGTGATTTCAGATGGGACGATGACTTCCGTCTTGAATGCTAAAGAGAAAGGTGTCTCTCCCGTCGAATTTCTGCACGTCGTCCTGTATGTCCACAACATGTCGTGTAGGTCGCTTGCTCATTTTCCTCCCCCCACCCTACAATCTCTTCTTCAGGGTGTATTTGATTATTTTGTTTATGGCCTCCACTTGGCCGTTCAATTGGGGGTAATAGGGAGTTGAAAAGATCTTGTTGATCTTCCACTTACGAAAGAATGCGTCGATCTTGAGGCCGTCAAACTGTTTTCCATTGTCAGACACAATGACATGTGGTAAGCCAAATCTACAGTTGATATTCCTCCATATGAATCTGATCACGTGATCTTGGTCGATCGTTGTCAAGGCTTCGGCCTCAGCCCACTTAGTGAAATTGTCGACAGCGACCAGAGCCAATTTCACTTTCCCCGGCGCCGTCGGCAGTAGACCAATGATGTCGATCCCCAATTTAGCGAAGGGCCAGCGCCTGAAAATGCTGGATAACTCCTCTGGGTCAACTTTAATTGTCGGGGCGAAGACTTGGCATTTGTGGCATGATCTTGCATAAGCGATTGCATCTTTCTTCAAGGTCGGCCAATAGTACCCTTGCTTTATGGTTTTGTAGGCTAAAGCTTGCCCCCTGTATGATTCCCTGAGACCCCATCATTGTTCTCGGCTAGGATTACTCGCTCTTGTTCAAGTGTTATGCATCTGAGTAACGGTAGAGTAAAACTCCGGTTGTATAGATCGTCGTCTAATATAATGTATTTCGCTGCTCGCAGTGGTAAGCGCCGAGCTTGCACACTATCTGATTGGAGCTCGTCCATTTTAAAATGCACTATAAATGCACGATGCATCTGAGTTCATACAAAACTTAGTCATATATTGCTTTTGGCGTACCTATTGCAAAACATTAGCAACGTGCAGGTGATATAATTGTCATATTATAAGACACTCACCTTAATACTTTCATTATGCAATTTTAGATTTTTGATACTTAATACTTTTCAGGTGGAATTTACTCCAAATAACCACAGAAAATATACATCGTTCCCCTTGCTATGCCAAAACAAAAGCCACATCCTCGCTCGTAGCAATAATATGACCAAAAGACAATGGCGAATCCTCTGATTTATTCATATTTACATTCAAAAATCGGATAACATATCAAATTAACCACATACTCAGATTCAACCGCCCATGATATGATGGAGCTACCAGAGATGGATTCCCTGGCCGCCGTCATTGGCGTATCCGTGCCGGTGTTCCGCTTCCTCCTCTGCTTCGCCGCCACCATCCCCGTCAGCTTCCTCCACCGCTTTGTCCCCGGTGGCCCCGCCGCCCGCCATTTCTACGCCGCCGCCCGCCATTTCTACGCCCCCGCCACCGGAGCCCTTCTCTCCTACCTTTCCTTCGGATTCTCCTCAAATTTGCATTTTTTTGTGCCCATGCTTTTGGGGTACGCCTCGATGCTGTTTTGTCGAAATCATTGTGGGATCATTGCTTTTCTTCTCGCCTTTGGATACCCTTATTGGATGGTGCGCTTTCGCTATCGCCTTTTTTATATAATTTCCAATATTCATCTCCCGTCGCATCTTTTCTCTGAAATGTTTTTTTTTTGTTAAGAACAGAATTAGGGCCGTTTTGTAAGACTGTTAATGATAATGGGTATCATTGAGGGTAAATTACAGTGTTGTTGATTGCAATGCTATTGCTTGGTTAGCAGATTAACAATCGATATCATCTTAGGAGGGTTGATTATATGAGTGTAATTAGGTAATGGAAGTAAGATAATCGATTACTTACTTCTATTCCCATTTCGCGTGTATTAAACTGCCAAGTATTATTAATGAGAATAATTCTCATTACCCCGTCTATTACCCACAACCAAACGGACCTTAATACTTAAATTTGTTTTGTCTTCTATAATTCAAATGCATGTGGGTTTGTATATGATTTTTCTCTGGACAAGAAATTGGGTGTTTTTTTTTTCAGTCGTACCAAGCCAAACTTCTTATTTTCTTAAATAGAAAGTTGTGTTCCTACATCCATAAACAATTTTCCATGAATTTTATTACAACAATTGTCACAAACAATTCTTCTTGCAAGTCATTTACTGTAAGACTCCATTTGGATGGATAAATTTGAAATTCATGGATTTTACACACAAATCATCACTCTCCAGTGGATTTATAAATATTTAGATTTGAGAAGCTAGTTTAAAATGGAGGGATTTCAAATTCTCATCAAAACCTAGTCATTTGTGAAATCCCCCCATCTCTACTCCTTCCTCCTCTCCCCCTTCACTCTTTTCTCTAAACTTTCACATCTAAGTATTTGTAAATTCATTGAAGAGTATAATTTATGCGTGAAATTCATGGATTTCCAAATCCATCTATCCAAATGGAGCCTTAAGGTTTGGGAGCATATATATATAATGACACGAATAAAGAATGTTACTAAATACCATAATTTGACATATGTGCCACCACGCCTGGGTTTCACGCGCCAATCATAGTGTCGATGCGTGAGTTTCACTCGCCGTCGTTGACCACAGTTAGAGACGAATCAAAAAAAATTCGCAGTGGGGGCACAAATTAAAATATAAAATATACTAAGAGTACAATTAAGAATGGAGAAGACGACTAATTAATTGAGTTGTGGTTGTGAGGGATGGGGATATGTTGAAATTAAAAAAAAGATAATTCTTGGTGGGCAGATTCTGCCCTGGACAGAAAAGTCTATTTTAGATTTAGTGGGCTTGATTGATGGCATATTCTTGGGTGAGCTTGATTGAGGGCAAAAGTTTTTTTAATGATTCTGCCCTGGACAGAATCTGCCCATTTAGCACCTCCATTAAAAAAAATACATAAATAAAGACACAATTACAAATTAAAACATAAAATTATTTTATTTTATATTTTTCATAATATAAATTATGAAAAGGATAAAATAAAATTGGTAAAAGTTTGTGTTGCAAAATGTTACAATCATCATCGGATTAGTATACTCCTAAACCAATTTGACATCAATATTTGCATTACATGTGTTGCTAGCTTGGACCGGTTTGGCGTTGGTTCCTTCGGTTCGGTTCGGTGTCAGACCAAGTCTTGTTAATTTTTAAAAAATTGCATTAAAGTCCCCAGAGGATATCTAATTATTAGAAAACAACCCAAAAATTTCTGAAACATTTCAAAATGGCCCCATATCGAGCGAATCCTAAAAAATTCATATCTCACTCAATACTTACTAAAATTAATGAATTTTATATCACTGGAATCCTATTCAACTTATAATAATTTAGTAACAAGAACTCATCGTGATTCATACTGTACAATTTGTATTTTCCAGTCAAAGTTTTTATTAATTTTCAATGACCGACTTTTATCTCCTAAACGGTAAGATAAAAAATTATGAAACTCTATATCACATATCCACAGTAAGATTTTCAGCCCCAAATAAGTCCATTTCAAAAAAAAAAAAGAAATTAAAAATACAGAAAAAACATGCTTTTATCGATAAAGCAGTAAATTATATATTAAGCATCATCTCAAATCAATCAAACACATATGAGAATCCAACACTTTGACTATGATATCATTGTTGGATTACAACTAAAGTTAAGAGTACATTCCTCTATATGTACTTCTGTCAGTGAAAAGAAAAACTAGAACCCGATTGAATTCTTCATATGACGACTGTGATCCTCAAAACTTGAAATTCACCACTGAATTGATTCATTGATTGCTTCCAATGTTAACAATTTTAGATCCCTGTGTGTGTCTCTGTGTGTGTGTGGACTGGGGGGGGGGGTTGTTAGTGTGTGTGTGTATAGAGAGGAATGAATCTCATCGACTGATTCATGAAAATCAGGTATGGTTTCAAATATATAGAAGTTATTAAATAAGTTATTTCCCTTATTATCCACTCATGTTTGGAATAAATAAATACTCCCTCCTATTCATAATGATTGTTGTTTTATGGGAGAATGTTTGTTTCTAATTGATTGTTATTTTACATATTTTTCCATTTTTTTCCTCTTTTACCATTACTCAAATTATCTCATCAATCTTGCACAATTCTAATACTACCTTAATGGAATAATCATTAAGGTTATATATGTCGTTTTATAGTTTTTTTTTTTAATTTTCACCTGAAAATATAAAACAACAATCATTATGAATCCGAGGGAGTAGTAATTAATACTCCCTCCATCCGGTAAATACTTACACTCTTTTCTTTTCAGGACGTCCCACAATAACTTGCACACTCTAAAAATAGAAAACCCTCCATAAACTCCACCTTTACATTAATCACATATTTATACAAAATGTCATTACTTTTGGACCCACATATACACAAAATTCAACGTATTTATTTACTTCAGGGATTAATTTTTTTGTAGTCCGATTTCAATACATCGTTCTGAAATTGGTCCTTATTGTTTTGACTTTTTGATTTTTGATTCTGTAAGTTTTTCGAAAAACTTGAAATTGGTGCACCAAGCAGGTAACCACCATAGGAGCAGTTATTTTATTTTTCCTTTAATTTCGAAGCGTCATTTGAACTTTTTTAATCCTAATAATTTTGAGTCAATTTTAAAGAAAAGACAAAGTAAATCGGGTCGGTTTATCGGGTCTAATTGACCACAAAATCCAAAAATAAACCAAAATACGCACAAATTACTTTTCCTTCCTAAAAAAATACGCAAAAAAATTCTGACCCAAAATTATTAGAATTAAAAAAGTCTAGTTGTATATGGAAGTCAACCTTTAACCCACATAATTAGTAAATTCCACCGTCAATTAATCCGGCAAGCATGGACGGATCTACATTGGGGCTGCACCTCAACTAACCTGCTATATATCTACATGTAATATGTGAATAAAATTCAATATATAAATCTAAGCCCAACCCAAAATTAAATATTATATATAAAAAAAATTAACTTCCAAGAAAAGTTAATCAATTAAAAAAATAATAATGTCCCATTTAACTCATGTTAACATTTTATTATATTTTTTTATATAATATTAAAGTGACAAACAAATTGTTATTGTCATAATATATAACAAAAATAAAAATAAATTACTCATACATATTTCTCAAAAGAAAGGGACAAAGATTGAGAGAACAATTTACATATTTAATATTGAACAAGTTAAATAAATAAAAATATTAAATTAAAAAAAATCATATTCAGATAAGTGTACTCTGAATGTTTGTATGAGAGATTTGTCTCAAGCAAGTACATCCAAAATTACAATAAAGCAAATTTTTTTGTTGTAGATGAAATTCTTGAATTTTATTACTTTAATTAAGTCTTGATAAGGAAAAGAGAAAGGAAGAAAAAAGAAAAGAAAAGGGACACAACAGAATTAGGGCAACAAAATTATATTAAGCCCAAGCACATATTGTTTTTTTAATTATTTTTTTTTGTAAGGTTCTATCTTAATTTAATAGCTGAATGAAGAATGTGTGGATTAATTTTAATTTTATATAAAAAAAATTATATGTAAATATAAAATTTTAATAGGACAAAGTTTTAATAATTTTCAGCCTACCCCAATGTTAAATTCTAGATTCATCCCTATCGGCAAGTCGTGCAAAAATTGTATGCGAAGGAACAAAAATTTAGAACTGAAAACCGTTGAATTGATACAAAACTATCATGAAATGATTTCCTGAAAATCGGACTGAAGTAATCCATCTTGGGGAATCAAGTCCAAGTAGATAAGGGTATGTTTGTAGGGGTGAGAAAAATATAGAAATTTCGGTATACCACACTTAACGTACCAAAAAATATCGAATTTATCTAAATTTTCGGAATACAAAATTATTTGATACAGTATAATACCTATCGAAAAGTTTTGGTACGATAACGTACGGTAATGAAAAATAAAAAATTTCAGCATATATTGGTATACCAAAAAAATTCGATATCTCGGTATTTTGGTAATTTGCCATAAATACTTAAAAAATCGTTATGGAACTGTATAACTGTTGGAACTTAGATGCACGTAAACACGTAATACATGCGCAGTGGAAATAAATAGTTCACCAACAACGAACAATTAATTGCATAATAAAATACGAGTAAATGTAAACATAATTCTCACAGCAATTCGTACACGGATTCCTCAACTATGGTATCCACGTAACAGTCGTTTACTAATTCGCACAGATTTGCCAGCGTTGAATCCCCGAGATGAATTTGCTAGGAAAATTCTAACTTAGAGATTTTATGGAGAAAATATGAAGTCTTGTATTATGAATTCTCAAGAGCTCATATATATAGGGGAGACCCAGCTTAAAACTTAAGCTAACCTGATTAGGAAATAAAATCCCTAATCTTGTAAATTAAATCCTATAGATTTAATTCCCATATACATAAATCTCTACGGACTTGATTTTCATGTATATCAAATATCTACGGATTTGATTCCATATATATCAAATCTCATATATTATTATTGGGAATCATATTTAACTAAATTCAATTTAATTAAAGAGTAATAATAATTAATTTTAAATATAATAATTATTATATTCTCCATAAATTAAATATTAATATCCAATATAATATTTAATCAACCAACTATAATTAGTAAACAACCGTTACTTGTTGTGTGACCCATAGACCCTCATATATCGAGCGATTAGTCAAACTAACGGTCTTAATTGAACCCTAGACAATAAATCAAACATTCTCAATATATGAGGTACGCTGCGAGGAAATGTGCAACTAACTGTAACTAAAACATGGACTATTACGATAACTTTCTTTCATTCGCGAATACTTGATTAAGTCTTGAACATGATGAAGTGTCTATTCAAATAACTTAATCATATTATCTCTAATCACTAATTGATCATGTATGTCACACTTAGCCACAAAGTCTAAGTTGACGTGCATCAGTCGATGACTTTGATCCAATTATGATGAGAAGACGAGTATTCTCTCTAAATCCACATAGATGAATGAATCCTATTCTTAGCTCAACTACCACGCACATGCATTTCGTGATGAACCCAATTCAAGCCATATCTACCCATGGAAGGGTGCAAGCGTCGGTCATGGTCAAAGTTCATCACTCCACACATGTCGTGCGTATTGACCTCAAGTCAAAGGAGTATCTGTTGGGAAATTCGGGGTGCCAGAATGTATTCGAGGTGTATTTAAATACATATTTAAATTAATCAATTAATTACTAGCATGAATCAATCCTAAATTAATTCAACATAATAATTAAATAAACAACAACAACATGCGTACACGTAATTCACGTAAATCCTAAGCATGCGAAATCTAGGAGTTACGAAATTACATACCTCTTGGAGTGACAACCGTTGAGACGATGGATCAACCCAAAGTGCCTTCTCAAATATGTCCCACGTCCACGTACGTAATCCGGTGGGAGGATTCTCACGAACGATTTTAATAAAGGAGAAAACACAAAAATATATTGCACCACCTTTGTGGATTTCTAATTTTTCCAACTCATGGAATTGTGTTGGGGATGAAAAATTCATCCCCTATTTATAAGACAAGGGGTGACCGATTTTTTTCTCTAAAAAAATAAGGAGAAAATCTTTTTCTTGATCTCCAAGAAATCTTGAATATATCCCATATATTATTTTCTCCATAATTAAATTTTCCACAAAAATTCCACTTCCCTTTCTTACAAGATTTTCGAAAAATACAAGGGTCAAAGAAACAAGATTTGATTTCTTGAATTTATGGGATAATCTTGTATTCCAAGAATACTTATCTTTTTCCATAAAATCTTTTCAAGAAAATCAAGAAAATCTTTCCTTTTCTTTTCACTACAATTTTCGAAAAAATAGGAATAATTAGACAATAATATTTTCTACTCCTTTTCATTAATTGGACTTTAATTGGGCTATTTGAGGGGCCTTTAGGAGAATTACGATTGGACCTCCAATGGGCTATGAAACTTTAATATTAAGCCAAAATACATTAATATTAATTTACTCCACTATAAAATTAATATTGAACTATCCATCTTAATCCATATTACGACAATATGACTCCTGGTTATTATTTCCCGTGTTTAAGATTATTTAATCCATTAATTAATTGAGCCACTGAAATTTTTTATATTAATTAATATCTTTTGTCCTTGGAGTAAAGACAACTCAACATTATTATCCACATCGGAAATAAATTTCCACTTGCAAGATTTGGTATGATAAAACTTCTGAGCCACCAAGGGGACAAATCACACAAGACTCGCTTGCACACGTTGCTCTATATTAAATCTTAGCAATTGCCATATAATTAATAATATTGCCCATAATGCAAAGTATAGAATCGCTGTTTGACTCTAAACCCAACACAGATCAAAGCAATAAGTATCAGTTACATGCAATTCTATTTAAGTGACAGAGGTTAAGAAATCAATAACAACTGAGGTCTAATTCTTCATCCCTTAAGTCAGTACGAAAGAATTTATCCTCTCTGTAGGGCCTCTTCAGCACATCATAATGTGCTAGTGCAATCTCTTGGTCAAGATAAGCCAATCTGAGCTTTGCACTTCAACCTCTACCAATGGAGTGTTCAATTCCATCTATCTTGTGAAGTTGTACTTTTATTTACAAGGAACTGTTAATGTGATCTTCTGTGATCGGGTGTCACCACATTAACTACAATGTAATATTGTACTAATATTGAACGGTTTGCAATAAATAATTAACATTCATTTATATTTAAAGCAACTGTGATGAAACATTTATATTCAGTAAATAAGAGTTACATTAGTTCGTTATTACATAAAAGCATACTTTCACGTATAACCCCAACAATCTCCCACTTATACTAAAAGTTTGCTTTTAAGTATACCCTACAACTAGTCTTGTGTTCTACGTGACATCTACATGTCACCTACACGAACTTAATACATTTCATCCACTTATATTCAAAGCAGATTGACAATGCACTTGACACCCATTCCTTCCACATGACTCTCGAATGTTTTCTGAGGCAAACCCTTTGTGAATGGATCTGCTAGGTTGTCTTCCGATGCGATATTTGCCACCTTTATATCTCCTCTCTTAACGATTTCTCGTATAAGAATGTATTTTCTTTCAATGCGTTTGCTGACTTTGTGGGCTCTTGGTTCCCTTGAATTTGCAACTGCTCCAGCATTATCACAGTAAACCGTGATGGCATTGGGCAAATTCGGAACTACATCCAAGTCCACTAAGAAGTTCTTGAGCCATACTGCCTCTTTCGCCGCTTCGCAAGAAGCTACATATTCGGCTTCCATGGTAGAATTGGCGATGCATTTCTGCTTTACGCTTCTCCATGTTATGGCTGCACCTCCCAGACAGAACACACTTCCCAAGGTAGATTTTCTGGAGTCTATATCTGATTGGAAATCTGAGTTCGTGTATCCGATTGGGAAAAGATTGTCCGATTAATAAATCAATATTCTATCCTAAGTTCTTTATAAGTACTTAAGAATATTTTTAACAGCAGTCCAGTGCTCTTTTTCCGGATTACTCTAATATCTTGCTACCATGACAACGGCAAAGCAAATATCTGATCTCGTGCACAACATTGCAGTCCAGTGCTCTTTTTCCAGATTACTCTAATATCTTGCTACCATGCCAACGACAAAGCAAATATATGGTCTCGTGGACAACATTGCATAAATGAGGCTTCCAACTGCTGATGCATATGGAATGCCCTTCATGTCATCTATCTCATTTTGTGTCCTTTGGACACATTTTTTTTGACAGATGGATTCCATGCCTGAAAGGTAAGAAACCTTTCTTTGAATCCTGCATGTTGAATCGCTTCAAAACAGTGTCTATGTATGAAGCTTGGGATAAACCGATCATTCTTTTCCTGCGATCTCGAGTGATCTTGATCCCTAGGATATGACCGACTTCTCCCAAGTCCTTCATATCAAACTGATTTGACAGCCACACCCTTACGTCTGACAAAATCTTTACATCGTTTCCGATGAGCAGAATATCGTCTACGTATAGTACTAAGAATACCAAGGCAGTTTTGTCACACTGCTTATGCAACACATGATGCTATTAGCCTTTCACAATAAAGCCTTAGGGTTGTTGCATATAGAATTCTTCGTCAAGACTTCCGTCTTGACATCCATCTGCCAGATCCCAAAATCGAGATGTGTAGCTATTACCAAGAGAATACGGATGGACTTAAGCATGGCTACAGACGAGAAGGTTTCTTCGTAATCGATACTCTCTCTTTGAGTGTATCTCTTTGCCACTAACCTAACTTCAAAGGTTTCCACCTTCTTGTCCGGTCCTCTTTTCCTCTTGTAGACCCACTTTCATCCAATGGGTTTTACCCCACTGGGTGGTTCAACTAGCTCTCACACTCGATTATGGTCCATTGAGCCCATCTCGGCTTCCATCGCAGTTTGCCAGGATTTTGAGTCCTTATCTTGGACCGACACTTTGTAGTACCAGGGGTCTGATTCACTATCCCCGTGAATCTCTCAGGTTGTCAGACAACTCTCCCACTACGATGAGGTTCCGGTTGTGTCTGTGTGACGCTTGGTATATCAACTTGTACAGTTGGTATAAGAGTTTGCCCTATTTATTCATCTAAGGTAATATCTCTTTTGGGCTTTCATTTGTTCATATAGTCTTTTCCCAAGAATCCAAGGCGCGTACTGATTACCACCTTTTAATCTTCGGGACTATAGAACATGTACCCATTCGTTCCCATAGAATACCCTATAAACAGCCTTAATTTCGAACGTGCGTCCAACTTATCAGCTCCCTTGTCTAGCATGTATGCCGGACACCCTAGATTCTCAAGTGTCTCAGACTGGGCTTGCGCTCGGTCTATAACTCTCTTGGGTTTTGGGAACCGATTTGGATAACATTGTGTTTAGAGCATAAGCCGCTGTTTCCAAGGCGTGATCCAAAATGACTTGGGTTGATTTGTATAACTCATCATGGATCTTGACCATTTCTAAGAGTGTTCTTGTTTCTTTGTTCTTCCACCCCATTTTGTTGAGGGGTTCCGGGTGTAGTAAACTGGGATACAATACCCTCGTTTGACAGGTAGTTCAAAACTCATTGCTGAGGTACTCGCCTCCATGATCAAATCGTAGAAACTTGATACTCTTTTCCCTATGTTTTTCAGCTTCGGCTTTGAACTCTTTGAATTTATCAAAGGTTTCCGATTTATGCTTCATAAGGAAAATGTACCCAAACCTTGAGTAATCATCGATGAGGATCACAAAATACTCATAGCTACCACTAGCTTTGGTTCATATTGGACCATACACGTCAATGTGAATGATTTCCAATACTTCTGTGGCTCTAGTCCCCCTGGCTCGAAATGCCCTCTTGGTCATATTACCCTCTAAACATGATTCACAATTTGGAAGTAGGTCCTCTAGCGAACCATCTTTCACCAACTTTTGAATCTAATTTAGATTAATATGACATAATCTAAGATGCCAAAGAATTGTTTCGTTCACGTTTTCTGAACATTTTTCTCATATTGTTTGAAACAATCGATGTGTTATAAGATGCATTTTGTGAGTGACGTGCATAGTTAATAGTATAGAGGTTGTTCTATAAAGTTCCATGACAGATAAACACATCGTTACGAAAAACAGTAACTTGCTTATTAAAACGAACAAAATATCCATCAAAGGGTAGTTCAGAAACATAAATAAGGTTTAAAAAAAAACAGGAACGTAAAGAACATCTCTTAAACTAAAGTATTGTCTTCAAAAGACAGGAGCACATCTTCCGCTGCTTCACCTGCTACTCTCGTAGCATTGCCCAGTGTGATGAGGATCTCATTCCCACTAAGTTTTCGGGTTAGCTTGAACCCCTGTAAAGTGAAACAAACATGGTCAGTGGATCCTATATTCACTACTCACGAATGGGTAGCATACTCCGCTAAACAAGTTTCAACAACTAGTGCATGAGAATTACCTTTCTTTCCACTCCGCTTGGGTTTGGAACAGGCTGGCCTCCAATGTCCTTTCTCTCCGCAGTTAAAACATTTCCCTTTAGCTGGCGTTTTAACTCCTCCATTTCCTTTCAGCTTTCCTTTGCCCTTGGCAATGCTTGAGTTCACTTGGCTTTGTCCTTTTGTCTTTTTCTTGTTCTTACCACCTTTTGGCCTAGAAGAAGAAGAAGGTCCCTTTGCCCCCAAGGCTTGACTCTGTTGCCCCAATATAGCCTCTGCCGAGACTAGAGCTTGCAATAGATCAGACAATGTGAACTTCTGATTGTTCATCTGGTAATTCAGCCTGAACTGCTCAAAACTCTTTGACAGAGAATGGAGTATGAAATCGATCTGGGTCTCGATATCATATTCAGTGCCAAGAACCTCAAGCTTATTTAGGTGAGCCATCATTTGGAGAATGTGCTCCCTTATGGGCAAGTCTCTCATGGTGATCTGACGAGCAATACGGTTCTGATGTTGGAACATCGCTTTAAGATTTTTCATGATGTCTGCAGCGGTTTCAACGCTTTGGTGATGGTGTTGCAACACATCTGACATAGAAGCCAAGATGGTACACTTTGCCATTTCGTTAGACCACTCCCAGTCAGCATATTCTTTCTTTTCCGTTTTGCTTGAGTCGTCAGTTGGCTTATCAGGTTTGGGTGCAGTAAGAACCCAGTTTTGGTGTTGTGCGGTCAGGACAATAGTAAGTTTGCGATACCAATCAACAAAGTTTTCTCCAGTAAGCAAATTGTCTTTAAGTATATTGAACAGTGGATTAAAAGGTTGCGACATACCTGAACTGAAATAAATGTACATTTTCGTATCAATGTTAGAATTAAAACAGAAAATGTTCATCACATAATTCGATACCATGAATCATATTAAAATCTAAAAAAAATAATATGAACATGTATCAGCCAACATCCCAAAATAATTTAAATAAGCCACGTTGGGTGGATCATTATTTAAACACATTTGAGCAAGTTACAAACAAGAACAGTTACAAACTTTTAATTAAAAAATTAATTAATAGTTGGCTCCCACTTGACCAATATAAAATTGACAGGGACTTCGGAGAAGTATATGCATATCAATTTTATACCTAAGTAATAACTATGATTAAATACAGAATTACTACTTCGTTTTGATCGAGCCTCGTTGGGAGGGTCATCGTCACCACTAATAATAATTCACAATCATCCTTTTGGAATTTATTCATGTGAAAGCTATCTTTTGGCCGCTCCGTTGGGGAGATTTCTCCAAAAGAATTCACAAATAAATAAATCATGGAGGTCAAATTAATTTGATTCAAAAACCAAATTAATTATAGAAAATACTTAGTAATTTTGAATTTTGAGAATTTTCAAAAAACAACATCTCATGCAAACACATTAAACGAATTTAAACAGAAGCATAAGAAAAAGCATATTGAAACAAAATAGAGATTAAACATATTGGGCACAAATTATCCAATTGTCATGGTTTAATTCTTCTTGTCTTGATCTTGAAGAAACACCGTCTTGATTTTTCCCACTCGTTTGTCTCGAAAAGAATCCCGTCTCGAAATGCCACGCCAAATAGCTCGCAGCTGTGATGCACGTCCGCATCCGGTCGGCCACTTGGCCGAGCGATCGCGCCCATGCTCCTAGGCGCAGCGCACGTCGCCCATGGAACTCGGCGGTCTCGGCAGGGGCACCGATCGGCCGAGCCTATGCTCGCGCCCACGCCCTTCCTCGGCCATCCGCGCCCGTCTGCCTAGCATGCCTGGCGTGCACCCCGCGTGTGCCCATGCCCACCGCCCCAGCGCGCCCGTGCGCATCCAGGCCGATCCCGCCCGACTCCCAGCACCGAGCCCGTGCGCCCCTAGTGACGTCCGCATCGTGCGCGTGCCTCCCTTGGCATGTTTCGCGCGATGCACGTCGCCTACGTACGATTCTGGATCCATTTTAACTTCTCGTCTCCATCTTGTCTTCGATCCGATTACAATTTATTTTACAAAAATAAATAAACCTAAAATCTAGACTAGTTTATTACGTTAAACAAATCAAATAGCCTAATCTACTCGGGGATTTTCTCACGAGAAAAATAAATCCGAACGAGTCGAATTAAAACCAATCATACGCATGAAATAAATAAACACATTAAATACCATGACAATTGGATACCTGCAAAACAGATCTAACAATTTTATTATCCAATTTTCAATAAAATTTAATGGCC
This sequence comes from Stenogyne calaminthoides, assembly GCA_037126765.1. NCBI lineage: Eukaryota > Viridiplantae > Streptophyta > Magnoliopsida > Lamiales > Lamiaceae > Stenogyne > Stenogyne calaminthoides. The sequence goes on along the minus strand of JBBCBC010000001.1, from coordinate 41,275,875 downwards.
AACAAATTTAAATAATAATTTAAATACAGAGCTCAAAACCGAGGCTCTGATACCAGTTGTTGGGAAATTCGGGGTGCCCTGGATCTATTCGAGGTATATTTAAATACATATTTAAATTAATTAATTAATTACTAGCATGAATCAATCCTTGTTGTAGCATGGATTAATCCGGCTCCCGACCTGATTATATGAACGGTTGTCCACCGTGTCTATATCATGAGGGAAGACCTCGCCCGGGCCATGTAAGTCGCAAGGCGACTTAGAAGGTATGCAGGTCGGAGGCGACTTAGAAGGTATGCAGGTCGGAGGCACTGAAGAAGCCCACGGAAGAAGTCCGCGAAGACCTATAACCTAATTCTTTGTCTATATATACCTCATATGCTATTCATTGTAAAGGAGAGCAATCTTAGATCATTAAGAAAATAAAGAGTAATAAAATTCCTGGCTTGGGCGCCCCTAGACGTAGTCTTATTTAAAAGACGAACTGGGTAATCAAATTTAAGTGTTATTTCGGTTACGTTGATCATCCATTTTAATTGTTATTTGTTGGCCGGAAGTTATAACCCTGGCACAACAATTGGCGCCGTCTGTGGGAACGTTTTCTTGAAGAATTACACCAATTCCTGAGAAGACCCACCTTTCCGATCAAGCAATGGCGATCAACCAAGGTAAACCTACTGGACGTGAAGCGGATGCCTATGATGGTGACGAAGCCTCTCTAAGCTCGCAGCGCACTCACCCGGCAGCTCCGTTGATCACTCCGGACTGGTGGAATCTGGTCCAAACACCAGAGGACGCGAAGGCCATAATGGTCGTCCTCAACAAGAAACGCCCCGCCTTTGACGGCAAAGAAGAACAACCTCCGGTCAAAAAGGCCACCAGGATGCCGTAACTTCAAAGAATAAGGGCGACCTGGACAGAAAGGGACATTCAATGGGCCAACTGGCCTATGACCCAGGAAAGCACGCTATGGTCCGAAATCGTCGACTACTGGAGAGACCGGCGGGGTCAAACAATGTGTTCAACCGACTTGGGGACCTAGGGGTTCAAAAAGTCTCGATGGTCGTCGAGGATGAGGCCCAATCTCAGCCTCGACATGCTGATCATGTGGAGCGCGACCTTGCGATGGCTTTGAACCTGCACCATGACGAATTGCCGAGGGGATCACCTGTCCACCGTGGCGATCCTCCGATGGTTTTTCCGACAGGGGATCATCGCGACGCTCAGGTCACGGCACTGACTCGGATAATCCAGCGACTTCTCGAACGAGTGGAAAATCAAATGGGCCGGCGGGAACAGACCATATCCTCACCATCCTGGATTCTCCACTCGGGGCCATAGTTACTCTGGTGCCTACCCAGAGAAAGATTAGCATAGCGACCTTGGATCGCTATAGTGGAAACACAGACCTAAGAGTCCACGTGGCGAAGTATAATTCCTACATGGCCTCTATGGGCGCATCCGATACAACTAAATGTTGGCTCTTTTCTTTGACTCTGAGCGACCAAGCTCATCAGTGGTTTACCTCGCTACCACCGTTCTTGGTGGACACTTTTGAACAGCTCGCCAGGCTGTTCTTGACCCACTTCACGGCTTTGGCACCCCGACCTGCGACCAGGCAGCGTCTAATGAATACTCAACAGGGTGATATAGAGTCAGATCAGTCTTACATTAAAAGGATCGACAAACTCATACTCGAAGGAGACCCCATAGGGGATGAGGTGAAACTGCTTGGGGCCGTGTCTGGCCTCAAGAAGGGAACCAAGCTTTGGCGGCGCATGACCGCCTAATATCCGACTAGCTATGCCGACTTCCAAAGGCGAGCTATTGACTTGATCCACACATCGGAGCTGCTGGAATCTCGACTCTCTGATAATAAGGAAGTCGCAGATCCTAAGAAAAGCTCCATGAAAGCCGGGGGATAGTACAAGGCACCCAACAGCTTCAAGCCATTCAAAGAGAACATCATAGTCAAGCTGATGGAAGCATTGGGCATGACTCCCGGACATGTTTACAACCAGATTAGAGAGCGGGAATTACTCCTCCCGCCTCGCCCCATCAAGAACAAAGGCAAGCTAAATCCCAACAAGTTCTGTCATTTTCACGAACAGGTAGGAAACTACACAAGCGAGTGCAAGGATATGCTCCCCCAACTCTGGAGGCTATACAAAGATGGTTTGTTGGACGAGTTTATCAAGCGACCTCTGAGGGACCATGATCGCGCTCAAAGAGGTCGCCAACAAGCAGATCGTCCACGACAGGGGGAGCCCTCCCCCAGAAACGCCGACCAGGGAATAGGGCAGGGAGAACGACCTATCTCTCTCATGCCCGAAAATGCGGGAGGTCGCGTCATACATACCCTCTCCCGCCTTGGAACAGTTGGAGGACTCTCTTCGACTTCCTCTTCCAAACGGGGGATGAAGGCCGAGATAAGGGAGATAGAGAATGCCAAGAAAATGGTGCTGCCAGTCTTTACAGTGGGGGAAGAAACCAGCACAATCGAGTTCGGTGAGAAGGATAAAGCTGGAATAGTCTACCCGAATGTCGATCCCCTTAGGATCAAAGCAAATATCATGGGAACTACTGTGTGCCGACTGCTGGTGGACGGGGGTACCTTCTGCGAATTAATAATATGCGAATCACCCGAGGTGCGACTTTCGACATACTGGAGGCAAAAATCACTACCCGGCAAGACGTGATTTCCCCCGACTTTTTAAGATGACTAAAAGCAATATCCGAACAACAAGTCGCATAGATAATAAGATGATGAGGATTAAGCAAAAGTTAAAGATCTCATAAGGAAATCAAGTCGACACGATGAAGGGACAAAAAAGAGAATTTTCATTAATAAGGCCCGAAGGCCTGTACGTGAGTAGTTCAGCAAAAAAAGAAAAGAGGAAAAGTTACATATGCAGATAGAAAAAGAATTCATCAGGTCTCGGCCGGGTTAGCATTTAAGCCATCAGCGGCCTCCCCTCCTGCCATCTCTTCTCTGGGGATCTCCGGAGAAAGTCGGATCATCCCAAACGGAGTCTCGGGGACCGGTTCAGTAGAGCCCATCCGAGCCTCATCGGTGTCAGGAATGGGGCGCACAATCAGGCTTGGTTTGGCAAAGAAAGAAAGGTCGATGCCCATGTCTTCTAGATCCTTGATCTCCAGTAGGATACTGGGGGTAAGAGGGTTGTTGCGAACGTAGTCGGCGAGATCGTTGACGAGTCTGCTAAGGTCGCCAGAGGGATTTGCAGCATGACAGATCCTGATGGCCCCGACAAACGCCATCACATAGGTGAAGTTGGCATTCAGCTCCCCAGTTACCTTAAAATGCGCCTCCTTGGCGACCAGTTCCTTATTCCCCTCAACCAGCTTACCCTCGACCCGAGCCACACTCGCTTTCTCCATTGAGAGCTCGCCCTCGACGTTCGCCAGACGACCTTCAAGAGTCAAGATTCTTTGGGTCAGCTTGGAGTTAGCCTTCTCTATCTTTTTCTAGTTCTCGGCCGCAGTAAGGATCGACTTGGCCTGGTTGGTAACCCTTGCCTGTGCCTTCCTCAAGTTCCCGAGCTCCGACTCCAACTGGGCACTGGACTTCTCCAGGAAGAAGGCCGCCTTCAGGGAATAGATGAGAGCTGAGTACAGATTACCAGTCACTTTCTGGCGACGGGCGTTGGTGTTGTAGCGTGGATAAACCCGACCTCCCACCTGGGCACGAAGGATCATAAACAATCCAACAAAGACTGCATGAAGCAACCTCGGTAAGGGGACCAAGGGATCAGCCCACGTAATTCCCACAAGACCAAACCTTCAAGTCGTAAAGGTCGGTAATTTGGGTAGTCGGCAGTTCGGGAAGTCGCGATGCGATTTCCACTTTATATCCTCAAGTCGGGAGCGACCTGCACCAGCCATAACTATACAGTTCATGTGGTCAATGATAGCCCCCGACACGCCACTAATCCGCCCTCCACATCCGCTCCACGATTGGCACACGCTGAAGATGGACGATTTCTGGCTTGTCAAGGTGAGATTAATGGTTCCCTGATTCGATTGCCTTTAGCATACGTATTTCATAATAATTATTATTTAACTGAGTAGATAAAAGCCAGTTACAACAATTGGCGCCGTCTGGGGGAAAACATTTCTTGAGAAATTTCAACAATTCTCAAGGAGACCTCACCTTCCAAACTCTAAGAAAAACAAAATGGCAACCAACCAGGGGAAAGCTGTAATCGGGAATGAAACCGACATTCGTGATGGCGTCGAGGTTTCACTGAGTTCTCAATCCACTCATTGGCCAGCCCCGACTGGTTCCCCCGACTGGTGGAATCTTGTCCAAACACCGGAGGATGCCAAAGCAGTGATGGCCGTCCTCAACAAGAAACGTCTCAATTTCGGCATTGAGGAGGAACAACCCCCAGCCAAGAAAACAGCCCATGACGCCAGAACCTCCAAAGGTAAATGCGTTATGATGGAAAAGGCACGGTTCACGGGCCAACTGGCATATAACGCGGCTAAACATGCCATCGTTCGGAACCACCGGAACCTGGATAGACCAGCGGGTTCGAATAGTGTATTCACCCCCCTCGGAAGCCAAGCAGCCCGGAAGGCCCTCATGAGGGGAGAGGACGAGGCTCACTCTCAACCACGCCATGATGAATAGGTGGAAAGAGATCTTGCCATGGCCCTGGACATGCACCATGGAGGATCGCCGAGACATTCGGCGTACCACCATGTTTCACAGGCGGGGCCAAGAATCCGCGAGACTCTCGTGTCACAAAGATTGGCTGGGACCGTCCAACAAATTGTTGGAAAAGGTGGGTAACTGGATGGACCGTCACGGGTCTAAAATTGACCTTGTCATCCCGATTCGCCCTTGGGAACTATGATCCTCGCTTTTGCCCATAGGAAAATCAGCATAGCGGCTCTAGATCGCTACAACGGGAGTACAGACCCCAGAGTTCATATGGCGAAGTACAATGCGTATATAGCCTCAATGGGGGCATCGGATGCGATGAAGTGTAGACTTTTCCCCGACGCTGATTTGGCCAGCCCACATGTGGTACACTTCACGCCATCTCTCTCATCGATACTTTCGGTTAACCGCTCGATTATTCTTGGGCCACTATATGGCGATGGCGCCCGACTGCGACAAGGCAGAGGCTCGTGAACATGCATCCGGGGAGATGGTGTCGATCGATCTTATGTTGAGAGGATCGACAGACTTATCATGAACGCGACCCCCATTGGGGACGAGGCCAAGGTCGTTGGGGCGATTTCGCCTCGGAAGAGAACAAGTTTATGGCGGGCGCATGACCGCCGACCATCCGACCAGCCACGCCGATTTCAGAAAAGGGCCAGCGACCTCATCAAGACCATGGAATTGCTAGAGACCCAGGCTCGAGACAAAGGAAGTCATGAGCCCAAGAAAGGTTCCAAGAAAACCGGGGGTCATTACAAGACACCCTACAACTTCAAACCATTTGAGGAGTCCATTCCGGTGAAGCTGATGGAGGCTCTAGGTATGACACCTGGTAACGTTTATACCCAGATCCAGGGATGAGACATGTTGCGAGCACCCCGCCCCATGAAAGACAAAAGCCGGCAAAACCCGAACAAGTATTGCCACTATCATCACCAGAGGGGACACTACACCAGCGAGTGTCGAGATCTGTTAAAGCAGTTGTGGAAGCTTTATGAAGATGGCCGGTTGAATGAGTTTGTCAAGAATCCTCGGACAACCAATCAGGGGGGGCAAGGTCGACAGCATGACCGCCAACCCGGGCCAGGAGATCGGGTGCAAAGAGAGCCCGTGATAGGGGCCGCACAGGGTGAGCTGCATGTGCCACCCATACCAGAGGGCACAAGAGGTCGCGTCATCCACACCATCTCGCCCACACCCACGATAGGGGCTCATCTCCGCCTCCTCATCAAAGTTGCCGCCTAAAGGCGGAAGTCAGGGCAATGGAGAATGCTCAAAGAATGGTTCTGCCCATCTTGGCTGTGACCGAAGAAACCTGCAAAATTGAGTTCGGGGAAATAGACAAAGCTGGAGTCGTGTACCCGAACATCGACCCATTGGTCGTAAAGGCCAATATCATGGGGACGACTGTATGCCGGATGTTGGTCGATGGGGGGTCCTTCTGCAACATTCTGTTTAAAAAGACCCTAGACCAACTCGGGGATTACGAAGCATACATCACCCCCTGCGATCATACAGTGAAGGGCTTTGGGAACGCGATAGTCAAACCTCTGGGCATGATCCGCTTGTCTGTGGAGCTTGTATCCACCTTGGATGAGAAGGTCAGGAACACTAGGCTCCTAGATTTCCTTGTAATCGACCTCCCGAGCACCTATAACGGCTTCCTCGGGAGGCCATTTGAGCACGAATTCGAGGTTGCGTCCTCCACCTATTATTTTTGTGTAAAATTCCCCACCCTTGGTTGGCACCATTAAAGGTGACCAAGTGGATGCAAGAGGTTGTTTGCTTTACTCTTCGTCTTATTTAAATTCAGCACGCACGTCTAGTCGTAACATAATGACATTGGATCACAAATGCATGATAACATGCTGGATACTGAAAAGAAAAGTAAGAAGAGGAAGCGTGATGAGTTTGATCCAAGAATGGGTCCCGGGCCCGAAGATTTTATACTCGAGGCCGAGATAGATGATCCACGACTCGGGGGACCCAGAGCGGTACCTGGGGAGGAACTCGAAAGGGTCAAGGTGGACCCAGCCCAGCCAGACCTGGAGATCATCATTGGATCCAAGATCCCCGACGACCTGAAAATTGAAGTCGTCGATTTCCTCAAGAATAACCTAGACGTTTTTGCTTGGTCACACAAGGATATGGTTGGGATCGATCCTGAGATCGCATGTCACCGGTTACACATGGACCCATCCCGAAAACTAGTAGCTCAGAAAAGAAGGAAGTTTGGTCCAGAAAAATATGCGGCCCTCGCTGAAGAGGTGAAGAAGTTGCTTGACAACGACCTGATCATGCAGACCGATCAACCACAGTGGTTCGCAAATGCGGTCCTTGTAAAGAAATCAAACGGGACTTGGCAACTTTGCATCGATTTCACAGATCTTAACAAGGCATGCCCCAAGGATTTCTTCCCTATGCCGCATATCGACCACTTAATCGAAAATACGGCGGGCCATGAGATAATGTCTTTCATGGACACATTTGCCGGGTACCATCAGATAGCTATGCATGAGCCCTATAGGTAGCACACTTCATTTTTAATAGAGAAGAACATGTACTGTTGGAAGAGAATGCCTTTTGTTTTGAAGAACGCCGGGGCAACGTATCAAAGGCTGGTCAATCATATGTTTGTTGAGCAAATAGGCAAGTCGATGGAGGTGTACGTTGACGACATTGTCATGAAGAGTCTAAAAAAGGAAGATCATTTGGCTCATCTGGCACAAGCTTTCGAGATACTCAGGAAGTTCAATATGAAACTCAACCTGAAAAAGTGCAACTTCGGAGTGGAATCAGGGAAGTTCCTAGGGCACCTGGTCAGCAAGCGGGGGATTGAAGCAAACCCAGCCAAGGTGCAGGCTATCTTGGATATGGGGGTCCCCAAAACCAAAAAGGACGTTAAAAAATTGACGGGGTGCCTGGCCGCTCTGAACAGATTCATCTCCCGAATGGGGGATAAATGCAAGCCCATGTTCGACACCATCAGAAAGAAGGCGAGGTTCGAATGGACATCTGAGAGTCAGGATGCTCTTGACAAGATCAAAGCATATTTGGACGACGTCAGTATTTTAGCCAAGCCGGTCCCTGGCGGGAAACTATTTCTATACTTGGCGACCTCAGAAACCGCCCTGAGCGCAGTGCTTGTACGGGCGGAGGGTCAGACCCATCTGCCCATTTCCTTTGTCAGTCAAATGCTAAATGAAATCGAGCAGCGATACCCTCTTCTAGAGAAATCAACCTATGCTCTAGTTATGAGTGTGAGAAAGTTGAGGCCTTACTTCTTCGATCACCAAGTGGAGGTCCTCACTTCCTTACCCCTACGCAACGTGCTCCATCGACCAGATACATCGGGCCGATGCCTCAAATGGGCCATCGAGGTTGGACAGTATGGGGTAACATACACGCCGCGGCCTGCAATAAAAGCTCAGGCCTTGGCCGACTTCATCGTTGAATTAACTCCTCCTCCTGGGGCCAGCGGTTCGACCGACCCACCATGGGAGTTGTACATAGATGGCTCGGCAACTACCAACAAATCAGGGGTAGGAATTGTGTTAATCAGTCCAGATGGGATTTCTTTTCAGAATGCCATCACTTTCGATTTCCCTGCCACCAACAACGAGGCCGAATATGAAGCGCTGATCAACGGTCTAGAAATGTCCACCGCAATGGGCATCAAGTGACTTCAAGTACACACCGACTCCCAGCTCGTAGCACGCCAGATGTCAGGGGAGTATGAGGCCCGAGACGAGCGGATGTCGGCCTACCAAGAGGTCGTCAAAGCACTTTGCCTGAAATTTGAACAAATCTACATCAAGCTAGTACCAAGGGATGCGAACTCCCGAGCCGATGCATTGGCACGACCAGCAACTTCGGAGGGACCAGCAGAGATGAGGGATGTCACCATCACAAAACTCTCCCACCCCTCCACTGCTAACACAACAGTCGCTGCCCTAGACACCCCGAGTTTAAGCTGGATGACCCCCATAATCGACTACTTGATGACTGGGGCATTACCAACCGACAGAATTCAGGCAAGCAATTGCAACTAAGGGCAGCAAGGTACACATTGGTTGGTAACGAACTATATAAGCGAGGCTTCAGATACCACTGCTCTGATGTGTTACCCCGGAGCCAGGGCATGCTATCCTGCAAGATATTCACGACGGGGTATGCGGAAACCACACTGAGGGGTAGTCGCTCACTCATAAGACGACGAGACAGGGGTATTTTTGGCTAACTTTAAAGGCCGATGCCATGGTTTTCGCACGGAAATGCCACAAATGTCAAATACACGCACCATCAATCAAGGTCGCACCTGAGGAACTCACCAGCATCCTCAGTCCTTGGCCTTTTGCTAAGTGGGGGATAGATATCATCGGGCCATTACCAGCAGCCCCGGGTTCAGTCAAGTACGCCTTAGTCGTAGTAGATTACTTCACAAAATGGGCCGAGGCTGAGGCTTTGGCGACCATAGATCAGGATCACGTCATCAAATTCATATGGCGAAACATCATCTGCAGATTCGGCCTACCGCAAGCAATTATATCCGATATTGGGAAGCAGTTCGATGATCATAAGATCGATAGTTTCTTCAGAAAATGGAAAATCACCAAGCTTTTCTCTACCCCTTATCACCCTCAGTCAAACGGTCAAGTCGAAGCTGTGAACAAGATCATCAAGCACACTCTGAAAAAAAAGATTGAGGGAGGAAAAGGGAAGTGGGCCAGTAAATTACCAGATGTACTGTGGTCATACAGAACGACCTGCCAAAATTCGACCGGAGAGACCCCTTATTCGATGGCATTTGGCTCGGAAGCAGTCATACCCGCAGAGGTCGAATTCCAAACTCTCAGAACCTCGCAGATCGTGACCGACTGCAATGATGAGGCCTTGGCCAGAAACTTAGACTTGCTCAAAGAGAAGCGATTAGAGGCAGGTATCCGAAATGTGAGATACAAACAACAGTCTGAAAAATACTACAACTCTAAAGTGCGACTTCGAAAATTCAAAGAAGGCGACCTGGTCCTGAAGAAGACTCTCGGAGTAACCAAATGAGCTTTTCGGACCAAACTGGGAAGGACCATACAAGGTCGCTCGAGTATTATCCAACGGGGCATACGAGCTCGAGAACCCAGATGGTACTCAGTCTCAGTACCCGTGGAACGCATCTTATCTGAAGAGATACTATCAGTAGGGTCGAGGCCAATGTACTTGTAAACTTTCAGGCGAGTCAATGATAATGAGTTAAATTTTCTTTCTCACAATTCCTGTGTTTAAACCCAGGGAGGTCGCATAGATGAAACATCGACCTCCCCCGGGAACGACTTTTGACATATTTGCGGCGAGATCACCACCCCTAGCGGTGTGATCCTCCCCTAACTTTATAAGACGACTAAGCGAGGTTCGATCTAAAATCGCAATGCCAATAAGACGAATGAACATACACATAAATTATAGTCGCATAAGGAAATCAAGTCGGCACAATAAAGGAAAGAAAAAGACAGATTTCATTAATGACAACAAGCCCGAAGGTCGGTACATTATAAGAGCCAGAAGGCTTGATTACATCAAGCGAAAACCAAGATACATCATGATAACTGACGATAGATATTTTACTACAATCCAATATCCACGACTGGCAGACGACTTTAGACTTTAAGGCATGCTGATCAAAAGTATTGTTTGAGATGGGGTTCAACAACTTCTCAATCTCCTTTTTTCTTATCGGGATTCTTGATGTCATCATTCTTAAGAACGATCAAGAATCCCATCAGCAGCACCACTGACTATGTTCAAAGGCTGCCCACCTAATTGTTGCTGAATAACACTGGTGAGGGTGTGGGCAGCCCGCCTCCAGGATCTTGGGCTGGTAAACACCTCCCCTAGAGGCCAGTTGTGGCCTGCTCTTCGGGAGGAGCCGCGCCGGATATCTCAGCGACCTCATTTCGTGCCCCAACCTCATCCGTCTGAGTCTCGAGGACCACCTCAGAGTCTCCCGGCTGTGTCTCATCTGGATAGGGAGTGGGGTGCACGATCCGACTCTGATTAGGGAAGAAGGACAAATCAATGCCTAGATCTTCCAGATCTTTAATCTCCAGCACAATGTCGGAGGCAGGGGGGAAGTCGCGAACGTAAGCCGTCAGCTCGGTCACAATGTCAGAGAGGTCGGCAGCAGGGTTCTTCCGCCGAACAGCTCGGATAGCGCCCGCAACCGCTACGACATAGGCGAAGTTAGCATTCTGCTATTCGACCTGCTTAAAGTGTGCGTCTTTGGCGGCCAACTTCTCCCCGACCTCTACATCCTTGCGGATCAGCTCCGCCTTCATCCGGGTCACGGCCTCCTTCTCCTCCCCGAGCAATCTCTCGACTTCCTTCAGCTGGCCCTCAAGCTCCAAGGCCCTCTTGGCCAAATCAGCCTTGGCAACCTCCAGTTTCTTCTGCACCTCATAGGCAGCTATCAGTGATTTCGCTTGCTCGGAGGTTGTCGCCTGGGCCTTCTCCAGTTTGGAGAGCTCGAGCTCGGATTGGGCGCAGGCCTTTTCCATGTAGAGGGCGGCCTTCAAGGAGTGGACAACAGCTGAATACATGTTGCCCGTGACTTGTTGGCGACGGGCAGAGGAGTGATCGTCCTTCGTCTATGAGCGCGGCACGTTCCTCATCGTCTGCTCCAAGTAGCCGGGCCAGTCTCCGGGCGTGCCCTCCAGCGTGGGAATCGGGGATCTCAGGAAGCTCAGCACCTCCGGTGAGAAGTTGCTGGCCGTCAGCTCCTGACTGCAACAAGGAGGAACAAATATATTAAGTTTGGTCCCGGTTTTTAGGTAAATTCATTAAGAGTCGCAAACGGCCTACCTCTGCATCCTCTCCTCATCCCAACCAATCCAAGAATTGTCCTCTGGATGGCGACCTCCCTCCCGGGTAGAAGTCGACAAAGGTGTCGGGCTGGGAGCCACCCTTCCAGCACCCCGACATGACGTGGATCGGTGCGTGCCAGGTTCAGCTTGCGCCCTCTTGGGAGGTCGCTCACCAGCCACAGTGGCGGGTTCAGCAGCTTTCTTCTTGCCTTTGTCGGCAGCAGGGGGAGGAGTCTGAACTGGAATGTCCCCCTGGGCGGCAGTGTCGGGCGGATGCCTCATGGAGCTGAGTACTGATCGAGGTCGCGAGGCCATCTCGGAGGCAGAGGGCCGACGACGGTAGATCGAGATCTCCGGATCTAACATAAAACAGAACCTTTAGTGCGAGATCGCGAAGTACATTTGGAAAGATGCGGCCGAGACTTACAGGGAATCCTCAAGTGGCGAGGATAGGTATACAGTCCGGCTTGCAGCCGGTCGAGCTCGGAGTTCAACAAATTAACATCTCGCTAGCTAGGGGGTGTGTCTCAAACCTCCTTGAACGCCTCGAGAAAGTCCCAATATAGCTCAGAAGATCGGGGCGCAAACACTACAAGACAAGAAAAGAATTAGATCAGTACAATCGAGCACAAAAATATTAAGGCAAAGTACCATTTTCAACACGGATCGCATAATCCATAGGAACTCTAATGGATAAAGTGCTGGAAGGGGCCACCGACTCCCATGCTCCTCCTACAAACCACCATTTTTGGTGCCCCCGTCGACCTTATTCAGAATCCCACTCACGAGCTCTTTGCTTCTGCGAAGCCGCACAGCGTGATAGCCTCTGGCCTGAGCAACGGGCGTCATCACATGAGATATCTCTCCGGGATTAGGCAGTCTCTTCAGCCTGGCCTGTCCCAAAACAACTATGGTGGAGATGATGTAACCCCACCCGTTGGGGGTGATCTGCGTAAGGCTCACATTCCAGGCCGCCAACAGATGGGAAATGGCCGGGTGCAATGGGAATCGAATGCCGGCCGACATAGAAGACTCATTCACATCGATCATTTCGGGAGGAGGCTGATCGATGCTTTGGGCCATAAAAATGCACATCCCGGGGCACCTTGTACATACGACAAAGTCCCCGCACATACCAATCGGAGAGCACAGATCGGTATCTTTTATCGGACACCGCGAATTGAGAGTCGACCGACTTGCGGTATGCCCGGTCAGGTCGCTTGTACGGAGCTCGGTTACAATACAGATCACAATTGAAGACTCGTTCATAAGCCCCATAATCCGGAACCGAGGTAGAAGGACCCGCCGTTGACGACTGTTCCCGTGGGACAGGATGAAGGAGATTAACATCCAACGGGGGAAGATGGGTAATTTTGTCCAATTCTTCCAGAGATTGGTCATCCACCGGTTCATCATTGGCATCGTCTTCCCGGCGGTCGCCCATAACCTTAGCCAATGAACTTTCACCCACATGCCCGGTGGCGGAGCCGGAAAATCGGTGGCGACGCAGGGCAATAGGGATGTCATCCTTAGAAGAGGAGGAAGCCACCATGGGCTGAGAGGTAAAACGGGATTTGGAAACGCTATAATCCATAAATTCGAAGAAGGGCACCAAAATGCTTACCTGTGATTAATTCCGCTTCAGGGACACGAGAATGCGTTTTCGGTGGAAGGGAGAAAGAACCAAGAAGAGTATCTTGAGGAAATTCTTTCGCAAGACAGTCGCAGGAAATAAGGTTTTCAAAATCTAATTCCCCGCCTATTTATCGAAGAAGAGGAGGGGCCAAAATGAAATTAGCCAAAACTTCGGCCCCCTAGCAACAAAAAGACGCGAGGGGCTCACGTGAAATCCACTACGGCATCTCATTGGACGAAATGGCGGTACTTTACGTCATCATCCTGGCACGATATTATTTTGAATCCCAGAGATCGAGGGAAGTCTGATGCGACAATTCGTATTATCGACGTGACTTTTCACCTGCCCGAGGATAGTAAGCCGCTCATAGGAGACTTTCCAGGTCGGATGGTCGCGAGTCAATTTAGTCCATGTGTCAAGCCAAGGTCCCTTCTCGGAATAAGAGACCTCAACTTGAGGGGCAATTGTTGTAGCATGGATAAACCCGACCTCCCACCTGGGCACGAAGGATCATAAACAATCCAACAAAGACTGCATGAAGCAACCTCGGTAAGGGGACCAAGGGATCAACCCACATAGTTCCCACAAGACCAAACCTTCAAGTCGCAAAGGTCGGCAACTCGGGTAGTCGGCAGTTTGGGAAGTCGCGATGCGATTTCCGCTTTATATCCTTAAGTCGGGAGCGACCTGCACCAGCCATAACTATACAGTTCACGTGGTCAATGACAGCCCCCGACACGCCACTAATCCGCCCTCCACATCCGCTCCACGATTGGCGCACGCTGAAGATGGACGATTTCTGGCCTGTCAAGGCGAGATTAATGGTTCCTGATATTGTAGCCCTTTCATAGGCATTATTCCTTATGTAAATTCCCACCCAAAGGGTGGAAGTCATAGTATAAATAGGCCACCACGGCCACCTCTGTAAAAGGTCGAACAACTTAGACTTCTAGGCATATACATACATCCTCTCCCTGGTTTGGACGCCCCCGGACGTAGTCTGATTCCAAAGACGAACCGGGTCACCAACTTCTTTGTCTCTTTCCCTGATTCGATTGCCTTTAGCATACGCATTTCATAATAATTATTGTTTAACTGAGTAGATAAAAATCAGTTACAACAGTTGGCATGATCCATTTGTGTCCACCCATGAGACAAATTTTGCAGGCCCCCAGTGAGATATGCGGGCCAGCCTTCAGGGACCCCGGTCGGAACGAGCTGGGGTGACCTCAGGAAGCTCAGCACTTCCGGAGAGAATTTGTCCGGCGTGATCTCCGAGCTGCGAAAGGATACAAGTCGTCAGCAATTGATAAATATAAAGGAAAGCAATAACATACGGGATCAGACTTACCTGTTCACCCGATCCACGTCCCAACCCAGCCAGGAGTCGTCCTCTGGGTGGCGACCTCCTTCGGGAGCGGAAATGGGCTGCGAGGCTGGATGAAGGGGCAACCTCCCGAGTCCCTGATTGAACTCCGACCGGTACGTGTCGATCTCCTCCCTCACTTTCTTCCGAGCAGGCTCGGATTCCGGCGGAGTTGGCCCCATGGTCTTCCTTTTTCCCTTGTCGAAGGCGGAAGGACCGGAAGGGGTCGAACTTGGAGGAGGAGCGATGGAAGTCGGTATATGTCGCATCTGCCCGAGTACCGACTTCTTGTGAGTAGCCATCACAGATGCGGAAGGTCGGCGTCAATAGATCGGGATGTCGGGAACTACATGCAAGGAAAAATCCAGTCAAGCGAATCATTGTAAAGAAGTAAAGTCATCAACGAGAGGACTTACAGGGAATTTTAAGGTGAGGCGAATAAGTATACAAGCCAGCTTTGAGTTGGTCAAGCTCGGTGTTCAGGGCATTCACGCCCCGACAGCTCGGAGGGGTGTCACAAACTAGGTTGAAAGCTTCCAAGAAGTCCCAATACAAGTCGGCAGTAGCAGGCGTAAACACTGCAGGATAAAAAGGGAATTAGATCAGTACAACCTCAAAGTCGGAAAATTTAAAACTCACCATGTTCAACTCGATGGGCATAATCTGTCGGGACACGTATGGGCAGGGTGCTCGAAGGATCCACGGACTCCCACGCCCCCCTGACGAACCACCATTTGCAATGCCAGTCGGCGACCTTATTGGGGATCCCACTCACCAGCTCCCGGCCTTTCCGAAGTTGCAAGGCATTGTAGCCACCAACTTGGGCAACCGGCGTCATCACATATGCGATCTCGCCAGGAGTTGGCAGCCGATTTAGCCCGGCCTGCCCCAGAACGGTCATGGTAGTGAGGATGTAGTTCCAGTCGTTAGGGGTGATTTGCGTAAGGCTCTAATTCCAGACCGCGAGGAGATGGGAAACGACAGGATGTAATGGGAAGTGAATCCCCGCTTCCATAGTATGCTCATTAACGGCAATCATGCCAGGCGGCGGCTGGTCGACACTCTCATCGGGGGTCGGCCCATAGAAGTGTATTTCCCGGGGCACTTTGTACAATCGACGAAGAGAATGCACGTACCGGTCAGTCAAGGTCGACTTGTATTTTTGGTCAGATGCCGCAAAATCTGACCTGACCGACTTCCTATAATTCTGCTCTAGTCGCTTGTAGGGGGCTCGGGCCTCATATGTCGGGTAGTCGAAGATTCGCTCATAAGCCCCATAGTTATGGGCCGGGGTGGAAGGGCTTGTGGATGTACCTGACCCCGGTTCAACGGAGCGTAAAGGACTGATATTCAACGGAGGGAGATGCGTGATTTTCTCCAACTCGGCCAAAAATTATTTGTCATCACCTTTGTCATTTCCCCCGCCATCTCTGTTATCAATCGGGGCATCAGCGGTCGAGGGCCCCCCCACATTGGTAGTGGCGGAGCTAGAACCATGGCGGCGATGGAGGTGGGCTATTGCCACATCATCGTCATCCGAAGACGACGAGATCAGAAGGCGGGAAGGTGTGGGAGCGGACGGAGAACCGGATGCCATGAGAAAATTGGAGAAAGGGTGAATATATTACCTGATTCAATCTCGGTCGGAAGTTCATCGAAGATTCGGGCTTTAGATCTGAAGAATTATTTGGGTGCGCAGAGGTTGGAGATAAGAGGGTTTAAGCCTAAAACCCTCGCCCCTTTTATAGAGAAAGAGGAGGGGTTGAAAGTGCAAAATGAATAAATTCAAGGCCCCCCGAAGGAAACAAAGTCGCACAGGTCGCGCGTAACTTACACCGCGGCCGCCGATTAGGCGGGTTCGCGGCGCCTGACACCACCTATCTGCCAAGCCATCATGACAATCCCATCACATCTCGCGCCGATTCAAGGAATTGAGGCAACGATTTGCCTCTCCAAGGATGATGATTCGCTTTAGGAACACTTCCCAAGGTCGACTTCCCACAGGTCGATAGTATAACGAGTCAAGTCGAAGCCCCGACGTGAGCGCACGACCTCAACTTGAGGAGCAATTTTTGTAGCATGGATTAATCCGGCTCCCGACCTGATTATATGAACGGCTGTCCACCGTGTCTATATCGTGTGGGACGACCTCGCCCGGGCCATGTAAGTCGCAAGGTGACTTAGAAGGTATGCAGGTCGGAGGCAACTTAGAAGGTATGCAGGTCGGAGGCGGCTTAGAAGGTATGTAGGTCGGAGGCGACTTAGAGGGTACGCAGGTCGGGAGCGACTTCAGCCCAAAGTCGGTGGAGGTATAAATATGGAAAATATATGGGTAGTTAAGGGTGCAGAAATTGCGGAGTATAAGTATGGTAGGCGTATCCATGAGCGAGAATCGCGGACTAAACCGGGAAACCCTAAGGGGAACCCTAGCCTTGGCGGCCGAAGCCTTAACAAGCACACAGAAGAAGTCCGCGGAGACCTATAACCTAATTCTTTGTCTATATATACCTCATATGTTATTCATTGTAAAGGAAAGCAATCTTAGATCATTAGGCAGATAAAGAGTAATAAAATTCCTAGCTTGGGCGCCCCCAGACGTAGCCTAATTTAAAAGACGAACTGGGTAATCAAATTTAAGTGTTATTTTGGTTACGTTGATCATCCATTTTAATTGTTATTTGTTGGCCGGAAGTTATAAACCGAGCACAACAATCCTAAATTAATTCAACATAATAATTAAATAAACAACAACAACATGCGTACACGTAATTCACGTAAATGCTAAGCATGCGGAATCTAGGAGTTACGAAATTACATACCTCTTGGAGTGACAACCATTGAGACGATGGATCAACCCAAAGTGCCTTCTCAAATATGTCCCACGTCCACGTACGTAATCCGGTGGGAGGATTCTCACGAACGATTTTAATAAAGGAGAAAACACAAAAATATATTGCACCACCTTTGTGGATTTCTAATTTTTCCAACTCATTGAATTATGTTGGGGATGAAAAATTCATCACCTATTTATAAGACAAGGGGTGGCCGATTTTTTGCTCAATAAAAATAAGGAGAAAATATTTTTCTTGATCTCCAAGAAATCTTGAATATATCCCATATATTCTTTTCTCCAGAGTTAAATTTTCCACAAAAATCCCACTTCCCTTTCTTACAAGATTTTCGAAAAATACAAGGGTCAAAGAAACAAGATTTGATTTCTTGAATTTATGGGATAATCTTGTATTCCAAAAATACTTATCTTTTTCCATAAAATATTTTCAAGAAAATCAAGAAAATCTTTCCTTTTCTTTTCTCTACAATTTTCAAAAAAATAGGAATAATTAGGCAATAATATTTTCTACTCCTTTTCATTAATTGAACTTTAATTGGGCTATTTGAGGGGCATTTAGGGGAGAATTAAGATTGAACCTCCAATGGGCTATGAAACTTTAATATTAAGCCAAAATATTATTCAAGCCCATTAATATTAATTTACTCCACTATAAAATTAATATTGAACTATCCATCTTAATCCATATTACAACAATATGGCTCCTGGTTATTATCCCGTGTTTAAGATTATTTAGTCCATTAATTAATTAAGCCACTGAAAAGCTTTATATTAATTAATATCTTTTGTCCTTGGAGTAAAGACAACTCAACATTATTATCCATACCGGAAATAAATTTCCACTTGCAAGATTTGGTATGATAAAACTTCTGAGCCCACCAAGGGGACAAATCACACAAGACTCGCTTGCACACGTTGCTCTGTGTTAAATCTTAGCAATTGCCATATAATTAATAATATTGGCCAAAATGCAAAGTATAGAATCATTGTCTGACTCTAAACCCAACACAGATCAAAGCAATAAGTATCAATTACATGCAATTCTATTTAAGTGGCAGAGGTTAAGAAATCAATAACAACTGAGGTCTAATTCTTCATCCCTTAAGTCAGTACGGAAGAATTTATCCTCTCTGTAGGTCCTCTTCAGCACATCATAATGTGCTAGTGCAATCTCTTGGTCAAGACAAGCCAATCTGAGCTTTGCACTTCAACCTCTACCAATGGAGTGTTCAATTCCATCTATGTTGTGAAGTTGTACTTTTATTTACAAGGAACTGTTAATGTGATCTTCTGTGATCGAGTATCACCACATTAACTACAATGTAATATTATACTAATATTGAACGATTTGCAATAAATACTTAACATTCATTTATATTTAAAGCAACGATGATGAAACATTTATATTAAGTAAATAAGAGTTACATTAGTTCATTATTACGTAAAAGCATACTTTCACGTATAACCCCAACAGTATCACATTGCTCCCACTAACCGAGACACCCGTAGACACATATTATGGAATTACATCAAACGGTTTCTCATATGGGTATATCAATACCCTCTAAGGTATCTGTATCCATCATGAGATACCTAGTATCTCGTAGTAAGTGAGATCTTACTACACTCTCTAAGAGTATGATGCATATCGCACACCAATCTCAATTGCATCATCAATATCTCATTCTTGATGATCCTTGATCGGGGCTATTTGAGAACCATGCTTAAGTCATCTGAGTTCTCACAACCTCAATGACAACAATGACTCATGGGAACACTTGCATGAATAAATGCAAATAATCAAACATAATATTCAAACAAGTGTATTGCCATACATTAATATTAAATGAACTATAATATTAAATCAAACTGAATATTATTGAGTATTATGTCCTTGCAATAGATTGTCTCTAGGACACTAACACTAACAATAACGAAATTTCGGCATAGAATTGTATATAAATTTTTCGTATGAAATGGTGTTCTATCTAAAAATCAGCATGGTACGGTAAATACTGAGTTTCATGGTAAGGTAATATTGAGTTTTTGATACGGTAATACGGTATAGCAATTTTAATATACCTAAGTTTTCAGTACGATAACAATATAATTTTTTAGATACCGAAAATTTCAATACAGTATACAGTATAATTTGGAATTTTCTGTGTTGTACGGTATGTGACCCCTATATATTTGTACGCGAATCACTGGAACACTGTGAACCACATCCATGGTAGTTTATGATTTAAAATCGAATTTCAACATCCATTTTTATAAAATAAATCTACACATTTATTTTTCATAAAATTCAATACAATCACGTCATTATTTTTCTCAATCTCATTACAATATGATAATAAAACATCAATCACTAGAAACAAACTTTCCTAAAGAAAGTAACACCGGAAATAACCAAAACTTTCAAAATCGGCTTAAGTCGAATGAGAGGGACTATGCTGAAACTGAATACCAAAATCGCCCGAGCACGCCGAAAGTTGAAAGACGTCTGTCACCACTTCTCAAATGGGTGGCCAAAATCAGAAGTAGAGGTAGACATTATCTTGAAGCGATTCAGCATGCAGGATTCCAAGAAAGGTTTTGTACCTTTCAGACATGGAATCCATATGTCCAAGGAAATGTGTCCTAAGACACAAAAGGAGATAGATGACATGAAGGACATTCCTTATGCTTTGGCTGTCAGAAGCCTCATGTATGCAATGTTGTGCACGAGACCAAATATATGCTTTGCCGTTGGCATGGTGGCAAGATATCAGAGTAACCCAGGGAAAGAGCATTGGACTGCAGTTAAAAACATTCTGAAGTATCTGAAAAGAACTCAGGATAGAATGTTGGTTTATCAATCAGAAAATCTAATTCCCATCGGTACGGACTCAGATTTCCAATCAGACTTAGATTCCAGAAAGTCTACCTCGGATAGTGTGTTTTACATGGGAGAAGGAGCCATGACATGGAGAAGAGTTAAGTAGAAATGCATCGCAAATTCTACCATGGAAGCCGAATACGTAGCTGCTTGTGAAGCAGCAAAAGAAGCAGTTTGGCTCAAGAACTTCTTAGTGGACTTGGATGTAGTTCCGGATTTGCCCAGCACTATCACGGTCTACTGTGATAATGCCGGAGCAGTTGCAAATTCAAGGGAACCAAGAGCCCACAAGGCCAACAAACACGTAGAAAGAAAATACCATCTTATACAAGAAATCGTTAAAAGAGGAAATATAGAGGTGGCAAAGATCGCGTGAGAAGACAACCTAGTAGATCCATTCACAAAGGGTCTACCTCAGAATACATTCGAGAGACATATGGAAGGAATGGGTGTCAAGAGCGTTGTCAATCTACTTTGAGTATAAGTGGGAGAAATGTTATTAGGTTCGTGTAGGTGACATTAGATGTCACGTAGAACACGAGACGTGTTGTAGTATACTTAAAAGCATACTTTGAGTATAAGTGGGAGATTGTTAGGGTTATACTGGAAAGTATGTTTTTTACTTTGTATAAACAAACTGAATTTCTATCTTATTTACTGAAATTAAATTATTTATCACTGTTGCTTTAAATATGATTGAATGTTATATATATTTATTGCATAACTATTCCATACATAGTACATATTACATTGTAGTTAATGTGGTGATACCAAATCACAGAAGATCACATTAACAACTCCTTGTAAACAAGTACAAATTCACAACCTAGATGGAAATTAACAAACCATCGTGAAAGGTTGAAGTGTAAGGCTCGGATTTTTTTTTTTGACAGGGAAGTGTAAGGCTCAGATTGGCTTGTCTTGACCAAGAGATTACACTAGCGCATTCTGATGCACTGAACAGAGAGGATAAACTCTTCAGTACTGACTTATGGAATGAAGAGTTAGACCTCAGTGGTTGTTGATTTCTTAATCTCTGTCACTTAATAAGGATTGTGTATGATTAATAATTATTGCTTTGACTTATGCTGGGAAGAGAATCATTGCGACTTCGATACCTTATATCTTGGCAATAATATTAATTATATAACGATTGCTAAATTAGTACAGAGAATCGTGTGCTTGGAAAGTCTTGCGTGATTTGTCCCATTGGTGGGCTCAGAAGTTTTATCATTCCAAATCTTGCAAGTGAAATTTGTTTCCGGTATGGAAAATAATGTTGAGTTGTTCTTACTCCAAGGAAAAATATATTAATTAATATAAAGCTTTTTAGTGGCTTGAATTAATTAATGGACTAGATAATCTTAAACACGGAAAATAACAACCGCGAGCTATATTACAGTAATATGGGTTAAGATGGATAGTGCAATATTAATTATGTAGTGGGATTAATTAATATTAATGGGCTTGAATAATATTGTGGCTCAATATTGATAATTCAAGGTCCATTGGAATGTCCAATCTTAATTCTCTTAAAGGCCCATTTAGTAGCCCAAAGATAAAGTCCAATAACTGAAAAAGGTGTTTAAAATAAAAGAAATATTGTTGCCTAATTTTTTTCCTATTTTTTTGAAAATAATAAGGAGGAGAGAGAAAATATTTTCTTGATTTTCTTGGAAATATTTTATGGAATAAGTATTCTTGGAGTACAAGTTTATCCCATAAATTCAAGAAAAGTCAAAGATCTTATTCTTCCTTATTTATGTGAAATTTTTGAAAATTTTGTATAGAAAGGGGAAGAAAAGATATTTTGTGAATATTATGGAAATAAAATATATGAGATATATTCAAGATTGTATCTTGGGAAGATACAAAGAAATTTCCTAACCCTAATATGCCACAAAATTTTCGCCCCCCTCATCTCTCTATATATAGGGGATGGATTTTTCATCCCCAAAGATAATTTCATGTGTTGAAAAAATTAGAAATCCCCAAAGGTGGTGCAACATAATTTTTCTTTTTCTTTTTTTTAATTGTTCGTGAGCATCCTGCCACCGGATTATTGGACAAGGACGTGGGAATAATAATGAAGGACTTTGGGTTTGTTCGTTGAACAGGTACTCATCTTCTTCGCGTATAATCCGCCAAAAGGTACGCTGCACGTAACTCCTAGAATTCCGCATGTGTAGGATTTACGTGACAATTTTGTAAGCACGATATGTTGTTGTGATTTAATTATTAATTGGATTAATATAGGATTAATTCATGCTAGTGATAATTAAATTAATTTAAATTTGTATTTAAATTGCACCTCTAATAGATCCTGGCACCCTATTTCCCAAACTCTGGTATCAGAGCCTCGGTTTCGAGCTTTGTGATTTAGATTGTAATTTAAATTGTTAACCATTAATTTTGAAATTGGAAAGTAGAATTTCTAGATCTTTTTTGCAGGTATCCAATTGTCATGGTTATTTAATGTGTTTATTTAAATTCATGCGTATGATTATATGTTTTTTAATTCGACTCGTTCGGATTCGTTTTTCTCGTGAGAAAACCCACGAGTAGATTAGGCTATTTGATTTGTTCAATGTAATAGACTAGTCTAGATCATAGGTCTATTTATTTTTTCGTCAAATAATTTATAACCGGATCGAAGATGGAGATGAGGGATTGAAGACGGGATCCAAAACTATGGCGTGGGCGGTGTGCATCGTGTGAAACGTGCCAAGGGAGGCACGTGCGCGATGCGGGCACAGCTGGACTCACACGAGCACAGGCGTGGCAAGGCTGGCACGCACGGGGGCCGAAGGCCCCAGTCACGCGAGCTGAAGCCGAGCGGACGACTCAGGATCTGGGCGTCGAAATGGGCGCGCGCTGATGCGCGCGCGTGACCATGTAGGCGCGGGTGCGAGCGGAGGCTACCGAGCGAGTACGCGCTGGAGCAAGTGCGGGTACACGTGGTAACGGGCGAGACGATGCGGCTGAGGGCTGGCGAGAGCACGCGCACGTGTACGCACTGCGCCTGCCGAGGCCTGCCAAGTTTTGTCGGGCGATATACACTGGAAGTTATGGCGTGCACGCACGGGCACCGATCAACACGGTCGAGTCAGATGCAAGGCGTGCAACTCGACCCGCGAGCTGGTCGATGCACGAGACGTGACTTGATGCGATGAATTTTTTTCGAGACGTTCGAGTGGGAAAAATTTGAAGACGGACGATTTCTCAAATTCAAGACTAAGAAGAAATTAAACCGTGACAATTGGATATATGTGCCCAATATGTGTTTAATTTTGTTTTGATGTTTGTTGTTTATTTTCTTATGCTTTATTTAATATGTTTAAATATGTTTGCATGAGAATTGTTCCATGAAAAATCTCACTTTAAAAAATTACTAAGTTTGCTTGAATAATTAATTGACAATTTTATTTTGGATAATAAAATTGAATTAATTTTGATCTCCATGATTTATTTATTTGTGAATTCTTTTGGAGAAATTCCCCCAGGGGACGGCCAAAAGATAGACTTCACATGAAAGAATTCCATAGGATGATTGTGAATTATTATTAGTGGCTCGTTCAAAATGAAATAATAGTTCTGTATTTAATCATGGTTATTACTTAGGTATAAAATTGATATGCATATACTTCGCCGAAGTCCCTGTCAATTTTATATTGGTCAAGCGGGAGCCAACTATTAATTATGAATTAAAGGTTTGTAACTGTTCTTGTTTGTAACCTGCTTAAATGTGTTTAAATAATGACCCACCCACGTGGCTTATTTAAACTGTTTTAAGATGTTGGCAGATGCATGTTCATATTTTTTTTGAGTTTTTAATATGATTCATGTTATCAAATTATGCGATATTTTGTGCTTATACAATTGTAATTTATTTCAGTTCAGCATGTCGTAACCTTTTAACCCACTGTTCAATATACTTAAAGACAATTTGCTTACTGGAGAAAATTTTGTTGATTGGTATCATAAACTTACTATTGTCCTAACCGCACAACATCATAAATGGGTTCTTGCTGTACCCAAACCTGATAAGCCAACTGACGATTCAAGCAAAACGGAGAAGAAAGATTATGCTGACTGGGAGCGGTCCAACGAAATGGTAAAGTGTACAATCTTGGTTTCTATGTCAGATGTGTTGCAACACCAACACCAAAACGTTGAAACCGCTGCGGACATCATGAAAAATCTTAAAGCGATGTTCCAACATCAGAACCGTGTGGCTCGTCAGATCACCATAAGGGACATGCTCTCGATGAAAATGGTGGAGGGAACGCCCGTAATGGAGCACGTTCTCCAGATGATGGCTCACCTAAACAAGTTTGAGGTTCTTGGCGCTGAATATGATATCGAGACCCAGATCAATTTCATTCTCCATTCTCTGCCGAAAAGTTTTGAGCAGTTCAGGCTGAATTACCAATGAACAATCAGAAGTTCACATTGCCTGATCTGTTGCAAGCTTTAGTCTCGGCAGAGGCGATATTGGGGCAACAAAGTCAAGCATTGGTGGCAAAAGGTCCTTCTTCTTCTTCTAGGCCAAAAGGTGGTAAGAACAAGAAAAATGCAAAAGGCCAAAGTCAAGTGAACTCAAGCATTGCCAAGGGCAAAGGAAAGGTGAAGGGAGAGGGAGGAGCTAAGAAGCCGGCTAAGGGGAAATGTTTTAACTGCGGCGAGAAAGGACATTGGAGGTCAGCCTATTCCAAACCCAAGCGGAATGGAAAGAAAGGTATTTCTCATGCATTAGTTGTTGAAACTTGTTTAGTGGCGTATGCTACCCATTCGTGGGTAGTGGATACAGGATCCACTGACCATGTTTGTTTCACTTTACAAGGGTTCAAGTGGACCCGACAACTTAGTGGGAGTGAGATCCTCATCACTGTAGGCGATGCTACGAGTGTGGCAGCTGAAGCAGTGGGAGAAGTGAAGCTATCTTTTGAAGATAGAGTTTTAGTTTTGAAAGATGTTCTTTACGTTTCTAGTTTTAGAAAGAACCTTGTTTCGGTTTCTAAACAGTTTTTGGATGGATATTCAGTTTCTTTTTCTAAACGAGTTTCTATTTTTCAAAATAATCTGCTTATCTGTCATGGAACGTTGTCGAATAATCTTTGCACTATTAACTGTTCACACCACGTACAAAATACATCCTATAACACATCGACTGTTTCAAGTACTAAAAGAAAACGTTCAGCTGACGTGAATGAGACACTTCTTTGGCATCTAAGGCTAGGTCATATTAATCCAAAGAGGATCCAAAGGTTGGTTCAAGATGGTTCATTGGAGTCTCTCCGAGTTGAACCATTTCCAACTTGCGAATCATGTTTGGAGGGTAAAATGACCAAGAGGGCATTCAGAGCCAAGGGGAAGAGTGCCAAAGAATTGTTAGAAATCATTCATACTGACCTGTGTGGTCCAATGTCAATCAAAGCTAGAGGAGGTTATGAGTATTTTGTTACTTTCATCGATGATTACTCAAGATATGGGTACGTCTTCCTTATGAAGCATAAATCTGAGACCTTTGATAAATTCAAAGAATTTAAGGCTCAAGCAGAGAATCGTAAGGAAAAGAGTATCAACTTTCTACAATCCGATCATGGAGTCGAATACCTCAGCAATGAATTTTTGAACTACCTGTCAGATGAAGGGATTGCATCCCAGTTAACTGCACCCGGAACCCCTCAACAAAAGAAATAGAACTCTTTAGAAATGGTCAGATCAATGATGAGTTATGCGGATCTACCCAAATCATTTTGGGGTCACGCCTTGGAAACAACGGCTTACATTCTAAACTTGGTGCCATCCAAATCGGTTAACAAAACCCCTAAAGAATTGTGGACCGGGTGCAAGCCCAGTTTGAGACACATGAGAATCTGGGGGAGTCCGGCATACGTATTGGACAAGGAAGCCGGAAAATTGGATCCACGTTCATAATTAAGGCTATTTATAGGGTACCCCGAGGGAACAAAAGGGTGCATGTTCTATGGTCCCGAAGATCAGAGGGTCGTAATAAGTACGCACTTTAGATTTTTGGAAGAAGACTATATGAACGAAAGACTAAAAGTGAGATTACCTTAGACGAGCTAAGAAGGCCAACCCAAACGCTAACTGTACAAGTTGACATACCAAGCGAAATGCTTTCACAATCGGAACCTCTGTTGCACCCGGTTTGATTACCAGCGAACAAACATTTAATTGTTTAAGAGCTCTGATCAATATAACAACAAAAGCAGTGAAAGACACACGATTTGATTACCCAGTTCGTCTTTGGAATAGACTACGTCTGGGGGCACCAAGCTAGGATTTGTACTGTATAATATATGCCTAGAGTACTAAGATTTTGATCCTTTACAGTGTGCATTACAAGTTATAATTATATACACAAATCTAGGGCTACAGTCTTCGTGGGCTTTCTCTCGTGGGCTGATTAGGGCTTCCTTCCTTGCTCCGCAAGTCGCGCTCACGGATATGCTTTCCCTGGTTACATCCCGAGAAATCCGCCTCACCATAACTGCCCGAATCTTTCCATATTTATCTCTAACAAAGTCGCGGCTTCTTCGACCGTGATGTTCGATTCTTTCAAGTCGCTCCGCGACTTCTTTGCTACATCAAACCGCTAGCGACCTTCCGAGACTTCAAAGTCGCCTCCCGCCTTGCTCCAGCTGGATGAAGTCGGATAACAAGCTAAACATGAGGTTGCCCAATCCCAAGCCTCCATTAGGTCGGGTTATTTCCCCGTACCACAATTGCCCCTCAAGATGAGGTCGCGAGCTCGCTTCGGGATCTTATCTTGAACCGTTGATATTTGTCGACCTACGGAAAGCCGATCTTGGGATCTGTGTCCAAGTCAAGTCTCTGTCCTTGGGGAGCCGTATGGTCTCCTTGGTTTCCCCAATCGGTGTGACAAGTGACAGGATGGTAATGATGGTGCGGCTGGCTGAGGACATTTCAAGCCGCGAGTTCGCCCAATCGGCGATCCCGTGCTTCCTCACGCCGCCCGCCGTCCCCTAATTTCATGGGGTCCCCAAGAATTTCAAAT
The DNA here is from genome assembly GCA_037126765.1 of Stenogyne calaminthoides. Lineage (NCBI taxonomy): Eukaryota > Viridiplantae > Streptophyta > Magnoliopsida > Lamiales > Lamiaceae > Stenogyne > Stenogyne calaminthoides. The sequence goes on along the minus strand of JBBCBC010000001.1, from coordinate 41,248,549 downwards.
TTATACATTTCGACCCTTCACCTCTTTATAAATAGGTCTAGGGTTCCTCCTCAAAAGCCTTCCTCTCTCTCGTCTCTCGCAACTCCGGCTTGAACTTTCCGGCTATTCTCCAGGCACTCGAAAGCTTTTCAGGTAACCATCTTTCCCCAATTTCACATCAATGGCTTCCGATTCCCGATCTGCTCCTCCCCCCCTCCATTCTGGTTTCTTCACCTTTGACGATGATGATCTTTGCAATTGTCGAAGTTATACCCGTCATAATAACACCGAGACGCCACCACCGATCAGCCTTTACGCTCGACCGCCGGTGCCCACGGCCGTCGACGGCGAATGGCCGACGATCAATTTTGAGGGAGTTGGAAGACATTGTACATATCCCCGCCTGAACCGAAGCTCATTTCGCCGGCCATAGTAGAAGATGGATCGGAACCTCCAACCCACCCGACAATATGGAGCTTATGAAGCGGGTTTTCGACATCGCCTCCTATGAGGCCTGAGCCCCCTACGAGAGACCGGCTCGTGACTATCGGAAGTCGGTCGAGTCGGACTTTGTTGCTTCACAGAAGAAGAACATGTCAGTTCTTACCGACTACTACGTCTAGTCCCTCCGCCGCCTTTATAAAGTCCCCCGGGATGTACACTTCTACGGGGCGACACCTGATGAAAGCGTCGACCAACCGCCACCCGGGATGATCGCGGTCAACGAACATACAATGGAGGCTGGGATCCGGTTCCCACTCCACCCGGCGATTTCTCACCTATTGGCGGCTTGGAATCAGAGTCTGACCCAGACCACTCCTAATGGATGGAGCTATATTCTTTCCACAATGACTTTGCTGGGACAGGCCGGGCTATATCGGTTGCCAAACCCGGGAGAAATATCTTTCGTGATGACGCCTATTGCCCAAGCTGGTGGCTACAATGCCGTGCGACTTCGCCGGGGCAAGGAGCTCGTAAGTGGGATCCCTAACAAAGTCGATGGTTGGCACAGGAAGTGGTGGTTCGTTGGAGGGACTTGGAAGTCTGGATCCTTCAAGCACTCTGCCCATACATGTCTCGACATATTATGTGAACCGAGTAGAACACGGTAAATCTCATATTCTTGATTCCGAAGTCGTACTGATCTAATTCTCATTTTATTTTGCAGTGTTCACGCCTCAAAAATCCGACCTGTATTGGGAATTTTTGGAGGCCTTCAAACTAGTCCGTGATACCCCTCCGAGCTGCTGGGATGTTAACGCCCTGAACTCCGAGCTCGACCGCCTCAAGGCCAGCTTATACACGTACATGTGTCATCTGAAGATCCCTTGTAAGTTTCCTTACTCCGTGCTTATTACATCTTTCGATATCGACCTAACTGGTTGGCTTCTCACATTCCTGCAGTTCCTAACATCCTCGTTTACCATCGTAAGCCTTCTGCGGACATCATGGTCTCATGTAGGAAATCTGTTATAGGAAACATGAGGCGACTGGCGGCCTCTGAAACAACCCCTTCGAAGCCGACTCCCACCGAGGTCGTCCCTCCAAGTTCGGTTCCTACTGGTCCCTCTACTGCCGACAAAAGTAAGAGGAAGGCTACGGGGTCGACTCTGCCGACTTCTGGGCATGCTCAGAAGAGAGTGAGGGAGGAGATCTCAACGTACGAGTCCTAAATCAATAGGAGGCTGGGGAAGAAAGATCGGGTCCGCCCCCGATCTCAGACGACGACTTTGACACCGGCCTCGCCGCCCGCCAGCTCGTAGCCTGCCTTGCCGGCCCGGAGGAGAGGTCGGCAAGAAGATGATGACTCCTTCTTAGGCTGGGAGGAGGAGCGGGTGAACGAGTAAGTCCTCATTATGGTTTGCCTGATCCTCTTCTTTTTTTTAAACATGAATCCTCACAACTCTGATGATTCGGCTTTCCTTTACAGCCCTTAAATCGGCCCATCGACTTTTGCCCCGAGGTGGTTAGCTTCCTCAGGAGTCCTCCCCTTGCTTCGGCCGACCTCCCTAATAAGTGGCCGGGGTACATTTCCCGAAGCGTGCACAACATGCCCCGGGCTTGGACGCGTACTGATCATGACAACGCCCATCGTCAGAAAATGATGGGCAATATGTACTCGGCCATGGTACACACTCTCAAGGAGGCATTTTATTTGGAGAGGACCAGTGCCCAAGCCGAAACCGAGCTCCGACATCTCTGTGAGTCCCAGGCTCGTGTGTCCGATCAGGCCGGACTAATCTTGGCGGTGGCCGAGACTCAGAAAGGGTTAGAGAAAGCCAATGGGGAGCATCTTCTATGGATCTCAACCCTCGAGGGCCGCCTTGCTGAGTTAGAGGGCGTGCTAGCTGAGGAGAAGCTGAAGTCGGCCCGGGCGGAGACCGCTGGCGGCCGAGAAGCTGAAGATGATCCAGGCGGAAAAGAGGGCGGCCGAGGTGGAGGCCGATTTAGGGGAGGAGCTGGCCAGGGCCAAAGGGGAGCTGGACACTAGGGAGGCCCAGTTCAAGGTCGCTGAAGAGATGAACGCTAATTTCGCGTATGTGATGGCTTTTGCGGGCTGTTGGGATTATACTAAAAAGTATGCTTTTTACTTTGTATAATCGAAACTGAATTTTCAGACTTATTTACTGAAATAAATTGTTTATCACTGATGCTTTAAATATGATTGAATGTTATATATATTTACTGTATAACTGTTCAGTAATTCGTACGTGTTACACTGTAGTTAATTTAGTGATACCCGATCACAGAAGATTAAATTAATAGTCCCTTGTAACTAAAAGTACGCCATTCACGACCTAGATGGAAATGAACAACCATCGCGAAAGGTTGAGGTGTAAGGCTCAGATTGGTTTGTCTTGACCAAGAGATTACACTAGTGCATGACTGATGCGCTGAATAGGACCTACAGGAGGATAAATTCTTCAGAACTGAACAAGGAAGAATTATACCTCAGTGGTTCGTTGTTTCTTAACCTTCGTCCCTTAAATAGGATCAAGTGGGATTGGTAACTATTGCTTTGACTTATCATGGGTAGCGAATCAGAGAGATTCAATACTTTTTATCTTGGGCAATATTATTGGTCACATGTGATTGCTAAGATTTAATACGAAGAATCGTGTGCAAGTACGCTTGCTTGATTTGCCCCCTTGGGAGGTTCATAAGTTTTATCATACCAAATCTTGCAAGTGGAATTAGTTTTCGGTATGGATAATAATGTTGAACCGTTCCTCGACCAAGGACAAAAGATATTAATTAATGGAAAGCTATTTCAGTAGCTTGAATTAATTAATGGGCTAGATAATCTTAAACACGGGAAATAATGATCGGGAGCCATATTGACTGTAATATGGGTTAAGATGGATGGTGCAATATTAATTATGTAGTGGGATTAATTAATATTTATGGGCTTGAATTATATTGTGGCTCAATATTAGATATTCAAGATCCATTAGAAGGTCCAATCTTAATTCTCCTGAGTAGCCCAACAAATAGTCCAATAACTGAAAAGGTGATTAAAATAAAATAAATATTGTTGCTTAATTTTCCAACCAAAATTTCGAAATATATAGATATGTTGGGAGAAAGTTTTTTTTGAATTTTGTTATGGAATGAAGATATGTATTCTTGGAATACAAGATTATCTCATTAAATTCAAGAAATCTCCCACTAGCTTATTTATATAGTAAATTTCGAAAATTAGAAAATATAATGGGCAAGAAAGATTTTCTTGATTTTCTTGAAAAGATATTATGGAAGATATGTATTTCTTAATACAAGAATATCTCATAAGTTCAAGAAGATCCAAATCTTGGAATCTTGCACATTAAAATTTTCGAAAAATCCATATTTAGAGGAGGTGGGATTTTTGTGGAATATTTTAATTATGGGAAAAATAATATAGAAGATATATTCAAGATTTCTTGGTGACCAAGAAAAGTCTTTTCCCACATTGATATTTCACTAAAAATTTCGACACCCCCTCTCCTATAAATAGGGGATGATTAGTTCATTCCCAAGTACAATTCCATGTGCTGGAAATATTAGCAAATCCACATAAGTGGTGCAACAAAGTTTATTTTTTCCTTTTGTTAATTGTTCACGAGTATCCTTCCACCGGATTGTCGAGCAAGGGCTAAGGGCATACTTGGGAAGTCCTTTTGGTTAGTCCATCCGACCGAAGTCACTGCCATCCCGAGAGGTACGTTCACGTAAACCCGTAGATTCCGCATGCGTAGGTTTTACGTGGCTTTTTATATGCATGATATGTTGTTGTAATTATTATTTGAATTAATATAGGATTAATTCATGCTAGTAATAATTAATGAATTAAATTTGTATTTAAATATTCACTCCGAATAGATCTGTGCAACTCATTCCCCAACAAGCCCGGTATCGAGCCACGGTTTTGGGCTCAATTTTTAAATTGTAATTTAATTCGTGGACATTAAATTTGAAATTGGATAGTAGAACTATCGATCTGTTTTTGCGGTATCCAATTGTCATGAATTTTAATGTTTTATTTTGCATGCATATAAACTATGGTTTTTAATTGATTCGATTCGGATTTGTTTTTGCCTCGTGAGAAAATCCACGAGTAGACTAGGATTTGTTTGATTTGATCAATGTAATAGACTAGTCTAGATCTAGGTTTATTTATTTTTTGTAAATAAATTGTGTAGGATCGGGAACAAAGAGATAAAGAATTAAAGGACAAAATCGAGAACAGTAAGCGTGGGGGTGTGGCCGGGCAAGCACTTTGGCAAGCAGTGGCGAGGCCGAAGGCCGAAGGCTGATGAGGACGAGGGAGGAAGCGAGATGAGCGAGGATGAGGCAAGACGGGCGCTCGCGAAATGCGCGTGACGAAAGCGGATGCCGCTGGGCGCCTGGATACTCGGCACGCCAGGACGGGCGGCGGCGGGGGGGCGCAGCAGACACGCTTCGGATCGCCGATCGCCGAGAATCGCCTAACTCGCCGAAGCGTCGAGGCATAACTGGTATTGGCTCGCCGGGCGGTGCCGAAGCCGCCAAAACTATCCCAGCCAAGTGGCCGGCCGAATGAGGGCGTGCATCTCGGCCGCGAAGCCGCTTGGACCGGCGGTTCGAGATGGAGTATTTTTTTCGAGACGAACGAGTGGGAGAAATTGAGACGTGTTTTCTTCAAAGATCAAGCCAAGAAAAAATCAAACCATGACAATTGGATAATTTGTGCCCAATATGTTTATTTTTCTGCTTTTGCTTGATTTATTTGTGCTATCTTATGCTTTATTTAATTTGTTTAAATGTGTGTTTGCATGAGGGTTGCCAAATGGAAAAATCTCAACTTCAAAATTACTAAGTATGTTTAAATAATTAATTGACAATTTTATTTAGGATAATAAAATTGAATTAATTTTGACCTCCATGATTTATTTATTTGTGAATTCTTTTGGAGAAATTCCCTCGGCGGGGACGGTCAAAAAGATAGATTTCACATGGTGAATTCCAAACGGATGATTGTGGGTTATTACTAGTGGCGGCGATGACCCTCCCAACGAGGCTCGATCAAAGCGAAATAGTAATCTGTATTTAATCATGGTTATTACTTAGGTATAAAATTGATATGCATATACTTCTTGAAGTCCCCTGTCAATTTTATATTGGTCAAGTGGGAGCCAACTATTAATCTGGATATTAAAGGTTTAGAATCGTTCTTGTTTGTAACTTTCGCTTGAATGTGTTTAAATAATGACCCACCCAACGTGGCTTATTTAAACTTATTTTGAGATGTTGGGTGATGCATGTTCATATTTTTTTTGGGATTTTAATATGATGCATGTGATCAAACCTTGTGATAATTTTGTGCTTATGCATATTATTGTTTATTCGATTCATCATCATGTCGCAACCTTTTAATCCTTTGTTATATACACTCAAAGAACTCCAATTATCCGGAGAAAACTATAATGTTTGGAAACGAAATATGATGCATGTCCTACGCACAAAAACATTATTGGATTCTTGATGTACCCAAGCCACGTAAACTTCTTGATGAATCAACCGATCGCGGCAAGACATGAGTATAATATTTGGGAGCGAGTTAATGAACCCATGAAACGTGTAATCTTGACTTCACCATGTCGATGATAAACACGTTCATGAAGGTGTTGAGTCATTGCGGAAATTATGCAAAGACTTGAAGAAATGTTTTCAACAAAAGACCGCATGATCGTCGGTTTAAAAACGATGACGTATTAGGGCCGAAAATGGCCGAGGGAACACCAGAAGGGAGCATGTTCTCGAGTCAAACACCATTTTTCAAACTAGCTTATCTCGAACCGAGTATTGTGATGAGGCCCAAATCGAATTTTCGTTGCTTACTCGCCAAGGAGAGCCGATGAATTTTCTTTGTGGTTTTGTGATGAGTGATCACATGTTTACCATGGATAATCTACAAGAAGCCTTGGAGAAAGTGGAGAAGCATTTAGGAAAGAAAGACTAAGCATTGGTGACCAAAAGTCTTTTCTCGAGATCTAGGCCAGTGGAAGGCAAGTCTCAAGAAAAGGAAAGTGGTCAGAACCAAAGCAAGCTCATCATTAAGAAAAGTGAGAAAAAGATGGTTAGCTGGTTGGGTGTCAAGAAAGAACCAAAAGGAATATGTTTCAATTGCTGGGAGAAAGGACATTGGAGGTCAGCCTGTTCCAATCCCAAAAGGAAAGGAAAGAAAGGTAATCCTCACTCACTAGTTGTTGAAACTTGTTTAGCGGCGTATGCCTCCCATTTATGGGTGGTGGATACGGGATCCACTGATCATGTTTGTTTCACGTTCTGGGGGTTCAAACGGACCGGACAACTAAGTGGAAGTGAGATCCTCATCACACCGGGCGATCTTTGAGAGTGGCGGTGAAGCGATGGGAGAAGTGCACTGTCTTTTGAAGACGAGTTTTAATTTTAAGAGATGTTCATGACGTTCGAAGTTTTAGAAAGAATTTGATTTCAGTTTCTAAACTTTTTCATGATGGATATTCGGTTACTTTTAATAAAGTTGTTGCCATTTCTCTTTATGATAAATTTATCTGTCATGGAACTTTGGCGAATAATCTCTATACAATTAACTGTGCACACCACTCACGAAATGCATCCTATAACACATCAACTGTTTCCGAGAAAAGAAAACGTTCATCAGACGTGAACGAGACACTTCTTTGACATCTAAGATTGGGTCATATAAATCCAAAGAGGATCCAAAGGTTGGTGAAAGACGGTTCGCTAGAGCTTCTTCAAGTTGAACCGTTTCCAACCTGTGAATCATGTTTGGAGGGTAAAATGACCAAGAGGGCATTTGGAGCCAAGGGGAATAGGGCCAAAGAAGTGTTAGAGATCGTTCACACAGATGTATGTGGTCCAATGTCAACCAAAGCAAGAGGAGGTTATGAGTATTTTGTCACTCTCAAGGTACGGTTACATTTTCCTTATGAAGCATAAATCTGAGACTTTTGAGAAATTCAAAGAATTTAAGGCTCAAGCAGAGAATCATATGGAAAAACGTATCAAGTCTCTACGATCTGATCGTGGAGGCGAATACCTCAGCGGTGAGTTTTTGAACTACTTATCTGATGAAGGGATTGTATCCCAGCTTACTGCACCCGGAACCCCTCAACAAAATGGGGTTGCAGAGCGAAGAAACAGAACTCTTTTGGAAATGGTTATATCAATGATGAGTTATGCGGATCTTCCCAAGTCGTTCTGGGGTCATGCCTTGGAAACAGCGGCTTACATTCTGAACTTGGTGCCATCCAAATCGGTTCCCAAAAATCCCAAAGAATTGTGGAGCGGGCGCAAGCCTAGCATGAGACACATGAGAATTTGGGGGTGTCCGGCCTACGTGCTGGACAAGGAAGCCGGTAAATTGGATCCTCGATCAGAATTAAGGTTGTTTATAGGATACCCCGAGGGAACAAAAGGGTGTATGTTCTATGGTCCTGAAGATCAAAAGGTGGTCATAAGCACCCACTTTAGATTTTTGGAAGAAAACTATATGAACCAAAGAAAACCCAGAAGTGAGATTACCTTAAATGAGCTTGGAGGGCAAACCTCAGTGCCAACTGTACTAGATGATACACCAAACGATACGTTTTCACAACCGGAGCCTCGTCATAGTGGGAGGGTTGTTAGACAGCCTGAGAGATTCATGGGAATAGGAGAGTCCTTGGACTTGATTCCCGGAATCAGACCCATGGACATATGACGAGGCAGTCCAAGATAAGGATGCAGATTCTTGGCAAACAGCAATGAAAGCCGAAATGGGCTCTATGTTTCATAATAGAGTGTGGGAGCTAATCGAACCACTTAATGGGGTCAAACCCATTAGATGCAAGTGGGCATATAAGAGGAAAAAGAGGACTGGACGTGAAGGTTGAAACTTTTAAAGCAAGACTAATGGCGAAAGGTTATACTCAGAAAGAAAAGGGATCGATTATGAGGAAATTTTTTTCGCCCGTAGCCAAGCTTAAGTCCATCCGTATTCTCTTATCGGTTGCTGCACATTTTCAACTTTAAAATCTGGCAAATGGATGTCAAGACAGCTTTCCTTAAAGGAAGTCTTGATAAAGAGATCCATATGCAACAACCCCATGTCTTCATTGAAACAGGCCAAGAACACCAAGTTTGTAAGCTCAAGAGGTCCATTTACGGACTCAAACAGGCATCCAGAGCTTGGAACCAAAGTTTTGATCATGTAATAAAGTCTTATGGGTTTGATCAAAACGAGTTTTAAAGTTGTGTGTATAAGAAGCGTATCGGAACTGCATTGGTATTCTTAGTACTATACGTAGATAACATTGTGATCATCGGGAACAATGTGAAGGTGTTATCAGACGTAAGGGCATGGCTTTCAAAACAGTTTGATATGAAAGACTTAGGGAAAACCGGACACATCCTTGGGATCAAGATCACTCGAGATCGCAAGAAAATGATGATCGGGTTATCGTAAGTTTCATACATAGACACTGGTTTTTGAAACGATTCAGCATGCAAGATTCCAAGAAAGGATTCGTACCTTTCAGACTTGGAATCCATCTATCCAAGAAAATGATCCCTAAGACGCAAAAGGATATAGATGACATGAAAGGTATTCCTTGTGCTTCGGCTGTCGGAAACCTTATGTATGCAATGTTGTGTACGAGACCAGATATCTGCTTTGCCGTAGGCATGGTAGCAAGATATCAAAGTAACCCAGGGAAAGCGCATTGGACGACAGTTAAAAACATTCTGAAGTGTCTGAAAAGAACTCGGGATAGAATGTTGATTTATCAGTCAGATACTCCAATCCCCATCGGCTACACGAACTCGAATTTCCAATCAGATATAGATTCCAGAAATTATCTGCCTCAGTTAGTGTGTTTCCATTTGGGAAGTGTAGCCATCAAATGGACGAGTGTGAAGCAGAAATGCATCACTGACTCAACCATGGGACTCGGGTAAGTAGCTGCTTGTGAAGCAGTGAAAGAACTGATTGGGCTCTAGATCTTCTTAGTGGACTTGGATGGTGTTCTGAATTTGTCTAGCAATATATGCTAGGGGCAGTTGCAAATTCAAGAGAACCAAGAGTCCACGAGTCAAACAAACACATTAATGGAAAGACATCTTATACGAGAAATCGTTAAGAGAGGAGATATAGATGTGGCAAAGATAGCGTCGAGGGCGACTAGCGAGATCCATTCACAAAGTGTCTGCCTCTGAATACATACGAGAGACATGTGAGTGGAATGGGTGTCAAGACCGTTGCCAATCTGCTTTGAGTATAAGTGGGAGAAATTATTAGGTTCGTGTAGGTGACATTAGATGTCACGGACTACGCGAGACGTGTTGTAGTATACTTAAAAGCAGACTTTGAGTATAAGTGGGAGATTGTTGGGATTATCTTTGAAAAGTATGCTTTTTTACTTTGTATAATCAAACTGAATTTTCGGACTTATTTCTTGAAATAAATTGTTTATCAGCGATGCTTTAAATATGATTGAATGTTATATATATTTCTTTGCATAACATTCGATAATTAAATGCGTGTTACATCTTTGTAGTTAATTTAGTGATACCCGATCACAGAAGATTAAATTAACAGTCTCTTGTAACTAAAAGTACGCCATTCACGACCTAGATGGAAATGAACAACCATCGCGAAAGGTTGAGGTGTAAGGCTTAGATTGGTTTGTCTTGACCAAGAGATGACACTAGTGCATGATGGTGATCTTGTTGAATAGGACCTCTGAGGAGGATAAATTCTTGACGAACAAGGAAGAATTAGACCTCAGTGGTTCGTTGTTTCTTAACCTTCGTCCCTTAAAGAGGATCACGTGGGATTGGTAACTATTGCTTTGACTTATCATGGGTAGCGAATCAGAGAGATTCAATACTTTTTATCTTGGGCAATATTATTGGTCACATGTGATTGCTAAGATTTAATACGAAGAATGGTGCAGAAAGCACGCTTTTTTGCTTGATTTGCCCCCTTGGGAGGTTCATAAGTTTTATCATACCAAATCTTGCAAGTGGAATTAGTTTCCGGTATGGATAATAATGTTGAACCGTTCCTCGACCAAGGACAAAAGATATTAATTAACGGAAAGCTATTTCACTAGCTTGAATTAATTAATGGGCTAGATAATCTTAAACACGGGAAATAATGACCGGGAGCCATATTGACTGTAATATTTATGGGCTTGAATTATATTGTGGCTCAATATTAGATATTCAAGATCCATTAGAATGTCCAATCTTAATTCTCCTAAAGGCCCCCTGAGTAGCCCAACAAATAGTCCAATAACTGAAAAGATGATTAAAATAAAATAAATACTGTTGCTTAATTTTCCAACCAAAATTTCGAAATATATAGATATGTTGGGAGAAAGTTTTTTTTGAATTTTGTTATGGAATGAAGATATGTATTCTTGGAATACAAGATTATCTCATTAAATTCAAGAAATCTCCCACTAGCTTATTTATATAGTAAATTTCGAAAATTAGAAAATATAATGGGCAAGAAAGATTTTCTTGATTTTCTTGAAAAGATATTATGGAAGATATGTATTTCTTAATACAAGAATATCTCATAAGTTCAAGAAGATCCAAATCTTGGAATCTTGCACATTAAAATTTTTGAAAAATCCATATTTAGAGGAGGTGGGATTTTTGTGGAATATTTTAATTATGGGAAAAAGAATATAGAAGATATATTCAAGATTCTTGGTGACCAAGAAAAGTCTTTTCCCACATTGATATTTCACTAAAAATTTCGACACCCCCTCTCCTATAAATAGGGGATGATTAGTTCATTCCCAAGTACAATTCCATGTACTGGAAATATTAGCAAATCCACATAAGTGGTGCAACAAAGTTTATTTTTTCCTTTTGTTAATTGTTCGCGAGTATCCTTCCACCGGATTGTCGAGCAAGGGCTAAGGGAATACTTGGGAAGTCCTTTTGGTTAGTCCGTCTGTTGCCATCCCTAGAGGTACGTTCACGTAAACCCTTAGATTCTGCATGCGTAGGTTTTACGTGACTTTTTATATGCATGATATGTTGTTGTAATTATTATTTAAATTAATATAGGATTAATTCATGCTAGTAATAATTAATGAATTAAATTTGTATTTAAATATTCACCCCGAATAGATCTGTGCAACTCATTCCCCAACACGGGCGCCATCCGAATATGTCACCAGGTGAACCCTTCCGGCGACCTTACTGGGCTAGTCGCTGATCTCAAGGAGTATGTCTGGGATAACCCTCTGGCCCCCGATGTTCTGTTGGATATCCAAGATATGGAGGATATGGGCATCAATCTCTCATTCTTTCCCGATCCCGGGCAAATCGTGCGCCCTCTCCCCGACTCCCCGCTGGTTGACCTCCCGGATGCCACATCTTCTGAGCCCTTGGCGGAGAAGTTGACGAGCTTGGAGGTCGCTCCTCCCGCAGCTACCACTCCCGCCGAGCCCATCGGGGAGGAGATACCGAGGTCGGAGGTTGTTCCTCCAATTGTTGTCATGCCTGTTGAGCCCGTTGTGGAGAGGGTCTTAAAATCAGAAGCTGATCCACCGATGGTTACGTAGCAGGAGCCTCCTTTCAGGATGGTCATTACCCCAACCTCGACTGCCCCAACTGAGAAAGACTGAGATTGCCGCTCTACTTACCTTTTTTGCTTTCCTTTGTACTAGCCTTCGGGCTTTTGGTTTATGATGTACTTCTCCTGACCTTCGGGTCTTTTATTACTGGAAGTTATTTTATGTTTTGGTCTGGTGCTCATCTTACTATGTAAAATAAACTCCCATATTTCATCCCCCCAAGTCGAGGTCGCAAGCTCGTCTTGAGGCCTTGACTTGAACTCGTACAACTTATCAACTTCTGGCAGGTCGAACTCAGGAAATGCGCCTACGCCGACATCTTCTCCTCGGGGAGGCGAAATGTTGCCTCGGTTTTCCAAATTGGTGTGACGGTTGACAAATCCGCAATGATGGCCTGGGTATTAGGTGGCGCCGGGCGCCATAAATTGGCCCAACCAAAAGTCGCGTTCTGTCCACGCGCCCCACGTGCACCACCAGTTTCTTTGTGGGGCCCTCGAGAGTTGGAAAGGGCAAATTGACCCCCGCCCTCCATCTATAAATAGGGCTGGTATTTCACACTGAAAACTCATATTGTCCCTCTCCGATCTCCCCACTTTTCGCCTCCAAGCTTCGGCTATGGGTGATTCCGACGATCCTCTCGTTTTAAAACTCTTTCGGGCGGTAAGTCTCTCTGGCTCTGTGCTCATTGTTTCCGGCACTCGGACCATCTTTGCGGCTCCTCCATCTCGGATTTTGCTTTCACCGGAGGGTGACCATACAGCCATTGCCAAGTTTTGCTATTACCCAGCCGGCGGATCCGCCGCTGCCGTGACGGCGGGGCCCCTAACTCACGGTGTCTCGGGTGCCGATCGGGAGAATGGACGGATTTAATGCGAATCCGATCATGCGAAAATGCCCTTCATAACCCCTTGGGTTTTTTACGTCGTAAAGATGGCAATCGTGCTTGCTCACACGAGAAGCCCCATTGCAGCACCTGACACTCCAAGGATGTTGTAACATCCTTTTCTGATAGTTTTGCAGCATCTTTCTCAGCGACCTCCCATCCGAGAGATGCTACCCTAGTAGCAATGTAGTATAGACCAAGTCGCTAGTTCAAGTGGCTCCGTGGTACAGACCAAGTCGCTAGCTCAATTCTGAAAAATGTATTGTAGTGGAATGCTCTCTTTACCGACCTTTGGGTCTATTGTAATGGGGTTTTCCCCGACCTCCGGGGTCTTTATTAATGAAATTCTCCTTTTTTAATTCCTTCATTGTGTTGACTTGATTTCCTTATGCGACTTTTGCTTAGTCCTTGTCATCTTATTTTCTACGCGACTTGTTTCTTGGACATTTGCGTAGCCGTCTTATAAAGTCAGGGGATGACCGCACCACTAGGGGGGCGATCTCGCCTCTAGTATTTCTAAAGTCGGACCTCAGGTTCGCATGTTATCAATCATGTCTTTCATGTGACCTGCATGTTATTTATCATGTCTTTCATGCGACCTGCATGTTATCGATCATGTCTTTCATGTGGTATGCATTTCATCGATCATATGTTTTTCATGCGACCCACTTGGTTTACACAGGAATCTCACATTTCAAAAAAATAGAGAATTGTTGTTACTACAAATACTTGTTTACATCGGCTTGATCGATACAAGGACATAAATCTACTGGTAGTATTTTTTCAAATGAGTTGCATTCCACGGATATTGAGCCTTGGTCCCATCTGCTTTCTTGAGCTCGTATGCTCCATTTGGTAGGACCTTCGATATCTGGAATGGGCCCTCCCAATTGGGGCCGAGGGCACCTTTTGAGTCTCCGAGTATCTTCTTCAGTACTAGGTCCCCGACCTTAAAGTGTCGAACTCGTACTTTAGAGTTGTAATATTTCTCAGACCTCTGCTTGTATCTGGCATTTCTCATATTAGCCTCCAATCGCTTTTCTTCGAGTAGGTCGAGGTTCCTCTCCAGGGCTTCATCGTTGTTATCGAAAGCGACTTGGCTAGTCTAGAAAGTCGGGACATCAACCTCCGCCGGCACCACTGCCTCAGTTCCGAAGGCTAGCGAATAAGGGGTTTCGCCCGTTGAATTCCTGCAGGTTGTTCTGTACGCCCACAACACATCTGGGAGCTCACTGGCTCATTTCCCCTTTCTCCCTTCGATCTTGGCCTTGAGCGTGTGCTTTATGATTTTGTTTAGGGCCTCGACCTGTCCGTTCGATTGGGGGTGGTATGGGGTAGAGAATAGCTTTGTGATCTTCCATTTTTTGAAAAAGGTGTCGACCTTCGTTCCGTCGAACTGCTTCCCATTGTCTGATATGATTGCCTGAGGCAGTCCGAATCTATAGATAATGTTGCGCCAAGTGAACCTGATGACATGATCTTGGTCGATGGTTGCCAGTGCCTCAGCTTCGGCCCATTTTTTGAAGTAATCCACCGCTACTAAGGCATACTTGACCGATCCTGGGGCCATTGGGAGTGGCCCAATGATGTCTATCCCCCACTTTGCAAAGGGCCAAGGGCTGAGGATACTCGTGAGCTCTTCAGGTGAGACCTTGATAGAGGGGGCATAGATCTGACATTTGTGGCATTTGCGGGCGAAGACAATAGCATCGACCCTTAAGGTTGGCCAAAAATATCCCTGCCTTGTGGTTTTGTGGGCCAGTGACTCCCCCCCAGTGTGGTTTCCGCATACCCCTTTGTGTATTTCTCGCAGGATGTCTTGACCTTGTTCGGGTGTTATACATCGAAGTAGGGGTATGCCGAAGCCTCGCTTGTACAACTCCCCACCTATCATTGTGTATCGGGAGGTAATTGTAATTAATCGACGAGCTTGGGCGGGCCCGCGTCAAAGTGACAAGAGGCCGCTTATCAAATACTCTATGATGGGTGTCATCCAGTTTGGCACCGAGTTTTCTAATGTTGTTACGGTTACTTGAGCGGTGGATGGGTGGGGAAGTGTTGTGATGGTGACATCCTTCATGTCTGGTGATCCTTCGGAGGTCGCCAACCTGGCTAAAGCATCGGCTCGCAAGTTCCGCTCTCTCGGTATCATCTTGACATGGATCTATGTGAACTTCATGCACAGTGTTTTCACAATTTCCTGATAGGCTGCCATCCTATCGTCCCTAGCCTCGTACTCCCCCGAAACTTGGCAAGCCACGAGCTGGGAGTCGGTATGAACCTCCAATCTCTTAACCCCCATGGCGTTGCCATTTCCAGGCCGCTGATGAGAGCCTCATACTCGGCCTCATTATTCGTTGCGGGAAAATTGAAGGTAATGGCGTTCTGGAATGAGATACCCTCAGGACTCATTAAAACCACCCCACTTTTGACTTGTGAGGTGACCCATCAATGAAAAGCTCCCATGGTAAGCTACGAACTTCCCCTCGCATCGGGAACGAAGCTCTCTTAAGAAGTCGGCCCGGTTCTTGCCTTGATGGCGGTGTCGTGGGCGCGTAGGTTTCACCGTACCGCCCGACCTCAATGTCCCATTTGAGGCATCGTCCTAAAGTGTCCGGACGGTGGAGTACATTCCGCAGTGGTAGGGAAGTGAGAACCTCGACCGATGGTCGAAAAAATACTGATCTCAAATTTTCACGCCATGACTAACGCGTATGCCGGCTTCTCTAGAGGGGTAGCGTTGCTCCGTCTCGTTCAATGTCTGGCTAACGAAGTAAATGGGTAGGTGGATCGGACCTTACGCTTTCGGACGATGCAGCGCTCAAAGGCGATCTTCGATCTTTGCGAGATCAAGACGACTTCTCTCCGGAACGAGTTTGGACAATATGCTCACATCCGCCAGGTAAGCTTTGATTTTTTCGAAGGCATCCTGGCTTTTGGGCGTCCATTCGAACTTTGCCTTCTTACGGATCGTGTTGAACATTGGCTTGCACTTGTCCCCCATCCGGGAGATGAACTTGCTCAGCGCGGCTAGACACCCCGTGAGTTTCTGAACTTCTTTCACATTTCGGGGTGCCCCCATGTCTAACACATCTTTGACCTTCCCTGGGTTTGCCTCGATGCCCCGCTTACTGACTAAGTGTCCCAAGAACTTCCCCGACTCCACTCCGAAGTTACACTTCTTGGGGTTGAGTCTCATTTTGAATTTTCTGAGGATGTCGAATGTCTGCGCGAGGTGAAGCATGTGGTCTTCCCTTTTTAGGCTTTTGACGACAATGTCGTCGACATAGACTTCTACCGACTTCCCTATCTGGTCAGCAAACATGTGGTTGACCAGCCTTTGGTATGTTGCCCCTACGTTCTTCTAGCCAAACGACATTCTCTTCCAGCAATATAGGTTCTTTTCCGTCAGAAACGAGGTGTGCTGTCGATCTGGTTCGTGCATGGATATTTGGTGATAGCCAGCGAAAGCATCCATGAATGACATCATTTCGTGTTCGGCCGTATTATCTATCAGGTGATCTATATGTGGCATCGGGAAGAAGTCTTTAGGGCAGGCCTCGTTGAGGTCGGTGAAGTCGATACATAACCGCCAGGTCCCGTTGGATTTCTCTACCAATACTGCATTGGCTACCCACTGTGGTTGGTCAGCCTGCATGATCAGGTCGTTATCCAGCAGTTTCTTCACCTCTTCCGCCAAAGCGGCATACTTCTCAGGGCCAAATTTTTGCCTCTTCTGAGCAACCGGCTTCCGTGATGGGTCAATGTGGAGTCGATAGCATGCGATCTCTGGGTCGATCCCCACCATGTCTTTGTGCGACCAGGCAAAGACATCTAAGTTCTTTTTTGAGAAAGTCAATGACTTCCCCCTTCAGGTCGCTCGGTATCTTGGAGCCGATAATGACCTCCAGATCCGGGCGAGTTGGATCGACCTTGACTTTCTCTAGCTCTTCCCTCGGAATGGCTCTGGGGCCATCTTGTCGGGGATCGTCGATTTCGGCCTCGATCAGGAATTTATCAGGTTTGTGCCCTATTCTTGGGTCGAGGTCGTTGTAGGTTCTTTTCCTGTTTATCCTTGCCTCACTTAATTCTTCATTCTGTTTATTGGTATCTATTACAAGTGCTTGTTTGA
Source organism: Stenogyne calaminthoides (assembly GCA_037126765.1). Taxonomy (NCBI): domain Eukaryota; kingdom Viridiplantae; phylum Streptophyta; class Magnoliopsida; order Lamiales; family Lamiaceae; genus Stenogyne; species Stenogyne calaminthoides. The sequence goes on along the minus strand of JBBCBC010000001.1, from coordinate 41,231,454 downwards.
TAGGTACTAGTGCAGAATTGAAAGGAGACGAAGAGTAAATCAAACAACCTCTTGCATCAACTTGGTTGCCCTTAACGGTGCCGACCACCCCACTCTTGGTGGGAAACTTTACACAAAAATATAAAGTGGAGGACGCAGCCTCGAATTCATGTTCAAAAGGCCTCCCCAGAAAACCATTGTAGGTGCTGGGGAGGTCGACCACTAAAAAGTCTAACAGCCTAGTTGCCCTAACCTCACTATTAAGTGTAGAAACCAGCTCGACGGCCAATCGGATCATCCCGGTGGGCCTCACAGTAGCGTCACCAAACCCTTTCACGAGGTGGTCGCAGGGGGTGATATAGGCATCGTAATCCCCAAGCTGATCGAGGGTCTTCTTAAAAAGGATGTTGCAGAAAGCCCCCCCGTCGACCAGAAGTCGGCACACCATAGTCCCCATGATGTTGGCCCGGAACACCAAGGGACCGACATTGGGGTAGACTACCCCAGCCTTGTCTTGTTCCCTGAACTCGATAGTACTGGACTCTTCCCTAACGGCGAGGACGGGCAACACCATCTTCCTGGCATTCTCTAACTCCCTTATTTCGGCTTTCATCCTTCGCTTGGAGGGGGAGCTGGTGGCTAGCCCCCCGACAGTCCCTAAGGAGGAGAGAGTGTGTATCATGCGATCCCCCGCATTCTGTGGCATGGGCGGAATGGGTCATTCTCCCTGCCTCGCTCCCTGGTTGTCGTCCCTACGGGGGCGTTCTTCTTGTTGGCGGCCTCTCGGAGCCTGGTCGTCGTTCTTCTAAGGTCGCTTGACGAACTCGTCAAGCAGACCGTCTTCATACAGTCTCCAAAGCTGAGAAAGCAGATCTTTGTACTCACTAGTATAGTGCCCGGTTTGCTCGTGGAAATGGCAGTACTTGTTGGGGTTTTGCCTGCCCTTGCTCTTCACTGGGCGGGGCGGGAGAAGTAGTTCCCGCTCCCGAATCTGGGTGAAAATGTTTCCGGGGGTCATGCCCAGAGCGTCCATCAATTTCACCGGAATGCTCTCCTCAAAAGGCTTGAAGCTTCCGGGCGGCTTGTACTGCGAAGATGACTTTTTGGAGCTTTTCTTGGGCTCTGCGACCTTCTTAGTCTCAGATAGTCGGGATTCCAAGAGCTCCGCCGTGTGTATCAGGTCGCTAGCCCACCTCCAAAAGTTGGCGTAGCTAGTCGGGTACTCATCCGTCATGCGCCGCCAGAGTTTGGTCCCCTTCTTCAGGCCGGAGACAGCCCCCATCAATTTTGCTTCATCCCCAATGGGGTCTCCTTCCAAAATCAGCTTGTCGATCCTCTCAATGTAAGACCGATCGAATTCAGTATCCCCCTGCTGGGTGTTCATCAAGCGTTGTCTAGTCGCAGGTCGGGATGCCAGGGCAGTGAAATGCGTTAAGAATAGGCGAGCGAGCTGCTCGAAAGTGTCCACTGACAGGGGTGGCAGAGAGGTGAACCATTGATGAGCCTGGTCACTCAAGTTCATAGAGAACAATCGACATTTGGTCGCATCAGTGGCGCCCATAGAAGCCATGTACGAATTATACTTCGCTACATGGACCCTTGGGTCGGTGTTCCCACTGTAGCAATCCAAGGTCGCGACATTGATCTTCCTTTGAGTAGCCGCCAGGGTGACCAAAGTTCCGAGTGGGGAGTCCGGGATGGCGAGGAATTGGTCTGTCCCCGCTGGCCTATTTCGACTCTCCATGCACTCCATCAGTTGCTTGACCGTGCGGGTCAGCGCTGCGACCTGAACATCATGGCGATTAGTGGTCGTGTTTGCCGCCGGGGGGTCGCCGCAATGCGCGGTCGATCCCCTCGGTATCTCGTTGTGGTGGAGGTTCAGTGCGAGGGCGAGGTCGCGCTCCACCTGCTCAGCATGACGAGTCTCAAATTGTGCCTCATCTTCCGCATTCCTCGGGGCTTGCTCGACCCTACCGGCCTCTTGAGGAGTTGGCGATTGCGAACCAGGGCATGTCTGGCCGGATCGTAGGCCAGTTGGCCCGCCGAATGCCCCTTTCGGGTTTGAGCCGCTTGCTTTTTTCAGGGTCTGACCTTCTGGGAAGCCTTCTTAGGGGGAGGTTGCACGTTCTCCTCGTCAAACGCGAGACGTTTCTTGTTGAGGACGGCCATCACGGCCTTTGCGTCCTCGGGCGTCTACACCAATTTCCACCAGTCAGGGGTCATTATCGGGTCTTGCTGGCGATCGCGATGGGAGACGGAGCGATGAGAGCTCATAGAGGCCTCGCGCCCATCGTGGGTGTCCAGATCTTGCCCGTTCAGGTTGGCTTGATTGCTTGCCATTGGTATTGATCAGAGATAAGATGGGTCTTCCTTCGAACAAAGTGATTTCGCAGGAATTGTCTCTTCCCACAGACGGCGCCAATTGTTGCACCCGGTTTGATTACCGGAGAACAAACAGTTAATTGTTTAAGAGCTCTGATCAATATAACGACAAAAGCAGTGAAAGACACACGATTTGATTACCCAGTTCGTCTTTGGAATAGACTACGTCTGGGGGCACCAAGCCTGGATTTGTACTGTATAATATATGCCTAGAGTACTAAGATTTTGATCCTTTACAGTGTGCATTACAAGTTATATTTATAGACACAAATATATGGCTACAGTCTTCGTGGGCTGATTAGGGCTTCCTTCCTTGCTCTGCAAGTCGCGCTCACGGATATGCTTTCCCTGGTTACATCCCGAGAAATCCGCCTCACCATAACTGCCCGAATCTTATCCATATTTATCTCTAACCGAAGTCGCGACTTCTTTGACCGCGATGTTCGATTCTTTCAAGTCACTCCGTGACTTCTTTGCTATGTCAAACCGCTAACGACCTTCCGAGACTTCAAAGTCGCCTCCCGCCTTGCTCCAGCTGGATGAAGTCGGATAACAAGCTAAACATGAGGTTGCCCAATCCCAAGCCTCCATTAGGTCGGGTTATTTCCCCGTACAACAACCTCATCTTAGTGGAAGGGTAGTTAGATAACCCGAGCGATTCATGGGGATAGGAGAGTCCTCGGACTTGGTCCCCAATAATAATGAATCAGACCCCTAGTCCTATAACGAGGCAATCCAAGACAAGGATGCAGATTCTTGACAAACTACAATGGAAGCTGAAATGGGTTCAATGGACCAAAATAAAGTGTGGGAGCTAGTCGAACCACTTAATGGAGTAAAACCCATTGGATGCAAGTGGGTATACAAGAGAAAGAGAGGACCGGCGGGAAGGTAGAGACCTTCAAAGCTAGACTTGTGGGGAAAGGGTACACTTAGAAAGAAGGGATCGATTATGAGGAAACCTTTTTGCCCATAGCCATGCTTAAGTCCATCCGTATTCTCTTGTCGATAGCTGTGCATTTAGACTTTGAGATCTGGCAAATGGATGTCAAGAAAACTTTCCTTAATGGAAGTCTTGAAGAAGAAATCTATATGCAATAATTCAAAGGCTTCATTTAAAAAGACCAAGAGCATCTGGTCTGCAAGCTCAAGAAGTCCATCTATAGACTGAAGCAAGCATCTCGTGCTTGGAATCAATGTTTTGATCAGGTTATAAAATCCTACATTTTTTATCAAAATGAGTTTGAAAGTTGTGTGTACAAGAAGCGTGTCGGAACTGTCTTGGTATTCTTGGTACTATACGTAGACGATATTCTGCTCATCGGGGACGATGAATAGGTATTGTCAGATGTAAGGGCATGGCTGTCATAACAATTTGATATGAAGGACTTAGTAGAAGTCGGTCACATCCTAGGGCTCAAGATCACTCGAGATCGCACGAAAATAATGATCGACTTATCGCAAGCTTCATACATAGACACTGTCTTGAAGCGATTCAGCATGCAGTATTCCAAGAAAGGTTTTGTACCTTTCAGACATGGAATCCATCTGTCCAAGGAAATGTGTCCTAAGACACAAAAGGAGATAGATGACATGAAGGGCATTCCTTATGCTTCGGCTGTTGAAAGCCTCATGTATCAATGTTGTGCACGAGATCAAATATCTGCTTTGCCGTTGGCATGGTGGTAAGATATCAGAGGAACCCAGGGAAAGAGCATTGGACTGTAGTTAAAAACATTTTGAAGTATCTGAAAAGAACTCAGGATAGAATGTTGGTTTATCAATCAGACAGTCTAATTCTCGTAGGTTATGTTGTGACCCCACCATGACAAGGCGACCATCCCAGGGCTACCAAAGAATGGAGCGACCAGCCTATGGCGAGCAGGCGACCACCTAAGCCTGGCCGCCGCAACCCGACGATTTCCCATAGAGTCGTTGTGCAAATATGGGATAAGATCAGAGGCATTTATGAAGGCAGATCCTGAAGGCATAATCGGGGAAAGTCCAACTAATGCCGAGAAGAAAGGGATCTGTTCCTATCCATCGAAGAACCCTAAAGGGCCGAGGGTTCCGACCCATGAAGAGAGAAAAACCTAGTTCACAGTCTATAAGTATACGTTATAATGCTCATTGTAAAGGATCGAAAATCTTAGATCTTAGGCAGATATTATAGTAAAATTCCTGGCTTGGTATTGCCCCCGGACGTAGCCGTCTTTGACGAACCGGGTCACCAAATTGTGCGTTCTCTCTTGTATGTATTCGTTATTGTTATTTTGTGAGTGATTGTTCATACGCTCGGATAATTCCAGCTATAATAATTTGGCGCCGTCTGTGGGAAACAACTCAATCGGATCCACAAATCAATAAAGAACTCACAAAGAGCAATGGCGCAGAACAACATCCTAATCACTAGCCTCGAGACCGATCCACGCGACGGAGCGAGGGCGTCCCTATCTTTGGAATCGATGCCCCTGCAGGTGGACGCTGCAGACGAGCAGAACTGGGCTCAGATCTTCAAGACTCCCGCAGAGATGAAGAACACTTGGGTATATTTGTGCAAGCGAAATCTAAACTTTGATGACGATGATGACGAGCAGCCCATTATCAAGGCCGCCCGCCCCGGGGCGGCGACCAAAGGAAAAGACCCAGCTGGGAGGGTAACTCGGCCTTAACCAAGCCATCTCGGCTTCGAAGGCTAACCGCTTCCCAAAAAGAGGGGATGAACAGAACCCATCATGTGGACAGACAACCTGAAGAGCCACGAGACATCTCGATTTTGGATCGACTAGGGGCCAACTAGGCCAACAACTCGGTCTTCAATTGACTAGGCAATAACTTAATGCAAAAAAGGCCAAACCCTGCAAAAGACGAGGCCAATTCCCACCCCTTAATCATGGTCAAATCGGGCGACCACCAGGGGAGGTTTAGGAATGAACCACGCATCTTAGCAATGAGTCAGCTCAGCACCAGCGACCACCGAGACGCTCGTGCAGACCAGCGAGATGCCGAGCTCATCGCCCTGAGGCAAACGGTCAGGTCCCTTAAGGAAAGAATGGACAACCAGTCCATCCCCCCCGGACTGGCGACACATATGGCCCTCCCGTTGTCGCCACTCAGCGCGACCATAGCGGCAGCCCCCACTCAGGCTAAGATCAACACCACCTCGATTGATTGATATGGCGGGGACTCCGACCCGAGGATGCATCTCACCAAGTATAACTCATACATGACTTCCGAAGGGGCTTCCGATGCGACCATGTGCCGACTTTTTCCCCTCACTCTGAACGAACAAGCACACAAGTGGTTCACATCCATCGCCCCTCAATCTATTAATTCCTTCGAGCAGTTGGGTGGCTCTTCATGGGGCACTTTGTGGCCATGGCACCCAGACCCGTAGGAAAGCAGGGACTGGTAAATGTCGAGCAGGGCGAGGACGAAACTGATAGGGCCTACCTGGAAAGACCCGACCGGCTCATCTTGGATGGGGAGCCGGTGGGCGACGAGGCCAAGATATTAGGCGCAATCGCGGGGCTAAAAAAAGGGAACTAAACTCTGGCGAAATGTGACCGCCAACTATCCAGTGACTTACACCGAGTTTAGGACCCGCGCAAGTGACATCATCAACACCATGGAACTCCTGGAGGACAGGATGGGAGAAGGGAAGAATTCGGCACCCCCAAAGACAGGCAGGAAACTAGGGCAATACAAGACCCCAGGCAACTTCAAACCGTTTGAAGATCCAGTGGCGGTCAAACTAATAGATGCTTTCGGCGTATCCCCCGGATACTTCTTCACTCAGATCAAGGACAAATGGTTACTCGGCGATCCCCGACCCATCAAAAAGAGCGACGGTAGGCAGAGCCCAGGAAAGTATTGCCACTATCACGAAATGGTCGGTCACAACACCAGTGAATGTCGCGACCTCCTAAAACAACTCTGGAAGCTCTATGAAGACGGAATGCTGCAAGAACACGTTAAGCGACCTCGGCACAAAGACAACCGTACTCACGATGGTGCACCATCTCAGCAGCACGAGGTCGCCAAGAAACATGGAGAGCAGAAGACTGGTCGACAGGCACCCCCCATGCCAGAACACCGGCGAGATGGTAATCTATACCTTATCGCCACTCGGGGCAGTGGGTGGTCTCTCCGTATCGACCTCGCTATCAAAGAGATACCAGTGAATGCCACCGCACAAGAAAGCAATCGGATCCAATTCAGATAACAAGACAAGGCGGGTATCGTGTACCCCAATGCCGACCCCCTGGTCATATCAACAAAAATCATGGGGGTGACAGTCAAATGACTACTGGTCGATAGCGGGGCATTTTGCAACATACTATTCAAGAAAACCTTCAACGAGCTCGGCGATTATCACAACTATCTTGAGCCAAGCGAACATCTGGTGAGAGGGTTTGGCGATGCCACCGTGAAGCCCCACGGGATCATACGTCTGGCGGTAGAACTAGTCTCCACTATAGATAGGGCCATTAGGGGCCACAAAGCTTTGTGATTTCCTTGTAATCGACCTGTCGTCGACCTTCAATGGTTTCCTCGGTAGACCTTTCGAACATGAATTCGAGGCTGCGTCCTCCACTTACTATTTTTATGTAAAATTCCCCACTTTAGATGGGGTGGTCGGTACCGTTAAGGGCGATCAGCTTGATGCAAGAGGATGTTCAACATATATCTGGTCTCATTTAAATTATAGCATACAAGAAATCGCAAACAATAAAAAAAACCCAATGATAATCAACCAAAATGAACAAATAAGCGAGGACCTCGAACCAAGACTTGGACCCGAGCCACACGAGTTCATTATCCAAGGAACAATCGATGACCCGAGGGGAGACCAACATCGAGCAACACTGGACGAAGATCTCAAAAGATCAATGTGGATCTAACCCGACAGGACTTGGAAGTCATAATCGGCTCTAAAATCTCGTCAAAACTAAGAGGACAACTGGTCGATTTTCTCAAAAAGAATTTAGATGTGTTCGCCTGGTCCCACAAGGATATGGTAGGAATCGACCCCGAGTTCGCCTGCCATCAGCTCAACATCGACCCTGGTAAAAAACCAGTCGCCTAAAAGAGGAGGAAATTGGGAGCCGAAAAATATGATGCATTGGCCGAGGAGATGAAGAAACTGCTCGACAATGAGTTAATCATGCAAGCTGACCAACCCCAGTGGGTGTCCAACGCTGTCCTGGTCAAGAAAGCTAACGGTACGTGGAGACTATGCATCGACTTCACCGATTTAAACGAAGCCTGTCCCAAAGATTTCTTCCCCATGCCTCATATCGACCATTTGATCGATAGTATAGCTGGGCATGAAATGATGTCCTTTATGGACGCATTCGCAGGCTACCATCAAATATCCATGCACAAAGATAACCAACAACATACCTCCTTCCTCACCGAGAAAAATATGTACTGTTGGAAGAGGATGCCATTCGGCCTCAAAAACGCCAGGGCTACGTACCTACGATTAGCAAACCAAATGTTCGCGGAGGAAATCAAGAAATCCATGGAGGTATACATAGATGACATAGTCGTCAAGAGTCTGAAAAAAGAAGATCATCTTGCCGATCTCGCCCGAGCATTCAACATCTTGAGGAAATTCAACATGAATCTCAACCCGAGGAAATGCAACTTCGGCGTGGAGCCATGTAAATTCCTCGGCCACTTAGTCAGCAAGCAGGGAATAGAGGCCAATCCAACAAAAATCAGGGCGATACTAGAGATGGGCAGCCCACGAAACCCAAAAGAAGCCCAGAAGCTCGCAGGAAGCCTGGCAGCCCTCAGCAGATTCATATCCCGCATGGGAGATAGGTGCAAACCCTTCGACACACTAAAGAAAGCCAAAAGCGAGTTCCAGTGGACAGAGGAGGCCCAAGCAGCTTTAGATGGCATCAAGAAGTATTTTGCCAACCCAAAGATACTGGCCAAACCCGTCCCCAGGGAAAAGCTCTTCCTCTACCTGGTCGCCTCCGAAATGACCTTAAGTTCGATCCTGGTACGAGCCAAAGGGCAAGACCACATGCCGATCTACTATGTAAGCCAGGCACTCAATGAGGCGGAACGAAGGTACCCCCCCTCAAGAAGCTCGCCTAAGCTCTCGTGATGAGCGTGAGAAAGCTACAACCATACTTTTTCGACCACCAGGTGGAGGTGTTGACCTCACTACCTCTAAGAAACGTGCTTCATCGCCCTGACAGGGCTGGGCACTGCATGAAATGGGCAATCAAAGTCGGCCAGTTCGGTGTCACGTACGCCCCTTGAACTGCCATCAAGGCACAGGCCCTGGTCGATTTCATGGTAGAACTCACCTTTCCGATGACCGCGCAGGAAGCGCCAGCAGGGTCCCCATGGGAGCTCTACGTGGATGGGTCAGCCACTCAAACCCGAGCCGGGGCTGGCATAATCCTGACTAACCCAGATGGACATTCCTTCCGGACGGCTATCATGTTCGATTTTCAGGCCACCAACAATGAAGCAGAATATGAAGCCCTAATTAGAGGGCTTGAAATGGCAATGGCCATGGGAGTGAAGAGGCTTAAAATACACACCGACTCACAACTGGTCGCGTGTCAAGTGTCGGGGGAGTATGAGGTTTGATGCGATTGAATGACCGCATACCAAGAAGTCGTCCGCAGCCTGCTCAAAAAATTCAACCAAGTATATGTGGAACTGATACCTAGGAATGCAAACTCCCAAGCAGATGCTTTGGACAGGCTAGCAACATCAGAAAGGCCGGCGGACATGAGAGACGTCACCATCATAAAACTAACTTTCACATCCTCCACACACACCCTGGTCGCCCTCACCGACCCAATGGATGTCAACCACGAGGATTTGGATGCCAATACTCGAATATCTAAAGACAGGACATCTGCCCGACAATAGGGTCGATGCCCGACAATTGCAAATGAGAGCGGCAAGGTATGTGATGTCGACGATAACTTATACAAGCGAGGCTTCAGCATCCCGCTACTCAGATGTGTGACATGGGCCGAGGGGCAAGCCATCCTGAGAGAAATCCACAAGGGCATCTGCATAAACCACGCGGGGGGCCAATCCCTAGCCCACAAGACCATCCGACAAAGATATTTCTGGCCAACGCTAAGAAGGGACGCTCTCGAATATGCAAAGACATGCCACCGATGCCAAATATTTGCCCCCTCAATCAAGGTATCCCCATAAGAGTTAACTAGCATTCTGAGTTTATGGCCTTTCGCAAAATGGGGAATCCACATCATCGGGCCCCTGCCCACTGCCCCAGGGACCGTACGGTTCGCCCTCGTTGTGGTCGACTACTTCACAAAATGGGCAAAGGCAGAAGCACTCGCAACGATCGACCAGGACAACGTGATAAAATCCATATGGAGAAACATCATTTGTCGCTTTGGCCTCCCACAAGCAATCGTAACTGACAACGGAAAGCAATTCGACGGCCTCAAGATCGACGCATTCTTCAGCAAATGGAAGATAACAAAGCTTTTATCCACCCCTTACCATCCGCAATCCAACTGGCAAGTTGAGGCGATCAACAAAATTATCAAACATACACTAAAAACATGACTTGAAGGGGGAAGGGCAAGTGCGCAAGCGAATTATCCGAAGTATTGTGTTATACAGAACAACATGCAGGACCTCCACGGGGGAAACACCCTATTCCCTCGCATTCGAGGCAGAGGTAGTAATCCCAGCAGAAGTCACCATACCTAGCCACCGAACAAGCAACGGAGCCTCAGACGGCAATGATATGGCGATGACGACTAGCTTAGACCTACTGGAAGAGAGAAGGATAGAAGCTAACCTAAATAATGCCAGCTACAAACGGCAAACAGAAAAATATTACAACTTGAAGGTCAAACTCCGGCAGTTCAAGAAAGGTGACCTCGTCCTAAAAAAGGTACTCAGAGTACCCAAAGGAGTATTTGGCCCTACCTAGGAAGGCCCGTTCAGAATATCCAAATGCCTGGCAAACGAAGCATACGGGATCGAAGACCCGGATGGCACACCGACACAATATCCCTGGAACACGGCCCACTTAAAGAAATACTACCAATAGGGGATAGCTGATAGCCTGTTTACTAGTTTGTCTATCACAATGTTGTAATAACTCATCGTTATTCCCTCGGAAATATTTTATAATAAATTATATTTTTGAAATGCCTTGAACGCTTTAGAATAAGTCAGCCAGGAACCATCCCAAATATGATCTGGATGACAAAGGTTGAGTCGGTAGAGTAGTCGCCGACCACCTGTGACAGGAAGCATCACTCGGAACTCACATCGGCAAGGTCATCATCGTGTTGGTCATCGGCCAAGCAGGATGACCTTCCTAAAGGAAACACCATAACACGACTAAGCCGAAGTTTAGACACATCGCATAAGATAAGACGACCAAAACACAGTCCAGATACATCGCACCGTATTCAAACGGCGATTAGGACATAGGCAAGACTCATAGTCGCCGGTGTATGTCCGAGTTTGCATGACCAACGTTCCATATGCAAAGCAAGAAACTCATACGTAAATGCACAGTTGAAGACAAGAAAATATAAAGATTCCATTCATTATATAAGGGCATGAAGGCCGAATACAAAAAGGGACCCGCATGCCACTTACAACTTCATACCCCGAGGGGCCATGCAAACATAAAAGAAAAACATTCAAAAGAAAGAGGTTCATACACAAACTTTCAGCAGAAAGGGAGGCACTAAACACCGTCCCCCGACCTATCCACCCTATCGACCACGGCCTAATCGCCCACCTGTTCCTCCCCCCCAACGACCTCTCCACCCTGGGCAGCCACTATCACCCCACTGCCTTCTACCGCCTCAGTCGGGGGCACAGGCGACGCAACAAGGTCGACATGCGCCTCCCCAGAGGAGCCTCCGGGGTCGGAGCCCCCGCCCAGTCGTGCCAACCTACTCGCTGGAGCCAAGAATGATAGGTCAACACCAAAATCGACCAAGTCCGCCACAGGCAGCACCACGTCGGCCTCGGGCGGGCAATCAGTGACAAAGGTCTTGAAATCTTCCACGAGCGCGGAGGCATCGACGAAAGGGTCGCAACGGAACACCTATTGGGGTTATACTTATTTCCCAACAACACCGCCCGAAGGATGTCTATGTAGGCGCTAATGTATGAGAAGATCCCCAGCACGGCGTCATCGGCGGCCCGGAGAGAAGCCTCCTTGGATATCTAGAAGTCGAGATCGCCGACCCAAGCTTCATAATCAACCGCCAAAGCATGGGTCTCAGTCAGCTGCCGAATAAGCTCATCAATCTGGCCCCAAAAAGTCACTAGCTCGAGACGGTGCGAGTCCCTCAGCACGCCGCTTGGTGTTCACATCCGCCACCTGCAAAGCCAATTCAGTCGACCGCTCCTGAGCAGCCTTCAGGTCAGCCTCCATCCGGGACATGGCCGCGGCCGCCTCCGCTAACTTTTTCTTCTGTTCTTCGAGGGCCGAACAGTAGGTCTCCAAGTCCTGGTCATTTTTCTCTACGACCCGCTCGAGGAACGTGGCCGTCTTCTGAGAATAAATCAGGGCGGTGTAGAGGTTATTCTCCTTGCTATTCGAGGAGGCAGCATGGTGGTCGTCCAGAGACCAGCACCGGGGCACGTCCCGAATAGAGTGTCTCATGTATCGAGGCCAATCAATCAAGACACCGATGATGGGAGGCATCTTCGACCAAAGATAATCGGCGACGGGTGGCGAGAAGTTCGCAAACCTAAAACAAAGTCGCCCAATTCAGAAAAATATAGGAACATAAGGGAAGAAACGATGGAGGTAATAAGGCGGAGAAACTTACGCCCCAGAGCGATCAACATCAAACCCCACGAAGGTGCGGTCGCTGGAAAATTGGCAACCAGGCGGGGGCGGTGGCATCATCGGTGGAGGACGGGCGGCTAGAATCAGCTCCCGCGGGGGAGCGCTCCCTCCCCCAAAAGCTCGTGGGGAGTGGTCGCCCGCACAAGCGCGTTTCCGTGTAGGGGAGCCTTCCGAGTGGGCTGGGCGAGCACCCTCTCGCCCCTCCTTGGTTTTTCTCTTCTCTTTTGAGCGGTCGGCCCAAGAAGACCCCCTGTCTCTACTACTCCGACCCCGTGGGACGAAGATGTGGGCAGCGCCGCGGACCCCATCCTAGAGAAATTGAGAGCAGGGTTCCGGCGAGAAGCCATCTGTTCAGCAGTCGGAGCAGTCGCCTGAACGGGTATGTGAGAAGCTACAAGAAAATGACCACAGTGATTAAAGACAAAATTCCCAAATTATGAAACCTCTATTAAAGGAAGGACACTTACGAAGATGGCCGGTTTTGCGGGGATACGTTTGTAAACCCCCCCACAATCTCTCGGAGGAAGAGTTATAGAGTTCAACGTGGCGAAATTCCCAGGGATAGTGGCGGTCTCAAAATCCCAGTTCATTTGCTTCTCGTCAGCAACAAGCAAACCTGCAAAAGAGAAGGAAAGTTAGATCAGTATTAGATCAGTACGGAGAGGATCGGTGTACCTTCAGAACGGAATCTTATGAGGAGCCCGCTCTTGGAAGTCAATAGGAATGGGGATCTCTAAGACGGACCCCGGAGGGGCAATTTGCCACGCTCCGCCCACAAACCACCATCGGGGATGCCAATTTTTAACCTTATTGACATTCCCCCACACGATCCGCCGACCAGGGCGATTTTTCAACGCATAGTGGCCTTCCTGGCCATGCTGGGCGATCAGCGACCAATAATAGTTCAGCTCCATGGGCATGGGTAGCCGGTAAAGACCAGCCTGGCCGAGCACGGTCAATGTCGCCAAAAGGTAGTGTTAGTGTTAGTGTCCTAGAGACAATCTATTGTAAGGACATAATACTCGATGATATTCAGTTTGACTTAATATTATAGTTCACTTAATATTAATATATGGAAATACACTTGTTTGAATATTATGTTTGATTGTTTGCATTTATTCATACGAGTTTTTCCATGAGTCATTGTTGTCATTGAGGTTGTGAGAACTCAGATAACTTAAGCATAATTCTCAAATAGCCCCGATCAAGGATCATCAAGAATGGGATATTGATGATACAATGGAGATTGGTGTGCGATCTGCATCATACTCTTAGAGAGTGTAGTAAGATCTCACTTACTACGAGATACTAGGTATCTCATAATGGATGCACAAATACCTTAGAGGGTATTGGTATACCCATCCGAGAAACCGTTTGACGTATTTCCACTATATGTGTCTACGGGTGTCTCGGTTAGTGGGAGCGATGAGACACTCCTTTGACTTGAGGTCAATACGCACAACATGTGTGGAGTGATGAACTTTGACCATGACCAACGCTTGCATCCTTCCATGGGTAGATACGGCTTGGATTGGGTTCATCACGAAGTGCGTGTGCGTGGTAGTTGAGCCAAGAATAGGATTCATTCCTCAATGTGGATTTAGAGAGAATAGTCATCTTCTCATCATAATTGGATCTATGTCATCGGTCGATGCACGTCAACTTAGACTTTGTGGCTAAGTGTGATATACATGATCAATTAGTGATTAGAGATAACATGATTAAGTTATTTGAATAGACACTTCATCATGTTCAAGACTTAATCGAGTATTCGCGAATGAAAGGAGGAAATCGTAATAGTCCATGTTTCAGTTACAGGTAGTTGCACGTTTCTCGCAACGTACCTCATATATTGAGAAAGTTTGATTTATTGTCTAGGGTTCAATTAAGACCGTTAGTTTGACTAATCGCTCGATATATGAGGGCATATGGGTCACACAACAAGTAGTTCCCTTTTACGGATTATAGTTGGTTGATTAAATGTTAAATTAGATTTAATATTTAATTTATGGAGAATTAATTAATAATAGATTAATTTAGAATTAATTATTATTAATGTTTAATTAAATTAGATTTAATTAAATAGAAATTCCCAATAATAATATATGGAATATTATTATAGCATTTAATATATATGGAATCAAATCGTAGAGATTTGATATACATGGAAATTAAATCCGTAGAGATTTCATATTTGGGAAATAAATTTGGGAGATTTATTTTACAAGATTAGGGATTTTATTTCCTAATCAGGTTAGCTTAAGATTTAAGCTGGACCCCTCCTTATATATATGAGCTCTTGGGAATTCACAAACAACGTTAATTCATATTTCTCCATAAAATCTAGAATAGGAATTTTCCTAGCAAATTCCGTCTCAGATTCAACTCTGGCAAATCTGTGCAAGTCCGTGAACGGGGATTACGTGGATACCATAGTAGAGAAATATGCGTACGATTTACTATAAGATTTCTCTTTATGTTTATACGTATTCAATTATGCAATTACGTGTTCGTTGTTGGTGAACTGTTTATTTCTTGCATGTATTATGTGTTTAAGTGCCTCTAAATTCCAACAGGTAGCTCCATCCATTCGGAGTAATTTGCGTCGGGGCAAGATGCCAGGCCGCCAAGAGATGAGAGATCGTCGGATGGAGCGGAAAGCGTAGGCCTGTGTCCATAACTGCCTCATGAATGGCGACCATACCCTCTGGAGGCTGGTCGACTCTCTCAGACCCCTCCGGACGATAAAAGAATACATCATTTGGGGTCTCATACTTGCGGTGAGCGGCGTTCAGGTCGGCATCCGACATTACGGAATGGTACTTTTCATCATTAATGAAAAACTTGGACTTGGTCGCAGCACGGATCGCAAGGCGGAGTGGTCGGGATGTTGGAGCCCGGCCCAGTAGGCCTAATAGTTAAAGTAGTCAGGATGATCATAGTCGGGGCGAGCAGAGGTCTCCGGCTCCTCAAACGGGCCATCCCGAGGGGCCCCCACACCCCGCTCCGGCATGAGAACTTCCAGGTCATCAAGAGAACTAAACACTTCGGGGTCAATCGGAGGGTTTTCCCCGGTAAGACGAGAGGGACCCATGTCACCAGAAAAGACCCCGCCGCTCGACACTCCGGCTGATAATACTTCCCTCACCGGAGAATCCACCCCCGCTGGAGTGGCGAATGAAGACTCCCCCTCCTCGTCGACCAGGCCCAGACAGCCACCAGGAGACAGAGACATAGTACAAAGAGTGAAATAAGGGAGAAGGAAAGGCTGCACTTACCAGAAGAAGAAGTGTTGTGCAAAGCGCTGGAAAAGTGAAGGTCAATTACTTGCAGGGAAACACTCGAGAAGGCAAAGGTCATAAGGTCTGAAACGGAGGGGACGATTTATAAGAGAAGACGGGGACCCGGATGTAAATATGTTTTTCAAAAGTGGGGGTAGATTTGCCAAATCCCTGAAGATACGGGCGTGTGACGACCGCGCGCCATCATGACCTGCAGAGTAGCGTCATCATCTGTCTTTTCGAGGAAACGGTTGGGCTTTTTAGGGCCCACAGACAGGCGCCGCCCTAGGCATTGGAGACCACGAACCAGGCGGACCAGGGACCATCTCGCTAGCGACCTGGGAGGCAATTGTTGTGGTCCCGCCATGACTAGGCGACCATCCCAGGTTGACCAAAGAATGGAGCGACCAGCCTATGGCGAGCAGGCGACCAACTAAGCCTGGACGCCGCAACCCGACAATTTTCCATAGAGTCGTTGTGCAAATATGGGATAAGATCATGGGCATTTATGGAGGCAGATCCTGAAGGCATAATCGGGGAAAGTCCAACTAATGCCGAGATTCACGCCGAGAAGAAAAGGATCTATTCCCAGCCATCGAAGAGCCCTTCCGGCCCATGAAGATGTTAGTGTTGGTGTCCTAGAGATAATCTATTGTAAGGACATAATACTCGATGATATTCAGTTTGATTTAATATTATAGTTCACTTAATATTAATGTATGGCAATACACTTATTTGAATATTATGTTTGATTGTTTGCATTTATTCATGCAAGTGTTCCCATGAGTCATTGTTGTCATTGAGGTTGTGAGGACTCAGATGACTTAAGCATGATTCTCAAATAGTCCCGATCAAAGATCATCAAGAATGGGATATTGATGATACAATGGAGATTGGTGTGCGATCTGCATCATACTCTTAGAGAGTGTAGTAAGATCTCACTTACTACGAGATACTAGGTATCTCATGATGGATGCACAAATACCTTAGAGGGTATTGGTATACCCATCCGAGAAACCATTTGATGTATTTCCATTATATGTGTCTACGGATGTCTCGGTTAGTGGGAGCGATGTGATACTCCTTTGACTTGAGGTCAATACGCACGACATGTATGGGATGATGAACTTTGACCATGACCAATGCTTGCACCCTAACCATGGGTAGATACGGCTTGGATTGGGTTCATCACGAAGTACATGTGCGTGGTAGTTGAGTCAAGAATAGAATTCATTCCTCAAAGTGGATTTAGAGAGAATACTCATCTTCTCATCATAATTGGATCAAAGTCATCGGTCGATGCACGTCAACTTAGACTTTGTGGCTAAGTGTGACATATATGATCAATTAGTGATTAGAGATAACATGATTAAGTTATTTGAATAGACACTTCATCATGTTCAAGACTTAATCGAGTATTCGCAAATGAAATGAGGAAATCGTAATAGCTCATGTTTCAGTTACAGGTAGTTGCACGTTTCTCGCAACGTACCTCATATATTGAGAAAGTTTGATTTATTGTCTAGGGTTCAATTAAGACCGTTAGTTTGACTAATCGCTCGATATATGAGGGCATATGGGTCACACAACAAGTAGTTCCCTTTTACGGATTATAGTTGGTTGATTAAATGTTAAATTAGATTTAATATTTAATTTATGGAGAATTAATTAATAATAGATTAATTTAGAATTAATTATTATTAATGTTTAATTAAATTAGATTTAATTAAATAGAAATTCCCAATAATAATATATGGAATATTATTATAGCATTTAATATATATGGAATCAAATCGTAGAGATTTGATATACATGGAAATTAAATCCGTAGAGATTTCATATTTGGGAAATAAATTTGGGAGATTTATTTTACAAGATTAGGGATTTTATTTCCTAATCAGGTTAGCTTAAGATTTAAGCTGGACCCCTCCTTATATATATGAGCTCTTGGGAATTCACAAACAACGTTAATTCATATTTCTCCATAAAATCTAGAATAGGAATTTTCCTAGCAAATTTCGTCTCAGATTCAACGCTGGCAAATCTGTGCAAGTCCGTGAACGGGGATTATGTGGATACCATAGTAGAGAAATATGCGTACGATTTACTATAAGATTTCTCTTTATGTTTATACGTATTCAATTATGCAATTACGTGTTCGTTGTTGGTGAACTGTTTATTTCCGCTGCGCATGTATTATGTGTTTAAGTGCCTCTAAATTCCAACAGGTAGCTCCATCCATTCGGAGTAATTTGCGTCGGGGCAAGATGCCAGGCGGCCAAGAGATGAGAGATCGTCGGATGGAGCGGAAAGCGTAGGCCTGTGTCCATAACCGCCTCATGAATGGCGACCATACCCTCTGGAGGCTGGTCGACTCTCTCAGACCCCTCCGGACGATAAAAGAATACATCATTTGGGGTCTCATACTTGCGGTGAGCGGCGTTCAGGTCGGCATCCGACATTACGGAATGGTACTTTTCATCATTAATGAAAAACTTGGACTTGGTCGCAGCACGGATCGCAAGGCGGAGTGGTCGGGATGTTGGAGCCCGGCCCAGTAGGCCTAATAGTTAAAGTAATCAGGATGATCATAGTCGCGGCGAGCAGAGGTCTCCGGCTCCTCAAACGGGCCATCCCGAGGGGCCCCCACACCCCGCTCCGGCATGAGAACTTCCAGGTCATCAAGAGAACTAAACACTTCGGGGTCAATCGGAGGGTTTTCCCCGGTAAGACGAGAGGGACCCATGTCACCAGAAAAGACCCCGCCGCTCGACACTCCGGCTGATAATACTTCCCTCACCGGAGAATCCACCCCCGCTGGAGTGGCGAATGAAGACTCCCCCTCCTCGTCGACCAGGCCCAGACAGCCACCAGGAGACAGAGACATAGTACAAAGAGTGAAATAAGGGAGAAGGAAAGGCTGCACTTACCAGAAGAAGAAGTGTTGTGCAAAGCGCTGGAAAAGTGAAGGTCAATTACTTGCAGGGAAACACTCGAGAAGGCAAAGGTCATAAGGTCTGAAACGGAGGGGACAATTTATAAGAGAAGACGGGGACCCGGATGTAAATATGTTTTTCAAAAAGTGGGGGTAGATTTGCCAAATCCCTGAAGATACGGGCGTGTGACGACCGCGCGCCATCATGACCTGCAGAGTAGCGTCATCATCTGTCTTTTCGAGGAAACGGTTGGGCTTTTTAGGGCCCACAGACGGGCGCCGCCCTAGGCATTGGAGACCACGAACCAGGCGGACCAGGGACCATCTCGCTAGCGACCTGGGAGGCAATTGTTGTGGTCCCGCCATGACTAGGCGACCATCCCAGGTTGACCAAAGAATGGAGCGACCAGCCTATGGCGAGCAGGCGACCAACTAAGCCTGGACGCCGCAACCCGACAATTTTCCATAGAGTCGTTGTGCAAATATGGGATAAGATCATG
Organism: Stenogyne calaminthoides; assembly: GCA_037126765.1. Lineage (NCBI taxonomy): Eukaryota > Viridiplantae > Streptophyta > Magnoliopsida > Lamiales > Lamiaceae > Stenogyne > Stenogyne calaminthoides. The sequence continues at coordinate 41,212,533 of JBBCBC010000001.1, read as the reverse complement.
GGCATTTATGGAGGCAGATCCTGAAGGCATAATCGGGGAAAGTCCAACTAATGCCGAGATTCACGCCGAGAAGAAAAGGATCTATTCCCAGCCATCGAAGAGCCCTTCCGGCCCATGAAGATGTTAGTGTTGGTGTCCTAGAGATAATCTATTGTAAGGACATAATACTCGATGATATTCAGGTTTGATTTAATATTATAGTTCACTTAATATTAATGTATGGCAATACACTTATTTGAATATTATGTTTGATTGTTTGCATTTATTCATGCAAGTGTTCCCATGAGTCATTGTTGTCATTGAGGTTGTGAGGACTCAGATGACTTAAGCATGATTCTCAAATAGTCCCGATCAAAGATCATCAAGAATGGGATATTGATGATACAATGGAGATTGGTGTGCGATCTGCATCATACTCTTAGAGAGTGTAGTAAGATCTCACTTACTACGAGATACTAGGTATCTCATGATGGATGCACAAATACCTTAGAGGGTATTGGTATACCCATCCGAGAAACCATTTGATGTATTTCCATTATATGTGTCTACGGATGTCTCGGTTAGTGGGAGCGATGTGATACTCCTTTGACTTGAGGTCAATACGCACGACATGTATGGGATGATGAACTTTGACCATGACCAATGCTTGCACCCTAACCATGGGTAGATACGGCTTGGATTGGGTTCATCACGAAGTACATGTGCGTGGTAGTTGAGTCAAGAATAGAATTCATTCCTCAAAGTGGATTTAGAGAGAATACTCATCTTCTCATCATAATTGGATCAAAGTCATCGGTCGATGCACGTCAACTTAGACTTTGTGGCTAAGTGTGACATATATGATCAATTAGTGATTAGAGATAACATGATTAAGTTATTTGAATAGACACTTCATCATGTTCAAGACTTAATCGAGTATTCGCAAATGAAATGAGGAAATCGTAATAGCTCATGTTTCAGTTACAGGTAGTTGCACGTTTCTCGCAACGTACCTCATATATTGAGAATGTCTGATTTATTGTCTAGGGTTCAATTAAGACCGTTAGTTTGACTAATCGCTCGATATATGAGGGTCTATGGGTCACACAACAAATAATTCCCTTTTACGGATTATAGTTGGTTGATTAAATGTTAAATTGGATTTAATATTTAATTTATGGAGAATAATTAATAATAAATTAATTTGGAATTAATTATTATTAATATTTAATTAAATTGGATTTAATTAAATAAGAATTCCCAATAATTATATTTGGAATATAATTGTAGGATTTAATGTATATGAAAATCAATCGTAGAGATTTTCATATAAGGGAATTAAATCCGTAGAGATTTTATATGTGGGAAATAAATCTTAGAGATTTATTTAAATAAAGATTAGGAATTTTATTTCCCAATCAGGTTAGCTTAAGATTTAAGCTAAGCCTCTCCTATATATATGAGCTCTTGGGAATCCATAATACGGTTGTTCAAATTTCTCCATAAAATCTAGAATAGGAATTTTCCTAGCAAATTCCGTCTCAGATTCAACGCTGGCAAATCAGTGCAAGTTCGTGAACGGGGATTACGTGGATACCATAGTAGAGAAATATGCATACGGTTTACTGTAAGATTTCTCTTTATGTTTACACGTACTTTAATTATGCAATTATATGTTCATTGTTGGTGAACTGTTAATTCCGCTGCGCATGTATTACGTGTTTATGTGCCTCTAAATTCCAACAGAAGAGAGAAAAATCTAGTTCACAGTCTATAAGTATACGTTGTAATGCTCATTGTAAAGGATCGAAAATCTTAGATCTTATGCAGATATTATAGTAAAATTCCTGGCTTGGTATTGCCCCCGGACGTAGCCGTCTTTGGCGAACCGGGTCACCAAATTGTGTGTTCTCTCTTGTCTACATTCGTTATTATTATTTTGTGAGTGATTGTTCATACGCTCGGATAATTCCAGCTATAACAGGTTACACGGACTCAGATTTCCAATCAGACTTAAATTCCAAAAAATCTACCTCGGGTAGTGTGTTTTGCATGGGAGGAGAAGCCATGACATGGAGAAGCGTTAAGCAGAAATGCATCGCAGATTCTACCATGGAAGCCGGAATACGTAGTTGCTTGTGAAGCAGCGAAAGAAGCAGTTTGTTCAAGAACTTCTTAGTGGACTTGGATGTAGTTTCTAATTTGCCCAGCACTATCACGGTCTACTGTGATAATGTCGGAGCAGTTGCAAATTCAAGGGAACCAAGAGCCCACAGGCCAGCAAACACATAGAAAGAAAATAACATCTTATACAAGAAATCGTTAAGAGAGGAGACATAGAGGTGGCAAAGATCACGTCAGAAGATAACCTAGCAGATCTATTCACAAAGGGTCTGCCTCAGAATACATTCGAGAGACATGTGGAAGGAATGGGTGTCAAGAGTGTTGCCAATCTGCTTTGAGTATAAGTGGGAGAAATGTTATTAGGTTCGTGTAGGTGACATTAGATGTCACGTAGAACACGAGACGTGTTGCAGTATACTTAAAAGCATACTTTAAGTATAAGTGGGAGATTGTTGGGGTTATACTGGAAAGTATGCTTTTTACTTTGTATAACCAAACTGAATTTCTGTCTTATTTACTGAAATTAAATTATTTATCGATGTTGCTTATAATATGATTGAATGTTATATATATTTACTGCGTAACTGTTCCATACATAGTACATATTACATTGTAGTTAATGTGATGATACCAGATCACAGAAGATCACATTAACAACTACTTGTAAACAAGTACAAATTCACAACCTAGATGGAAATGAACAAACCATCGTGAAAGATTGAAGTGTAAGGCTCATATATATATTTACAAGGAAGTGTAAGACTCAGATTGACTTGTCTTGACCAAGAGATTACACTAGCGCATTCTGATGCACTGAATAGGACCTACATAGAGGATAAACTCTTCTGTACTAACTTATGGGATGAAGAGTTAGACCTCAGTGATTGTTGATTTCTTAATCTCTGTCACTTAATAAGGATTGTGTATGATTAATAATTATTGCTTTGACTTATGCTGGGAAGAGAATCATTGCGACTTCGATACCTTATATCTTGGGCAATAATATTAATTACATGACGATTGCTAAATTAATACAGAGAATCGTGTGCTTGGAAAGTCTTGCGTGATTTGTCCCCTTGGTGGGCTCAGAAGTTTTATCATACCAAATCTTGCAAGTGGAATTTGTTTCCAGTATGGATAATAATGTTGAGTTGTTCTTACTCCAAGGAAAAAGATATTAATTAATATAAAACTTTTTAGTGGCTTGAATTAATTAATGGACTAGATAATCTTAAACATATGAAATAATAGCCGGGAGCCATATTACAGTAATATGGGTTAAGATGGATAGTGCAATATTAATTATGTAGTGAGATTAATTAATATTAATGGGCTTGAATAATATTGTGGCTCAATATTGATAATTCAAGGTCCATTGGAAGGTCTAATCTTAATTCTCCTAAAGACCCCTTTAGTAGCCCAAAGATAAAGTCCAATAACTGAAAAAGGTGTTTAAAATAAAAAAAATATTATTGCCTAATTTATTTCCTATTTTTTTCGAAAATAATAAGGAGGAGAGAGAAGATTTTCTTGATTTTCTTGGAAAGATTTTATGGAATAAATATTCTTGGAATACAAGTTTATCCCATAAATTCAAGAAAAGTCAAATATCTTATTCTTCCTTATTTATGTGACATTTTCGAAAAAAATTTATAGAAAGGGGAAGAAAAGATATTTTGTGAATATTATGGAAATAGAATATATGAGATATATTCAAGATTGTATCTTGGAAAGATACAAAGAAATTTTCTAACCCTAATATGCCACAAAATCCTCCCCAAGATCTCTATATATATAGGGGATGAATTTTTCATCCCCAAAGATAATTCCATGTATTGTAAAAATTAGAAATCCACAAAGGTGGTGCAACATAATTTTTTATTTTCCTTTTGTTAATTGTTTGTGAGCATCCTGCCAACGGATTATTGGACAAGGACGTGAGAATACTAAAGAAGGACTTTGGGTTTGTTCGTTGAACGGGTACTTATCTTCTCCGCGTTTAATCCGCCAAAAGGTACGATGTACGTAACTCCTAGAATTCCGCATGTGTAGGATTTACGTGGCAATTTTGTACGCATGATATGTTGTTGTGATTTAATTATTATTTGAATTAATATAGGATTAATTCATGCTAGTGTTATTATTAAATTAATTTAAATTTGTACTTAAATTACACCTCGAATAGATCCGAGCACCCTATTTCCCAACAAGTGGGCCTCCACTTTTGAAGCCCGGCCCTAGGCGGGAGATCCGAGCCACCGGGCCAAAATGACCTTTTTTATAATATTTTTTAAATATTAAGAGTAATTTTCAAAATAATATGGTTTCCCTTTCAATTTTTTATACATCGAAAAGTCCTCATATTGCATCAAATAAATTATAGATTTAATCTAGATAACTGATAAAAGGTCTAGAGGGAGCAAATCTAAACAAATAAAAAAAATAATGTCTTTTAATATGAAACATCTATTGTCAAGATCTCATAAATAACACAAGCCAAGTGAAACTACACTAAAACTCATCATAATTATTGTTGGTCCCGGTGTAAACGAGTCTTACACGTGTGTGGGGGGGAATACACGTGTTCAATGATTTTTAAAACCTTTTCTTCACTGAGGTCAGATGGGTCAGGTTATCCTGATATTTTTGCCCTGAGAAGCACAAATCGCCCTGAGTCAAAGTCTACTGAGACAATGATCCTGAGCAGCTTTCAGAAGCTTCAGATTAGCCCAACTGATCCTGAATTTATCAGAGATCCTGAGAAGCTTGGATCAGATAATTATCTTATTGAACACTCAGTAGAGTTAGTTCAGTTTGGTAACTATCTGATCTAGCTACTCAAGTGTGCGGAATGGTTGGCCCTAAGTTTATACTCGTTTTAGCTTTGCTGAAAATCTTCTTCCTTTAATGAAACAGTGATTAAGACAGTTATCAATTTATGCAAATTCAGTGGATTGATTCCAACTGAGTATCAGTGAAATATGCTTTCAGTGAAAATCATGCAACAGATAAAATGCAGTACAGAAAGCAAACAAACACAGCAATTATAGTGGTTCAGAGACTCAAGCTCCTACGTCCACTCTCTCTGATCTTCAGAGAAATTCCTTAACCACTTCCTAAAGCTTTCAGGCTAACTCACTGTAGCTTACTCACTTTTCTACCTTGAGTTTTCTGGCTGACTCACTGCAGCTTACTAACTCAAACACACACATGTGTTCAGACTACCACAAGTAGCTTACTAACTTCTTCTCTAGAGTTTTCTGGCTAACTCACTGTAGCTTACTAACTCTTTACAACTCTAACTCACCAACAAATCACACACACTCAAACTACCTTATCAAAGGGTTTGGGTTTGGGTTGGTTTCCAACTAGGGTGAGATATCCTTTTACAATGAATACATATGCAAAGGATAGGATATCTCTCTAAGCTTAGGATATAACTTATCAAGTCTAGGCTTAGTAAAATGAGCTCTCTCCATGTGAAACACTTGGGAAATTCTAGGGTTTTCGAGTCCTTCAATTTACAAGAATACGAATGAGCTCTTGAGTTGCTTGAAATTTCTCGTGACCTTTTAATGTAGAAGGTCACTGGTATTTATAGGCGACTTCTCCAAAGGTTACTCTTGAAAAACTATCCATTGGAAGAGATAGCATCAAGGGTTTCCTCTTCTTGTTATTGATGAACGGCTATTTTTAGGGTTTGAACACTCCCTTGCATGTTTTAGGAAATATGCAGCCATGTAGCCAATCACCAATTTTTGCAGTCTTGAACATAGTACTACTGACAAAATTCAGGGTCTTGTCGCTTTCAGTGTCAGTGAAGTACAGTGTTGTCTTCCTCTGATTGGTTCTTGTCTTCAGTGAATGTAGACAAACAAAACAGCTCTTTTAGGTCAATCTCTCTGAATGAGACAACCTTAAACAACACTAAGACTTAGTTCATTTTATCTGCATATGAATGTTTTGGGCAATATATAGTTTTCTGAATATGTTCATTATCCTCAGTTTTACATGTATTCAGATAGATATTTCTTCAGTGCCTCTGAACATTCAGGTCTTTACTGAGTATTCAGTAACTTCTGAGTCTTCATTGTCCTTTGAGTCTTCAGTTCTTCAGACACTTCAGTATCTTCTGTGTACTCAGGTTATATCTGAATCACTCAGGTTTATCTGAATTCTTCAATATCTTCAGGATCTTCAGGGTCTTCAATATCTTCAATATCTAACCTGATCTATATCTGCTGACTATACATTGTGCAAATATCTTCCTGAACATTCCTATACTGAAACCTGACTCAGACTATCAAGATTATCCTGAATGTCATACTCATGGTTTTGGGATCTAATCAAAACTTCTTTATTAAATTCATCTCCCAACAATTTCCCCCTTTTTGATGATGCCAAAATCATCTTGTTACATTTGAGAAAACCTAACTTATACTCAGGTTTCAGTTAACCAAAAAATTTCAACAATTTTCAATCAGGTATATCAAAGTAAATAAGGACATGTAAGAAGATAATGAGATATTATCTTTGAGTGCAGAAGATAAAATTTTCATTGATCAGTGGATAAGCATTACATCTTGCAATGAAAGCAAAAAGACATAACCATAAAGATTACACATCTTCAGTCTTCAATCTTCTTCCACCTCATCATCAGGAACATCCAAGTTGAACATTCCATAGTACCTTTTCTTCAGCTCGTCCCTCTTCTTGATGATCTCAGGTTGGCTTCCTGTTAGTCCCAACGGAGCAGCATATTCAGCAACTTCCTTGGCAATAGCAGCTTCATTAATGACTCATGTGCTGAATCTGGGAGCTAGGTACTTGTATTGACCCGGAGCTTTCAAAGGTACATTATTATGATCAGCTAAGTTTATCCACTTCTAAAGATATTCAGGATAGAATGTCAGCAGATATTCTAAGAAAGCTTCATCTCTGTCAGGGCATCCTCCTCTCCACTCTTGTAGGACATCATGGCTAAACCAGAAGGTTCTCTTAACCTCTTCCCAAGCATCATTGATCTGGAGTGGCATCCATTTATCAATGTGCGGCCATTTTTGAATTCTGGTTTGTTCTCTTGATTTGCCCCATCTCTTCCCCATGAAACACGAGCTTTCCTCTTCCTTTGTTCTTCTTCTTTTCTTCTTCTTCCAGTAGCTCTTGCCCTAATCTGGACATTGCTGTCTCTTTTCTTTTTTCAAAGACGGAGGGCAATAAGCTTGTTGTGCCAATCAAAGTCTTTCACTTGGGCACATGTATCGTAAGTACCAAATCCCTCTTGGAGCAGTCTCTCTGACTCAGCTTCAGCTTCCATTTGAGTTTCAGATTCCTCAGGTTCAGAGAAGTCCATAACTAGCTTCCTTTGGATTGGTTTTGAGATTTTCTTCTTTTTGCTCTTAGCTTCCACAAATGCTACTGATTTTCTTTTTCAGCCCTTTTAGGATCGGCGGTCTCCTTCTGACATGGCATGGAGAAGATCAAGGGCTAGTTTGGTCTGTCTCTTCTCTGATCTCCTCAAGATCATTACCTCCTGAGTTGTCTCTCTATCAATCTGGAAGAACTCAGTGTCTTCTGGCTCTACTGATTTCAGCTTCTCAGTTTCTTCAATTTCCTTTAGAGTCTTCAGGACATGCTGAGCCTTGAGTTCCTGCTGAGCATTTCTTTCCAGGGTGTTCCACAAATACCCATCTAACTTATACTTTGTGGAGTGAGCTGTCATTTCCCCCTTTTTGGCATCATAGATTGGAAGGATCTGGGAAAGTGTAGCATCCATGTGAAACTGTTCTTTGTTGATAGCCCTTATCTCACCAGCTAGAACATCTAACTCATCATCCATTCTCCTTAGAACATTCTTGGCAACAGAAACTTCATCAGAAAGTGGTCTAAACTGTTGGGCAAGAACTCCATTCATTAGTTATGTCATCTTGGTCATGAGTAATGAGCTCATGTCCTCAACAGCTGACTTAATCATCTCCTCATTCTTCTCAGCTAATTTCTTTTCAAGATAGGCAGTCCTCTCAGTGTATTTGGCATTCAGTTCTTCAAAAATTTCCTTGGACACTGCACCCATCTGAGTTTCTAAAGCAGTAATCTTATCAGTGACTTCCCCCTGAACTGCTTGAAGTTCTGTAGATGTGCTCAGTTTAGCCATGTGTTGAACTTGATCATGCAGAGCAGCATCCATCTTTTTGAATTGATCAGCCATCATTGATTCCATCTGAGTGAAACTGTCATCAGCTCAACTTTCTTCAATTCCTCCAAGACTGGAGTCAGATCAACTATTTGAGCTTGAGATGTATAGCTCGATTGAGCCTCAGTCTGCATACCACAATCAACAAACTTAATGATAGGAACTTCAGTAATTTTGGCATAATGAGTTATAGTGCCAAATGGTACCTGAAGTGGTCTATCTTCAGTTTAAGGATTAGCAGTGATAGCAACTGGCATGACCTTCTCAGCCTGAGTATTTCTCTGTTCAGGTTCAGGTCCTTTTTATCCATCTACATCCTTATCTTTCTCAGCTTCCTTCGCACTCCCTTCTCCTTGTTCACTGGGTTTCCTTTCAACAATTTTCTTCTTGACTAGGTCATCAAAGTCTGAGACCTTCATCCTGAGTTTGGTCTTTCTGAATCCTGAGAATTCAGTAAGAATTGCAGTTTTCTCAGCCCACCAATCTTCTCCTCTGAATGAAGCGATATTCAGCATTTCTGGTAGGGCTTGATTCAGGATGTACACAGTTGTCCTGAGTCTGATAAATAGATCCTGAAGGTCAGGGAACTCTGAGAGTTCAGGATATCTATCAAGAACAAATCTTTCTCCCTTTCCTCTCCACTCAGCTTCTTCGAGTTCTCCTTTCTGAGGTGGTGGAGGGACAGTTGTCTCATCGGGCTGAACAAACTGTAGGGCTAATGGATCAAGGAACGGTTCAGTGAGAAGAGCATCTAGATTCAGTATCTCCTGGGGTTCATTTGTTGGGATTATACTGGAAAGTATGCTTTTACTATGTATAATCAGACTAACTGAATTTCGGACTTATTTATTGAAATAAATTGTTTATCACTGATGCTTTAAATATGATTGAATGTTACATATATTTACTGCATAACTGTTCATTAAATAGTACGTGTTACATCGTAGTTAATTTAGTGATACCAAGATCACAGAAGATTAAATTAACAGTTCCTTGTAACTAAAAGTACACCATTCACGACCTAGATGGAAATGAAGAATCCATCTTGAAAGGTTGTGGTGTAAGGCTCAAATTGGTTTGTCTTGACCAAGAGATTACACTAGTGCATGACTGATGCATTGAAGAGGACCTACAGGAGGATAAATTCTTCAGAACTGAACTAGGAAGAATTAGACCTCAGTGGTTAGTTGTTTCTTAATCTTCGTCCCTTAAATAGGATTGCTTGTGGTTAGTAACTATTGCTTTGACTTATGATGGGAAGAGAATCAGTGAGATTCAATAACCTATATCTTGGGCAATATTATTGGTCACATGCGATTGCTAAGATTTAATACGGAGAATCGTGTGCAAGTACGCTTGTTCGATTTGCCCCCTTGGGAGGTTCATAAGGTTTATCATACCAAATCTTGCAAGTGGAACTAGTTTTCGGTATGGATAATAATGTTGAATCGTTCCTTTACCAAGGATAAAAGATATTAATTAATAGAAAGTTATTTCAGTGGCTTGAATTAATTAATGGGCTAAATAATCTTAAATACGGAAAATAATAACCGGAAGTCATATTAACTATAATATGGGTTAAGATGGATAGTGCAATATTAATTATGTAGTGGGATTAATTAATATTTGTGGGCTTGAATAATATTGTGGCTCAATATTGATAATTCAAGGTCCATTGGAAGGTCCAATCTTAATTCTTCTAAAGGCCCCCCAAGTAGCCCAAGATAAAGTCCAATAACTGAAAAAGGTGTTTAAAAATAAAATAAATTTGTTGCCTATTTTTCCTTGTTTTTTCGAAAATTATGGATAAAAGGGGAGAAAGATTTTCTTTGAATTTTGTTATGGAATGAAGATATGTATTCTTTGAATACAAGATTATCTCATTAAATTCAAGAAATCTCCCACTTGGTTATTCATAATGAGTGTTTCGAAAATTTTGAAATATAAAGGGCAAGAAAGATTTTCTTGATTTTCTTGAAAAGATATTATGGAAGATATGTATTTTTTGAAATACAAGAATATCTCATAAATTCAAGAAGATCCAAATCTTGGAATCTTGGACCCTAAATTTCGAAAATTCCATAATATGGTGAGGTGGGATTTTTTTGGAATATTTTAATTATGGGAAAAAGAATATAGAAGATATATTCAAGATTTCTTGGAGATCAAGAAAAGATTTTCCCACATTGTTTTTCTACACTAAAAATCGCCCACCACCCCATCTATAAATAGGGGATGATTTTTTCATTCCCAGGTGCAATTCCATGTGCTGAAAAAATTAGCAAATCCACGAAAGTGGTGCAACAAAGTTTATTTTTTTTCCTTTTGTTAATTGTTCTCGAGTATCCTTCCACCGGATTGTCGAGCAAGGACTAGGGAATACTTGGGAAGGAATTTTGGTGTGTTTTCATATACAAGACCATTGTCATTCCAAGAGGTAAGTTCACGTAAACTCGTAGTATTTCCGCATGCGTAGGATTTACGTGAATTGTTTATATGCATGATTTGTTGTTGTAATTATTATTTGAATTAATATGGGTTAATTCATGCTAGTAATAATTGTTAGAATTAAATTTGTATTTAAATATTCATCCCGAATAGATCCGGGCAAATAATTCCCCAACAACTGGTATCAGAGCCTCGGTTTTGGGCTCTGAATTTTAAATTGTAATTTAATTCGCTGTCATTAAATTTGAAATTGGATAGTAGAATTGCTAGATCTTTTTTGCAGGTATCCAATTGTCATGGAATTTAATGTGTTTAATTTATGTATGCATATAAATTGTGGTTTTTTAATTCGATTCGTTCGGATTTGTTTTGCCTCGTGAGAAAATCCACGAGTAGATTAGTATTTATTTGATTTGATCAATGTAATAGACTAGTCTAGATCTAGGTTTATTTATTTTGTAAATAAATTGTAACCTCATCGGAAACGGAGCCCAAGATGAAGAATTAAAAGACGGGATCCAAAACCGGGCATAGGCAGTGTGCGTAGCGCGAAACGTGCCAAGGGAGGCACCTGTGGCGATCGCGGACGCTTGCGTATGAGCGCATAGGGCGTAAAGCGGCGAGGGGAAGCGCGACGCGGATCCGACGGCGGCAGCGCGTGGGCGTGTGGAACCGCCTAAGCGACTTGGCGACGGCGAGACGGGCGATGCAGCGGCGATGACGGGCGACGCGAAAGCGGGCGGCGCGGCGACCGCGGGCGAGCGGGCGGCGATGGCGATCGGCATGTGATGCGATGGGCGACGAATGCGCGAAGCGGCGATGGCGGCGGCGCTGCTGGCGATGCGGCTGGCGTCGCAGGCGTCGCAGCCGGCCGGGCGTGGTGTGGGTGGCGGCGGCGTCGCGCGCAGCGCCGACATATCGGGCGCCATTCGACACGGCCGAGGGAGTGCTAGGCGGGCACTCTGACCCGCGAGCTGGTCGATGATGTGGCTTGACAAGGTATTTTTTTTTAAACGGTCAAGTGGTTGCTTTTCGAGACGAACGATGAAGGCAATGAAGACGATTTCTCAAGATCAAGACATGACAAAATTAACCATGACAATTGGATAAATGTGCCCAATATGTTTAATTTTTGTCTTGATGTTTATGCATTGTTTATGCTTATTTAAATTGTGTTTAAATTTGCGATGCATGAGAAAATGTTTCGAAAAATCTCACTTTCAAAAATTACTAAGTATGTTTAAACGATTAATTGACAATTTTATTCTGGATAATAAATTTGAATTAATTATTGACCTCCATGATTTATTTATTTGTGAATTCTTTTAGAGAAATTCCCCCCACGGGACAGTCAAAAGATAGCTTTCACATGAATAAATTCCTAACGGATGATTGTGGATTATTACTAGTGGCGACGATGACCCTCCCCACGAGGCTCGATCAAAGCGAAATAATAATTCTGTATTTAATCATGGTTATTACTTAGGTATAAAATTGATATGCATATACTTCCCCGAAGTCCCTGTCAATTTTATATTGGTCAAGTAGGAGCCAACTATTAATCTGAATATTAAAGGTTTGTAACTGTTCTTGTTTGTAACCTGCTTGAATGTGTTTAAATAATGACCCACCCCACGTGGCTTATTTAAACTGTTTCGAGATGTTGACTGATGCATGTTCATATTTTTTTAGAGATTTTAATATGAAACATGTGATCGAATTTTGTGATATATTTGTGCTTATGCATATTATTTTTTATTTCAGTTCAGCATGTCGCAACCTTTTAATCCACTGTTCAATATACTTAAAGATAATTTGCTTACTGGTGAAAACTTTGTTGATTGGAGTCGTAAACTTACTATTGTCCTCACTGCACAAAGCCATAACTGGGTTCTCACTACACCTAAACCAGAAAAGCCAAATGACGAGTCAAGTAAATCGGTTAAGAAAGAGTATGCTGACTGGTTCCAACGAAATGGCAAAGTGTACCATCTTGGCTTCAATGTCAGATGTGTTGCAACACCAACACCAGAACGTTGAGACCGCTGCAGACATCATGACTAGTCTTAAAGAGATGTTTCAACATCATAACCGAGTGGCTTGTCAGATCACCATGAGGGACTTGCTCTCTATAAAAATGGTGGAGGGAACGCCCGTAAGGGAGCATGTTCTCCAGATGATGGCTCACCTTAACAAACTTGAGGTACTTGGCGCCGAATACGACATCGAGACCCAAATCGATTTCGTGCTCCATTCTCTGCCGAAAAGTTTTGAACAGTTCAGGTTGAACTATCAGATGAATAATCAGAAGTTCTCGATGCATGATCTATTGCAAGCTTTGGTCTCGGCAGAGGCGATATTGGGGCAAAAGAGCCAAGTCTTGGTGGCAAATGAACCTTCTTCTTTTTCTAGGCCAAGGGGTGGTAAGAACAAAAAAAAGGACAAGAGCCACAGGCAAGTGAACTCAAGTGTTGCCAAAGGCAAAGAAAAGGTAAAGGGAGGTGGAGGAGTGAGCAAGCCAGCTAAGTTGAGGTGCTTCAAGTGAGGTGAGAGAGGACATTGGAGGTCAGCCTGTTCCAATCCCAAAAGGATTGGAAAGAAAGGTAATTCTCACGCACTAGTTGTTGAAACTTGCTTAGCGGCGTATGCCTCCCATTTATGGGTGGTGGATACGGGATCCACTGATCATGTATGTTTCACGTTATAGGGGTTCAAGCGGACTCGACAATTTAGTGGGAGTGAGATCCTCATCACACTGGGCGATGCCACGAGAGTGGCAGCTGAAGCAGTGGGAGAAGTGCACCTGTCTTTTGAAGACAGAGTTTTAATTTTAAGAGAAAGAACTTGATTTCAGTTTCTAAACTTTACCTTGATGGATATTCGGTTACTTTTGATAAAGTTGTTACCATTCCTCTTTATGATAACTTTATCTATCATGGAACGTTGTCAAGTAATCTCTATACAATTAACTGTGCACACCACTCACGAAATGCATCATATAACACATCAACTATTTCCGGTAAAAGAAAACATTCATCAGATGTTAACGAAACACTTCTATGGCATCTAGGATTGGGACATATTAATCCAAAGAGGATCCAAAGGTTGGTGAAATACGGTTCACTAGGGTCTCTCCAAGTTGAATCGATTCCAACCTGGAATCATGTTTGGAGGGTAAAATGACCAAGAGGGCATTCGGGGCCAAGGGGAATAGAGCTAAAGAAGTGTTAGAAATTGTTCACACAGACGTATGTGGTCCAATGTCAACCATGGCAAGAGGAGGTTATGAGTATTTCGCCACTTTTATTGATGACTACTCGAGGTACGGTTATATTTTCCTTATGAAGCATAAATCTGAGACCTTTGAGAAATTTAAAGAATTTAAGGCTCAAGCAGAGAATCATAGGGAAAAACTTATCAAGTTTCTACGATCTGATCGTGGAGGAGAGTACCTCAGCGATGAGTTTTTGAACTACTTGTCGGATGAAGGGATTGCATCCCAGCTGACTGCACCCGGAACCCCTCAACAAAACGGGGTTGCAGAGCGAAGAAACATGACTCTTTTGGAAATGGTTAGATCAATGATGGGTTATGCGGACCTTCCCAAGTCGTTCTGGGGTCATGCCTTGGAAACAGCGGCTTACATTCTGAACTTTGTGCCATCCAAGTCGGTTCTCAAAACTCCCAAAGAATTGTGGACCGGGCGCAAGCCTAGTATGAGACACATGAGAATTTGGGGGTGTCCGGCCTACGTGTTGGACAAGGAAGCCGGGAAATTGGATCCTCGATCAGAATTAAGGTTGTTTATAGGATACCCCGAGGGAACAAAAGGGTGTATGTTTTATGGTCTCAAAGATCAAAAGGTGGTCATAAGCACCCACTTTAGATTTTTAGAGGAAGACTATATGAACGAAAGAAGACCCAGAAGTGAGATTACCTTAAGTGAGCTAAGGGGGCTAACCTCATTGCCAACTGTACAAGATGATATACCAAACGACACACTTTCACAACCGGAGCCTCGTCGTAGTGGGAGGGTTGTGAGACAGCCCGAGAGATTCATGGGGATAGGAGAGTCCTCGGACTTGATTCCCGGACAAGATGAATCAGACCCATGGACATACGATGAGGCAATCCAAGATAAGGATGCAGTTTCTTGGCAAAAGGCAATGAAAGCAGAAATGGGGTCTATGGATCATAACAGAGTGTGGGAGCTAGTAGAACCACTTAATGGGGTCAAACCTATTGGTTGCAAGTGGGTATACAAGAGAAAGAGGGGACCGGACGGGAAGGTGGAAACCTTCAAGGCAAGGCTTGTGGCGAAAGGTTATACTCAGAAAGAAGGGATCGATTATGAGGAAACCTTTTAACCTGTAGCAATGCTCAAGTCCATCCAGATTCTCTTGTCGATAGCTGCGCATCTCGATTTTGAAATCTGGCAAATGGATGTCAAGACAGCTTTCCTTAATGGAAGTCTTGATGAGGAAATCTATATGCAACAACCCCAAGGCTTCATTGAAAAGGGCCAAGAACACCTAGTTTATAAGCTCATGAAGTCCATTTACGGACTCAAACAGGCATCCAGAGCTTGGAACCAATGTTTTGATCATGTTATAAAATCTTACAGGTTTGATCAAAACGAGTTTGAGAGTTGTGTGTATAAAAAGCGTGTCGGAACTGCATTGGTATTCTTAGTACTATACGTAGATGACATTCTGCTCATCGGGAATGATGTAAAGGTGTTATCAGACGTAAGGGCATGGCTTTCAAAATAGTTTGATATGAAGGACTTAGGGGAAGCCGGGCACATCCTTGGGAGATTGTTGGGATTATACTGGAAAGTATGCTTTTACTTTGTATAATCAGACTAACTGAATTTCGGACTTATTTACTGAAATAAATTGTTTATCACTGATGCTTTAAATATGATTGAATGTTACATATATTTACTGCATAATTGTTCATTAAATAGTACGTGTTACATCGTAGTTAATTTAGTGATACCAAGATCACAGAAGATTAAATTAACAGTTCCTTGTAACTAAAAGTACACCATTCACGACCTAGATGGAAATGAACAATCGATCGTGAAAGGTTGTAGTGTAAGGCTCAAATTGGTTTGTCTTGACCAAGAGATTACACTAGTGCATGACTGATGCATTGAAGAGGACCTACAGGAGGATAAATTCTTCAGAACTGAACTAGGAAGAATTAGACCTCAGTGGTTAGTTGTTTCTTAATCTTCGTCCCTTAAATAGGATTGCGTGTGGTTAGTACCTATTGGTTTGACTTATTATGGGAAGAGAATCAGTGAGATTCAATACCCTATATCTTGGGCAATATTATTGGTCACATGTGATTGCTAAGATTTAATACGGAGAATCGTGTGCAAGTACGCTTGTTCGATTTGCCCCCTTGGGAGGTTCATAAGGTTTATCATACCAAATCTTGCAAGTGGAACTAGTTTCCGGTATGGATAATAATATTGAATCGTTCCTTTACCAAGGATAAAAGATATTAATTAATGGAAAGCTATTTCAGTGGCTTGAATTAATTAATGGGCTAGATAATCTTAAACACGGGAAATAATAACCGGGAGCCATATTAACTGTAATATGGGTTAAGATGGATAGTGCAATATTAATTATGTAGTGTGATTAATTAATATTTATGGGCTTGAACAATATTGTGGCTCAATATTGATAATTCAAGGTCCATTGGAAGGTCCAATCTTAATTCTCCTAAAGGCCCCCCAAGTAGCCCAAGATAAAGTCCAATAACTGAAAAAGGTGTTTAAAAATAAAATAAATTTGTTGCCTATTTTTCCTTGTTTTTTCGAAAATTATGGATAAAAGGGGAGAAATATTTTCTTTGAATTTTGTTATGGAATGAAGATATGTATTCTTGGAATACAAGATTATCTCATTAAATTCAAGAAATCTCCCACTTGGTTATTCATAATGAGTGTTTCGAAAATTTTGAAATATAAAGGGCAAGAAAGATTTTCTTGATTTTCTTGAAAATATATTATGGAAGATATGTATTTCTTGAAATACAAGAATATCTCATAAATTCAAGAAGATCCAAATCTTGGAATCTTGGACCCTAAATTTCGAAAATTCCATAATATGATGAGGTGGGATTTTTGTGGAATATTTTAATTATGGGAAAAAGAATATAGGAGATATATTCAAGATTTCTTGGAGATCAAGAAAAGATTTTTCCACATTATTTTTCTACACTAAAAATCGTCCACCACCCCATCTATAAATAGGGGATGATTCTTTCATTCCCAGGTGCAATTCCATGTGCTGAAAAAATTAGCAAATCCACGAAAGTGGTGCAACAAAGTTTATTTTTTTTCCTTTTGTTAATTGTTCTCGAGTATCCTTCCACCGGATTGTCGAGCAAGGACTAGGGAATACTTGGGAAGGACTTTTGGTGTGTTTTCATATACAAGACCATTGTCATTCCAAGAGGTAAGTTCACGTAAACTCGTAGTATTTCCGCATGCGTAGGATTTACGTGAATTGTTTATATGCATGATTTGTTGTTGTAATTATTATTTGAATTAATATGGGTTAATTCATGCTAGTAATAATTGTTAGAATTAAATTTGTATTTAAATATTCATCCTGAATAGATCCGGGCAAATAATTCCCCAACATCATTTGGCTCTGATGGTTGAGAGGTTGGGATCTGAATTTGGCTTTCTTTAGCAGGTTGTTGAGAACCTGTAAAGATCTCTTGAGATATTTTGTCCTGAGCAATGGAAGTTTCCATCACCTCTGAAAATACATGTTCTTCAGCAATCTCTTGTTCCCCAATATTTTTTACTGCTTGAGCCAATACTTGAAGAGGTGATTTCAGACCTTGTTGTCCTTCAGTATGGCTTTCCTCAGTTGTACTCGCCTCTTTTTCAGCAATTGTCTGAAGTCTTTTTCGTTTCTGCGGGGCTAAGGCTTTAGTCTTCATCTTTTCACCAGCTTCCTTCTTGAGTTTCAGAAGGGCCTTCCCCCTAGCTTGCTTGTCCTCCTCTTTGTTGGACTCAGTGATTTGCTGAACAACTTTCCGAGTTTCCCTCACTGAATCAACCACTGGCATCTCCTCCTCAGCTTCTTCTTCTGCAGTCTCCTCCTGAGACTCAGCTGGCTTATCTTTCTTTCTCTTTATCCATTTCTTTGTTGATCTAAACATAATCTTGGTTGTAGGATAAGTGTTTGATTTTGCAAAGATATCCTCCTCTTCTCTGCAAGTTTCCAAGATGTAGGTAATCTTGGTGTCGTGTAGGATCCTTTTCTTGATCACAATACTGCCATCCTTGTCCTTTTCTACATGGTCAGCTTGATCACAGATTATCTTTATCAGATATTGCAACCAATTGAAATCTTTAGACGGAGAGTCTTCAATAGCAGCCATTAATCTCAGCTTAGGCCTACTAATTTGTTCGAGGCTTCCTGTCCCACTCATGAGGCATCTACTCACGATGTCAAGAAGTACCCGGTACTTGGGCTTCAAATACTTCTTATTTAATGTGGCCTCAAGCTTAACAGGGGCTTCCACAATCCTATCCAAGTATTCTTGCTCTCTTCCCATCATGTACATAGTAGGATTCTCCCCTCTATCACTCAACTCATAGACATCATTTAAATTATTCAGAATGATATAGAGCTCTCTAACAAAATCTACATACTTTGTGCCATGTTCCAAATGCAAGACAGTAACCCTAGACTCAATGCAATTTTCATCATCTAGTTACATATTCGTCACAAATTCGATTACCTCTCTTGGATATTCTGCCTCTGGGCAATTCGTGATTAGGCAGGTAAGTTTTGCCAACCGGATCATGTGCAGTGCCTCCTCTTCATGTGCTGCATTGGTTGTACCATCGAGAGAAACAACATTCTCGTAACATGGTTTGTTAGAGATAGCAAGTTTATCAAAGATTGTGAGAGTCATCTTTGAGAATTCTGTGAAGGGTTTTTGCAAAGTGAAGAACTTTGGGTAATCGGAGTTTGAAAGCAGAGTATCGTGAATATGAAGGTTTTTGGAATAATGGCTTGAATGGATTCTTTGTAAGGGATATAAAACCTTGATTTATGGAAAATCGCGTAGATGAAGGATTTGACGGCCAAGATTAAAACCGGCTAAAAAAGGGTAATTGAAAGGACAATTTTGCAAGTACTTAGCAGCCAATTTATCCTTATTGGTGATAAATGAACAGTTCATTTAATTACTGTTCCTGCAGACCATTGACCTTCCTCAAGAATTTCAAACATCCCGCCCAATTATTCCTTCAGGTGTTTTGTCATTTATTGCCAATGATTACTGAGATTCAGTTTTAGACAATAAATGTGGGCATGAGTCAATACTTCTTCAGACTACTTTTAATCATTAGTCTTACTGAGTTTTGACCTTGATAAAATGTCAGTATAATACTGAGTACTGAACTTCAGGATTACTGAGTTTCCCAAGACTCAGTGTTCAGGACTCTCAATTTTATCCTGAGTTTTTCAGTAAAAACCTGAAAACCTTCAATTTTTCAGATTTGCCTTATTCACCTGGATCCAACATTCCTAATTCAACTGATAGTTCCTGAAATCTTGATTCAGCCAAAGGTTTAGTCAAGATATCAGCTCTTTGTTTATCAGTATGAATTTTCTCCATCCTGATATCCTTCTTCTCAACATGATCTCTGATGAAGTGATGTCTGATATCAACATGCTTACATCTGGTGTGCAATACTGGATTTTGTGTAATAGCAATTGTATTATTATTGTCACAAAATATAGGTACTTCATTGGCTATAATCTTATAATCCCTCAATTGTTGTCTGAGCCAAAGAATCTATGCACAACAGCTTCCTGCAGCCATGTATTCAGCTTCAGTAGTACTGGTTGCTACTGAGGTCTGTTTCTTTGAAAACCATGATATCAGTTTACTTCCAAGAATTTGACAAGTTCATATGGTAGACTTCCTGTCAATTCTACATTCTCCATAGTCAGCATCTGAATAACCAGTTAATTCAAGGTTATCATCAGTTGGATACCATAATCCTCTATTCACAGTGCCTTTAAGATATTTCAGAATCTTCTTGGCAGCCTCCATGTGACTAGCCTTAGGATTAGCTTGGTATCTTGCACATATCCCAACAGCAAATGTTATATCATGCCTACTTGCAGTGAGATATAGCAATGATTCAATGATCCCTCTATAATCAGTATGATTTACTGATTCCCTTCAGGATCAGGATCCATCTTGTAGTTAGTATTCATGGGAATTCTAACTGCATTGCAATTCTGTACACCATACTTTGCAATCAGATCTCTGGTGTATTTTGCTTGATTGATGAAGATTCCTTCCTTAGTTTGTTTCACCTGAAGTCCAAGAAAGAAATTCATCTCCCCCATCATTGACATCTCAAACTTTCCTTTCATCAGGGTAGAAAACTTTTCACACAACTGATGATTTGGAGATCCAAATATGATGTCATCCACATAAATCTGAACAAGTAAGATATTTTTCCCATCTTCTATCCTGAACAAAGTTCTATCAACATTTCCTTTGATAAAACCATGGTCAGTAAGAAACTGAGAAAGAGTATCATACCATGCTCTGGGTGCTTGCTTAAGACCATACAAGGCTTTCCTGAGCCTGTAAACTTGGTCATTTTGACAAAATCCTGGAGGTTGTTCCACATATACTTCTTCCTTAAGCACACCATTCAGAAATGCACTTTTCACATCCATCTGATAGACTGTGAATTTCATGTGGGCAGCATATGCAAGAAACAATCTGATGGCTTCTAGTCTTGCAACAGGTGCAAAGGTTTCATCATAATCCAAGCCTTCTTCTTGGGAATAACCTTGTGCAACTAGTCTTGCCTTGTTTCTCACAATGTTGTTGTTTTCATCTCTCTTATTCTTGAACATCCACTTAGTTCCAATCACATTGTGTCTCTTAGGTCTGTCCACTAGCTCCCAAACTTCATTTCTTGTGAACTGATTCAGCTCTTCTTGCATAGCAGTAATCCAGAATGAATCTTGTAGAGCTTCTTCAATCTCAATAGGTTCTTTTTCAGATAGGAAACAGCAGAACAAAGTACTTTCTCCATAGAACCTTCTTGTTTTAACACCTTCTGATAGATCACCCACAATCTGACTTGTAGGATGACTATCCAACCATTTTCTCCTGGATGTTCCCCCTTCAGTGGTATCCTCAACATCAGAGATGTTAGGTTCAGGTAATTCATCAAATTCAGGGAACAACATAAAAGGAGAAAGTGAATCATCTTCCTCAGGGGAAATTCCATTCAGAACATTGTCAGAGACATTTGTTCCCCCTTGGTTGATAGATTCAGAGTTTGCCTCAGCTGTGACCACATCTTCATTGGCATTACATACCTGAGTCTGAACTGGTGTATGTTCAGATTGGTCAGCTTCAGTGCGTTGGCTTTCCTTCAGTGGAGAATTTCCATCCTGAGTCTCACCATCCTGAGTTTTTCCATCCTGAACTTCTTTGTCTGAGTCTGATTCACTCCATTCATAGAAAGTGACTGACTTCTTCTTTTTAGGTTCAGAGGATGTTTTATCATTCTTTTTCAGGCTAAGTCTGGTGATTCTCTTGGTCAGTTTTCCTGAGTCATGTTCCTGTTTCTTCTGAACACAAATAGATTCATCAAAAACAACATGAGGTGTTTCTTCCACAATAAGAGTCCTACAGTTGTAAACTCTGAAGGCTTTACTAACTTCAGAATATCCTAAGAATATCCCTTCATCAGCTTTGCTATCAAAGGTTTTCAACTGATCTTTACCATTATTGTGTATGAAACACTTGCAAACAAACACACGAAAGAAAGAAACAAGAGGCTTCCTTTCATTCCACAGCTCATATGGAGTTTTTCCTTGATTCTTGGTCAGCATGGATCTGTTCTGAGAGTAGCATGCAGTGTTGATGGCTTCAGCCCAAAATCTCTTAGGAATATCAGCTTCAGCAATCATTGTTCTTGCAGCCTCTTTCAGAGTCCTATTTCTTCTTTCAGCAACACCATTCTGTTGTGGGGTCCTTGCAGCTGATGTTTCATGAGTTATTCCATTTGCTGCACAATAATCAGATATAATATGGTTGATAAATTCAGTTCCTTTATCTGATCTGATTTTGACCACACTCGGATTCTTTTCAGTAGTTCAGACAGTTTTGTCTGAGTCTCTTTCTTACTGAGTAAGAATATGACCCATGTGTATCTAGAGTAGTCATCAACTACCACAAGTGTATATTTCCTGCCATTAGTACTCACAGGTGTTACTGGACCAAAAAGATCCATATGTAACAATTGTAATATTCTGTCAGTAGAAACATCTACTTTGCTTTTGAATGATGCTCTGATTTGTTTTACTTTCTGACAAGCATCACAAACATGATCTTTACTGAACACTTCATTTGGTAACCCCCTCACAAGTGTTAATCTTGCAAGTTTGTTCAGGGTTGTGAAGTTTAAGTGATTCAGCCTTTTGTGCCACAACCAACTGGTATCAGTGGAACTTTTTGCAACCAAACATGTATCTTTAGGAGCTAATTTCCAATCAGCAAGATACACATTTCCTTTTCTAGTACCAGTCAGTAAGATTTTCTGTGAAGCATTGACTTTCACATAATATAAGTTCTTTGAGAACTCAATACTGAATCATTTGTCACAGAATTGACTGATAGAAAGCAAGTTATGCTTTAAACCAGACACATATGAAACACCATGGATATGAACAGAATCAACTTCAAGAGTTCCATATCCTTCAGTTTGTCCTTTTGAGTTGTCTCCAAATGTGATCTGAGGGTCTTTCTGCTCAACATAGTCAGTGAGTAATTGCTTATATCCTGTCATATGTCTTGAGCATCCACTGTCCAGATACCATACAGCAGGAGCCAATTCATTTCCACTCATCAGGGCTATGTTGTCTTCATTCAGTTCAGTGCCCTTTTCCTTCACCTGAAAAATAGATCAGTTCTTAGGTACCCATTTGGTGTAGGGTCCTACCAGGTTAGCTGTAGCTTTTGGAACCCAAATCTGCCTGACAACTCTAATTACTTTAGAGTGGCTGATTTGTCTCCCATAAACATCTACATACACATTCACTACCCTAGGTGCCTTGGCAGTACCCTGTGTATGAGTGCCAGCCTTAGCATGAACGTGAGCCTTAGAGTTCTTCTTGGGTTCAGGCCTTTTGTTCCAATGCTTTGGCTTTGGTGCAGCTGGTCTCTGTCTCTACTGACTTGGGTTTAGGAAACCTTTACCCTTAGGCAAGTGGGTTTTGGGTTGACTGTACTGAAATTGTGGTCTTTCAGTAATCCGAGGACTTGGTCTTTTCAGTTGAGAATGTCTCTGCTGAGTGTTTCTCTTCTGAAAATTCCTCTGATGGTTCAGTGCAGATCTCTTCAGGTTGGTATTCTTAGCCTGAGGCTTTGAAGTACTGGTCTGAAAATTTCCTACTGACTGTTCAGGTTTTCTAGCCTTTTCCTGAGGTTTGGGCTTTCTTCCCTGATCCTTCAGTTTTTCTGAAACCATAGGTCCTTTAACCTTGTCCAAAACTCTGGGCTGTTCTTCAGTAAGAAGATTAGATGTCACTGGTTTAACAAAGACAGTCTTGGTGCTACTAGAAGCAGCATTCAGAAGACCTTGTGAGGTTCCCCCTAGATTATATCTCAATCCAGCCTTTATAGTTGCAGGTCTTTGATAACTCTGAATTTCATCTATTACTTTAAATGCAGAATTCAATAGAGCTAACTTTCTCTGCGCATTATCCTCACTTTTCTTTAGAGTTTCATGCTTCTCAAAGAGGTCATTGAACTCAGTCCTGATAAGCTGAATTTCTTCAGTGGATTTCTCTAATTTTACATTCAGGATTTTTATCACTTTCTCTTTCTCTGAGAGTTGTTCTTTCAGAACATCTAGTTCATCAGTAGTTCCCGTCAATTGAGAAGTGATCTCAGCATTTTTAGAGTCTTTCCACTTCACATTCTCAGCTGTCAGTTCCTTGTTCTGCTCTTGAGTTTCAGTGAGCAGTTCTTGTAACACAAAATAGTCCTTCATAAGATTCTCAAAAAATCCATCAGGTCAAAGTTACTGGTTACAGTTGAACTTGATAACTCATGTGCTTGTGTAGGAGCAACAACAGAGATAGAAGAATTTACCTCCTCCATAGCAACAAGGCAGACATCATCACTGTCACTATCTGAGAATATCTCATCTGAAGAACTGGATCCTTCTTCAGATTGTTCTTCTTCCTCAGCAATCATAGCCTTCTTGTTGGAGATCTTTTTGTCTCTCTTAGCTTGTCTCTCCTTTCTTTCTTTAGCACTGAGCTCAGGACAGTCATATTGGAAGTGACCTTTCTTCTGACAGTTGTAACATCTGTTAGTGTCATCATCCTGATCACTTTCCTCCTTGGTCTTGGAGTCCTTCTTCTTGGATGAGGAACTTTCAGCTTTATGGTCCTTCCTTTTTTCAGTGGATCTGTCCTCAGCTTATGAGTTTCTCTTGTACCTGTGATTCCTATAATATTTCTTATATTTTCCATATCTGCTATTAAGTCTTTCAAACCTCCTTGCCATCAGTACTAGCTTATCCTCTTGCTCATCCTGATGTTTGGCAAGTGAGTTTTCAGACTCTCTAGATTTACAGGATTTCTCTTTGGCTATGAAAGCCACATTTTTGCTAGATGAGGAATCATCTTTGCTGTCAGATTTCATAGTTCTTGTCAATCACAAACTCATAAGCTTTCAGTTCAGAGAAAACTTGTTGGTATGGCATGGAATCAATATTTTTGGTGTTTTCAATCACCACAGCATGCATATCCCATTTCTTAGACAATCCTCTAAGAATTTTCAGTCCCACTTTTCTCTGTGGGTATCTCTTCCCAAGAGCATTCAGATCATTCATAATGCTAGTGAATCTCACTTCAAGTTTGTCAATGGATTCACCATCTTCCATTTCAAAGCTATCAAACTTTCCAATAGCAACAGAAAGTTTGTTCTCTTTAATATGATCTGTGCCTTGACACATAACAGCACCCTTTGCAGTTTCACAATGAGAAATCATCCCCATAACACCATCATCAATAGTGTTATACAAAGTATCTTTAGCAATGTAGTCAAGATTGACTAACTTTCTCTCATCAGGAGTAAGTTGGTCATCAGGCTTTGGAAATTCATCTCTGGGATCATTCCTCTCAGTATCAGTGATTCTGGGATTCACAATAGTAAATTTGAATGGTCCTTCAGAAACCACTTTCCACATTCTTTCATGTTTGGAATACAGATGAGCCTGCATTCTCAGTCTCCATAGGTCATAGATCTCAACAGAGAACATATGAAGTTTCTTAGAAGGCATGATGACTGAGTTGTGTAAGATATCAGCAAATAGATCTATTTAGTAGACCACCAAAGTCTTTCAGCAAATAGACTATGGCTACCAAAGCAAGTCAAAATGAACCACTGCTCTGATACCACTTGTTGGTCCTGGTGCAAACGAGTCTTACACGTGTATGGGGGGGAATACACGTGTTCAGTGATTTTTAAAACATTTTCTTCACTGAGGTCAGATGGGTCAGGTTATCCTGATATTTTTGCCCTGAGAAGCACAAATCGCCTTGACTCAAAGTCTACTGAGACAATGATCCTGAGCAGCTTTCAGAAGCTTCAGATTAGCCCAACTGATCCTGAATTCATCAGAGATCCTGAGAAGCTTGGATCAGATAATTATCTTACTGAACACTCAGTAGAGTTAGTTCAGTTTGGTAACTATCTATTCTAGCTACTCAAGTGTGCGGAATGGTTGGCCCTGAGTTTATACTCATTTTAGCTTTGCTGAAAATCTTCTTCCTTTAATGAAACAGTTATTAAGGCAGTGATCAATTTATGCACATGCAGTGGATTGATTCCAACTGAGTATCGGTGAAATATGATTTCAGTGAAAATCATGCAACAGATAAAATGCAGTACAGAAAGCAAACAAACATAGCAATTATAGTGGTTCAGAGACTCAAGCTCCTACGTCCACTCTCTTTGATCTTCAGAGAAATTCCTTAACCACTTCCTAAAGCTTTCAAGCTAACTCACTGTAGTTTACTCACTTTTCTACCTTGAGTTTTCTGGCTGACTCACTGCAGCTTACTAACTCAAACACACACAAGTGTTCAGACTACCACAAGTAGCTTACTAACTTCTTCTCTAGAGTTTTCTGGCTAACTCACTGTAGCTTACTAACTCTTTACAACTCTAACTCACCAACAAATCACACACACTCAAACTACCTTATCAAAGGGTTTGGGTTTGGGTTGGTTTCCAACTAGGGTGAGATATTCTTTTACAATGAATACAGATGCAAAGGATAGGATATCTCTCTAAGCTTAGGATATAACTTATCAAATCTAGGCTTAGTGAAATGAGCTCTCTCCAATGTGAAACACTTGGGAAATTCTAGGGTTTTCGAGTGCTTCAATTTGCAAGAATATGAATGAGCTCTTGAGTTGCTTGAAATTTCCCGTGACCTTTTAATGTAGAAGGTCACTGGTATTTATAGGCAACTTCTCCAAAGGTTACTATTGAAAAACTATCCTTTTGGAAGAGATAGCATCAAGGGTTTCCTCTTCTGGTTATTGATGAACGGCTATTTTTAGGGTTTGAACACTCTCTTGCATGTTTTAGGAAATATGCAGCCATGTAGCCAATCACCAATTTTTGCAGTCTGGAACATAGTACTACTGACAAAATTCAGGGTCCTGTCGCTTTCAGTGTCAGTGAAGTACAGTGTTGTCTTCCTCTGATTGGTTCTTGTCTTCAGTGAATGTAAACAAACAAAATGGCTCATTTAGGTCTATCTCTCTGAATGAGACAACCTTAAACAACACTTAGACGTAGTTCCTTTTGTCTGCATATGAATGTTTTGGGCAATATATATTTTTCTGAATATGTTCGTTATCCTCAGTTTTGCATGTATTCAGATAGATATTTCTTCAGTGCCTCTGAACATTCAGGTCTTTACTGAGTATTCAGTAACTTCTGAGTCTTCATTGTCCTTTGAGTTTTCAGTAACTATTGAGTTCTTCAGTTCTTCGGAGTCTTCAGTATCTCCTGTGTACTCAGGTTATATCTGAATCACTCAGGTTTATCTTAATTCTTCAATATCTTCATGATCTTCAGGGTCTTCAATATCTTCAATATCTAACCTGATCTATATCTGCTGACTATACATTGTGCAGATATCTTCCTGAACATTCCTGTACTGAAACCTGACTCGGACTATCAAGATTATCCTGAACATGTCATACTCGGGATTTTGAGATCTAATCAAAACTTCTTTATTAAATTCATTTCCCAACAATTATAAACCAATACGCGTACGTCAAAATAGGAAATGAGTATAAAATACACACAAAACTTAGCAAAATTTGATTGTGATCTGAATAATAACTAATTTTAAACTAATTAATTAAGGGTGTTTCTTACGTCAGTCAAGGTGTCGTACTGACTAACAATAGTCAGTTAATTTGAGACGTTAGATTTAAAATTCAAAGACTTAAATTTAATGACCTGCAACCTGTTGTATTGTGTGTCATACTGACCATCGTACTGCATCGTACTATATGTCGAATTATGTCGTACTGTCGTACTATTATAATAAATTAAGTAATTTAAAATATACAATTATCAATTTACAAAATTATCCTTATAACACATTTTATAAAAAAAAACATTTAACATAAAACTGATAAATTCGTCTTTTTTGAGTCTTGATTTAAGAACATAATTTTTTTGATAACCCGCCGCTTCCTCCGCCACCAATACCGCCGCTATCCTCCGCCATCAGTACCGCCGCTATCCTCCGCCATCATTACCGCTATCGATTTTTCTGGGTTCGTAAATTTCTGGTAAATATTAGGGTCGCGATTTGAAAAATGTAATTAGGGTTTTTATTCCACTATATTACTCTGAATCAGAGTCTTTTGGAGTAAATTCTCACTGCAATTTGGTAAATATGCCAACCCTCTCAATGTCGAACATGTTTTCTCTGTTTTTAATTTTCATATGTTCTTTTAGTTGAATTTTGATTTTAGTTTCCTTCAATGGTGACAAGAACTTGCCTTGAAACAAAAGAAAGTTTTCAGCAAATTATCCTGAATTTTTCTGTGGTTAGAAACATGTTGAATTCAATTTTATTGTTTATCGGGCTAGCCACGTCATTGATTGTCGCCGGTGTCGATGGTATTACGGTGAAGACTAAAGTAGGGAATGAGTTGGAGGTGGATTCTTTTGCTGCAATGAATTGAGGAATGGATTTTGATGCTATTGTTATGTTAGGATTAACCTAATTCTTGGCTATTGAGGAATTGGGAATAGTCTTTATTAATTTCTTGATGTCTTGGGTGATGAGAATTGATCCATAGGATTGGTTATCATCTATGGCATTTGAAGAATTTTGACATTAGCTTGATGCCTATTTAGTTATTTATATTAGTTAGAAAAGTTCTTGGAATTCTAATTGCTTTTTGTTGAATGTTTTGTTACTAGAACTTGAAAAGTTTTGTTACTAGAACTTGAAAATCTTATGAAGGACTATTCTGTGTTACAAGGACTATTTTTTGGTGTTTTTAATCACCACAGCATGTATATCTCATTTCTTAGACAATCCTCTAAGAATTTCCAGTGTCACTTCTCTCTGTGGGTATCTCTTCCCAAGAGCATTTAGATCATTCATAATGCTAGTGAATCTCACTTCAAGTTTGTCAATGGATTCACCATCTTCCATTTCAAAGCTATCAAACTTTCCAATAGCAACAGAAAGTTTGTTCTCCTTAATATGATCTGTGCCTTGACACATAACAGCAAGTGTGTCCCATATTTCCTTTGCAGTTTCACAATGAGAAATCATGCCCATAACACCATCATCAATAGTGTTATATAAAGTATCTTTAGCAATGTAGTCAAGATTGACTAACTTTCTCTCATCAGGAGTAAGTTGGTCATCAGGCTTTGGAAATTCATCTCTGGGATCATTCCTCTCAGTATCAGTGATTCTGGGATTCACAATAGTAAATTTTAATGGTCCTTCAGAAACCACTTTCCACATTCTTTCATGTTTAGAATACAGGTGAGCCTGCATTCTCAGTCTCCATAGGTCATAGCTCTCAACAGAGAACATAGGAAGTTTCTTAGAAGGCATGATGACTGAGCCTTGTAAGATATCAGCAAATAGATCTATTCAGTAGACCACCAAAGTCTTTCAGCAAATAGATTATGGCTACCAAAGCAAGTGGTCAAAATGAATCACTGCTCTGATACCACTTGTTGGTCCCCGGTACAAACGAGTCTTACACGTGTATGGGGGGGAATACACGTGTTCAGTGATTTTTAAAACCTTTTCTTCACTGAGGTCAGATGGGTCAGGTTATCCTGATATTTTTGCCCTGAGAAGCACAAATCGCCCTGAGTCAAAGTCTACTGAGACAATGATCCTGAGCAGCTTTCAGAAGCTTCATATTAGCCCAACTGATCCTGAATTCATCAGAGATCCTGAGAAGCTTGGATCAGATAATTATCTTACTGAACACTCAGTAGAGTTAGTTCAGTTTGGTAACTATCTATTCTAGCTACTCAAGTGTGCAGAATGGTTGGCCCTAAGTTTATACTCATTTTAGCTTTGCTGAAAATCTTCTTCCTTTAATGAAACAGTTATTAAGGCAGTGATTAATTTATGCACATTCAGTGGATTGATTCCAACTGAGTATCAGTGAAATATGCTTTCAGTGAAAATCATGCAACAGATAAAATGCAGTACAGAAAGCAAACAAACACAGGAATTATAGTGGTTCAGAGACTCAAGCTCCTACGTCCACTCTCTCTGATATTCAAAGAAATTCCTTAACCACTTCCTAAAGCTTTCAGGCTAACTCACTGTAGCTTACTCACTTTTCTACCTTGAGTTTTCTGGCTGACTCACTGCAGCTTACTAACTCAAACACACACAAGTGTTCAGACTACCACAAGTAGCTTACTAACTTCTTCTCTAGAGTTTTCTGGCTAACTCACTGTAGCTTACTAACTCTTTACAACTCTAACTCACCAACAAATCACACACACTCAAACTACCTTATCAAAGGGTTTGGGTTTGGGTTGCTTTCCAACTAGGGTGAGATATCCTTTTACAATGAATACAGATGCAAAGGATAGGATATCTCTCTAAGCTTAGGATATAACTTATCAAATCTAGGCTTAGTGAAATGAGCTCTCTCCAATGTGAAACACTTGGGAAATTCTAGGGTTTTCGAGTGCTTCAATTGCAAGAATACGAATGAGCTCTTGAGTTGCTTGAAATTTCCCGTGACCTTTTAATGTAGAAGGTCACTAGTATTTATATGCAACTTCTCCAGAGGTTACTCTTGAAAAACTATCCGTTGGAAGAGATAGCATCAAGGGTTTCCTCTTCTGGTTATTGATGAACGGCTATTTTTAAGGTTTGAACACTCCCTTGCATGTTTTAGGAAATATGCAGCCATGTAGCCAATCACCAATTTTTGCAGTCTTGAACATAGTACTACTGACAAAATTCAGGGTCTTGTCGCTTTCAGTGTCAGTGAAGTACAGTGTTGTCTTCCTCTGATTGGTTCTTGTCTTCAGTGAATGTAGACAAACAAAACGGCTCTTTTAGGTCAATCTCTCTGAATGAGACAACCTTAAACAACACTTAGACTTAATTCCTTTAGTCTGCATATGAATGTTTTAGGCAATATATATATTTCTGAATATGTTCGTTATCCTCAGTTTTGCATGTATTCAGATAGATATTTCTTCAGTGCCTCTGAACATTCAGGTCTTTACTGAGTATTCAGTAACTTCTGAGTCTTCATTGTCCTTTGAGTCTTCAGTAACTACTGAGTTCTTCAGAGTCTTCAGTATCTTCTGTGTACTCAGGTTATATCTGAATCACTTAGGTTTATCTGAATTCTTCAATATCTTCAGGATCTTCAGGGTCTTCAATATCTTCAATATCTAACCTGATCTATATTTGCTGACTATACATTGTGCAGATATCTTCCTGAACATTCCTATTCTGAAACCTGACTCAGACTATCAAGATTATCCTGAACATGTCATACTCAGGGTTTTGGGATCTAATCAAAACTTCTTTATTAAATTCATCTCCCAACAATTTCCCCCTTTTTGATGATGTCAAAACCATTGGTTTACTTTAATAGTGTAAAAAATGTATGATATCTGCCTGATAATGCCTGTGAGTCCAATTGGACAAGCTGCAGTTGTAATCGGCGAGCTGCGACCTTGTCTTCTGGTAGTGTCCCTTTCCCGATGTACACTTTGATGTCGGTCATCCAATTATCTTCTGGAGCTGTGATCTGAAAAACTTCTACGTGGGTGTTTGATGGGCTTATCTGATTCGTCCAAGTTATCTCTTTTATGTCGATGGTGCCGCGACCTGCCGAGGGGGTGCTGAGCTTGGTAACTGCAATGTTTTCCATGTCCGTGGCTCCCTTAGAGGTGGCCAAATGAGCCAAAGCATCTGCATGCGTGTTATCTGCTCGCGGTATTACTTCTATTTGCACTTCTTCAAACTTTTCAACGAGGCTCTTTGCTATCTGCTGATATTTCACCATCTTCTCACCCCATGCTTCATACTCTCCCGACATCACGACCAGCTGAGAATCGTTATAGACTTTCAACTTTCGTACACCAATGTCCATTGCCATTTACAGGCCATTTATCAAGGCCTCATACTCTGCTTCATTGTTGGTGGCGTGAAAGTCAAAACTTACAGCGGTGGTAAAGGATTGTTGTTCGAGACTGATTAGGACCACTCCAGCCCCCACTCAGGTGTTCGTCGAGGAGCCGTCGACGTGCAA
The DNA here is from genome assembly GCA_037126765.1 of Stenogyne calaminthoides. Classification (NCBI taxonomy): domain Eukaryota; kingdom Viridiplantae; phylum Streptophyta; class Magnoliopsida; order Lamiales; family Lamiaceae; genus Stenogyne; species Stenogyne calaminthoides. Next base: position 41,180,886 of record JBBCBC010000001.1, on the reverse strand, counting down.
TGTCCAAGGGACATTGATTGCCTCTGATGTCTTCTCTGGAAAGGTGAGCTCGGTGAGGAAGTTGGCGAGGACCTGAGCTTTGATCGCGGTTCGGGGAGAGAAAGTTTTGAACTAACCTAATTCAATGGACCACTTCAACAATCGCCCAGCTGTATCAGGTCAATGCAAAACTTATCTTAGTGGCATGGTAGTTAAGTCATCTATCTGGTGATCGAAAAAATACTATCGTAACTTTCGGACACTCATGACCAAAGCGTAGGCGAGTTTCTCGAGTGATGGATACTTGAGTTTGGCATCATTCAATGTTTGGCTGACGAAGTATATGGGTAAATGGTACTTACCTTCTGCTCGGACCAATACTGCGCTGAGAGTGAACTCCGAGGCTGCCAAGTATAAGAATAGCTTTTCGCCGGGAACGGGTTTTGCTAAGATTTGGGGATCGGAGAGATATACCTTGAGCTTTAAAAATGCGGCTTGGCACTGCGGGATCCATGAGAACTTTCCTTTTTTCATGGCTATGAAGAAAGGCTTGCATTTATCTCCCATTCTGGACACGAATCTATTCAAGGCCGCGAGACATCCGGTCAACCTTTGGACTTCCTTGATGTTGCGAGGTGGCTTCATGTCCATGATGGCTTTGATCTTTGTTGGATTGGCTTCAATACCTCGCTGGCTGATGATGTGACCTAAGAACTTGCCTGAACCGACTCCAAAACTGCACTTCTTTGGGTTTAACCGCATGTTATACTAAGATGTCAAAAGTCCGGGCGAGGTGACCCAGATGGTCTTCCTTTCTTTCGCTTTTTACCACGATGTCGTCGATATACACCTCCATGGTTTTTCCTATTTCATCGACGAACATTTGATTTACTAGACACTGGTATGTCGCTCCTGCATTCTTCAATCCAAAAGGCATTATTTTCCAACAATACACATTCTTCTCTGTTAGAAAAGACGTGTGTTGCTGATCATCTTTGTCCATGGCGATCTGATGGTACCCGGCGAAGGCGTCCATAAAGGTCAGCATCTCGTGCCTAGCAGTGCTGTCCACAAGGTGATCGATGTGAGGCATAGGAAAATGATCTTTCGGGCACGCTTCATTGAGGTCGGTGAAGTCGATACAAAGACGCCAAGAGTTGTTTGTTTTTTTCACTAAGACCATGTTGGCCACCCATTGCGGATGGTCCGCTTGCTCAATTAACTTGTTATCCAATAGTTTTTTCACTTCTTCGGCCAAGGCTGCGTACTTCTCGAGGCCGGACTTTCTTCTCTTCTGGGATACTGGCTTCTTTGTCGGATCGATGTTTAGCTTGTGGCATGACCTCGGGGTCGATGCTGATCATGTCTTTGTGCGACCATGCAAACACGTCTAGATTCTGCTTGAGGAACTCTATTAGTTGGGTGCGCAGGTCGACAAGAATTTGTGTTCCGATAGTCATAATTAATTCTGGCCGAGCGAGGTCGACCGGGATTGTCTCGAGCTCTTCGATAGAGGTTGCTCGCTGATCATTTCTTTCCATTCTTGGATCAAGGCTGGATTCTCGTTGCTTGGACTCGACCTCCATCGGCTCGAAACCGAGGCGAGGTTCTAAATCTGGTAATTTTTATGAGGGTGTTTTTTCAGCTACGACGTCGACCTCTATAGATGTTGTATTTTCTTCTATTACATTATCAATTTCCATTTCGTTATTTTCTTTCTTCTTCCGGGGTGGAGTTCGGCTCGTACAACCTAACTCTACCACGGATTTCCTACCGAAATAAAAAGTAGAATTTAAATTGACACAAGTGTAAGGCACACATTTTCTTGTCGCAATCTGGTCACCCTTAATGGTGCCGATTTTCCCGTCAGATCCAGGGAACTTAATACAATAGTAATAGGAAGAGGCCGCAGCCACGAATTCATGCTCGAAAGGCCTGCCGAAGAAAGCGTTGAAGTTTGAGGGGATGTCAATGATCACAAAGTCTAGTTGCCTGGTTACCTTCACTTTGGCATCTAAAGTCGAGGTGATTTCCACTGATAGACGAATCATTCCATAGGCCTCGACAGGTTGGCTTCCAAATCCTCGGATCCCGACCTCGCAAGGTTCGACGTAAGAGTGGAAGTCACCGAGCAAGTCCAGTGTCTTCTATTGCAGAAAGCCCCGTTATCAATCATGATGCGGTGAACCAAAGCTCCCATTATTCTGGCTGAGATCACGAGAGGGTCCCAGTTCGGGAAGACCACCCGTCCTTGTCTTCCTTGGTGAAGGTGAGCTGTTTCTGACTCAGGGTGATGGTGTTGACTAGAAGGCAGCTTAGCACGGTGTTGTCGAGAGCTCGCATCTCAGCTTTTTGACGTCGGTTAGATAGGGAGATTGCTGGAAGAAACCCCCCGAGGGTGCCTCCAGTTGGATAAATCATGTGGATGACTCTGTTCTCCGCGCCCTTGAGATTTGGGGGCCTCGCCTACCCTGGTCGGGCTGGTTCCCCGGGGGGTGCATGTCGTTGATTTTGCTGCTGCCTTGCCTTAACAAACATGTCCTTCTTCGTACAACTTCCAGAGCTCCCTCTGCAGGTCGCGGCAATGTTCAGTGGTGTGCCCGATGGTGTTGTGATAGTTGCAGAACTTCTTTCGGTTAAGTTTAGAAGTGTCTTGGATCATTTCTCTGGCTGGTGGGAGTTGTTGTCCGCCCTTGATTGCTTGAAAAATCTGGGCCGCATTCATGGTCATCATTTCGAGGAGCTTTACCTCGAGCGCGTTTTCGATTGGCTTGAATGACCCCAGGGCTCGGAAGTTTGCGGGCCGGAGCCTCCGGAAAGGTTTGTCAGGTTTTTGATCTGGTTTTTTTACTTCGGCCTTCACCTTGCTTGGTCGTTGTTCGTCCAATCTAGATGTGAGTATCTCGGCATTGGTAATCATAATGCCCGCCCGATACCGGAAATCAACGTAATTTTACGGGTAGTCCTTATTCATCATCTTTCAGAGCTTGGTTACTTTCTTCAGGCCGTGAACCACCCCTAAGACCTTCGCTTCGTCCCCCAGTGGCTTGCCTTCCATAATGAGCTTGTCTATGCGATCGATGTATGCTCGGTCCGACTCGTCGTCGAGCTACCAGGCATTGTTTTGTTCCTTTGTGCAGGGTCAACGAAGCGAAGTGGGTGAGGAACAGTTGGGCCATCTGGTGGAACAATTCCACGGAGGTCGGTGGCAGGGTGTTGAACCAACGATAGGCCTGGTCACCTAGAGTGAGTGTAAAAACTCGGCATTGGGTGGCATCCGTCTCTCCCATTGAGTTCATGTAGGAGGTATATTTGCTCACATGATTGATTGGATCGGATTCGCCATTGTACTGCGCAATGGAGCATTCATTGATCTTGACTTGTACCGGGGCGAGCATGATTGTGGGTGATAGCGGTGAGATGGGGATTTTGGTGGTAAGGGGTATTCCACCTTTGTTTGCTAAATGTTCTTGGAGATCTTTGATATTTTGGAGGATGAAGGCCAACTGTGGAGAATTATCCTGCCCTGCGACCTCATCGCGATGAGGGCGTGGTGGAGTATTTCTCTCTTGTCTGCGAGGTGATGGAGTCCGACGACTTCTGTAGGGTGATGGGGTTCTTTCTGACCTGCGGGGTGAGGGACTTCGCTCGAGTCGAACCTTCACGATATCCGGTTATGGTTGGTACGCCTGCGAAAGGCTCTTGACCCGAATAAGATCTTTTGAGTTCAGCATGGTCGTCTTTGCGTCGCCTTATGGTTGATCTCATTTGAGGTCCGCGACCTCGGGGTAAAGAATCTTGAAACCTTCTAAGAACAAACACATGTGGATGGGGTTTGGCCCTTCGTTCAGATTACGCCGATAGACTGGGGTGCATTAGGTCCTGCGGGAGTTGGCTTCCTAGCTTCCCTCGAGGTGAGGTCCCTCGTGGCGAGATTTTTCCTTGTGAGGTTCCTTGTGGCGAGACTTCTCGCGCCTTTGCCTTTGTCTTTGCTCTGGGCCTTCTGGTTCAGATTGTGGCGCAGGCCACCATCGGGAATCTTCATTTCGGCCTGCTTTCGGCGTAACTCCGCGATGGCCTCATCAATATCTTTAGGGGTGCGGATTTGTTCGAGCTTCTGAGCTATTCCGTTGATAGGTTCCCTGGCATTGCTGTTGCTAGCGGCCGCTAACCCCCGCTCCACCGAGCGACATGAGGCTGAACCGGCTTTCTTTTTGGAGATCAAAGTAGCTTGAGGCATACTTAGGGAATGTTGAAAATGATTTCAAGTGAGTGAGGGGAATTTTGTCGAAGATTCGTGAGGAATACTCAAATGAGAAAACACTAATACTTTAGCACTATTTTTCTTAAAGAGTATCCTCCTTCTAGCACCAATTGTTGTGTACTAAAATATATGGATTGGGGATTAAGATGTGGCTTAAGAATCTTAGTAACACAAACAATAAATGTGAAATGCGGATGGTATTAATGACTTATGATTGTTTGAGAGAATGAGTGTTTGAGTATTCAATTTGCAAGAGGTTGGGTAGGATATGAATTTTTTTCTTCCTTTTGGGGTCATAAATGCCCTCTATTTATAGTGTTAGGGAGAGTAGAGCTCACTCTCCCGAATTACAAGTACAAAGTAGCCGAAAAATGCTCTGTTATACATTAAATGCTACAAGACTGATGTGACCTTCTTCTGAAATCCTGGGAGATCGTTCGAGGCAAGCCGACCTCGGCACCTCGCTGGGACTTCGCCCTAGGTAATCCCCTGATTTGCAGGGAATTAGCCGTTTAAGTATCCCTAGTTTTCCTTTACTAATTTATCTCTGACTTAAGCCCACTTTAGAAAAGTACATCGACGTCGCCTATCTGACACTGGTCAAATCGTAGTTAATGCTCTGCATTTGTGTCAGCCCGAGGTCATCGATGTCGCCCAGGTCGCACTTCACTCAACTTGATCTGGTTCTTCTGCTCAGAGGTCTGCGAGATGCTATACTTGGCGAATTCTCTAATCTTATTCACCCTGGTTTTATTGAGGTCGGGGGCGACCTCGCGCGATATGCACACAACATGGATAATTACTATATGTTGTCTATTCTATTATTTGCAAAGCAGTTTCATTGGGTCACCGATATTGAAGGTGAATTCATCACTTTTAGGAGTAAAAAGAAAGGGACGGGGGGAATTTTATTTTACGTCCTATAAGTTTGACCTATTCCAAAATAAATCCTTTATGTTTGTGCTTTATCATTATTGGTCATAGGGTGTACGATTTTCATCTTTTTTTGACCAATTTAGGTCCTTTTTCGTTGGAAATTTTAAAGTGACCGGGAAGCCACACGTTTGGCTCGCACTAGTGGAATTATTTGGGGATTCCGGCCAAGTTACCAATTTTCATCCCTTTTTAGTCCAACTTTGGGCATTTATGCTTATTTATATTAAAAAATCTATAAACGAAAAATTTATGTAAATAAAAAATACACCAAATAAAATATGTAAATAAAAAATTCTGAATCTGAAAATAAAAGTTTAACCAAATAAGACATTTAAATTATTAATATACTAAAAATTATGATAAAGCCAAAACATAAAGGATTTATTTTGGAATGGGTCAAACTTACAGGATGTAAAATGAACTTTTCCTAGAAAAATGGCAAGCATAAATTGGGCATTTTGCATATCATATCAAGAACCAAATAAATTGAATAATCGAAGCACGACGTAAATTCATCAATAACACCACAATCAAACACAGAACCAACCATAAATTCTTCAACTATAATACGTAAAACAAAACGATAAATAAATAAATCTCAGTCTCTAAAATTTTTAATGTCATTCCCAACTTGCGCAAATTCAAATTTGATATAAGACCCAAATATATTGAACTCCAAAATAAATTGGAAGAATAAATTCGAGCTTTGAGATGAGATTCGAGCGCCACTTTTGAGAATTTTCCTTTGAACCTTAGGCGTGCCCACACCTTATGAGGAGTCATCATTCTTTGGAGACTCTATTTCAACTTCAAAAATCACTCTAAAATCATAAAATTAAAAGGAATCCATAAAGGGTAGGGTAATCTGACTATAAATTATTAAATAAACATATTTTTCATCATCAATAAGCTAGCAATTCTTCTCGTTTCATCATTTCAAATTCCAATTTATAGTTTGGAGTCACTAATTAAGTTTGCTGAATGATTTAGTGGAAGTGTTGAACTCGAGGCCTGGACTCTGATCAGATAAGAGTCTCTGTTCTCTGCTTTCTTCGTACAATATTATTCATACCCCTCTCTTCTATCTTATTTCATAAGTTTGCAGAGTTCTCTCCCATATTAATATACTTGGGCTTGGGCTTGGGCTTGGGCTTGGGTTAAAAAAAAAAAAAAAAAAAAAAAAAAGGCCAGTCAGAAAGCCCGTGGGTCGGCCCGACGGGCCTGGCGGGCTGGGCCAATTCGGCCCGGTTCTTTTCGGGCCACCAAAAATTAAGCCCAGCCCAACCCTTTTTTCGGGCTGCATGGGCCGGGCCACCGGGCCGAGCCCATTTTGACACCTCTACTTAGAAGCCTTTTAATTGAAGGCCCAGGTTATTAGCAACCCCATATTTAGGAAACACACCACGCATTCAGTTTTATAATAATAATCAACATATAAAATTCCAAAATCATCCTCTTGTTCTCCAGCGTACCACAGTCCACATATACACCCCTCCCATAAAATTTGAACAGTTTTTTGAGAAGATAGTTGCAGCAAATTATTTGAGAAGATATACAGCCCGCAGTTTTTTTTAGAACAGTTTTATGAACAAATTATTTTTCACAAAAAAATCTCAAGGAAAATCAGTAATATGATATACAAAGATGACCAAATAAATATATTTCATTCGATCAAAGATTGATTGAATTCGAATTTTTTTTTTGAAATTTTAATTTAAATCCAAAGCATTAAACCCAGAATTCACAAACCCTAACCCCCAAAGAAAACGACTTCGTCCAAAAAAATAAAAAATAGAAAGGGATCTAGAAACCCTATTCCCCCTAAATCCAGAAATTTTACTAACATCTGTCTGTATCAACCCTTTCGACGTGGCCCGGCGAGATGCGGTGGAGGTTGAGGTGCGACGAGGTGGAAGTTCAGGCGTGCGGTGCGGTGGAGTTGCGGCGGGCGGTTGTGGTGCGATGGTTGGAGGTTGCGGAGTGGTGGCCGGCAGGGGCAGCGCGGAGTTTGCAGAGGAATTCCAGTAACTTCCATGGTGGTGTATCAACATACGCGATTCGGGAGGGAGGAGGGGTAGTTCAGGTAGCACAGTGGGAGTCTTACAATCCAATGAGGGGTAAAATTATCTAAGTGGTGTATTTTCTAAATAAGGGGGTGCTAATAACCTGCACCTTAATTGAAACAACCCAAAACCCCAATCAAGAGATTATGAAAGATGCACATCAAGTGAGTACGCCGAAACTGAAATTCGGAGAATTAACCCAACAAGATTCAAAATTCGCCGAAACGAAAATTTTAACGGCTCAAAATGGGGCAAGGTGAAAGTGGTGCACAGACTCGACCTGTCTTGGATAATGACTAATCAGTGGGGGAAAACCCAAACAACGCGGGTTGGGCAGACCAATAAATTTAAAAAATATGGGTACTCACAAGTTTCTGGCAATTGTATTCTTGGACAAACTAAATATATATTTATTACCTATAAAAAGAGTGGGTTGCCAAAATCGGGCCAGTTTCCTGGCCAAATTTGGTTCCGGTAGCAGGTCAGCCCCTGTCTAGGTGTCAAATACGTGTCGATTTTCTGTTCTCTCTAATTTCCTCTGTTTCTTTCTACCGTCTTCATTTCCTGTCTGAAAATTCCACTGTCTCCTTCTCTCCACCCGCCGAGAAAAACTTTTGTGTCCCAATAATTCAGGTTTTTAATTCCTCGCCGCTCCTTCGCCTCTGTTTTTTTTTTTTCTTATGTCGTCTTTATCAGGTAACTTGTACATTCTAGAATATTCTAATCATTAGTCCCAACAGTTTTGATTACTCCCCAGCCTGTGTACACTTTCTCTCCAATAATTGCTCCTGTTAACCTCGTCACCACTGCGTATAATATTTGGTTCAGTTTGCGCGTCGATTCTTCTTCTTGTTTTAGTATGCGAAAGTCGTTCTTCAATTTCTTTTGTGTTTCGGTTTTTCATTTTTGAAGTTTGTTACGGTTTCTTCAATTTTAATTTTTGCAGGAAAAATGATGTGGGTTATGGGAATATGAATCTGATTGATGAACATTGCAGGTCATGCTACTCAACCAGATGGCGCCGGCTCTCCTCTATTTTTCTTGCGGTTTTGATGTAGTTTGTTTTTCTTGAATTTTATGATTTTATTATATTTTGTGCACTTAATTTCATTGCTTGAGGCATGTATTATGTGTTGTGGAACTCATAATTTTGTAGTATTAGTAGACAGAATGAGCACATTTAGGAATATCTTGTTCTATTTACAGACTATGCTCCTATTTGATTTTGGGAAAAAAATTGAGTTGATGGAGGAAATAATTTCAGATGAGGGATACAATAATTTAGTTCTTTTAGAAATAAGATTTAGATTACACCCTATTTGCAGTCCTGCTTTAATTTTCATTGTAAATCTCGTGGATGGAAGAATGTAATGATTTTGATTTTTCATAATCTCAAATGTTTTAGGAATATCTTATGCTCCACTGTTGCATCAATATTATGTATGTGCGGAAATCTTGGTTGGCCGTAGCGAATGGGTCATGCTCGCCAGAGGACAATTCAAAGTATGCCATGCATTTCCATCTCAGATATGTTGTATTATCTATGTTCTTTAAGACTCCATTTGGATGGATGAATTTGAAATTCATGGATTTCACACACAAATCATCATTCTCCAATGGATTTACAAATACTTAAATTTGAGAATCTAGTTTAAAATTGAGAGATTTTAAATCCTCATAAAAACCTAGTCATTTGTGAAATTTCCTCCTCTCTACCCCTTCGACTCTCTCTCCTCTCTTCACTCTCTTCCCTAGACTCTCAAATCAAAGTATTTGAAAATCCATTGGAGAGTATGATTTGTGTGTGAGAACCATGGATTTCCAAATCCATCCATCCAAATGGAGCCTAAGAAAATTATTTCGTTGTTTATGTTCTTGGAATTAGGTTGCTGCATTTCCAATTCTGTAGATGGTGTTCTTATTTCCGAATTGTGTTGCTACACGCTGGAATTTGGCTGTGTGAGAATTAGAGCGGATAAGAGAAGTAGATCATATTCTTTACAAGCAAGACAATGCGGTTGGATAAGTGAACACGAAGGGACGAACACAGTGAAACAATGGTTAGGAGTTTTTAACATTAATCAGAACTGTTTGGATCTCCTGAAGCTCGACTATAATGCTGATGTTTCATTTTGTTAAGGCAACTGATAGTCCTATTTCCAACTTTGTTGCAGGTAAAGTGATGTGTTTTTCTTTCTTTCAAATTACTTACATATTTTTTAGTTTTAATTTCTTCCTTTATGGATCTTGTTGTTTCACTTCTTTGTGTTTGCATTTCTGGTTTTCTGCCAACTTTTGTCCTTTCTTTAGTTTTCAATTGGGTTTCTCAGGTTTTTTGTTGTTGAGAGTTTGGCGATTGGTGGGAATGTAAATCATATCCTATGGATATACAATGAAATGAAATATGTCAAAAGACTGATAAAATTAAATGTCATCAGCCAAACCAGGATGATATTAGTAGGCAGAATGTTACTTTTGTAATTTTGCTCTATTCAACGTGAGACGCCTCAAGTTGTAAATTTTGCAATAAGTGATACTCTCTCCTTCCCAAAAAAGTTTGCTTACTTCCTTTTTTTGACGTCCCACAAAGTTTGCACACACAAGAAAGGAAATATTTTACTAAACTACATACTCACAATATTTACTTATTTACACCAAATATCATTACTTCTGGGGTCCACACATACACTCAATCCAATTAATTCATTTACTTTACACATAAAAGTTTACCACATTACTCCTCAAAACTCTATTTATTATACATTTTTCTTAATATGTGTGCCCAAAAGTTGGGACAAACTTTGTAGGGATGGAGGAAGTTTCTTCTGTCAACAGACTCTCTGAAGAAAATAAATAAAATAAACAATGATAACACCGAATGAGATTTGCCACTTTTGAATCTTGATAACAATGTCAATGGTATGCGATTCCAACTCTTAATGACATTCCACCAAAACGGCAGTCAGTTTCACAGGTGGTTACAATGCCGGGATATTCAATGCACTTATTTCGTACCCATAGAGTATTGATTATTGTTATGCTATAATCAAAAGACATAGTGTGGGAGAATTTTCTATGTATTCAATTAGGTCAAGAGTACACACATATATATACAAGTTGAATAGACTATTCTAATAAAGGCCCACTAAAGGTCCATCTATACTTATTATTCTAACACTCCCCCTCAAAATTTGGAGCATAGATGTTAATCATGCCTAGCTTGTTACAAAGATAGTCAACTCTAACCCCATTAAGAGCCTTAGTGAAGATATCTCCTAATTGATCTTCAGTCCTCATATAACTCGGTGAAATTAGGCCACGTTGAATCTTCTCACGAACAAAGTGACAGTCAATCTCAATGTGTTTGGTCCGTTTCGTGGAAGACCCGGATTAGAGGCAATGTTTGATTATCACACCATAGTTTTATTGAGATCTCTAAACCCACTTCATTTAGAAACTCATATACCCATTGGGATCTTTTTGCCATGCTCTATATTCGGACTCAAGACTCGAGCGTGAGACTACTTTTTTGTTTCTTACTTTGCCATGAAATCAAATTTTTTAATCAAAGATCGGAAAAAACATTCAATCTTTTCGTGACCATGGTCACTATACACAATTCCACGTCCGAGGACTCCTTTCAAATAACACAAGATTTTCAAATAACACAAGATTTTACCGCCTTCCAAAGTGATCAACGGTTGGTGATGACATATATTTACACTTTATGGGTAAGCAATATCCGGACGTGTCACCCTAAGATAATTCAACTTTCCAACCAACCTTCTTCTCAGATCTTAGGGATCATCAAATAACACACCCTCTTTTGTAAGTACGCAAATTGGGGAACCATTGAGAGCTACATGGTGTTTGCATTTCATTGAGACAGTTTCTTACTCCTACTCACCCTCAACACCAAAAACTTTTGTCCTTGGTTCTTTCAAAGATGCAATTCCTTTAACATCACTCCCATGATCACAATATCATCCACATACACAACCATCAAGATAATACCACCCTCTCATATGAAAAAGGTTTTGCTTCATGTTCTTGAGTAAAAGTACCAAACCATTGTTTCAAACCATACAAAGACTTCAAGATAACATACCTTATGAGTCTCTCCCCGAGGTGGTTGCTCCATATAAATGTATCAACGAGATCACCATGGATCATTCTTGATGTCCTGATGGATATCGAAATCAAGAGCCTAATCGAGGTAAGTGAAATGGAGAAAATCGAATGTCAACAAGCAACAAGGGCGAGCTTTTCAACCGAGCCACGTAACCATCAGATTAACTTTAATAAAAAACACCCATTTGCAACCTAATAGGTCGTTTTACTGCGGGAAGGTCCACCAAACCCAAGTGCCAGTGAGTATCTAACGATTCATTTCCTCAAATGGCATTACGCCAACCGGGTTGAACGGTTTTAGGAACAATTTTCGAGAGAAGAAACAAAACTCGAGAGGAAGGGATAATGATCATATGAAACAAAAGAGGAAATGGGATAAGTGCAAGAACGTTTACCTTTTCGAAGAGCAATGGGAAGATCATCACTTTTTGTAAGATATTGGCTCATCGGGACATTGCATATCGGGAACCAAAACGTGAGGTGGACGAGAATACCTGGAGTCGAATGGAGGTATTAAGAGGAAATATCAGATTGCAATAAGTGGAATGAGAGAATGGTGTATGCTCGGAAAAAGACAACATCAGACACAAGATACTTGTTCCCGATAACCTTTTTTTGCACCCTAGAATAACCCAAGAAAATGCACTTCAAAGATTTTGGATCTAATTTTGTGACCGAGGCCGAACATCCCGAACAAAACAAGTACAACCAAATATTTAGGCTCAATAGGAAACAAGGACTTAGATGGAAATAGAACATGAAAAGGAGTTTTACCACCAAGAACCGTGAGAAGGCATGCGATTTATAAAAAAACAAGCAAGAGAACATCGACTTCAAAATGTTTTAGGTACTTGCATGGAAAATAACAAGGCTCTAAATTTGTTTCAAGAAGATGTCTATTCTTTTCTCACCACACCATTTTGAGATTATCAACACACGATGTTTGATGGAGAAATTTAAAGATATAACAATGAAATATTTCAGAGAGATACTCCTTAGCCACTAGAAACAGACACACCAAATTGAGTCTTAATCTCAAAGACAAAAGCGTAAAAATGAGTAAATAATTGGAACGATTTTCATCAAATATAACCATGTCATACGAGAATGATCATCAACAAAAGGTGACAAAATAATGAAATCGTGTTTATGTAATCGGACATGGACCCCAAACATCGTAATGGACTAACTCAAAAGGAGCACTTGCTGGGTTTTGACACGAGGACTCAAACTAATACGATGATGCTTAGCAAAATGACAAATTCACAATCTAGAGATGATAACTTCGAGAAAAACATTTTCAACAAAGGAAGAGAAGGATGACCCATGTCGATGTGCATCCATGGATGTGACGGTTCCTACACAAGAATTAGTCCGATGTGTCTCAAGGATGTAAGTTGGGATTCATGTCCCTTACCAGGGATGGAAGAAGATCCCTGTCAATGATCGAGGATAGAATGAGACACAACAATTAAAGAAAATAACGTAAAACCAAATTAAAAAATAAACAATGATGACAAGGATAGGGATGAACCGAATGAGAAATTTGGGTAAAAGGTAGAGAACAAGGTTGGATTACTTTTGAATCTGACCCATTTGGATGATGAGGAAACAAGACATGCATAGAATTAAACCAATTTTGAACTAGTAGAAATGATAACCATTAAATGTCAATGGTATGCGATTCCAACAAAATTTAATGACATTCCACCAAAACGGCAGTCAGTTTCACAGGTGGTTACAATGCCGGGATATTCAATGCACTGTGCCCAAACCCCTAATTTTCTCAAACCCTAATTTCAAATTTTCGTACCCATAGAGTATTGATTATTTCTATGTATTCAACTTGCATATATATTTTTCAATTGGATATACTTAATAACAATTATTAACTTCTATTAGTTTTCAATTGGATAGGTTGAAATTAGTAGGTTGAAATTGTCATGTAATATATATATATATATATATATATATATATATATATATATATCATTATGTTTGTGTACTTATCTTCAAAAATATGTTGTTTCCTATATCCTTACTGCTACTATTTCAATATTGCTATGCATATCAACATTTTTAATAATCTGGGTTATCACCTCAATTCGGCATGCCCCGGATAATGGAGTTGGTGATGTTGAGGTTGAATCTGATGCCCAAATTGAAGTTTTTCTCTACTTCATCGAAATTGTGGTTTGATACGGTGTCGTTCTCCAAGACACGAAGAACTGGGACATAAGCTTGATTTCTTTGCTTTTTCTAGTTCTTCTCCTTTATTTTCTATCCGGAATTCAGATTCGATCTATATATTGTTGAGGCCTGGCTACCTGATGAGGTTGTTTTTACCTTTAAAAAAGATTGCGAAGAGGCAAATTTCCAAATGGAGTCAACATGCAATTTTACAATAAGACAATAGATATATATAAAACATGAATATAACGCGGATACCTTTCCTATGATATGTGAAGAAGCACAATCTGTTTCTTGATTCAAACTGGGAGTCCTGCAACCATTGCCAGCCACATACAGCCCTAAATCCTAATTTCTGCATCATCGTACTTTGCAAGAAGACCGTTAGTGCCGTAATTATGATAAGTATGGGGTGGAAATATTGCATTTAATTGTTGAGAAATTAAACTAGGAAAATCACGGAAAGGGTGAAAGAGTGGTTGAAATGGAGTAGAAATTGGATTTGTCAGAGCAAAGAATATATAGGTTATGTGTTTTTGTTTGTGTAAAGAAATTTCCTTGTAGGTGCTGAATCTATCTAGTTAGCTGGCACAATGTTACATCAGGAAAGGTATATTCACAGTGCTGAATTATACTTTGCATCACCTCTTGTTAGCCTACATTGCCCTGCTGCTGTTTCCTACGTCCCGCCGTTTTGCTTTCCTGACGTTCGCGTCTCTGTCATCTCTTTTACTGCCGGATTGTGTTACGCCTTTTAATTTGTGTACGTGGTGTTTGTGTTGATATCAGCAACTCAATTGTTGCATTTCTTGTATTCGAAACTGGTTGCAGTTAACGCGATTATTCAACCATCTAACCATCAACTCTTCCCAGCAACACCCACACAGCCTTCCAATCTCTTCAATTCATTTTGCAATTTGGATATTCTCTCTTCCACTTCCTTCTTCCACAATAAAATAAAATTACATGTAGAAATGGATAATGTGCGGATTACGTTGAATTAAATATTTTTTTTGATAATATAATAGCATTAATTGCATAAAATGTCATGCCCTTTTTTCAATTTTATCAATTACTTCCTTCATCAAAAACTCTTTTGTACAATTACTGTGTGCTTGATATTTAATGTAGAGTTGTTTATTAGTATATGAGGTGATAAAATGTTGAGGATATAATAGACAATTATAATTTATTATAAAATAAAATAATATTTATTAGAGGTAATAAAATGATAAAGTGTTGATGGTATGAGTGGGTGTCATATGGTAAATAAATTGTGTTTGAATTATTTGAATTACAATGGGTTTTGTCATTTAAAGAAATCTACAAAAAAGTTTGAGATGGATCAAAACGAAAAATTGTATAAACTAGAGAAAGTACAAAATACTTCAAATTATATTATATGTCTATTTTTCGACAATTCATGATGACATAACAGCTTTTTTTTTTTTTAAATAATTATAAATAAATTCCCGACTTTTTTTTATTATTGTTTTAATTTAGTCACTTTCTTTTTTCCTTTTTGCAATTTCATACACACTTGCGCATCATGTAAATTAAAAAAAAATATGAATCAACAGCGAACATTGTGTAAAAACAAAAAATATAAAAAAACTATAGGGTAAGATAGCTCTTTTCACTTCATTTCCCACAAAAAATAACACATATTATTTTCCCAACAAAGATATTAATTGCAAAAGCTAAAATCATAATTATTTTGAATTCAGTACTTAATAAATACATTCATTAGACAATAATATTAGATTTTGATTAGATCTTATATGATCCGAGTTCACCGTAATTCTATCATTGTTACATTTATGTGTTATCACTATTTAAAAAATACTTACCGTTAAAATTTAAACAGTGATAATGCATAAATATAATATTATGCATAACAGTAATAACGCGTATATATAATAATGATATTTGAAGAAATATAATTTACCATGAACTTATGTTCAAACAAATTTTTTACACTAGCTTTTTATTTTGATACTTATATTTATTTTTTTGGATATCTATGCATATCTAATAACAAAAACTTCAGCTAAATATAGAAACTTTTATTAACCAAATACTACTCCCTCCATCCCACAATAACGTGCACAATTTCCTTTTTTTGTTTGTCCCAAGATAACGTGCACATTTTCTAAAATGACAAAACACTCAAAACTTACACACTCATAATATCATTATAATTGATTTAAATAATACCAATAAAGCAAGTTTTCTTAGTTTCCGTGCTCGAAAAAATGTGCACATTATCCCGGGACGGAGAGAGTACTATTTACTAAATCTGTAAATGGACTAACCATTCTTCTCAGAGTGGGCTCCTAGGCGACATGGTCTTGTATGCATTCAAATGCACCGTGCACTCATAGTGTATTTTAAAATCATATAACTTGTTATATTGAAAGATACAGCTTGTTTATACTGAACCGTGCAACTTATATTATATTATTTTTTCATATTAATAGTTGCACGGTTCAATGTTGGGATATTTTAGTTTTGATGAATTATGCCAAAACATTATCAACTTGTGTTATTTAAGTTAATCTACAGATAACAAGTTGAGGAGGAACGAGAGAACAAGTTAAGGGGGAACTCATGAAATCAGACGAAGATGATCGAGATCAGACGAGGCTGCAGACGAGACTGATTGAGATCGGATGAGAAGGATGAGTTTCGAAAGTTAAGCGACGTGTAAACCGATCGCCATTCGCTTCGCGATTCTTTCAGAGGTGATTGACATCAGATTTCTTTCAGCGATTGATTGACATCAGATTTTCCGATGCGATTTCTTTGTCTGATCAGATGAAATCGGACTGATCGTCCAGGCCGATTCGATCGATTGAGTGGTGATCGATCAATCAGTGAAGTCTGCGACGTAAATCGACAAGATGAGCAAATGAAATCAAGACAGATGAACAAATGTCGAGGCGAAATGATCGATCCGTTAGACACACAAAAAGTTGTCCAATTAGAAGATGACAACACATATATGGATGTGACATAAAGCTGCAAACAACAGTGCAAAAGGACAAAGAAAAGCTGGAAGACTATTAGTATGGATTTGAATTTACTCTCCAACGGTAATATTCAAATCCACACTATAAATACATTGCACTATCTTCAAAAGAAAATAATGGAGGATGTTGCAAAGTGAAGATTAAAGCCAAATATTCAAGTATCTCCATTCAAGAACACAGAGCATTAAATATCCAGATTTACCCAAGAGTGTTCTTCATCATATCTAAGCATAAATGCCATATCATAAGCTTAGAGAGATTTTCTCAACCTTAGCTTAAAGGCTAAAACAATGTAAGGGAAAATCCCACCTAGTTGGAAATAACTCCAAACTCAAACCCTTTCTTGAGAGAGAATTAGTGGTTAAGTAAGGTAGTTAATAGGCAATCCCGTAAGGGAGATAAGTCCCGAGAGAGTGAGAACTCATTAAACATCTATAAGCGATCCCGTGAGGAAGATAAGTCCCGTTAGAGCTCCATAAATATATGTTGGTTAAGTTGGTGCCCCATGAAGGGAAGAGTGGATGTAGGACGAGTTGTCCGAACCACTATAAAAATACTTGTGTTTTTACTTGCTTTCATATTAACTGTCATACATACTTTAGCAAATCTGCATAACACATTCGAAGCAAAAAAAAAAATTAAATCACCTCCCATTGAGATTTTACGAGTTTTAAATCGGGTTTTTCGGGACCAACAAGTGGTATCAAAGCAGGGGTTCAAAAGTTCACTAGCTTTTAATGTGACCACCTGAACTGATCTTTTTTGTTAAAACCCATTTAGTTTAAAATGCATAAATTTTATAAAATTCATGGAGGTTGATAATCATCTTCTCATCATTTTTCTAAAAAATGCATACAGCATTCTTCATCATTTCACTTGTTTAACTAACACTGTTTTTCTCGTATGTTTTTTTTATTGTTAGTTAGTTTTGGCATCTTTATCAAAAAGGGAGAAATTGTTGAGATATTTTAGTTTTGATGAATTATGCCAAAACATTATCAACTTGTGTTATTTAAGTTAATCTACAGATAACAAGTTGAGGAGGAACGAGAGAACAAGTTAAGGGGAAACTCATGAAATCAGACGAAGATGATCGAGATCAGACGAGGCTGCAGACGAGGCTGGTCGAGACCAGATGAGAAGGATGAGTTCGAAGTTAAGCGGCGTCTGGCGATTTGATGTGCGAGTTTCGATGCGAGTTCTTATAGCGAACTTCTTTCTTTCTCTTCCTCCGAATGTATGCGATGTTTAGCCCTTTAGCTTCTGCCAACTTCTGCTTCTTAATGGCAGCTTCTCTTACTCTCTGTCTGTTTTGCTCTTGAATTTGTTCAGGAGACATCTGGCTCTTGGTAGAGGATATTTGCCCTTGTCTCGAATTTTCAATGAGAGATTTCGTCATCTTGCCCTTACCTTTCTTTCTCTTCAGAGTCTGCTCAGGTTCATCTTCTTCTGCAAGTTTCTTCGCAAGTTCAAGGCTCTTGGCCTGATCATCATAATCCATCCTTTGTTGTACAGAAGAAGAGAAGTATTCAATCTTGTCCACTCTGGCAGTAACATCAGAAAGAGCAATCTTCTGCTCAGTGATCTCCTTCCTTTGATCCTTGAGCTCTTTGCTATGTTGCTCCACAGTCTCTTTTAGTCAAAGAACATCGGGTGGAGTAACAAGATCGAGAGATGGAGTGGCTTGTGCAAGTCGATCTGATGGCTTCGGTAAAGACACAATGGTTACCATCTGTATCTGTTTTTCTTCTTTCTCTTGTCCTTCCCCCTTTTTGGTTTCATCAAAAAGTTTGGACAACCTGTTATTCAGAGCATTAAACTGCCTTGTCATCTCCTCCCTGAGTTCCTCAACAGCAAGAGGAGTGATCCGATTCTGCGAAAGGTGCGAGGGGCGAAATCTTCTAAGAGCAAATTCAATATCCTTCCTGGCTCGTTCTGTAGAAGCCACAAAATGCTTCCAACCCAGATTCATGTGAGTGTCAGTATTCTCCAGAGATGCCCTGACATTTTCCAGTAGAATTTGTGTTTCACTAAGCATGTCCGTCTGAATTTTGAGTTTATCAGACTGGAGAGTGAGCTTCTCAGCAAGAGGGTTAACCAGTTGCATCACATCAGAAAGGATGGCATTATGCATCTGTGTGAGCTTCTCAACTATGAGCTTCCGTTCTCTGTCAACCAGATTCATTTTCTCTTCTTCAAAACGCTTCATCAGATCTGCTGTGAGAGCTGTGAATTTCTCTTCAATGGCAGCCTTTACCCCATCCTGAATTTTCTCAGAACTAAGATCTAGGGTATCGGAGCTCAGCATAGCAGTCTGGTCAGATGTTGATGCCTTGTCAAGATGGGTCTCATCTGCATCACCCACTCTTGGTTCATCGGCAGCTCCCTCAAGATTTGTATGAGAATGAGGTTCTTCAGTCTCCTCCTTATTTTCAGCAATCCCAAACTTGTCATGTATTAACCATCTGATATCATCATCAGATGTCAACTCAACAGCACTCTCAATCCCATCACTCTCCAAACACTTCATCTCCAGATCCACAAAAAAGTCAGAGCCCAGAGAGTTCATGAGGATCAGAAACTCCTCGATGCTCTTCAATCTGATATCTCTCCAGAACACAATCTCTTCTATCTGGTGTTGGATGTCAGGGTGTTGATCCAAATCAATCGAGGCCACAGTCCAATAGAGATACTCCTTGATATGTTGCTTCATAATTCTTATAATAGGGCTTTCGAATCGGTGAAGAAGCTACGTTACTCCGTGTTGAAAGGATTGTGAGAGATGGACATACGTTTGTCAGATCTTTCAGGTTCTGGTATCTTTTCTGGAGATTGGGGATGAGGTGGGGATATATGTGGTTCACTGGCTGTAGGTTGTTGAGGTTCAGGTTCATTTACCCATGGTTGAGGGGGTTCAGTTTCCTGAACAGAAGGTTGAGGGGGTTCAGTTTCAACAACTGAAGGCTGAGGGGGTTTAGTTTGTTCAGGTTCAATGGTTGGGGGAGTGGGAGATTTGGGTGAAGGGGGTGGTCTGACTGGTGAGGGTGAGGGTGAGAATATTTTGTGGGGAGAGGGTGGTGGTGATAATGATTTATGAGGAGAGGATGATGGTGAATTGGAAGTGGGTGTAGGTGATCTTTCTCTCTGGAAGATTTTGCTGAGAGGCAAAGAATCAGATGGTGATTCTTTCTCAGAGTGCTCCACTTCTGTTCCTTCAACAGTCCTCTCTCCTTCTCCTTCTCCTTCTCCTTCTCCTTCTCCTTCTCCTTCTCCTTCTCCTTCTCCTTCTCCTTCTCTTTCTCCTTCTCCTTCGAGCATCTGCTCGTCCATAACTCCACTTGCAGTGTGCTCAGAACTGACCATAACCTCCTCTTCTGATCCAATCTGAATCAGCTCCTCCGTTCTGTGAACTTCTTCTTGGCGGGACTAGAACTATCTTGAGAGGAGAAGTGGCTCTCCGTCATTCATTTGAAAACATTTGGTTTCTTGGCCAGTTCCTTCCTCTTCAACTTCTTCTCTGGTATGGTCGTTCCCTGCGCTTCTGATTGTATCGAAGATGCAGTTGCCTTATCTTTTCCCTTTCCTTCTCCCCTTTGTTTGGGCACATAGGGAGTAGGATCATCATCAGACTGGCCAGGCAGAGACTCGTTCTTGCCCAAGATGGCCTTGTGCTTTGCTAGATACACCTTCATACCATTCTTATTCCATTCATAGTTGTTTGGCAGTTTGTCTGATAGAATGATCGAGATTTTGTGCATGAAAGAGCACTTGGAGGATAAGAACACTTCATTCCTTTCGTTCAGATCGAATTTCCCTGATACTTTCCGCAATCTTGTCTTGAACATAACCAACCAATCCAAATCAGGTGTTTTCTTGATGATTGCAGCCATGACACTGATCTTATAAGAGGTGACAGCATCAAGACTGTAGGTTGAGCACATGATCACTTTCTGCACAATCTCGAAGAGAAGGCGATATTTCCTCTTCAGATAAGGAGCTTTGACACTCAATGTATGATCCTTATTTGCTGGTCTCAACAGCTCGGCTTCAAGAAAACCCTTCTCTCCTACATCAGTTGTGAAGGTTTCTGGATCAATGCTTCCTCGACGAAGACCAAAGGTTCTCTGAAGATCATCGTTCGTGACTGTTACTTACAATCCTCCAACAGAAGAAACCATATCAGCATCAATATCCTCGTTCTTCTGTAGATTATATAAAAACTCTAGGGCTTCATGAGTGTGGACTACGTTTTGATGTCTGTAACAGTATTGCTCAAGACCACACGCTCGCAGGCACTCCAGAATTTCCAACGATTCAGGATCTGAGGTGACCGAAAACACCACATATTTCTCATCAATGATATCCTTCTTCATTGATGCGAAATTGCAGATCTTTTTGCCTTGGCCCTTTCGTGCAATAAGATGTGTCATTTCTGTATGATATGCAAACTGATATTAGTTTGAGTAAACTATTTCAATAAACTCAGTCAAACCAACAATCTAAGCATGAATTAAGCAAATAAGCATATAGATCAGTGCATATAATAGATATAAATTACAGACACACAGCAGCACGATTTGTAAACCTAATAACCACTATGAGTGAATTTATGCAGTACTTAAAAGAAAATTACCAGAAATTGATTTGTATGTTTGAATAAACGTGAAAATAGAATCAATCGATTTTGGAAAATAATTTCTGAAGATTTTGAGAGTTTGATCTTTTAAGAAACTGATAAGAAGAAGGAGTGGAAAGAGGTTTTCGGAGAAAGATTTGGGTTTATATTATGCGAGGGAAACCTCTTTGCACAACTTCCCATAAGTACTCAAGTGTCCGTGTTTTGAAATCAATGGCTGAGATTAGTCGGCCCGTAAAGTGTTTTAATCGCACGGTTGAGAAAAGTAGTCTCCTCGTATTTTGGACGCGAAAACTCGTAATAAACCACATTAAATACATATTCCCATGTCCCAAGATTTAATGTTTTTTGCGGTGCATTAAATCACAAAGTTAAGAGAACAGTAGTAAAAGCCAATTTATTTAAATAAGACATATAAAATGATCAGAAAGAGATAAATAAGAAACGTATCTGACTTATTGATATTGTAATCAATCAGTTACCACTGTGATCTGATCTGGTTGGCTTGATTATTGTTGACCTTACTGATGGTAGCCTATCCCTTAGCATTTCCCAACAATATTCCACTCATCAGATCAGATTCCTGTTTGATCCAATCTGATACTTATCTGATCCATGTATCTAATCCTCTTATCTGATCAACTTATCTGATCAACTTATCTGATCCTCTTATCTGATCCACTTCAACATTCAGCAATTGAAGCTTGAACTTCGAGGATTTTGATTTCTTGTTTGAGCCATTCGATGTTCAACCAGATTGAACTTCGGTCTTCTTCTTCTATTCAGGCCATGTGTCCTAGGGATTTGTGTCATACTCCCACCAAAGCTTTTACTTCGGGGAGTCAAAAAGTCGCCTCGATTCCCTAAGTCGGCGTGATGTGACAATTTTCAATGATGGTGTGGATACTTTGTGATATCACACGCCGTAAACTCATCCAACCATCATTCGCGTACTTCTTACGCTCTGTCCTGCCGGTGCTAATTTCTCTAAAAGGCCTTGAGAAATTAAATTTGCACTTCTACACCTGTTTTTCTCTATAAATAGATCTGGGGTATTATACACACAACATAAACCATTCACCTTCTTTATCTTTCCATTAGTTTATACTCCATGTTTTCCGGTTAACCCTTGTTTCCGGTGAAACTTCCGGTAAAAACCTTTAACCCTTTTCAAATGATTTCAGCTTCTTAAATCAATCATGTCTTTCCCTTATTCATGTTTTTGTCGTCATCAAAGATTACACATGTGATTATTGCCAAGCTTCTCTACCACCGAGGCGGCGGATCTGCTATAGCAAATGAGAAGACACTTCTTCTAACCGTATGCACCTTGTGTGCCTATCGAGATGATGGAATTAGCATCAACAGACTCAGTCTGATACAAAACATGAGTTTGGTATACGATCTTGATCAGACAACAGCTGATCATCGTATATCAAACTCAATATTTGCATGTGACACTTGTGGACATGTGGTCTTTGCACCACATCTTTGGCACTTGTGTCCCATTTAACAGCTGGAGAGCCCATTGATTTTAGGACTAGGGGCTCCTGGCTTAGAAATCCTTCAATACCGCTCTCGCTCCTCACTCCGAAGCTCTGAGGGTGGCTTTAGGATTATTTCAAAGCCTCTCACACCCCTTTTAGGGTTGGGGGGAAAATGGGAGCATCAGGCTCTAAAATCTTCAAAGCCTCTCTCCCACCCCCTCTAGGGTTAGGGTTTGTGGTTTATGGTTTAAGGTTTATGTAATGACCTCCGGGTCCTTTTGTACTTGTAACTTGTAATGTAAATCTGACCTCCGGGTTTTTATCAATGAAAAGTTCTATTATTTCATTGTTGTGTATTTTCGGTTACCTTATGCGATTGAAGCTTTAAACTTATGTAACTTGCTTGTTGAACATTAGCTTAATCGACTTTACAAAGTATGAAACAACCAAACTGATCAGTTCCTTTAATCTGATATGCCTTTAATCTGATCAGTTCCTTGACTGATCTGCTGATCAGTTGAGATACCTTACTCAACTGATCCATCTTAACTTGGTTAGTCTCTCAACCAGCTGGTTCTGGAGATCAGTCCACCAAACATTTCTGGTGCATTTTCTCCAAGATCCAGAAGTCCTAGCTCATTGCATAATTCTCTGAATCTGATTCAGCTAGTGGCTTGGTTAAAATATCAGCTTTCTGTTTATCAGTATGGATCTTTTCCATTCTAATATTCTTCTTTTCAACATGATCTCTTATAAAATGATGTCTGGCATCCACATGCTTGCATCTTGTATGTAAAACAGGATTCTGAGTGATTGCAATAGCACTATTACTGTCACAGAATATAGGTACGTTCGTAGCTACAATGTTATAATCCCTCAGCTGCTGACTAAGCCAGAGCAGTTGGGAGCAACAGCTTCCTGCAGCCATATATTCTGCTTCAGTAGTAGATGTCGCTACTGATGTCTGCTTCTTTGAAAACCACGAGATCAGTTTACTACCTAAAAACTGACATGTGTTGGGATTATACTGGAAAGTATGCTTTTACTTTGTATAATCAAACTGAATTTCGGTCTTATTTACTGAAATAAATTGTTTATCATTGATGCTTTAAATATCATCGAATGTTACATATATTTACTGCATAATTGTTCAATAAATAGTACGTGTTACATTGTAGTTAATTTAGTGATACCAGATCACAGAAGATTAAATTAACAGTCCCTTGTAACCAAAAGTACACCATTCACGACCTAGATGGAAATGAACAATCCATCGTGAAAGGTTGAAGTGTAAGGCTCAGATTGGCTTGTCTTGACCAAGAGATTACACTAGTGCATGTTTAGTGCACTGAATAGGACCTACAGGAGGACAAATTCTTCAGAACTGAACTAGGAAGAATTAGACCTCAGTGGTTCGTTATTTCTTAATCTTCGTCCCTTAAATAGGATTGTGTGTGGTTAGTAATTATTTCTTTGACTTATTACGGGTAGAGAATCAACGAGATTCAATACTTTATATCTTGGGCAATATTATTGGTCACATGCGATTTCTAAGATTTAATACGGAGAATCGTGTGCAAGTACGCTTGTTCGGTTTGCCCCCTTGGGAGGTTCATAAATTTTATCATACCAAATCTTGCAAGTGGAACTAGTTTCCGGTATGGATAATAATGTTGAATCGTTCCTTTACCAAGGATAAAAGATATTAATTAATGGAAAGCTATTTCAGTGGCTTGAATTAATTAATGGGCTAGATAATCTTAAACACGGGAAATAATAACCGGGAGCCATATTGACTGTAATATGGGTTAAGATGGATAGTGCAATATTAATTATGTAGTGGGATTAATTAATATTTATGGGCTTGAATAATATTGTGGCTCAATATTGATAGTTCAAGATCCATTGGAAGGTCCAATCTTAATTCTCCTAAAGGCCCCTCAAATAGCCCAACATAAAGTCCAATAACTGAAAAAGGTGTTTAAAAATAAAATAAATTCTTGTTGCTATTTTTCCTAAAATTTTGAAAAATATGAATAAAAAGGGGAGAAAGATTTTCTTTGAATTTTGTTATGGAATGAAGATATGTATTCTTGGAATACAAGATTATCTCATTAAATTCAAGAAATCTCCCACTTGGTTATTCATATAATAATTTTCGAAAATTTTGAAAGAAAAAGGGAAAGAAAGATTTTCTTGAAAAGATATTATGGAAGATATGTATTCTTGCAATACAGGTATATCTCATAAATTCAAGAAGATCCAAATCTTGGAATCTTTATCATTGTTTTTTCGAAAATAACCATAACAAGAGAATGTGGGATTTTTATGGAATATTTTAATTATGGAGAAAAGAATATATGAGATATATTCAAGATTTCTTGGAGATCAAGAAAAGATTTTTCCTCCCTATTCCATGTTGAAAAAATCGGCCACCACCCTCTATAAATAGGGGATGATTTCTTCATCCTCAAGTACAATTTCATGTGCTGGAAAAATTAGTAAATCCACAAAGGTGGTGCAACAAATTTTTATTTTCCCTTTTGTTAATTGTTCGCGAGCTTCCTTCCACCGGATTGACGAGCAAGGACTAGGGAATACTTGGGAAGGCATTTTGGTGTGTTTTTATCGACGAGACCATTGCTACTCCAAGAGGTTAGTTCACGTAAACCCGTAGTAATTCCGCATGCGTAGGATTTATGTGAACTGTTTATATGCATGATTTGTTGTTGAATTATTATTTGAATTAATATAGGATTAATTCATGATAGTAATAATTGTTATAATTAAATTTGTATTTAAATATTCATCCCGAATAGATCCGGGCAAATAATTCCCCAATAACTGGTATCAGAGCCTTGGTTTCGGGCTCTGAATTTTAAATTGTAATTTAGTTCATTTTCATTAAACTTGAAATTGGATAGTAGAATTGCTAGATCTTTTTTGCAGGTATCCAATTGTCACGGAATTTAATATGTTTATTTATGCATGCATATAAATTGTGGTTTTTTAATTCGATTCGTTCGAGTTCGTTTTGCCTCGTGAGAAAATCCACGAGTAGATTAGAATTTGTTTGATTTGATCAATGTAATAGACTAGTCTAGATCTA
Source organism: Stenogyne calaminthoides (assembly GCA_037126765.1). Lineage (NCBI taxonomy): Eukaryota > Viridiplantae > Streptophyta > Magnoliopsida > Lamiales > Lamiaceae > Stenogyne > Stenogyne calaminthoides. Next base: position 41,155,059 of record JBBCBC010000001.1, on the reverse strand, counting down.
GGTTTATTTATTTTTGTAAATAAATTGTAACCGGATCGAAAACGGAGGCGGAGACGAAGAATTAAAAGACGGGATTCGGGCAAGAGGCGTGGCAAGGTCGTCTTGAAATGTGCCAAAGGAGGAAGCCATGCGATCTTGAGACGCGGCGGGCGACACGAGCATGGGGGGCGAGGCCGTCGGGTCGGCCTTGTGGATCGACCAGGCGCCTGCGACGGGCAGCCTCGTCTTCGAAGCTAAAGTGTACAGCGGGCGAGCGGGCGGAGGGATGCCGCTTAGGGGCTGTGGGTGGGCGATCTTCGCTGAGGGTGACGCGGACGCGTCGCGGGCGGCGAGGCAAAGGCGATCTTGGCGGTGCGATCAGATCCTTGACGCCCGACCCTTGCCGAGATCTCTGCTAGCGGCCAGCACGAAACATGCATTGGGTGATGTCTAGTATACTTAAGGCATACTAGCGCGGCGTCGACACACGGCCGGGGAGTACAAGATGTGCACTCCGACCCGCGAGCTGGTCGATGACGTCACTAGACGTGGTGAACCTTTCGAGACGAACGATGAAGGCAAAGAAGACGATTTCTCGAGATCAAGACATGGCAAAAATTTACCGTGACAATTGGATATGTGTGCCCAATATGTTTAATGTTTTGTCTTGATGTTTATGCATTATTTTATGCTTATTTAAATTGTGTTTAAATTTGCGATGCATGAGAAAACATTTTGAAAAATCTCACTTTCGAAAATTACTAAGTATGCTTAAACAATTAATTGACAATTTTATGGATAATAAAATTGAATTAATTTTAACCTCCATGATTTATTTATTTGTGAATTCTTTTGGAGAAATTCCCCCCACGGGACGGTCAAAAGATAGCTTTCACATGAATAAATTCCAGATGGATGATTGTGGATTATTACTAGTGGCGACGATGACCCTTCCCACGAGGCTCGTTCAAAGCAAAATAATAATTATGTATTTAATCATGGTTATTACTTAGGTATAAAATTGATATGCATATACTTCCCCGAAGTCCCTGTCAATTTTATATTGGTCAAGTGGGAGCCAACTATTAATCTAGTTATTAAAGGTTTGTAACTGTTCTTGTTTGTAACCTGCTTGAATGTGTTTAAATAATGACCCACCCCACGTGGCTTATTTAAACTGTTTTGAGATGTTGGCTGATGCATGTTCATATTTTTTTGAGATTTTAATATGAAACATGTGATCGAATTTTGTGATATATTTGTGCTTATGCATATTATTATTTATTTCAGTTCATCATGTCGCAACCTTTTAATCAACTGTTATATACACTCAAAGAACACCAATTAACTGGTGACAACTATGTTGTTTTGAAACGAAATATGAGTTTTGTCCTACCTGCACAAGAACATCATTGGGTTCTTGATGTACCCAAGCCCCGTATGCCTACTGATGGATCAGCTGATGCGGAAAGATACTTGTATAATATTTGGGAGCAGGCCAATGAACCCATGAAACGTGTAATCTTGACTTCACTGTCTGATTATTTGAGACACATTCATGAAGGTGTTGAGTCTGCTGCAGAAATTATGCAAAGTCTTGAAGAAATGTTTTTAACAAAAGACCGCATGATCAATCAGTTTAAAAATAACGACGTGGTCAGGCTAAAGATGGCTGAGGGAACACCCGTAAGGGAGCATGTTCTCAGAATAAAACGTCATTTTGAAAAACTGGCTTATCTCGGTACTAAGTATTGTGATGAGGCTCAAATCAAATTTCTTTTGCTAACTCTTCCAAGGTGCTTCGATCGGTTTTACTGTAGTTTTGTGATGAGTGATCACATGTTTACTATGGACATTCTACAAGAAGTCTTGGAGAAAATAGAGAAGCATTTAGGAAAGAAAGACGAAGCATTGGTGACCAAAAGTCTTTTCTCAAGGTCTAGGCCAATGGAAGGCAAGACTCAAGAAAAGGAAAGTGGTCAGATCCAAAGCAAACTCATCACTAAGAAAAGTAAGAGAAACACAGCTAGCTGGATGGGTGTCAAGAAAGTACCAAAAGGAAAATGTTTTAACTGCGGTGAAAAGGGACATTGGAGGTCAGCATGTTCCAAACCCAAAAGGAATGGAAAGAAAGGTAATTCTCACGCACTAGTTGTTGAAACTTGCTTAGCGGCGTATGCCTCCCATTTATGGGTGGTGGATACGGGATCCACTGATCATGTTTGTTTCACTTTACAGGGGTTCAAGCGGACCCGGCAACTTAGTGGGAGTGAGATCCTCATCACACTGGGCGATGCTACGAGAGTGGCAGCTGAAGCAGTGGGAGAAGTGCACCTGTCTTTTGAAGATAGAGTTTTAATTTTAAGAGATATTCTTTACGTTCCGGATTTTAGAAAGAATTTAGTTTCGGTTTCTAAACTTTACCTTGATGGATATTCGGTTACTTTTGATAAAGTTGTTACCATTAATCTTTACGATAAATTTATCTGTCATGGAACGTTGTTAAATAATCTCTATACAATTAACTGTGCACACCACTCATGAAATGCATCATATAACACATCAACTGCTTCCGATAAAAGAAAACGTTCATCAGACGTGAACGAGACACTTCTATGGCATCTAAGATTGGGACATATTAATCCAAAGAGGATCCAAAGGTTGGTAGAAGACGGTTCACTTGAGTCTCTACAAGTTGAACCAATTCCAACCTGCGAATCATGTTTGGAGGGTAAAATGACCAAGAGGGCATTCGGAGCCAAGGGGAATAAAGCCAAAGAAGTGTTCGAAATCGTTCACACAGACGTATGTGGTCCAATGTCAACCAAAGCAAGAGGAGGTTATGAGTATTTCGTCATTTTTATTATGACTACTCAAGGTACGGTTATATTTTCCTTATGAAGCATAAATCTGAGACCTTTGAGAAATTCAAAGAATTTAAGGCTCAAGCAGAGAATCATAGGGAAAAACGTATCAAGTCTCTACTATCCGATCGTGAAGGTGAGTACCTCAGCGATGAGTTTTTGAACTACTTGTCAGATGAAGGGATTGTATCCCAGCTAACTGCACCCGGAACCCCTCAACAAAACGGGGTTGCAGAGCAAAGAAACAGAACTCTTTTGGAAATGGTTAGATCAATGATGAGTTATGCGGATCTTCCCAAGTCGTTCTGGGGTCATGCCTTGGAAACAACGGCTTACATTCTGAACTTGGTGCCATCCAAATCGGTTCCCAAAACTCCCAAAGAATTGTGGACCGGGCTCAAGCCCAGTTTGAGACACATGAGAATTTGGGGGTGTCCGGCCTACGTGTTGGACAAGGAAGCCGGAAAATTGGATCCTCGATCAGAATTAAGGTTATTTATAGGATACCCCGAGGGAACAAAAGGGTGTATGTTCTATGGTCCCGAAGATCAAAAGGTGGTAATAAGCACCCACTTTAGATTTTTGGAAGAAGACTATATGAACGAAAGAAGACCCAGAAGTGAGATTACCTTAAATGAGCTAAGAGGGCTAACCTTATTGCCAACTGTACAAGATGACATACCAAACGACACACTTTCACAACCGGAACCTCGTCGTAGTGGGAGGATTGTAAGACAGCCCGAGAGATTCATGGGGATAGGAGAGTCCTCGGACTTGATTCTCGGACAAGACGAATCAGACCCATGGACATATGATGAGGCAATCCAAGACAATGATGTGGTTTCTTGGCAAAAAGCAATGAAAGCTGAAATGGGTTCTATGGATCATAACAGAGTGTGGGAGCTAGTCGAACCACTTAATGGGGTCAAACCCATTGGTTGCAAGTGGGTATACAAGAGAAAAAGAGGACCGAACGGGAAGGTGGAAACCTTCAAGGCAAGGCTTGTGGTGAAAGGTTATACTCAGAAAGAAGGGATCGACTATGAGGAAACTTTTTCACCTGTAGCAATGCTCAAGTCCATCCGAATTCTCTTGTCAATTGTTGCGCATCTCAATTTTGAAATCTGGAAAATGGATGTCAAGACAGCTTTCCTTAACGGAAGTCTTGATGAAGAAATATATATGCAACAACCCCAAGGCTTCATTGAAAAGGGCCAAGAACACCTAGTTTGTAAGCTCATGAAGTCCATTTACGGACTCAAACAAGCATCCAGAGCTTGGAACCAATGTTTTGATCATGTTATAAAGTCTTATGGGTTTGATCAAAACGAGTTCGAAAGTTGTGTGTACAAAAAGTGTGTCGGAACTGCATTGGTATTCTTAGTACTATACGTAGACGACATTTTGCTCATCGGGAACGATGTAAAGGTATTATTAGACGTAAGGGCATGGCTTTCAAAATAGTTTGATATGAAGGACTTAGGGGAAGCCGGGCACATCCTTGGGATCAAGATCACTCGAGATCGCAAGAAAAGGATGATAGGCTTATCGCAAGCTTCATATATAGACACTATCTTGAAGCGATTCAGCATGCAGGATTCCAAGAAAGGCTTCGTACCTCTCAGGCATGGAATACATCTATCCAAGGAAATGTGCCCTAAGACACAAAAGGAGATAGATGACATGAAAGGCATTCCTTATGCTTCGGCTGTCGGAAGCCTTATGTATGCAATGTTGTGCACGAGACCGGATATCTGCTTTGTTGTTGGCATGGTGGCAAGATATCAAAGTAACCCGGGAAAGAACATTGGATGGCGATTAAAAAACATTCAAGTATCCGAAAAAAGAACTCGAGATAGAATATTGGTTTATCAGTCAGATAGTCTAATCCCCATCGGCTACACGGACTCGGATTTCTAATCAGACTTAGATTCCAGAAAATCTACCTCCGGTAGTGTGTTTTGCATGGGGGAGGCGACATGACATGGAGAAGCGTTAAGCAGAAATGCATCGCAGATTCTACCATGGAAGCCGAATAATAGTAGTAATAGAAAAAAAAAAAGCGGTTTGGCTCAAGAACTTCCTAGTGCACTTGGATGTAGTTCGAATTTGCCCAGCACAATCACTGTATATTGTGACAATGCGGGAGCAGTTGCAAATTCAAGGGAACCAAGAGCCCACAAGGCCAGCAAACACATTGAAAGGGAATACCATCTTATACGAGAAATCGTTAAGAGAGGAGATATAAGAGTGGCAAAGATGGGTAATGGGAAGACAACCTAGCGAGATCCATTCACAAAGTGTCTGCCTCGAGAATACATAGAGAGACATGTGGAAGGAATGGGTGTCAAGACCGATTTACAATATGCTTTGAGTATAAGTGAGAGATATTATTAGGTTAGTGTAGGTGACATTATATGTCACGTATTAGAACTACGAGACATGTTGTAGTATACTTAAAAGCGGACTTTGAGTATAAGTGGGAGATTGTTGGGATTATCTTTGGAAAGTATGCTTTTACTTTGTATAATCAAAATGAATTTCGGTCTTATTCTTTGAAATAAATTATTTACCGATCTTTAAATATCATCGAATGTTACATATATTCTTTGCATAAGCTTTGTTCAATAAATAGTATGTGTTATATTGTAGTTAATTTAGTGATACCGGATCACGAGAAGATTAAATTAAGATCCTTGTAACCAAAAGTACACCATTCACGACCTAGATGGAAATGAACAATCCCGTGAAAGGTTGAAGTGTAAAGGCTCAGATTGGCTTGTCTTGACCAAGAGATTACACTAGTGCATGTTTAGTGACTTTGAATAGGACCCTCTGAGGAGGACAAATTCTTCAGAACTAAACTAGGAAGAATTAGACCTCAGTGGTTCGTTATTTCTTAATCTTCGTCCCTTAAATAGGATTGTGTGTGGTTAGTAATTATTGCTTTGACTTATTACGGGTAGAGAATCAACGAGATTCAATACTTTATATCTTGGGCAATATTATTGGTCACATCGATTGCTAAGATTTATCGGAGAATCGTGTGCAAAAACGCTTGTTTGATTTGCCCTTGGGGGAGGTTCATAAGTTTTATCATACCAAATCTTGCAAGTGGAACTAGTTTCTGGTATGGATAATAATGTTGAATCGTTCCTTTACCAAGGATAAAAGATATTAATTAATGGAAAGCTATTTCAGTGGCTTGAATTAATTAATGGGCTAAATAATCTTAAACACGGGAAATAATAAGCAAGGAGCCATATTGGTGTAATATGGGTTAAGATGGATAGTGCAATATTAATTATGTAGTGGGATTAATTAATATTTATGGGCTTGAATAATATTGTGGCTCAATATTGATAGTTCAAGATCCATTGGAAGGTCCAATCTTAATTCTCCTAAAGGCCCCACAAGTAGCCCAACATAAAGTCCAATAACTGAAAAAAGTGTTTAAAAATAAAATAAATTCTTGTTGCTATTTTTCCTAAAATTTCGAAAAATATGAATAAAAATAAGAGAAAGATTTTCTTTGAATTTTGTTATGGAATGAAGATATGTATTCTTGGAATACAAGATTATCTCATTAAATTCAAGAAATCTCCCACTTGGTTATTCATATGATAATTTTCGAAAATTTTGAAAGAAAAAGGGAAAGAAAGATTTTCTTGAAAATATATTATGGAAGATATGTATTCTTGCAATACAGGTATATCTCATAAATTCAAGAAGATCCAAATCTTGGAATCTTTATCCTTGTTTTTTCGAAAATAACCATAACAAGAGAAGGTGGGATTTTTATGGAATGTTTTAATTATGGAGAAAAGAATATATGAGATATATTCAAGATTTTTTGGAGATCAAGAAAAGATTTTTCCTCCCTATTCCATGTTGAAAAAATCGGCCACCACCCTCTATAAATAGGGGATGATTTCTTCATCCCCAAGTACAATTCCATGTGCTGGAAAAATTAGTAAATCCACAAAGGTGGTGCAACAAATTTTTATTTTCCCTTTTGTTAATTGTTCGCGAGCTTCCTTCCACTGGATTGACGAGCAAGGACTAGGGAATACTTGGGAAGGCTTTTTGGTGTGTTTTTATCGACGAGACCATTGTCACTCCAAGAGGTTAGTTCACGTAAACCCGTAGTAATTCCGCATGCGTAGGATTTATGTGAACTATTTATATGCATGATTTGTTGTTGAATTATTATTTGAATTAATATAGGATTAATTCATGCTAGTAATAATTGTTAGAATTAAATTTGTATTTAAATATTCATCCCGAATAGATCCGGGCAAATAATTCTCCAACAACATGTACCTGAGGTTGACTTCCTGTCAATTCTGCAACCTCCATAATCAGAATCAGAATACTCACTAAGCTCTAGATTATCATCTGATGGGTAAAATAAACCAAGGTTTACTGTCCCCTTCAGATACTTAAGAATCCTCTTAGCTGCTTCCAGGTGGCTTTGCATTGGATTTGACTGAAATCTGGCACATACTGTTGGGAATTAATTGTCCGGATCTATTCGGGATGAATATTTAAATACAAATTTAATTTTAACAATTATTACTAGCATGAATTAATCCTATATCAATTCAAATAATAATTCAACAACAAATCTTGCATATAAACAGTTCACATAAATCCTACGCATGCGGAATTGCTACGGGTTTACGTGAACTAACCTGTTTGGAATGGCAATGGACTCGGTTGATAAGAACACACCAAAAAGCCTTCCCAAGTATTCCCTAGCCCTTTCTCGTCAATCCGGTGGAAGGAAACTCGCGAACAATTAACAAAAGGGAAAATAAATTATTTGTTGCACCACCTTTGTGGATTTCTAATTTTTCCAACACATGGAATTGCACACTCACAATTGAAGATTTTCAAAAATACACAATCTGTCGATGTTTCAAAATATTTGATATTTTATCAACGCTGATATTTTTCCGAAAAACCAATTTTCGTGTTCACCTGGGGATGAAACATTCATCCCCTATTTATAATGAGGGGTTGGTCAAAATTTTAGGTGGAAATAAAGATGGGAAAATCTTTTTCTTGATCTCCAAGAAATCTTGAATATATCCCATATATTCTTTTCTCCATAATTAAATATTCCACAAAAATCTCAACTCCTCTTATTATGGTATTTTTCGAAAAATAAGGAGTAGGAATCCAAGATTTGGATCTTCTTGAATTTATGAGATATTCTTGTATTCCAAGAATACATATCTTCCCTAATGTATTTTCAAGAAAATCAAGAAAATCCTTCCTTCGCTTATTTAATCAAAATTTTAGAAAATCCCTTAACAAATAACCAAATGGGAGATTTCTTGAATTTAATGAGATAATCTTGTATTCCAAGAATACTTATCCTCATTCCATAACAAAATTCAAAGAAAATATTTCTCCCTCTTTTATTTATTATTTTCGAAAAATAGGAAAATTAGGCAACAAAATTTATTTTATTTTTAAACACATTTTTCAGTTATTGGACTTTATGTTTTGGCTACTTGAGGGGCCTTTAGGAGAATTAAGATTGGACCTTCCAATGGATCTTGAATTATCAATATTGAGCCACAATATTATTCAAGCTCATAAATATTAATTAATCCCACTACATAATTAATATTGCACTATCCATCTTAACCCATATTACTGTTAATATGGCTCCCGGTTATTATTTCCCGTGTTTAAGATTATCTAGCCCATTAATTAATTCAATCCACTGAAATAGCTTTCCACTAATTAATATCTTTTATCCTTGGTTAAGGAACGGTTCAACATTATTATCCATACCTGAAACAAATTCCACTTGCAAGATTTGGTATGATAAATCTTATGAACCTCCCAAGGGGGCAAATCAAACGAGCGTACTCGCACACGATTCTTCGTATTAAATCTTAGCAATCGCATGTGACCAGTAATATTGCCCAAGATATAAAGTATTGAATCTTATTGATTCTCTACCCGTCATAAGTCAAAGCAATAATTACTAACCACACACGGTCCTATTTAAGGGACGAAGATTAAGAAATAACGAACCACTGAGGTCTAATTCTTCCTGGTTCAGTGCTGAAGAATTTATCCTCCTATAGGTCCTTGTTCAATGCATCAGTCATGCACTAGTGTAATCTCTTGGTCAAGACAAGCCAATCTGAGCCTTACACTTCAACCTTTCACGATGGATTGTTCATTTCCATCTAGGTCGTGAACCGCATACTTTTAGTTACAAGGGACTGTTAATTTAATCTTCTGTGATCTGGTATCACTAAATTAACTACAATGTAACACGTACTTTTTATTGAACAATTATGCAATAAATATATGTAACATTCAATGATATTTAAAGCATCAGTGATAAATAATTTATTTCAGTAAATAAGACAGAAAATTCAGTTTGATTATACAAAGTAAAAGCATACTTTTCAGTATAACCCCAACACATACACCCACTTCAAATGTTATATCTGGTCTGCTAGCAGTCAGGTATAGTAGAGATCCAATGAGATCCCTATATTCTTTCTGATTAGATTTCTGACCATTCTCATCTGGATCCATCTTGAATCCAGTCATCATAGGAATTCTGGCTTCCTTACAGTTTTGAACTCCAAACTTAGCCAACAAACTCCTAGTGTACTTCACCTGACAGATGAATATCCCTTCTGTACTTTGCTTAACTTGTAGACCCAGAAAGTAACTCATCTGACCCATCATGGACATCTCGAACTTCCCTTGCATCAGCTTGCTAAATTTATCACATAAACTCTTGTTGGGAGATCCGAAGATGATGTCGTCCACATAAATCTGAACCATCAGAATATCTTCTCCATCTTCTATTCTGAATAAGGTTCTGTCCACTATTCCTTTAGTGAAACCACTGTCTATCAAGAACTGAGAGAGTGTATCATACCAAGCTCGAGGAGCTTGTTTCAGGCCATAAAGAGTTTTTCTTAAACGGTACACCTGGTCGCCTTTTTCAAAGCCAGGAGGTTGTTCAACATAAACTTCCTCAGCTAGTACCCCGTTTAAGAATGCACTCTTTACATCCATCTGATACACAATAAACCCTCTGTGGGCAGCATATGCCAGAAATAGTCGAATGGCTTCCAGACGAGCGACTGGTGCAAAGGTCTCATCATAATCAATTCCTTCTGATTGTGAATACCCCTTAGCAACAAGTCTTGCCTTATTTCTGGTTATGACATTATTCTCATCTCTCTTGTTCTTGAATATCCACTTTGTGACAATCACATCTTGATGGGTTGGTCTGTCCACCAGTTTCCAAACCTGATTCCTCTCAAACTGTTCCAGTTCTTCTTGCATGGCTAGAATCCAGTTTGCATCTTGTAGAGCTTCTTCTACTTCAGTTGGTTCCTTCAAAGACAGATAACAACAATACATAGAACTTTCACCAATCTGATGTCTAGTTTTGACTCTATCAGATGGGTCTCCGATGATCATATCAGTTGGATGACTGGTTACCCAGGTCCTTCTTTTCTGATTTGCATTAGTTTGGAGAACATCATCCTCTTCTAATAGTAGTTCATTACTAGGGATTGGGAGTGATGCAGAATTATGATCCACTTGACATGGACAAGTCTCAGCTGATGTTGGACTCATCATATGCTGATGTCTGTCCGTAGGAACTTCAGGTGTTCCCCATGAACCAGATGGTTCAGTTGATACTATCTCAGCTGTACCAGCTTCTTCATTGACAGTTGTACGTACCTTAGGGTCTGATTGACCTGGTGAGTCAGCAAGATCAAGTTCTGGAATATACAATGTTACGTGTTCTGATCCTTTCTCCTTGATACTTAGCTGATCCATTTTTTGTGCATCAGGTACCGGTTGATCTGGTACCGCTTGTTCTGAGGTAGATTTCTCTTGTTCAGAAGATGTCTCATCAAAGACCACATGAGGTGTTTCTTCCACAACTAGGGTTCGCCTGTTGTAAACCCTGAAAGTCTTGCTGGATGAGGAATATCCTAAGAATATACCCTCATCTGACTTGGCCTCAAAAGTCTTCAACTGACTCTTCCCATTGTTGTGTATGAAACACTTGCACCCAAAAACATGGAAGTAAGAAACATGAGGTTTTCTGCCCTTCCACAGTTCATAGGGTGTTTTGTAGTGAGCCTTAGTCAGAGAGCATCTGTTCTGAGTGTGGCATGCAGTATTGATGGCTTCTGCCCAGAAACGGGTTGGTGTTGCATGTTCAGCTAACATAGTGCGAGCAGCTTCTTTGAGTGTTTTGTTTCTCCGTTTTGCTACTCCATTCTGTTGTGGCGTTCTTGCAGCTGATGTCTCATGCTGTATACCAACTTAGTATAAAAATCGGTAATAAAAGAATTCAGAAATTCTATACCTTTATCTGATCTGATTTTCACTATACTGACACCCTTCTCATTCTGTAATTTCTTGAGCAGCTCGGGTATCTTTGTTGTTGTCTCATTCTTCTTATACAAGAATACAACCCAGGTAAACTTGGAATAATCATCCACGATTACCAGAGTATATTTGCGTCTGTTGAGACTAACTGGTGTAACTGGTCCAAATAAGTCCATATGGAGCAGTTATAATACTCTGCTGGATGCTGGTCCAGGGATTCCCTTGAATGGGGCTTTAACCTGTTTTCCCTTCTGACATGCGACACATGTCTGATCCTTAGAGAATACCTCATTCGGAAGACCCTCAACCAAAGACATCCTTGCTATCTTGTTAAGAGTTTTAAAGTTCAGATAACTCATTCTCTTATGCCAGAGCCAACTGGTACCTTTTGAACTCTTAATAATCAGGCATGCATTTCTTGGACAACTGTTCCAATCTGCTGTATAAATCGTACCTTTTCTTGAACCAGTTAACAAGATCTGTTGAGTAGCTAGATTCTTGATAGTACACTGATCAGTCGAGAACTCAACACTGAATCTGTTGTCGCAGAATTGTGAAACTGATAACAGATTATGCTTTAAACCTTCAACATACGAGACTACAGTAACCTGTACATCATCATTCACTAAGGTTCCGAATCCTCTGGTAAAACCAAAGTTATCATCACCAAAGAGTACACGTGAGCCTTCTTGTTCTGTGTAAGAGCTAAGGAGATGTTTGCTTCCAGTCATGTGCCTTGAGCATCCACTATCGATGTACCAGATAGTTGCTTGTACACCTCCTTTGTTGGCCAAACCCACGCGAACCTGCAATCAAATCAGGCTTTAGGTACCCCTTTTGGATTGGGTCCTGGGGGGTTAGAGTTGGTTTTAGGGATCCATACAAATAGGGCACTTCTATTGTAATCGGATAGATCAGAAGGCCTGATTTGTCTCCCATAAACATCTACATAATCATACATCTCTTCATATGCATTCTAATCAGTATGATTATTTGTGCGAGCCTTGGGTGAATCAGAAGACTTGGGATTTTTCCTTGTTGTTTGTCTTCTTTTAACCCAGTGGGGCTCAGGTGCAGCAGCCCTAGGTTTCTGATTATAAAGGTATGACTGCTACCATTAAAAGACTCGTATCTTTTTGGCATAGATGGTCTTAGCAGTTTACCTTTAGCTTGCTTGTTAGGCAGCTGACCCTGATTAGGTTTCAGATTAGATTTCCTCCTGAGAGGTTGTCTTTTCTGATACCTAATCTGCTGATCAGGTTGAGGTCTCTTCAGAAGAACTAGTTTCTTCTGTTGATTCCTCGGCTGATGCTTAATTAGTTGGGGTCCATTTCTATTCCCTTTCTTATTAGGTTCAACAGGTTTATTTCCCTTATCATATACATATTTTGCTTTATGTGTATCTATATCAGAAACTCGTTTGATTACACCTTTTTGAAGTGAATCAGACGGGGCTTTTGAGGATGTAGAAGGGTTTTCATACCTAATTCCCTTCTTATTAGTTGTCATTCGAAAATAGCTATTCATATCCTGAACGATTTTCGAAGATTTCGTGAAAACCTGTATTTTCTTACGTAAACTATCCTCAGTTAATTTCAGACTCTCATGTAGTCGGAAGAGTTCATCAAACTTGGCCTGTAAGATTTTAAAATCATCAGCTTGATGTTTATTGATAGCTAGCTGTTCCTTAATCTGCTTCTCCTGATCAGAATAATTATCTTTCAGAACTTTCAGTTCTTCAGTTATCTTCTGAGCAGCTTCAGCTGATTTTAGTTCAGCTGCTTTACTGACAGCATTTTCCTTAACAAGCTGAGTATTTTCAATCCTTAGCTTATCGTTTTCGGCTTCCACTATCGTATAAGTGTCTACTGCGTTAGAGAGATCATCAAGCAATTACTCAGAATAGAGCTGCAAGTCAATCTCTCCAGCAGGTGTGCTAATCATAGCTGGTGTGGAAACTGAAAGAGCGGAAGGTTTAGAGGTTACCTCAGATTGGTCTTCCTCCTTAGCCATGAGACAGATGTCTTCATCCGATGAGAACATCAGATCATCGTAGTGGTAGAAATCATCAGCGTTGCTTATCAGGCAGAAGTTTTCTACAGATGAGTGGCCTGAGTCCTCAGAAGGCAGGTAAGAGTCATCAATTCCAGATGTATCAGCAACCATGGCTTTCCTGTCTCTATAGCGTTGCTCTCTTCTGTTCCGCTTCTCTTCTCTTTCTTTTGGTGTCAGGTCTGGGCAATCTACGCTGTAATGACCTGGTTTCTCACAGTTGAAACACGCTCCACGATCCACGAAACTTCTTCTGCCAGGTGAGTCATTTCGTCTGTAGAATCTATCAGGTGACTTACCTTTTTACCTGTAATCAGAATTTCTTCTCTCAGATCTGTTGTCTCTTCTTTCATCATATCGATCATCTCTTTTCTTATCTTCTCTGCGATCCTCCCTGTGATCATCTCTTCGGTCATTTGATCTGGTCCTTTCTGGAGATCTGTCAGCTGGTCTCCTATCTCTTCCTCTGCGTTTTGATAATCCCTGTAAAATCTACGATACTTACCAAGTTGAATGTTAGATTTTTCAAGTTTCCTGGTTAGCAAAGCAATTTGTTCAGTTTGGCTTATAATATTTCCAACAGGTTCAGTAGACTTTGAGTTGCTGCTGGCTGCTTTGAATGCAACTGATTTTGATGTGGCAGGTGTGGCTTCAGCAGACGACTCGTCTTCTTCTTCTTGCCCTCTTTCTATCAGATTGAACTCATGGGCTTTAAGACTCGGGAACAGGTTGCTTAGCTTCATCTTAGCAATATCTTGACAATCCTTTATTACTGTGACTTTCATATCCCACTTCTTAGTCAGAGATCTCAAGATTTTGTAGTTGATATCTTTATCTGACATTTCTCGTCCAAGTTCCCGTAGCTTGTTGACTCGCATGGTGATTCTTCCATCGAGCTCATTGATGGTTTCATTTGGTAGCATCTTAAGTTTCTCAAATTTCACCAGTTCAGCTTGCAGTCTGCTATCTTTAATCAGATCATTTCCTACACACATTTCAGCAAGAGTATCCCACATCCGTTTGGCTGTTTTGAGATACTTTATCTTTTCTCTGGTTATCTTGTCCATGGTCTTCATGATTATGTGCCTGGCTATCGTATTCAGAGTGTATAGCTTTCTCTCTTCAGCATCCATCAGGGCGGGACTCTTTCTGACACGACTTCCAACTGGAAAGTCTGGATCACCTCCAACAGCTGGGTTGTCATGGTAGACGATGATGGGTCCTCGTTCAAGAACTTCCATCATCCTGCTGCTTATTGATCCCAGATGGTTGCTCATGTATATCGTCCAGTCTGTATACTCATCAATGGAAAATTTAGGCAAATCATGATACATACCAGAAGTATTATCCATGCTGATCGAGTTTGAAAACAAATGAGATTTGAAAAAGGTTTTTCAAGATCAGTTCAAGTGACCACAAAGGTTCTTCCTCAAGAACCGATGATATTCAAAGCCAGTGGTCCTGCTCTGATACCACTTGTAGGTCCCGAACAGGTTTTGTGAGGGCGAAAGTCTAGAGGGGGGGGTGAATAGACTTCTGAAAACTTTTTCGTGCAGATCAGGTGTGATTGCAATTGTCTGATCAGAGTGCGAGTTAATTAGTTTGGACGGATATCCAACTTACTGATCGCCTGAGTGTAGATCAGTTTGGTGTCTATCAGTTTAACTGATTGTGCGGAAGCTAGTTTATACCCGTGTGAAAAACCAGTTTATAACAAATCAGATTCCGAAGTTGTTTTCAATCAGCTGACTATTGAGTCAATCTGATCAGATCAGTAGCTTGGTGCTAGCTGATCCTAACTCATAATATGTATGCAGATTTAATCAACGTTGTGTGCAATAGTGTAAAGCAGTTAATCAGACAAGTAAATGCACACAAGATTTATAGTGGTTTGGACAACCAGTCCTACGTCCACTCTTCCCTATCACAAGGGGCACCAACTTAACCAACTGAACTTAGATTATTATGTTAGTCCAACACATTACACCAACAGATATTTATAGAGCTCTCACTCAACCGATCCCAGAAATCAGCACTAGAAACCCTAGTCTGAAATCTTGCAAAACAAACTTAACCTAACTTTTAGGTTTTGGGTAAGATTTGTTGTTTGTTCCAACTTTGAAATATATCATGTTATTTAAGTAGCCTAATAGCTAGAGGATGAGATTTCTATGCTAAGAACTATGGGATGAACACTTAGAAAAATAATCTTCAATGTTGTGTTCTTCGTGCGAAAATTTAGCTATAGTATGAGCTTCTTGATAATTTTCGTTGTCTTCACTATGAAGAGTAATCCCATATATATAGACCTCGAAATCAAAGAGCCGTTGGAGAGCAATTTGAATTTCCGGCTATATTTGGTAGATTTGCAGGATTGATTTGACGTGCTCAGGGGCGGCATGGCCGAAAGCGTGAATAGTATCTTTTGTAGCCATTTTGACTTTGCAGCGCAGAATCCCGCAGTGTCAGCCTTTTTGCGTACGTGTCGCTCTCTCATTGGTTTCACAAGTACAGCACTTCAGCGTTTGTTCTACCAACTAAAGTTTGACATTCTTCTTGTCAAAGATTTGTATGATCTGGTGTAACATTTGGTTAACATCAGGTGTGAGCTGACCTGATCAAATAACTGATCAGTCTACCTGATAGAGTCTTCTGATGCAGGTTGTCTTAGCACAACTTGCAGACTATGCTGATGTAGGTCTTCTGGTCTTCTGGTCTTCTTGAGTCATCTGATCTTCAGGTCTTCTGAACTTGAGTTTTATGTCTTCACCTGATCATCTGACTTCTTCTTGTCTTCTGACTTGTTTAGTCTTCTGATCATCTGACCTTATCTGGTCATCTGATAATTTGACCTGACCTATACATATTGAGCTCCCCCTCAATATGTGACCTATCTTTTACATCAGCTGTCTATACATTTCAGCTGGTCATCTTAATCTGATTCTAAATCATCAGTCCGCTAACAGATCTGACTGGTCCTATTACAACCTGTTGTGGAACTTCCATCAAAACTTAATACAAATTTCCCAACAATTTTCCCCTTTTTGATGGAACCAAAACACTTAATCAAAAAAACAGATAACATAAATAGAAATGCAGAAAATGTAAAACAGTGCACACTTCAGAAGACAATGAGATGTTGTCTTAGAATCAGAAAGATAGAATATTTTATACAGATAGGTGTGAGCATTACAGATTACATAAAATGTACCTATCATCTGATTCCAAGGTGTCTTCTTTACACATACTTGAACTTTTGAAGTTCTTTGGGAATACCAAACACCTTGTACATCCTTTGCATCAGCAATTCCAGATCTTCTCTTCTGATGATCCCTCCTTTTTCGGCATATCCGTAGTAAGCATCCTTGAATTTGAGGGTATCGAGCCTGTTATCTGGACGCATAGGTGGGAGAAGTTGTTCGAATGGAGGAGCTTCAGGTATCAATGTCATGATCTTCCCTTCCTTCATCACAATCTGGTAGAAGTCTGGGTACTTCGTTTCTAACCAGTTCTGGAATTCATCATCATTTTCAGCTTGATCTTGATGAATCGGAATTATCTCCAAGAACACGTCACACAACCATTCTGCTCTGATCTGATCCCATTCTGAAAGCAGATCTAGCCGGGCACAGAGGATGTCTTTAACTGGTGCCGGAAAGGCTTTAAGTTACATCTTTAGTATAACAAATTGAATAGTTCTAAAATGCACTATGAATGCACCTGGATGCACATGAGACTCACTCCTCCTGTACATCAGGTGTATCGTGCACTCCATAGTGTATTTTGGAAACTTACAACTTGTTGCACCGAAACCTGTGACTTATTACATCGAAACATGCAATTTGTGTTCATAAAACATAGTTGCAAATTTCAATGTAACAAGTCGCAAGTTTTTAAAATACATTATGGAGTGCACGATGCACCTGGTGCATACAAGACATAGTCTTTTTCTTAATAAAAAAACTGCTATAATTAAAATTAAGGAACCACTAAACACACCTCATAATCATCAATTCGCACCCCATAATTTTTAAGATAAAAAATATTTAATTTTTATCTCATTCTCTAAAAATGATCAAATCATCCCAATAAAAAATAAATTCATTCATTTTAATACTAATAAATAGTTCTCTCATTAAACCTTGTGTTATTTTAGTTTGAACAATCAAGAACGGGATGAACTATATTATAAGACACTCACATGTCACATTAATACCTAATACTCCCTTCGTTCCAGAAGACTTAGCATAGTTAATTTTTACTCGTATTTTTGCGAGTGAGTTTTGTATTAGTAATTGAAATGATAAAGTGACTTTTAAGAAGCGGTATTATAATATATTAGATTTTTGATACTCCCTTTGTCCTAATTTTGATTGTTCACTTTCCGTAAATAGTCGTCCTAATTTTGATTGTCCACTTTCCGTAAATAGTAGTCCTAATTTTGTTTGGTCATCTCCTAAAAAGAAAAGGGTTAATTCTAGATAAATACACGACTTTTTGGTCAAATGTCAATTTAATCACGATCTTCAAGATTTTTGTATTAAAGTTCAACCTTTGATATATTTTTTTTTTATCGGACAAAGTTAGTTGTTAGTAGTTAGTATACCAAGCACCCAAACACTCCACAAATTCACCAAGCCACCTTATAACTCCCATACTCCAATTCGTTCCCAAAGGGAATCGAACCTGGGCCTCCCACTCAATTGAGGAGTCCAGTGGCCAAGTGGACTAAGCCACCTGGTTGCCCAATCTTTGATATTGTTGCAAATTGATACACGTTTCTCTTTTCTCCGGCCACGAAGAGGTGACACGGCTCACCGAAGCATATGTATACTTGTCAGTTAGAATGATAAATATTAAATAATATTTTTTAAATTATTCCACATAATAGTACACATTTTTAAATAAATTAAAATAAAAAATTATAATTAAAAGAAGTTAAAATCTAAAAAAAACAATTAAAATATAAATAAAAAATAAAATTTATATCCATTTCATAAAATTGATTGAATTGCAATAAATAATTCACAAATTTAGTTTAAGGAGGTCGACTGCAATAAGAACAACAAGTGAGGGGTTGATGGAGTGACAATAGACCAATGGACTGAATGGGGGAAGAGAAACTAATGGATTACATTTAATTTTGGAACATGGGAATATATTTAATTTTGAAACATTGACGACGAGAATTAGTTTTTAAGGTTTGGAATTTAGATTTAAATAATTTATTTTATTTTTTTAGATTTTATTTTATTTTTTTTATTTTTTTTAATTCACTTTTTAAATATTTTTTATATTTATGATTTAGACATTTCATCCTATGTGTAGTCTGACATAACAAAAGTAATAGTTTCGGCGAGTCACATCGTCTCTTCACGGTCGATGAAAAAAAAAACGTGTATTAATTTACAACAACATCAAAGGTTGGACTTTTTTACAATAATTTTGAAAATCGTGATTAAATTGATATTTAGTCTAAAGGTCATGTATTTATTTAGAATTAAGCCAAAAGAAAATAAAACAACTTTCAATAATATTTAATACTATTATTTCTCTCCACTAAACTCACTTTACACCACTTAATATTATTATTTCTTTCCACCAAACCCACTTTATATAATTTAATATTATTATCTTCTACTTTTTCTTAATTTCCGTGTCTACAGTAACCGGATAATAAAAAATAAGATGGAGGGAGTACTTAATACTTTTCCTGAGTATATAACTAAAAATAAAAAATATTACTACCAAATAACCACAAGAAAATCTACATCGTGTCCCTCTCCAATGGCGAATCCTCTGATTTCCTACACACATTCAAAAATCGATTGTCCGTAACACATCAAATCACCAAAGTGATCAGATTGAATGGAGCTACCAGAGATGGATTCCATGGCCGGCGTCATTGGCGTATCCGTCCCCGTGTTCCGCTTCCTCCTCTGCTTCGCCGCCACCATCCCCGTCAGCTTCCTCCACCGCTTTGCCCCCGGTGACCCCGCCGCCCGCCATTTCTACGCCGCCGCCACAGGAGCCCTTCTCTCCTACCTTTCCTTTGGATTCTCCTCCAATTTGCATTTTTTTGTGCCCATGCTTTTGGGGTACGCCTCGATGCTGTTTTGTCGAAATCATTGTGGGATCATTGCTTTTCTTCTCGCCTTTGGATACCTTATTGGATGGTGCGCTTTCGCTATCGCTTTTTTTATATAATTTCGAGTCAGAATTAATACTGAAATTTGTATTGTCTTGTATAATTCAAATGCATGTGGGTTTGTATATGATTTTTCTCTGGACAAGAAATAAGTAATTGATCATCCCCACCCACTCAACTTACCTCACATGATAACCGTTTTTCATATTCTAACCAAGCAATAATAATGCAATCAATAACCCTTAGTGATTGACCCCTTAATGATATTCATTACCATTATCATTCTCTAATCGTGTCAAGCGAGCCCTCAGTCGTACCTGCATTTTTGTTAAAAAAAATTAATAATCGGTGAGTTGTTAATGAGCACTTTAAGGAGAATGTATTATGTGCATCTTACTCCACTATTACTTGTAAGAATCAAAATTTTATTTGTAAAGTGTTATCCTTACAAGCAATAATCAAAATTTTATTTGTAAAGTGTTGATTTTTATAAGCAATAAGAATAGTGAAGATGGTGCACATAATACTTTGCCCAATTTTTAATACTCACTTTGTCCTTATCTAAGCTCTTCATTTGTCCATTTGGGCGTACCAAGCCAAACTTCTCATTTTCTTCAATAGGATGGTACCTTATTGGATGGTGCGTTTTCGCTATCGCTTTTTTTTACATAATTTGAATCTTCATCTCCCGTCCCATCTTTTCTTTGAAATGTTCTCTTTTTTGTTAAGGAATAGAATTATGGCCTGCTTGATATGACTAGGGAATTGTTATGGGAATGAGTATCATCGAAGAGCCAATCATTATAGGTTATTGATTGCATTGTTATTGCTTTGTTGGAAAATCATTAATGAGTATCATCTTAAGATGGTAGAGTGAATGATTACATGAGTGAAATTAGATAATGAAAGTAAGATAATCGATTACTTACTTTTATTCTCATTACGCATGTATTAAAGCTGTCAGACACTATTAATGAGAATAATTCTCATTACCCCAACTAAGATCCCTGAATACTGAAATTTTGTTATGTCTTCTATAATTCAAATGCATGTGGGCTTGTATATGATTTTTCTCTGGACAAGAAATTGGGTGTTTTTTTTCAGTCGTACCAAGCCAAACTTCTTATTTTCTTAAATAGAAAGTTGTGTTCCTACGTCCATAAACAATTTTCCATGAATTTTATTACATCAATTGTTACAAACAGTTCTTCCTGCAAGTCATTTACTGTTATGATATTTGGGTACTTTATAATTATAATCACTTCTCAACTACTCACTACACATTTTATACTATATTCCTTAATTTGTGTGCGAAAAACAAATGGAAAGCTTAGACCTACTTAAATGGCAATAAATTAGACCTACTTCAAGTGATGGAGAAAAGGATTATGAGTTATCTTCATGAAAAAATAGACCTACTTAAATGGCATTAAATCATTTTTTGTTTTAGAAAAGTATATTAAATGATAGTTGTGTACATGGAGATTATGTCATATTTATGATTAGTTGTGTACATGTGTAGCCATATTTACTACATGAGTGGTGATGCATGGAAGGAAGGAGGTATAGACGCTACAGGTTTGCACCATCTTATTTACTCTTAATCTATTTAATATACTAGGAGTTACATTGCATTATATATTCTTGATGATCTTATCTTCAGTTGTGCAAATTTGTCTAAGCTACAAACATGAAATTTTTTCTTTCAAGCACAAAGTTGAATTCCAATTCCATGGATTGAACCAATTTACATGTCCCTTTCTTTCGTATGACTGCTGTATGCATTAGGATATAGGATTAGTATACCCCTATCAAATAATTTGTATCCGCGTATAAAATGATGTGTGTACAATTTTTTCTATTGCATATAATCCCTATTGTATATTTATTCTCAATAATGGTTGAAAAACAACAATTTTCATTTCACAATTTCTTAAGTTGAGATAATTTTTCATTTCATTTTGCTGTTTCTTTAGTTTAGATAATTTTTCATTTCATTTTGCTGTTTCTCTAGTTGAGACACTTTTTCATTCTCATTTTGCTCTTTCTCTAATATGAGGCAACCATTTATTCTCACAAACACCAGTTGCTTGTTCTGTTTTACTGATCAATTTGAAATCCACTTTCTTTCCTTAAATTTATGAAAATAAGATTTCAAAAGAGACACTTGCACATCTGCCCAGTTATGTAATAAATTGTGCCGACAATTTTACGTTCTTCCTCTAAAATGTTTGACTCTGCAGCTAAAGTAAAATAATCTGTACAAAAAATCTCAAATATAGCTGAAACTTGATTCACTTTAATCTCAAAGTTGCCAATTTCCAGGATCTATGATGGTGATAACACTAAAAATAATACCATGCGTCATCAATTACAACGATGGATTGCTAAAAGAGGAAGGTTTACGTGATTCTCAAAAGAGAAACCGGTTGCTGACGTTACCAACATTACCGGAGTACTTTGGTTATTGTCTCTGTTGTGGAAGTCACTTTGCTGGCCCAGTGTTTGAAATAAAAGATTACCTAGAATGGACTGAGTGGAAAGGGGTACTATTTCAGTGTCCTTATTTAGTGCTTCACATGGTTAATGGAAGTTTTCTGGTGAACTCGGTATCACTGATTAGCACGCGAAGTGTCACTGTTTAGTGATTTTAAGATGAACAACGAATAATATCAAGCATTTTTTAAATGATGATACTTTATATGCTAGGTGATACTTTCTAAGCTAAAAGGTAATACTTTCAAAAAGAGAGTTCATGTGAACCTGGTTCACTTAAGACCTACTCATGTATTAATTATATAGTGCCATCATTGCAATATAGAGTAGGTTTCCTCATGAACTTTCTTTTTCAAAGTAATATTGTTCAAAAATGAAATGTCTTTTAGCATACAAAGTAGCAAGCTTTAATAAAATGCTTGATTCTATGTGTTAGTCTTCTCAAAATCACTAAATTAGCTGTGATACTTCGCATGCTACTAAACAATATTACCGAGTTCACCATAAAACTTCAGTAAACCAAGTTTAAATTGAAAGTTTTTGTATGCAATATTGTATTAATTTAGCTTTGGTATTTTGTGTGACAGATCTGGCAGCCTTCGAAGCAAGAATCATTGCCATCGCCTTATTGTGCTACTTTGCGGGCTATTTTTCAAGCTGCTATATGCATGGGACTGTATCTATATCTCGTACCACATTTTCCACTTTCACGATTCACAGAACCAGTTTATCAATATGAATACGGGTTTTGGAAACGATTAGGGTACCAGTATATGTCAGGCTTGACTGCTCGTTGGAAGTATTATTTCATTTGGTCTGTCTCAGAAGCTTCTATTATTATTTCTGGGCTTGGATTCAGTGGGTGGTCAGATTCTAATCCACCCAAACCGCGGTGGGATCGTGCAATAAATGTAGATATATTAGGAGTTGAGTTGGCCAAGAGTTCTGTGCAAATACCACTTGCACGGAATATTCAAGTCAGCACCTGGCTCAGACATATAAGTTACTTCCTTCCTTCCAATTTAACTGTCATTTTAAGAAAAAAACTGTTTCAAAATATTTGAAACTTTTGATTTTTCAAGAGAAGTTTAAATATTTTTTCCTTAGCTAGGGGTTGTTTTAAACCTCAACTTGAGCTCAAGAAGCACACCCACTTCTGAAAAAAAACGCTTTTGCACTGTTTTCTAGTGAGTGAAAATAGTCCCTTACTCTTTTCTTAATTTTTGAGATATGTTTTAATTGAGATGCATGAATCTATGTAAAACACTCGAAAGGTATAGAATAGGTCTCACGTGGATCCGGGTGGTTCGCGTAAACTCTTTTTTCAAGTATCATTGTTTAGTATACGAAGTATCACTGTTTAAAATATGAAGTATCATTGCTTAAAAATGTTTGACTTTGTCAGTTCTTCTCAAGATTATTAAACAATGATACTTCGTACGTTAATCAGTGACATTTCATATGCTAAGAAATGATATTTTTGAAGAAGAGATATTTAATGACTTTCTTAATTTATGTGAAACTACAAAAAAACAACAGTTAAATTGGAACATAATTAATATATATTTCCTCTCAAAACTCTAATGTTCTGCCTCGCTAAATGAGCAATTCATAATCGTTGATGATGAGTTTCATGAGCATTGCTAGAGATTGATCAGTATTGTTTCACGCTAAAAATTTACTCATTGGATCAGATTAGGGAAGTAACATTTTTCTATCTTTCGTTGCGTATATTTATCAATTTTAGTGGAAGGAAATCTTCTTTTTTATTTTTCTCTGCAACTGCAAATAATGGGAAAACATTTTTTTTAGGAGGTGTTTCAAGGACAATAAATTTACAGGCTTGGAAATGTGGGACAATATGTTTTAAAATCTGTAAATATAGGACAATATATTTTAAAATATGTAAATGTAGAAAAATTGAGCCCAAATAAGCCCAAATTGGGCTGAAATGTCATTTAGTTGCATAATTGTCCTACGTTTACATAGACAGACTTTTGAATATAGGACACTATGTTTTCAAAATCTGTAAATTTAGGAAAATATTGCAAAATTTCTACCCGATATGGGCTTATTCAGATTTAAAACATATTGTCCTATATTTACAGATTTTAAAACATATTGTCCTGCATTTCTAAGTCTGCAAAATTATTGTCCTTAAAACACAACCCCTAGTTATTGGGCCAAAAAAACAAGACAAAAACGTGTATAGACCTGGTTCATGCTATGAACTCGGTTATTTAAGTATCACTGTTACATACAAAAACTCTCACTCCTATGTATAAAAATTATCACTGTTATGTACAAAAACAATAATTGTGTAAAAAATATTTTATATTTTTAAACAGTAAAAGTTTTTGTGCATAACAGTGATAATTCTTACACATAACAGTGATAGAGTTCATGTATGAACCTGGTTCACACGAGTGTTACTCAAGAAAATTATTCCCTGCAAATAATTATTTCTTATTTTTATAAAAACCACTTCTTTAAGGCCCATTTGGTAGCCCTTCTTATTAATATGGGCGATTGGGCCGATTAAGAAACATGCCCAGATTAGGCGGCCCAAGACTAATAACCCAGTGTTTGGTAGGAAGTTTTTGTTCGCCTGATTCTGAATTGTTATTTAGTCAAAATTACTTTATTACCCCTGCTGAAAATGGTTCATTTCTAATAGTTAAACTTGTGAGCATAGTTTGCTGGTTAAATTAGCATAAATGCATCAATAAAGAAGCAAAAAATAGACCTGCAAAATATTGATACAAAATAACCAAGGTCATTACATATAACCCGAAGTCATAATATTTATCGAAACAACGACATGATGCAAAATAACTAGGTACTGGAAAGAACAAGTAGGCATAAGTCAATGAGCTTAGAAGTTTAAGACTAGAAATTATACAAGACTAGAAATCAAATTTACATTCATGATCATAAAAAAGAGTTGCTATCTACACAAAGTGCAATTGTACTACTACAGCTTCAGATTCATCAATCACACGAATACAAAAAAAAATTACATAGACACAACCAAAACAAGCTATTTTATGCAGTAGTAACAACGAAACCGTGCTCTCTTGATGGATCAACTCCCTTGGGCAATACTCGTCCTGAACGTGTGGTAAACTCTTGGCGTCATGAATTCGAACACCTTGTATTTGTACAAGTGAGCCATATACCTGCCTATCAAAAAACCTGTTCCAGTTACCCATTCTCCTAAGACTTTGAAAGGCATTGAAGATTCATCAAGTTGCTTCTAATTTATTTTTCAATATGGTTGTTAATATTCCACCACATGCTGTTAGGAATTTGGCCTGCAGGAAATAGATTCAACAAAGCAAAACTGAAATCTTGCTACTTATCAAGCATTGAGACAATCAATAAAAAAATATCAGCATATGTAGTATCATGAGGTCTCAAATTAGATTATATATTTCTGTACAAGAGATGAAAATGATCAAAATGGCACACTCATTAAACAATTCAATACTAGAACACCTTCAATGACAAATTACCCAACACGTAACTAAATGCCAAATTTGAATCCCGAAAGGTAGTAGAAGAGATGAAACAATTGTTGCATTGCATCTCACCAAAATGGCAAAATAACAGAAACTAAGTTTTCCTCCTGGGAAGCTTTCTTATCTTCTTCAACTTCATCCTCTTTTTTCGCTTCTTCTTCACACTATTAACAAAGAGCAAAACGATTTCGGATTAACTACAAATGTTGAACATCATGGCCCAAGACGGCTCCTAGATTCATGACGAAAATAACCAAAAAACCCTAACATCACCAATTTATTCAATTACCCACATGCAATTAAAAATCAAAGCATAAATACATGATAGATGCCAGAAATTCAGAAATCACACTGCTCATCTTCAAAACGATGAACAGACAAGGGTTTCCAACCCATCTTCAAAACTTAACATACTCGAACGCAAATGTATGGGAAAAAATATATTACCTCGATTTCATCTCCAAAGTAGACTTCAATCTTCAAAACCCTAATCGCTGAACAGTTATTTCATCTCCAGAGATGATGAAGACAAAAATTTGTGAGATAAATGGTTTGATGATGCGTTTTCTCAATTTATATAAGGCAGGGTATTTTAGGGATTTATTTCAAATGTGTGTGTTACTGTTCAGCTTTGATACTCAATCTCACCACATTTGATGCGATAAATAGGCCTAAGAGGAACAGTGTTTAAAGGCGGGCCTTCTTTAAGTCTTGGGCCTTCGTGATATTATCTCATATCCACCAAACGATTAATTTAGCCAAGATTAGCACACGATTGGGCCGATATCATGCCTACCAAACGGGGCCTAAGAACATTAGATAAGAAATTTTATCATGAGAGTAACCATGTTATACTGTTTGCCAAGTCACATAAGCACTCTCATCAAGTTTCAGCCAAAGCTATTGTCACGTTTCATTTCACGTTTTCAGTCAAATCTAATGCCACGTTTTAGTCAAAGTTGGTGTCACGTTTCACCCATATGCCCAATTGCACGATGCAAGACTGACTCCATTTCATTAGTTTAAAATTAATCTAATTATTGTTATTTTGTTTAGATGTGTATGAGAGGTTGGTCCAGAAAGGTAAGAAACCAGGCTTCTTCCAGTTGCTGGCAACCCAAACTACGAGCGCAATCTGGCATGTATGTATAAGTTAAATACATGATGAAAATATTTCTTTAATTTACGTTTGAGTGGTATGATCATACCAAGAATAGGGTTGATAATGAGTTTTCAAAATAAAGTAAATATAAGATATGTTAAAGAACATGGGATCCCAAGAAGAGAAGAAAACCAACCATAATTTCCAAGAACTAGTCATGGTATTCATTAATGACTTTGAATGATTTTCATTGTTCTACAGGGTGTATATCCTGGTTACATTTTCTTCTTTGTTCAATCTGCTATAATGATTGCTGGTTCAAGAGGTAACTATAAATCAAGGGACATAAGTTACCCTTTTTTTTATTTCAATCCTGTCGACTTTCATGAATTGTAAATAGTCATGTAACTTCGACATTTTAATCCGACAACCGACTGTACGAGGTAAAACATCCGGTTAATGCTGACTTGGCAAAGTCTCTAATTTGTCCACATGGCAGAACCTGATTTGTCAACTGGATGTTTCACCTCCTACAACAAGTTATCAGACTTAAATATCGATTTTTTTTTTAAAGTTACAGGACTATTTTCAATTCTTGAAAGCCGACATGATTGAACTAGAAGTAGGAGTAACTTACCGGACTAAAAAATCTACTTTCCCTACAATTAAAAACCAACTTGTTTTGGTGCATGTGCAGTTCTTTACAGATGGCAGCAAGCTAGCCAGTCTGCTCTAACTAAGAAGCTCCTCATATTCTCAAACTTCGCCTACACTCTTCTTGTTCTTAACTATTCAAGCGTCGGTTTCCTGGTATAACTTGCATGTTAACATTTAAAAAAGTTTTGGTTTACGGTATCAGCACTGATACTATGCTTCACATATGCAGGTACTAAGCCTACATGAAACACTAACAGCTTATGGAAGTGTACATTACATTGGCACCATTCTTCCGATAGTGTTAATTCTACTAGGAAAGGTCATCAAGCCGGCAAGACCATCCAGATCCAAAGCTGGAAAAGATCAGTGATGATCAAATTGAATATTAGAATTTTGCTTCAGGAGGCACACTTGCGTGAGACGGTCTCACGTGAGACGGAGTATAATTTGGGCATGACGCTTTTAACACTTTGGGTGAGGTGGGAATTGGTTTGAGCTATTTTGTACTCCGTCTCATATAAGTTTTTGTCTTGTTTTTCCGAGGTATCGAACAAAGTTAGTTGTTAGTAGTTAGTACACCAAGCACCCAAACACTCCACAAATTCACCAAGCCACCTTATAACTCTCATACTCCAATTCGTTCCCAAAGGGAATCGAGTCTGGGTCTCCCACTCAATTGAGGAGTCCAGTGGTCAAGTGGGTTGAGAGTGAGCTTAGTGAAAGAGAGTAGGGATTTTGGTTGATCTTCATCTTTTTGTTTCTCTATACCTTGTAACATGTGATTTGGTGACAGATGTTGAGTTTTGATTGCTGAAAAAATAATCAAATTCAGGTGCGTTTTTGTTCATATTATATCCAACCAAAATGGACATCTTAGATTATCTTCAATTCGAGGGAAAGCAGAAGCGCAAACAACTTAATGTTTAATGGAAAGTCTTGCATAAGATTTGATACTTAAGACCCATGCAGACATTAAATGTTCAAATAACGAATAGGGTTGTAATCGAACTGAGTCGAGTCGAACTTTAGAGGGATTGAGCATGGTTTGATTATTATTGAGCTTGAACGTAATTATCAATTATTCGAGAGCATTTTTGAGCTCAATCGAATCTAAACAAGCTTAATAATATCAATTTTAAAGGAGATTGTTCATCAATTGATTACAAATATAAAAATATATATTTCTAAAAATCATAAATATCTACTTAACTCTACAATTTTATTTAATTAAATAAGTTTAAATACATCCACGTATATTTGTCAAAATATTAGTGAAAATATAAATTAAAATCTAAACTATTCATTATAATTTATATGAGCTTGTTCACGAGCTAATATATTGAATTATTGGATTTGAATTTGTTTATGTTGACAGACATTATTAGATGAAGTCGGAAGAATATTTTTTAGCCAAGCCCTGAAAATTTTGCGATCAACTTAATTTAATTACACACCCATTAGAGGAATTATGAAACATAATATACTATTATTACTCGTTCAATACCTAAACATCATTTAGACGTCAGGTGGAAAAAACAAAAGTGAATAAGAAAGCTTCTATGAACATACATTAAAGGAATTATGAAACATAATATACTATGAAACTGTATTAATTGTCTAATACCTAAACATCATTTATTAGTGGATCACAAACTATCAGAGCTAGGTATCGTTGTTTATGTTGACAGACATTATTAAGTGAGATCGAACCAATATTTTTTAGGCAAGCTCGAAAAACTTTAAGATCAACTTAATTTTACACATCCATTAGAGGAATTATGAAACATAATATACTATGAAACTGTATTAATTGTTCAATATATAAACATCATTTAGTGGATCAGGTGTGAAAAAATAAAGTGGATAAGGAAGCTTTTTTCTGAACTATCAAAGTCAGGTTTCGTTGTTTATGCTGACAACATTATCAAATGAGATCGAACGAATTAATTGTTCAATATGAATTATGAAACATAATATATTATGAAAAAAATAAACTACTGATTTTTTAGAAAATTGATTTCTCCTTGTCTCAAATTGTGGAATAAATTAAAGGAAGACTTTGGAGCTGGTTCTTGGTGAAAAAATTCATTTTTTGTAATGCAGCCCTTAGGTCTTGGTTGTGTGATCCGTTGTCTGTGATATTCTCTTAACTCTGTATACTAAACTTGTTTGGCTATCTTCTATAGCCAATTCTTTTTAATAAAATATTCCTTGTCTGATAAAAAGAAAAAAAAAAAGAGAGAGAGGTTGAACGAATTAATTGTTCAATATAAAGAATTTCATCTCTTCTGAACTATCAGAGCCAAATTTCGATGTTTATATTGACAAACATTATTAAATGAGATTGAACGAATTAATTATTCAATATAAAAAATTTAATCTCATCTAATAACAAAAAAAAGAAAAAAGAGATTGAACGAATTAATTGTTCACTATAAAGAATTTCATCTCTTTTGAACCATCAGAGCCAGATTTTGATGTTTATATTGACAGGCATTATTAAATGAGATCGAACGAATTAATTGTTCAATATAAAGAATTTCATCTCATCTAAAAGTCCGAACTTATAGAGAGTTGTGAAATTAATTTAAAAAAGTGGACAAAGAATCTTGCTTTAGAAATATCAGAGCCAAGTTCCAATCCTGGGACCTGTGGGTTATGGGCCCACCACGCTTCCACTGCGCCACTCTGATTCATTAACAAACATTACATTAAATAATATTTGAATATAAGCAATAAAGGGAATTATATTGGTCATTTTATAGGATACTTGATCATATATATAGAGAGAGATAGAGAGAGACATTATGACAAAGATTTTGATTTAAAAAAAAAGTGAACAAAGAAGTTTGCTTTAGAAATATCATAGCCAGGTTTCAATCCTGGGACCTATGGGTTATGGGGCCACCACGCTTCTGCTGCGCCACTATGATTCATTAACAAACACTACATTATATATTATTTAAATATAAGCAATAAAGGGAATTATATTTGTCATTTTGTAGGATACTTGATCATATATATAGAGAGACATTATGACATGTAAGTTAATCATTTCTCCAACAATGAATTTAAATCATTTATTGTTCACTCAGGAACACATGGCTACAATAGTGTTCATGATGATGATAAACTTTAGAATATTTTCACTTTAAGAAGAAATATGAAGCTTGCTCCAGTATACTATGGGTCATATCTAGTACAAAAGAAAATTGGACAAGTATCTTATCAACTCAAGCTACCACCAATTTCTACGATACATTAAGGTCTCGTTTGGATTAATAGATAGAAAAAGGAGGGAATGGATAGATATATATGGATTAAACTGTTAAAAACTCAAAAATGAGTTTTGTAAATACAGTTTGGATTGGTAGATATGGAAATTAAAGTGCCCATTTAAATTGGATTAATTTAACTCACACCCCCCAGATAAATTATCAAGTCACCGCGTGAAAAAAGAGAAAATGGGACTAGGGCTTTTGTTTACACTCGGGCCCAAGTCGTGCAAACTAAACTGCAGAAATAGATGGATTTGGTCTGTCTAATGGGCCTAAACCATTAATCCAAACGAGGCCTAAGTTTTACATGTGTCCACACGTTGATAAACAAGGTAATACAAGGGTTTATCCCAGTTTGTGTTGGAAAAAAGATCTACAAGAAGGGAATTGCAATGACAGTGGGGTTGTTAGTGAATTGGAATCTACAAAAAGGATCTAAAGAAATTGCAAAGAGTATGAATATGACAGGTCATAGGAATGTAACCTATACCTCACTTAAATCAGAGGATTTGTGGATTCCTAAAAAGTAAAAAAAAAAAAATCATTCACATTTCTCAATCATATCAAACACTACTTTATTTTTTTTCATTTCATTCTCGTATCAAATACGAAAGTATCCAACTAAACACCCTAAGTTATACTTTTATGCTGATCGAGGTATGTTTGTTTCTAGCTTACAATACACATAATTTACTTTTAAAACAATCCACCAAAATCTCATACTTTTAATAAGGTCGCGGCTAATGCGACACGAATTTTTCCTCTACACACAAGACTTAATTTTTACATTTTACTCAACTCACACATTGTGAATGATTTATTTTACCCCTCCTATAAAATGTCGATCATACTGGCCAAATTTTCAGAAGGTCGGTGAGTCTTGTCGATTTTCTAAATGTCAACCATTCTTGCCTATTTTGTAAAATGTTAACTACACTGGTTGACAAAGCAAAAAGTTAGCTCAGCTCGATCGACATTTTTGTGATTTCCAGTCACGTTTTTTTAACACTAAACACGCAAAAACTCTCTATATTCATCATTTAAACGTACGAAATGCATAATAAAACTTACAAAAACTCTATCTATCTATAATTTGATATGAGTCTTCAAGAGCTAGGATTTTTGGAGGGTTAGGGTTTATATTTTCTTCATCAAATTTGAAGAATGGTGTAAATAATTTTGGGAAGATGATTTACATTGGTTTAGTGTTGGGGTGTGTATTGAGTAAAAAAAGTTTTAAAATTTTGATATTGCAAATATAAATTGAGGGTATCTTAGTCTATTTACATTAGGACATTATGAATATAAAATCATTTAGAGTGTGTAGAACAAATATTCGTGTGTTTTATCTCATGGGTAGTTATTGTTGGGGTTATATTGAAAAGTATGTTTTTTACTTTGTATAACCAAACTGAATTTCTTATTTATTTACTGAAATAAATTATTTATCACTGTTGCACTAAATATGAATAAATGTTATATATATTTATTGCAAACCTGTTCGATAAGAAAGTAGGTATCACGTTGAAGTTAATTTGGTGATACCAGATCACAGAAGATCAAATTAATAGTCCCTCGTGATTAAGTACAAATTCACAACCCAGATGGAAATGAACAATCCATCATGAAAGGTTGAAGTGTAAGACTCAGATTGACTTGTCTTGACCAAGAGATTACACTAGTGCATTATGATGCGCTGAATAGGACCTACAGAAGGATAAATTCTTCGATACTGAATATACAAGAATTAGACCTCAGTGGTTCGTTATTTCTTAATCTCTGTCCCTTAAATAGGATTGT
Source organism: Stenogyne calaminthoides (assembly GCA_037126765.1). Lineage (NCBI taxonomy): Eukaryota > Viridiplantae > Streptophyta > Magnoliopsida > Lamiales > Lamiaceae > Stenogyne > Stenogyne calaminthoides. Next base: position 41,122,762 of record JBBCBC010000001.1, on the reverse strand, counting down.
GTGAAATTAATAAATATTACTTTGACTTATGATGGGAAGAGAATCAGTGCGATTCGATACCTTATATCTTGGGCAATATTATTGATTACACGACGATTGCTAAAATTTAATATGGAGATCGTGTGCAAGCACGTCTTGCTTGATTTGTCCCCTTGGTGGGCTCAGAATCTTTATCATACCAAATCTTGCAAGTGGGATTTTATTTCCGGTGTGGATAATAATGTTGAGTTGTCTTTACTCCAAGGACAAAGATATTAATTAATATAAAGTATATTCAGTGGCTTAATTAATTAATGGACTAAGATAATCTTAAACACGGGAAATAATGACCGGGAGCCATATTATTGTGAAGTCGTAATATGAGTTAAGATGGATAGTTCAATATTAATTTTATAGTGGAATAAATTAATATTAATGGGCTTGAATAATATTTTGGCTAAATATTAAAGTTTCATAGCCCATTGGAGATCCAATCTTAATTCTCCTAAAGGCCCCTCAAATAGCCCAAATTAAAGTCCAATTAATGAAAAAGAGAATAAAATATTTTGCCTAATTTTTCTTGAAATTTTTGAAAAATATGAGTAGGAAAGAGAGAGATATTTTTCTTGATTTTCTTGGAAAGATTTTATGGAATAAGTATTCTTGATATACAAGTTTATCCCATATATTCAAGAAAAGGAAAAAGATCTTCTTCCTTCCCTATTTATCTATAATTTTCGAAAATCATGAGCAAGAAAGGAGGAGAAGATTTTTGTTGGGAGATATTTTGGGAAATAGAATATATTTGATATATTCTAGATTGTATCTTGAGGAAGAAACAAGGAAATTTTCCAATGACCCAATGACCCTAAATTTTCGTCCCCCCCTGTATATAAATAGGGGATGATTTTTTCATCCCCAATGCAATTCCATGTGTTGAAAAAATTAGAAATCCACAAAGGTGGTGGCAAATATTTTTATTTTTCTCCTTTAAATTAAAATCGTTCGTTGAGAATCCTTCCACCGGATTACGTTCGTGGATATGTGACATATTTGGGAAAGCTCTTTGGGTTGATCCATCGTCTCAACGGTTGTTTCTACAAGAGGTATGTAATCTCGTAACTCCTAGATTCTGCATGCTTAGGATTTATGTGGATTACGTGTACGCATGTTGCTTATTTATTTGTTTAATTATTATGTTGAATTGATTTAGGATTAATTCATGTTAGTAATTAATTGATTAATTTAAATATATATTTAAATTCATTTCGAATAGATCCGGGCACCCCTTATTTTCCCAACAGTTATTGACTAGATCAGGGCTGATCTTTGAGCTACACATAGTAGAGCATCCTGGAGGGGAGAAAAGTGTTGAAGCTTGGCTTGGTATGGGTGGTTGGGAATGACCATTCATTCGAGAATATGACAGGACCTAAAGCTGGTGGGGGACGGGGAATCACACCTGTTGGAGTGGACAGTTAGAGAACTGCTGGATGATGATCACTCGGGTTAGAATACTTGTTTGATTCATAAGTTTTTCTCACATGCTGAGGCTTCAAGGATTATCTCAATACCATTTTTGCCTCATCGAAGGGATGTCTTGACTTGGAAATGTGAGAAAACTGGAATGTACATGACTAAGTCGGGGTACATTGAGTGGATGAAGTTCAATGGTCGAGCTTTTATGGGGGAGTCAGGTGTGCTGGATAGAAGATGGAGGCGGGTTTGGTGCCTCGAGGTTACACCCAAGATCAAGGTCTTCATGTGGAGAGTAATGCAACCTCCTTAGTTGCCCGAAATGAACATGTCTTTCGTGGGAACTGTATGGCGCCAAAAGTGGTGTATGATATTGAGCAGCGCCACTTCCATGATTTTCGGGTTGCATTAAGTGAATGCCCAAAGCCGTTGTGTTGAGCAGATTCGACTTCTTGGTCGCAACTAGAGACCTAGAAGTCCAAGTTAAACTGTGATGCTTCCCATCTACTTAGATATGGTGTTGGATTGAGGGATGGCATGAGTGCCATCTTGTGGGTGTTTTTGGTGCAAAAATTGGACAGTTTGTCCATTGACATCGCCGAAGCTGATGCGGTACGTGAAGGAATCAAGCTGACTTTGGAGAAGAGAATTGTTCACTTAATTGTATTGGTTGATTCACAAATCGTGTTTTCTGCGTTAAAGCAACCGAAGGTAGACTTGTCCTACTTTGGTGGAGTAATCTCATAAACTCTTGAGATATGTTAAGATTTTGAGGAAATTAGTTTCAGTTAGGTGCGTCGTGCAGTATAGTAGCTCATAGACTAGCTCAATTTGTGTATTCATGTTTCAACGTACGTTCTAGATGCTATTATTACTTTTATAGCGGCCGATTTTCGATCTAATTGATTACTCTATTTTCTTTTCAAAAAAAAAATTATTACCTAAACATGCACAAAAATCAAATTCACATTCTTACTATTCAAAATAAAATAAAATAAATTAATCAGATTTCTCTAATTTCCCCAAGGCCTGAAACAAACATACACTTGCATTTTTCTCTCTTAAGTGACTTCAAAAAGATTTTTTTTTTTAGGGCTCAAAGCATAAGCACTAAACAGATTGATGCTCCTGAGCGAAAGACATAATATGTCGAGGAATATCATCTCCAACCCAAGCTTGAGGGAGGAGAGATTTAGTAGCGATCTTAGCCAAGTTATGAGCTTCGGTGTTGTGTTTGCGTGGGCAATATCGAACTCCCGACACTGAGGAGTTCCGAGTTAATTTTCGGGCCGCGAGGATTAAACTTTCTTCATATCCTTTAAAGGGCTCGTCAGAGGAGATGGCACTTGTAGCTTCTTTTGAGTCAGAAAGGATCGTGATAGTCTCCCGAGAGATAGTGTTCCAATAAGATATTTCGTCCATGATGGCTATGATTTCAGCAGCAAGCACAGATCCCGGAGGATTAATGTTATGACATCCAGCTGCAAAGGGTTTTCTATCTTTGTCATAAATGAAGAAGCCAACTGCAAAGGCCTTGGATGACTCTTTGTAGGCCGCATCTACCTTCATAATATAGTTATCTTGGAAAAGCTTGGTGTGGTAAGACGAAGCGGAGTTGGGAAGAGTAGTGTTTCCCACAGTGAGTTTGGTATTTTCGTAGTGGAATTGCTCCAGGAAGGCCTCGCTCCAGTTGGCTTGAATTTTCTGTCCTAGGTGGGTTCCGTCTTTAGAGTGTAGGGTGTCGCATCTCTCTTTCCAGACTCCCCAAATCTTAGCAGCAACTTGCTCCAGTTCGGAATTCTCCATGGTAAGAATTAGGCGAATGGCCATACTGTCATCTGAGACTCCCCTTGCTTTCTTTAAAAAAGACCACCATTTTGTTTTGTTCCAAGCTTCTTTCACTCCCTGGCAAAAGAAAAGGACGTGATTAGTATTGGCATTAGGGTGTCCACAAATGACGCACCTGGAGTGACACGGGACGTGATCCGCTACGAGGTTAGCTTCAGCTGCAATTGCATTTTGGGCTGTTTTCCAAATGAAGATTCTGACTTTGGGGGGGGATATTGAGATTCCAGATCCTGGACCAAAAGCTAGGAGACATACTTGACGAAGCAGTATCTCTGTTGTCGGTAATGGAGGAAGTTGGGTGAGCGTTCCAGTAAGCTGATTTAACAGTATAAAGACCCTTTTTGGAGTAGCGCCAAAAGCGGGAATCGGAGAGGCCTTGGTGATCGATAGGGATTTTTTTTAATAGCTTCTGCCTCGTAATTGAGAAAAAGTTTGTTGAGTTTAGACTGGTCCCACTCATGAGAAGTCGAAATGAGCTCATGAACTCTGATGTTGTTGTCGTAGGTGGTGCAGGAGGTGATCTTTCCAGAAGAGAGATTTGGTATCCAGCGATCTTTTCTCACCTGTACCTTATTTCCGTCATGAATTTTCCAAAAGAGGCCCTCAGAAATAATAGGATTGCTCCACTATTGGGGAATAAGTTGCACAGATCTATTCGGGGTGAATATTTAAATACAAATTTAATTCTTATAATTATTACTAGCATGAATTAATCCTATATTAATTCAAATAATAATCCAAAAACAAATCATGCATATAATTAATTCACGTAAATCCTACGCATGCAGAATTCTACGAGTTTACGTGAACGTACCTCTTGGGACGGCAATGATCTGGCTGATTAGACTAACCAAAAGAACTTCCCAAGTATTCCCTTAATCCTTGTTCGACTATCCGGTGGTAGGACACTTGTGAACAATTAACAAAAGGAAAATAAATTATGTTGCACCACCTTTGTGGATTTACTAATTTTTTCAGCACATGGAATTGTACTTGGGAATGAAAGAGTCATCCCCTATTTATAGAGCATAGGTGGTCGAAATTTTGGGTAGAAAATAATGTGGGAAAATCTTTTCTTGATCTCCAAGAAATCTTGAATATATCTCATATATTCTTTTTCCTATAATTATAATATTTCACAAAATCCCACCTACTCTTTGTTATGGGATATTTTCGAAAATAATAGGCAAGATTCCAAGATTTGGATCTTCTTGAATTTATGAAATATATTCTTGTATTTCAAGAAATACATATCTTCCATAATATCTTTTCAAGAAAATCAAGAAAATCTTTCTTGCCCTTTATATTTCAAAAATTTAGAAATTATCTTCATGAATAACCAAGTGAGAGATTTCTTGAATTCAATGAGATAATCTTGTATTCCAAGAATACATATCTTCATTCCATAACAAAATTCAAAGAAAATCTTTCTCCCCTTTTATCCATAAATTTCGAAAATATTGAGGGAAAAATAAGCAACAATATTTATTTTATTTTAAACACCTTTTTCAGTTATTGGACTATATGTTGGGCTACTCAGGGGGCCTTTAGGAGAATTAAGATTGGACATTCCAATGGATCTTGAATTATCAATATTGAGCCACAATATTATTCAAGCCCATAAATATTAATTAATCCCACTACATAATTAATATTGCACTATCCATCTTAACCCATATTACAGTCAATATGGCTCCCGGTTAATATTTCCCGTGTTTAAGATTATCTAGCCCATTAATTAATTCAAGCCACTAAAATAGCTTTCCGTTAATTAATATCTTTTGTCCTTGGTCAAGGAACGGTTCAACATTATTATCCATACCGGAAACTAATTCCACTTGCAAGATTTGGTATGATAAAGCTTATGAACCTCCCAAGGGCAAATCGAACAAAGCGTACTTGCACACGATTTTTCGTATTAAATCTTAGCAATCACATGTGACCAATAATATTGCCCAAGATAAAAAGTATTGAATCTCGTTGATTCTCTACCCATGATAAGTCAAAGCAATAGTTACCAACCACACGTGATCCTATTTAGGGGCGAAGATTAAGAAATAACGGGACCCGAGGTCTAATTCTTCCTTGTTCGGTTGAAGAATTTGTCCTCCTCAGAGGTCGTATTATTCGATCATCGGTCATGCACTAGTGTAATCTCTTGGTCAAGACAAGCCAATCTGAGCCTTACACTTCAACCTTTCACGATGAATTGTTCATTTCCATCTAGGTCATGAATGGTGTACTTTTTGTTACAAGGGACTGTTAATTTAATCTTCTGTGATCTGGTATCACTAAATTAACTACAATGTAACACGTACTATTTAATGAAGAGTTATACAGTAAATATATGTAACATTCAATTGTATTTAAAGCATCAGTGATAAATAATTTATTTCAGTAAATAAGTCCGAAATTCAGTTTTGATTATACAAAGTAAAAAGCATACTTTCCAGTATAATCCCAACAATCTCCCACTTATACTCAAAGTCTGTTTTTAAGTATACTACAACATGTCTCGTGTAGTTCCTAATTCGTGACATCTAATGTCACCTACACGAACCTAATAATTTCTCCCACTTATACTCAAAGCAGATTGGCAACGGTCTTGACACTCATTCCTTCCACATGTCTCTAGAATGTAATGAGGCAGACCCTTTGTGAATGGATTTGCTAGGTTGTCTTCTGACGCTATCTTTGTCACATCTATATCTCATCTCTTAACGATATCTCGTATAAGATGGTACTTCCTTTCAATGTGTTTCTTTGGCTTTGTGGGCTCGTGGTTCCTTTGAATTTGCAATCGCTGCTCCAAGATTGTCACAATAAAACGATGATTCTCTTTGGGCAAATTCGGAACCACATTCAAGTCCACTAGGAAGTTCTTAAGCCAAACCGCTTCTTTCGCTGCCTCGCAAGTAGCTACATATTCGGCTTCCATGGTAGAATCTGCGATGTATTTCTGCTTGGCGCTTCTCCATGTCACGGCTCCTTCCCCCATGCAAAACACACTACCGGAGGTAGATTTTCTGGAGTCTATGTCTGATTGGAAATCCGAGTCCGTGTTGCCGATGGGGATTGGACTATCTGACTGATAAATCAACATTCTATCCCGAGTTCTTTTCAGATACTTCAGAATGTTTTTAACTGCCGTCCAATGTTCTTTCCCCGGGTTACTTTGATATCTCGCCACCATGCCAGCCAGCAAAGCGGATATCCGGTCTCGACTACGACATTGCATACATAAGGCTTCCGACAGCCGAAGCATAAGGAATGCCTCTCATGTCATCTATCTCCTTTTGCGTCTTAGGGCACATTTTCTTGGATAGATGGATTCCATGTCTGAAAGGTACGAAGCCTTTCTTGGAATCTTGCATGCTGAATCGTTTCAAGACAGTGTCTATGTATGAAGCTTGCGATAAGCCTATCATCATTTTCTTGCGATCTCGAGTGATCTTGATCCCAAGGATGTGTGCGGCTTCCCCTAAGTCCTTCATATCAAACTGTTTTGAAAGCCATGCCCTTACGTCTGATAACACCTTTACATCGTTCCCGATGATCGAGAATGTAAATCTCACGATAGTACTAAGAATACCAATGCAGTTCCGACACGCTTTTTGTACACACAACTTTCGAACTCGTTTTGATCGAACCCATAAGACTTTATAACATGATCAAAACATTGGTTCCAAGCTCTGGATGCCTGTTTGAGTCCGTAAATGGACTTCATGAGCTTACAAACTAGGTGTTCTTGGCCTTTTTCAATGAAGCCTTGGGGTTGTTGCATATAGATCTCTTCATCAAGACTTCCGTTAAGGAAAGCTGTCTTGACATCCATATGCCAAATTTCAAAGTCGAGATGCGCAACAATCGATAAGAGAATTCAGATGGACTTAAGCATGGCTACGGGCGAAAAAGTTTCCACATAATCGATCCCTTCTTTCTGAGTATAACCTTTCGCCACTAGTCTTGCTTTGAAGGTTTCCACCTTCCCGTCCGGTCCTCTTTTTCTCTTATACACCCACTTGCAACCAATGGGTTTGACCCCATTAAGTGGTTCAACTAGCTCCCACACTCTGTTATGAAACATAGAACCCATTTCGGCTTTCATTGCTGTTTGCCAAGAATCTGCATCCTTATCTTGGATTGCCTCGTCATATGTCCATGGGTGGGTCTGATTCATCTTGTCCGGGATTCAAGTCCGAGGACTCTCCTATTCCCATGAATCTCTCGGACTGTTTCACAACCCTCCCACTACGACGAGGTTCCTGTTGTGTAAGTGTGTCGTTTAGTATATCATCTAGTACAGTTGGCATTGAGGTTAGCCCCCTTAGCTCATTTAAGGTAATCTCACTTCTGGGTCTTCTTTCGTTCATATAGTCTTCTTCCAAAAATCTAAAGTGGGTGTTTATTACCACCTTTTGATCTTCAGGACCATAGAACATACACCCTTTTGTTCCCTCGGGGTATCCCACAAACAACCTTAATTCTGATTGAGGATCCAATTTTCCGGCTTCCTTGTCCAACACGTAGGCCGGACACCCCCAAATCCTCATGTGTCTCAAACTAGGCTTGCGCCCGGTCCACAGTTCTTTGGGAGTTTTGGGAACCGATTTGGATGGCACCAAGTTCAGAATGTAGGCTGCTGTTTCCAAGGCATGACTCAAGAACGACTTGGGTAGATCCGCATAACTTATCATAGATCTAACCATTTCCAAAAGAGTTCTGTTTCTTCGCTCCGCAACCCCGTTTTGTTGAGGGGTTCCAGGTGCAGTGAGCTGGGATGCAATCCCTTCATCAGATAAGTAGTTCAAAAACTCATCGCTGAGGTATTCGCCTCCACGATCGGATCGTAGAGACTTGATACGTTTTTCCCTATGATTCTCTGCTTGAGCCTTAAATTCTTTGAATTTCTCAAAGGTCTCAAATTTATGCTTCATAAGGAAAATATAACCGTACCTTGAGTAATCATCAATAAAAGTGACAAAATACTCATAACCTTCTCTCGCTTTGGTTGACATTGGACCACATACATCTGTGTGAACGATCCCTAACACTTCTTTGACTCTATTCCCCTTGGCTCCAAATGCCCTCTTGGTCATTTTACCCTCCAAACATGATTCGCAGGTTGGAATTGTTTCAACTTGGAGAAACTCCAGTGAACCGTCTTTCACCAACCTTTGGATCCTCTTTGGATTTATATGACCTAATCTCAGATGCCATAGAAGTGTTTCGTTCACGTCTGATGAACGTTTTCTTTTCTCGGAAACAGTTGATGTGTTATAGGATGCATTTCGTGAGTGGTGTGCACAGTTAATTGTATAGAGATTATTCGACAACGTTCCATGACAGATAAATTTATCAAAAAGAGAAATGGTAACAACTTTATTAAAAGTAACCGAATATCCATCAAGAAAAAGTTAAGAAACTGAAATCAAATTCTTTCTAAAACTTGGAACGTAAAGAACATCTCTTAAAATTAAAACTCTGTCTTCAAAAGACAGGTGCACTTCTCCCACTGCTTCAGCTGCCACTCTCGTAGCATCGCCCAGTGTGATGAGGATCTCACTCCCACTAAGTTGCCGGGTCCGCTTGAACCCCTGTAATGTGAAACAAACATGATCAGTGGATCACGTATCCACCACCCATAAATGGGAGGTATACGCCGCTAAACAAGTTTCAACAACTAGTGCGTGAGAATTACCTTTCTTTCAATTCCTTTTGGGTTTGGAACAGGCTGACCTCCAATGTCCTTTTTCACCGCAGTTGAAGCACTTCCCCTTAGCTGGCTTGTTCACACCTCCACTCTACTTCACTCTTTCTTTGCCATTGGCAACACTTGAGTTCACTTGCTTGTGGCCTTTGTCCCTTTTCTTGTTCTTACCACCCCTTGGCCTAGAAGAAGAAGAAGGTCCATTTGCCACCAAGGCTTGGCTCTTTTGCCCCAATATCGCCTCCGCCGAGACTAAAGCTTGCAACAGATCAGGCATCGAGAACTTCTGATTATTCATCTGGTAGTTCAACCTGAACTGTTCAAAACTTTTCGGCAGAGAGTGGAGCACGAAATCGATTTGGGTCTCGATATCGTATTCAGCGCCAAGTACCTCAAGTTTGTTAAGGTGATCCATCATCTGGAGAACGTGCTCCCTTACGGGCGTTCCCTCCACCATTTTCATAGAGAGCAAGTCCCTCATGGTGATCTGATGAGCCACACGGTTCTGATGTTGAAACATCGCTTTAAGACTAGACATGATGTCTGCAGCGGTCTCAACGTTCTGGTGTTGGTGTTGCAACACATCTGACATAGAAGCCAAGATGGTAGACTTTGCCATTTCGTTGGAACGCTCCCAGTCAGCATACTCTTTCTTAACCGTTTTAGTGGACTCATCTTTTGGCTTTCCGGTTTAGGTGTAGTGAGAACCCAGTTATGGCTTTGTGCAGTGAGGACAATAGTAAGTTTTCGATTCCAATCAATAAAGTTTTCACCAGTAAGCAAATTGTCTTTAAGTATATTGAATAGTGGATTAAAAGGTTGGGACATGATGAACTGAAATAAACAATAATATGCATAAGCACAAATATATCACAAGGTTTGATCACATGCATCATATTAAAATCTCAAAAAAATATGAACATGCATCAACCAACATCTCAAAACAGTTTAAATAAGCCACGTGGGGTGGGTCATTATTTAAACACATTCAAGCAGGTTACAAACAAGAATAGTTACAAACCTTTAATATCCAGATTAATAGTTGGCTCCTACTTGACCAATATAAAATTGACAGGGACTTCGGGGAAGTATATGCATATCAATTTTATACCTAAGTAATAACCATGATTAAATCTGAGGATTATTATTTCGTATTGAGCGAGCCTCGTGGGAAGGGTCATAAATCGCCACTAGTAATAATCCACAATCATCCATTTGAAATTTATTCATGTGAAAGCTAACTTTTTGACAAATAAAGGTGGGGGAATTTCTCCAAAAGAATTCACAAATAAATAAATCATGGAGGTCAAAATTAATTCAATTTTATTATCCGAAATAAAATTGTTAATTAATTATTTAAACATACTTAGTAATTTTTGAAGATGAGATTTTTCATTGGGCAACTCTCATGCAAACACATTTAAACAAATTAAATAAAGCATAAGATAACTCAATAGTAAATCAAGCAAAGCAGAAAAATAAACATATTGGGCACAAATTATCCAATTGTCATGGTTTGATTTTTCTTGGCTTGATCTTGAAGAAACACCGTCTTGAATTTCTCCCACTCGATCGTCTCGAAAAGAACTCCATCTCGAACGCGCCACAAGTAGGAAATGGATGGACGCGCGCAAGATCGCCGGCCACCACGAAGTCGACCTCGGACACCTCCTAAAAGCTTCGTCGCTTTGTGCCTCTAAGACGCCTCTATAGGGTCCGGCAGTTCCTCTAGACGACGACGCGTACCGACACGCGCACAAGACGCTTCGCCCGACCTGCCTCTCCTCCGGAACCGGCATCGCTTCTGCGTCCCCCAGCCTCCGTCTCTCGGCCGCTCCGCGCCGCGGTGCAGCGTGAACTGGCGCCCGCCCGTCTTGTTGACCTTATCTCGCCTCGGCGCGCTCGGCCCTCGGCCTCATGCTGGGCGTGCGGCGCTGCGTCAAGCGTCGTCAAGGCGTGTGCCACCCTTGGCATGTTTCAAGGCGACGCGCTTCACGCCTGGGGCTGGATTTTATCCGATTAATTCTTCGTCTCGCTCTCCTTTTCGATCCGGTTACAATTTATTTACAAAAATAAATAAACCTAGATCTAGACTAGTCTATTACATTGATCAAATCAAACAAATCATAATCTACTCGTGGATTTTCTCACGAGGCAAAAACGAATCCGAGCGAATCGAATTAAAAACCACAATTTATATGCATGCATAAATAAACACATTAAATTCCATGACAATTGGATACCGCAAAAGCAGATCTAGCAATTCTACTATCCAATTTCAAATTTAATGACAAATAATTAAATTACAATTTAAAAAATTCAGAGCAAACAGTGGCTCGATACGCTTGTTGGGGAATAAGTTGCCAGGATCTATTCGGGGTGAATATTTAAATACAAATTTAATTCTTATAATTATTACTAGCATGAATTAATCATATATTAATTCAAATAATAATCCAACAACAAATCATGCATATAATTAATTAACGTAAATCCTACGCATGCGGAATTCTACGAGTTTACGTGAACGTACCTCTTGGGACGGTAATGGTCTAGCTGATTAAACTAACCAAAAGAACTTCCCAAGTATTCCCTTAATCCTTGTTCGACTATCCGGTGGTAGGACACTTGTGAACAATTAACAAAAGGAAAATAAATTATGTTGCACCACCTTTGTGGATTTACTAATTTTTCCAGCACATGGACTTGTACTTGGGAATGAAAGAGTCATCCCCTATTTATAGAGCATAGGTGGTCGAAATTTTGGGTAGAAAATAATGTGGGAAAATCTTTTCTTGATCTCCAAGAAATATTGAATATATCTCCTATATTCTTTTTCCCATAATTATAATATTCCACAAAATCCCACCTACTATTTGTTATGGGATATTTTCGAAAATAATAGGCAAGATTCCAAGATTTGAATCTTCTTGAATTTATGAGATATTCTTGTATTTCAAGAAATACATATCTTCCATAATATCTTTTCAAGAAAATCTTTCTTGCCCTTTATATTTCAAAAATTTTGAAATTATCTTCATGAATAACCAAATGGGAGATTTCTTGAATTTAATGAGATAATCTTGTATTCCAAGAATACATATCTTCATTCCATAACAAAATTCAAAGAAATTCTTTCTCCACTTTTATCCATAAATTTCGAAAATATTGAGGGAAAAATAAGCAACAATATTTATTTTATTTTAAACACCTTTTTCAGTTATTGGACTATATGTTGGGCTACTCAGGGGGCCTTTAGGAGAATTAAGATTGAACCTTCCAATGGATCTTGAATTATCAATATTGAGCCACAATATTATTCAAGCCCATAAATATTAATTAATCCCACTACATAATTAATATCAAGACTATCCATCTTAACCCATATTATAGTCAATATGGCTCCGGTTATCATTTCCGTGTTTAAGATTATCTAGCCCATTAATTAATTCAAGCCATTTGAAATAGCTTTCCGTTAATTAATATCTTTTGTCCTTGGTCAAGGAACGGTTCAACATTATTATCCATCTAGGAAACTAATTCCACTTGCGAGGATTTAGTATGATAAAGCTTATGAACCTCCCAGGGGCAAATAGAACAAAAGTCGTCTTTGCACACGATTCTAAAAGTATTAAATCTTAGCAATCACGTGTGATCAATAATATTGCCCAAGATAAAAAGTATTGAATCTCGTTGATTCTCTACCCATGATAAGTCAAAGCAATAGTTACCAACCACACGTGATCCTATTTAAGGAAGCGAAGATTAAGAAATAACGAACCGAGGTCTAATTCTTCCTTGTTGGGTTACGAAGAATTTGTCCTCCCAGAGGTCCTATTCGGTCATCGATCACCATGCACTTAGTGTAATCTCTTGGTCAAGACAAGCCAATCGTCGAGCCTTACACTTCAACCTTTCACGATGGATTGTTCATTTCCATCTAGGTCGTGAATGGTGTACTTTTTAATTACAAGGATTTGTTAATTTAATCTTACGTGATCTGGTATCACTAAATTAACTACAATGTAACACGTACTATTTAATGAAGAGTTATGCAGTAAATATATGTAACATTCAATGATATTTAAAGCATCAGTGATAAACAATTAATTTCAGTAAATAAGTCCAAAATTCAGTTTTGATTATATAAAGTAAAAAACATAATTTCCAGTATAATCCCAACATCCACATTATCGAGCGCCAAATATAGGAGGGGTTAGATCCTAAGGTGGCCTCCATAATGTCAGTGTGTTTGAAGTATCTAGCTTTTAAGACTTTGACAACTAGGAAGTTCGGGTAGAGGATGATTCTTCAGATTTGGTTAGCCAGGAGTGCCTTGTTGAAGGTGACCAGGTCTCTTAAGCCCATCCCTCCCTCCTTCTTTGGTTTGGTAAGTGATTTTCAATCCTTCCAATGAATTATCTTGTCCTCCGGGTTACCCCTACCAAAACCTAGCACACATCGACTCGATTTCCCCACAAAATGAAGTAGGAATCCTGAAGCACGACATAACATAGGTAGGAATAGCTTGGATAAAGGATTTAATGAGAATCTCGCGCCCTCCTTCCTAGAAAAACTTATTTCTCTAGCAGCCCAACTTTTTTGAGACTTTCAAACAGTAGCATTTTTCTAATTTCCCCTCACTCATACACCTGCGGCAAGAACTCAAATCCGTTTCTATCAAATTTTCGAATCTCCTCTTTCCACGGAACAGAGCCTTCAAGTAGGCGAATCCTCGGCTCTGCTCCGGTTTTTATCTCTCCAAAATCTGGTCTGAATATTGGAAAAAGGTATCATCCATATTGATCTCTTATTTTTCCGATTATTTTATCGCGTTAAGAAGAGTAGGATGACGGCGACCGGCGGTATGGCGGCCGCAGGAGGAAGGACTGCGGGAGATCTGTGGGTTGTTGGAGCAGCAAATGGCTCCTACCTCCGGTTACAAGTCGATGATTTGGCAGAGGCTTCAGCACTACTCAGTACCCCGATTTCAACAATTATCTCGCCTTCATTTTCGCTCGTGCTGAGGCCTTTTTTTGTATAGAAAGCTCTGGATATTTGACTTAATTTAAACTTGGAGGTGATTAAAGTTCGAATTATGCTTATGATTGCTTGTAGCTTTTCAGTCCTATTTAAACTACGCTTTTATCAAGTTTGGTTGAATAATCTAAGAGAAAGCTAATTTTGGAAGACTATGGAGGATAGATTGGTTTTAGAAAATGTTGAGTAAGCTGTTGTCTGATTAATGATGTTTCTGTATTTTGATTAGCTAGTATTTTATCCATGTGAATTAAGAATTAGTATAATAACTTCATTGAACTTGATAATAATAATTTAATACTGCACCGCTCTGAGCAAGCTGTGTTGCCAAGTTAAACAATATACCAGAAAGATGAACTGGGAAGAAGTTATCAACTTAATAAGCCTTAATTTCGATAGGTATGACAATATAAGGAATGAAATACTAGTTACTAGTTGTATGAAAAAAGAAACTCTAATACCATACAAACTGGGGGGATGTGAGTTTTCATTCAAGTACATATATGTCATATTGTGTATTATTTGATTGCACTATTGGGTAGTAGGATAGGTATAATTTATTTGTAATTAAAAAGGTGGATATACTAAAAATTTTAAGGCCAACGAGCCTTTTGAGTGGAATTTTATGCTATCCTAGTTATTCAACTTCTACGAGTGGATTTAATGTACCAGGGAATTTTGGTGGAGGTTAGGCAGGCAGCAGGGTTGCTACTGAAAAACAACCTGAGAAGTGCTTTCAAAACCATGTTACCTGCAAACCTACAATTTATAAAGTCAGAGCTGTTACTCTGTATGGGAGCATTAGATAGGCAAATCAGGTCTACAGCTGGAACGATTATTAGCACTTTTGTGCAGATTGGGGGAGTTGCAGAATGGCCTGAATTGCTCAATGTGCTTGTGAAATGTTTAGATAGTAATGATGTGAATCACATGGAAGGTGCTATGGACGCTTTGTCTAAGGTATAATTTATTGCAACTGGTGCACTCTAATACTGTTAAATGAAAACGACTAACTCTGTTCAGTGAAAACAACCGATACTGATAAAATATTACCTTTTAGTAAAACAACTAATACCATTTAAAAATGCACTTGAGTTGCATGGTGAAACTAGTGCATAGAAGTATTTAACCTCGGCTATATATGAGTTACAGTATCTTTTATTGTGATTTTTTATATGATATACTACCTCCGTCCCAAACTCAATTGCCACATTACTGTGTGCTCGGGGTTTAAGAAAAAGTGATAAAGTGATATAGTGTTGGGGGTAGAAGGAGTTGTTTATTAGTATTTTATGTGATAAAGTGATAAAGTGATGGGTAGTTGGGGTTAAAAAGTGTTGTTTATTAGTATTTTATGTGATAAAGTGATAAAGTGGGTATTTCCATTTAAGGAAAGTGGTAATCAAGTATGGGACACCCGAAACGGAAATGTGGCAATCGAGTTTGAGACGGAGGGAGTACCATACATTAAGTTCTTCCTGCACTATTTTTGATTGCCTGAACAAGCATAATGCTATTATCACGTACATCTGTATCCCCAATAGGGTGAAATGCGGTTGATAAGATCTTAAAGGCCATTTTTTTTTTGGTGGAAATTGTAATAACGACATTCAAGAATATTCTATAAATCATAAAGCTGCTTTTAGATTTTAATTATATCCTCTTCACTCTACCTATTCTTACTTATTGGAGGAAAAAAAGGAAGGAAAAAAGAAGAGAGAAGCTGTGTATTTTATTTACTCATACTTCTCATTTAAAAGAAGGCCTTTACCCTTTTCACTGACTTATTCTCTTTGAGAAAAGAAATGGAAGGCTGAAAATCTAGTGTGTGCACTTGAAGAGTCTATGTATCTTTTGGTGCAGATTTGTGAAGATGCACCCCAACTGCTTGACTGTGATATCTCTGGATTGTCTGAACGGCCCATTAATGTTTTTTTTCCAAGATTTCTTCAGGTACTTATAATGGCTCTTGTTTGAACGGCCCATTAAAGAGAACTTAATGACCTATGGTTTCAGAAATGTCATATTTTCTCTTTAATTTGTGTGGAACAGCTTTTCCAGTCGCCACATGCTACATTAAGAAAGCTTTCCTTGGGATCGGTGAATCAGTACATTATGCTAATGCCTACGGTAAATGCAGCTCAATTTGAATTGGAATCTTTAGTTACTAGTCTCTCTCACTTGGGCCACTCCCTCAAATGTGATAGAAATCCATTGTTTGTAAATTTGCAGGTTCTGTTTGCATCTGCGGATAAATATTTGCAAGGTTTGTTTGTTCTTGCCAATGACCCAGCACCAGATGTGCGGAAGCTGGTAAAGGAACTCTTCTTGTTGTCTTCTTGAATTGGTGTAATGTCAATAGCTATCTTGTCTAGATATAATTTTGGTCCTTATAGCATGGATATGTGCCAAAGCATTTATCGAACAATCCCTTAAGTACGTTTTACCTTGCTTTTGTTTGTCCTGTAATATTTTTTGTTCCTTTTGCCACAAGCTCTGTTTTGTCTAGATTGATTTGCAAGCCTGTTGCAATTTTATTATTCCTTCTCTTGTATTTGATCTAGCATTCAAGTCAATCTTGTATGTTTCTTTACATACTTGTTCACATTCATTAAGGCAATGTTTGTATTGGTATATTGGTTTTTGAAAACCAGTTTTTAAAATCTAGGGGATTCTGAAATCCTGGTGAATAGTAAGGTGTGTGTTTGTTTTGAGATTTTAAGTGGGGTGAGGTTTAACTTTATGTCAAATCAATGTGTAAGAGTGAATGATGTATTACTATATTGTTGATGGGTATGATTGTAATGATCATATGCTGTGAGTTAAATATGTTAAAGTTAAGGAGAGAAATTGATTGTATTGGAAAGTGTGATAGTAGGTTTATAGGTGTTGTAGTGGTGGTTTATTAAAATCAGATTTCAAAATTTCAAAGTAGAACCGGATTTAGATTTGCAAATCCCAAAACCAGTTTCTAAAACCCCAAACGAACATTGACTAAGCATAGGATCAGGTGATGTGAAAGCTCTAGGTATGCGGTTATCTCTTTCTGTTTCATATGGTTTACACGCTGTTGATGTCTTTCATAATGAATAATTTGATGGAGATCACATATTATTGTGCAACTTCGAGTGCCTTTCCCATTTTTTCTTTGAACTTTCCGGTCAACAGGTATGTGCTGCATTTGTTCAGCTAATTGAAGTTCGCCCTGGTTTCTTGGAGGTGGGTAATTCTTCGCCACGTGACATTTCCGAATTCTTGCTAAGTTGTAAAATGCCACTAATCCTCACTTCTTTTCAGCTGTTATTACCTATTGATTTTGAACTATAATATCTACTACTAATTTTTAATATTCCAAAAGCTTTTCTGCTGATTTTCCTGATGCCATTCATTCGACTGCAGCCACATATGAGGAATGTGATTGAATATATGTTGCTAGTCAACAAAGACCCAGATGATGAAGTGGCTCTAGAGGCCTGCGAGTTTTGGTACCACAGTTGCTCTCAAGATTTATTATTTTATAATTAGTCATCTTCAGTGAATTATTTTTCCGTGCATGGTCAATAGAACTTTGCTTTGTTCTTTTAATTTTAGACTAAGCATGACTTTATCGATGGGAGAGATTGAGGTAAACTGTTTTTAAACGTGTTTTGTGACTTATGGTAATGAGCATGGAATCAGTGGCGGAGGGAGGGGGGTACATGGGGGTACAATTGTACCCCCAAAATGAAATGTATCCCCTTGTATAATTAGGAAAAAAAATATATTTTATTATGTATAATTAGGAAAAAAAATACTCAAATGAATACCCAAATTTCAAATCAAATGTGTGCCCAAATTTCAAATCATACTCAAATGTATCCCCAAATTTCAAATCCTAGATCCGCCACTGCATGGAACACCTCTTTGATGATGAATCTTATTTTCACCTTAAGTTAATGCTCTAATTGTATAAACTGTTAGGTTACTTCATTCAACTGTAAATCTTTTTTTGTGCTTGGATAGGAAATTTTGTTTGAGATTTTTTATGGTTGGACCTGTATCTTTGCACATCTTTGGTTGTTCAAATTGTTAATAACCTTCAACACAACATAACAAGAGCCAATCAAGTATTAAATAAGGGAGAAAGGTCTACTCGAGGAGGAGATTTATTTTTTACCACCAAAAAAATGTATTTTTTTTCCCAAAGCTGTCCA
The DNA here is from genome assembly GCA_037126765.1 of Stenogyne calaminthoides. Classification (NCBI taxonomy): domain Eukaryota; kingdom Viridiplantae; phylum Streptophyta; class Magnoliopsida; order Lamiales; family Lamiaceae; genus Stenogyne; species Stenogyne calaminthoides. Next base: position 41,104,516 of record JBBCBC010000001.1, on the reverse strand, counting down.
TGATAGACCATAACAACCATACATTGGGTTCAATAATTCCTAAAATCTCATTCATTTTAAAAATTTTAGTGGTCTGTATTTTGTGCCATTATTTTATTTGGTATACAAAGTAGCAAGTAATCGTGAAAAATAGTTGGCTATGCTGCTAGAGTGGAGGATCTACCTTTTGCAAATTTGTACCCCTCTCTTTGTTGCATTTCTTCTCTCCATAATGAGCCTATTACTTCCTTTTCTCTATCGAATCTTATTATTCTCTTCCAACATTCTCTTTCATGTAGTCTTCATTTTGTTTTCCATATTCTAAAGCATCATAAGATTTTATTTTATTTTATTTTTGTTTGTTTGAAATTGCAGTATTGTGCAAAAGAGTGTATTTCTTCTTCATTCCGTTATACATTTTTTAAAATTTAATCAATAAATTGTTGTCATAAACTTATAAAAAAGAGTTTCAATGCTTCTCTATTTGAGTAAGATGATCCCTGAAAAGATAATTCTGCAATAATCAGTATTTTGTTATTGAGCACGCAAATAGATTTTCATATTATAGTGGATTATATCCAGTTTATATTTTTATAGCCTTTGGCGAATAACAAATTGTTCCTTAATTGAAATGAAGAAAACTTACTCCACTAATATATGAGATGATGTTGAAATTGAACTACACTGGAACTACCAAGAGTGCTAGAGTGATTCAGTTTAAGCACTTTATGTTTATAATCCGAATAGTTTGTTCGGTAATTAACTATTTGACAAAATATCATGATTATGTAACTTGGTTATTGCTTGTTGAGTTTTGATAGCTGTACTGTTAATAGTTATTAGTTTTCTTGCAAATAGAAGAAAGTGGAGTTTATCTGTTTTCTACCATGTACTACCCCAGTCCCAAGATAACGTGCACGCTACCTTTATCTTCGAGTTTTAGCGAGCGAGTTGTTTATTAGTATTTGAAATCATAGTTATTAAAGGCGCGCCTAAGGCGCCAGGCACTCGGGGCGCCAGCCATCGCGCCTGCCATAGGCCTAGGCGGTTGGGATTTTCTGGGCGCTCGCCTGGGGGCGCCTTTCGGCGCCTTGACTCGGCAAAAGGCGCGCCTAAGGCGTGCCTTGCGTACATCTAAGGTTTGAAATAAAAAAAACATTTTTTTATTTGGCAAATAACATCAGAATAATAAAAAATACTATCTCTTAAGTCTTAATATCTAAGTGAATCACATCTAGGGTTTCAAGATTCACTTTTTATCAAGTATAATCGTGCGTATCTCTTTGAGGGATATAGATGAAAGCAATGAGTGGGTGTTTGGTCTAATGGAAGATGAAGATGAAGATGAGTTGGTTCACCAAGGTGAAAATTTGACTTGGGGTATTGCTACAGAAGCCATGGTTAGGTTTACTAAGAAATTATCAAGGTCTTATGTTGTTTTTTCCAGGGATGCAAGGCGAGCGCCTAAGGCGCCAGGCGCGCCTAAGGCGCTAGGCGCTACTTCTCGCCTTGTGGCGCCTTGCGCCATTAATAACTATGTTTGAAATGATAAACTGACTTTTAAGGAGGGGTATTATCATAGATCTATCTCTCCTCTATTATATATCTCTTTAAAAAATACTTTATTATTTTTAATACTAATAAAAATATCGCTCGCTAAAACACGAGAAAACAGTAAACGTGCACGTTATCCCGGGACGGAGGGAGTATACTTTACTTCTGGAATTTGCATTTTATTCCTATATGTTTTTCATTTTTTAAAGTCTTTAACGCGCTGCTGTTGAACTCTATTATTGCTAAGTAGCTAAGTATTTCTTGACAGGGCTGCTTATTGTGATGCTGGAATGCCATCTGAAAACTTGAGAGAGTATTTACCTCGTCTTATACCAGTATGATTCATGTTATGTTTACAGTATCTTTTATTTAATCACTTAGGAGTATATTTGATTTGAGATTAGAAAACCGGATTTGGAATTTTGAAATCTAAATCTGGTTCTACTTTGAGATTTTAGAATCTGGTTTTTAAAACTCAATACATCAAACTCTACAAATGCATATAAACCCTATAAATACCAATTCTTTTTACACCCCCTCCTCTCCATTCTCCAATGACTCATTAATGCAAATATGATTTTCTTTAATTCCCACTCTTATTTTATTTGTCATTTTTCACACCTTTTGATATAATAATACAACATCACACATTCTTATACATCAAATTGACATAAAGTTAAACCCTACCCTATTTAAATCTCAAAAAAAACACACACCATTACTGTTTATCAAGATTTTGAAAACCCGATTTCAAAATCACGCAAGTCCTAAATAAAATATTTACTATGCTAGTCCTCTATTCATTAATTTATTCGTGCACTTTAATAGATCTTACTCTCAAACATGGTGTATGCGGACGATGATGAATCTCTTGTGGAAGCTGAGGTTTGTTCTTGATTCATTTTTTGAACCTTCTTATTTCAGTGTTTGTTAAATTAGGCTGTTTTTTAAATTGTGCACTATGTCACTTTTTGTAGGAGGATGGGTCTCTTCCGGATAGAGATCAGGTCCTATTGCAATTTCTGGTGTTCACTTTGGATGTCGCATGATGCTTTTGATATATCTTTATCATATCATTAATTAATGTAGGATCTGAAGCCTCAATTTCATTCATCACGTTTTCATGGTTCAGACGATGCTGAAGATGAGGTACATATAACACTTCATTTATCATTAGATCAATTATACCAAAATTAATGGCCAAAGTGGTGATTGCTTTGTTTTGCCATTTTTAGAAAAAAATATGGTTTTTTTTTTTTTTGAAAAGTAAAAAATTCTGTGTGACACTGTTTATCAATGACTAATTTTTTTTTTTCACCTAAGGAGAATATGACAAACATCGACTAGATAATAAAATAAGCGCTAATTTTGATCACATGCTCTCTCGAAATGCTTTAAGAACCAATGAGACCCATTTTACCTTCTTTTTTTTTTTGCTTCTCTGAGAAATTGTCGGAAGATGCCACTAATTGGAACTAATTAGACTAGATACCATACCACACCCCAAAATTAAATCAAACAAAAAAATTCACATCCATTTACGATCTCTCCGGAAAGACATGCCACGTCAACTATAATCATTAAACGTTTTTTCATATCCAATCTTCACCTCAGTTCTTGCCCAGAAATGAAGAATTACATAACACAGCCAATTGCATTTTATTTCTTTCTTAGGGTCAGTATCTGTGTCTAGTCTTTGGTATGGTATTTTTATGTAGGTTCTTCGTTTCTTGTGATTTCAGGATGATGACATTGTAAACGTTTGGAATATACGTAAATGCAGTGCAGCTGCATTAGACATCCTGTCCAATGTGTTTGGGGACGGGATCTTGCCCATCTTGATGCCTATTGTGCAGGTGGTTAAGTTGTATGGTCATCGAAGCTTAATTAGAATTCTTGCTTTGTTCTAGGGTTTGATATTCTTGATTTCTTTAAGAAAACTTTCTCAAGCTTGTAGAACTTCTGCTTGCTTTGTTGGCAGGCAAAGTTGTCCGCTACAGGTGATGAAGCTTGGAAAGATAAGGAGGCTGCGGTTTTAGCACTTGGTGCCATAGGTGAGGGATGCATTAATGGCCTTTATCCACACTTGGCTGAGGTAAACTTTAGTTATACAATATGTATATAATAGAAAAGATACTGATACGTATAATTAAGGTTAAGCTCTTTATTTCACGCCAATTCCATAACTTGCCGTCTATTCTTCTAGATGTGACAGTTTTATTTTTTTTCACTAGGGTATGTTTGTTTTTGGATTTAATGGATTTCAAACTAGTGGATTTCAAAATCCTAATAAATATTAATGATGTGTGTTTGTTTCTAGATTTAAGTAGGGTAAGGATTTAACTTTATATAAATTGATTTGTAATAGTGTGTGATGTTGTATTATTATATTATGATTGAATGATTTTGTAATGATTAGTGTGTTCTATTGGAAATTGTAAAAGTAAGAAAAGTGATGAATAAAAAAAACATATTTGCATTCATGTGTCATTAGGGAGAGTGCAGTGGAGAAAAATTGGTATGTGTGTAAGGTTTATAGGTATTTGTAGGGTAAGATGTATTGAGTTTTTAAAAACCTGATTCTGAAATCCCAAAGTAGAACTGGGTTTAGATTTTGAAATCTCAAATCCGGTTTTGTAATCCCAAACCAAACATACCCTTAATGTTTCTCATGGTTCCCGATTGCTTTATGTGATGCTTATTTCATCTTAGTTGGAAATTTTCTTTAGTGTGGTCTCTGTTTAACAACTAGGGGGTAGTCTTGTCATTTTCCTTGCCCTAATATTCCCGGATGATTTTCTTATGCAGATTATCGCATTTCTTGTTCCCCTTTTAGATGACAAGTATCCTCTGATACGAAGCATCGCTTGTTGGACATTGTCGCGTTTCAGCAAATATATTGTTCAGGTAATATACTGTAACTTGTTTTCTATTTGTAAACAATCTTGCTCCTTGTAAGGTGTCATTTTGTTAGAAGAAGTGATAACTAACCTCCCCTTTTAGAGAGGAGTTGGGGGCTCAAATCCTTCCTCTCCCCTACTCCCTACTTCTCAATTTGTAAAAGGATTCAAATATTTCTTTTCATTTTTTTCCTTAAAATAATTGTCAATATATTGACCGTGCATCAAAGGAGAGAATTAATTGAGAGTCATTGAAAGTTTGTTTAGCATAATAAAAATTTCTACGAAACCATTTAAATGTTTAACACAGAAGAACAAGTATCCCGTCTGACCTTGATCCCACAAAACAGTGATTGGATTAGTTGGACTGTTCCTGAATTAAATCAAGATAACTTCCTAGCAAATTACAAGATAGTGCTTGCAGACTTTGGATTTCATAGCCACCAAACCTGCAATTCAGTCTTATCAGACAACATAACTAAATTTAAATTGGAACTGTTGGGAAATGAATTTAATAAAGAGGATTTTGATTAGATCCCAAAACCCCTGAGTATGACATGTTCAGGATAATCTTGATAGATGAGTCAGGATTCAGTTTTAGAGTGTTCAGGATATTATCTGCACCATGTATAGTCGGCAGATATAGAACAGGTTAGTTTCTGAAGACTCAGTAAGAAACTGAGAACCTGAAGCCTCAGAAGAACCTGAAGACTCAGAGAACCTGAAGACTCAGAGAACCTGAAGGCTCAGAGAACCTGAAGACTCAGAGAACCTGAAGACTCAGAGAAATACTGAAGGCACAGTAATTACTAAAGACTCAGTAATGTACTGAATGCTCAGTATATCCTGAATGTTCCGAGGCACTGAAGCTGAGGAATATAGCCGTTGGAATCCAGCTGACGTGGACCAACGAGAGGAAGACAACCAGCCTGGAAAAGCTGCAGAACTTACAGAGAATAGTATGGATTTGAATGAGATTCTCTCCAACGGTAACATTCAAATCCACACTATAAATACAAGTTCTTCCTTCATTATCGTGTGTGGATGCGTGGAGATTATGCACAAAATGCTACAAAGCCAAAGAGCGTTATAGTCAAAGCATTCCCACCCTAGAACACAAGTCTGTAGATATACAAATATATTCAAAGAGTGTTCTAGAACCCAACCTAAGCAACCCACGATATATCATAAGCTTAGAGAGATTTTCCCAACCTTAGCATTGAGGCTAAACCATTGTAAGGGAAAATCTCACCATAGTTGGAGACAACACCAAACCCAAACCCAGTGGTGAAGTGAGGTAGTTGTTAGGCAAACCCGAGTGAGGGTGATAAGTCCCGAAGGAGTGTGAACTCATTAAACATCTGTAGGCAATCCCGTGGAGGGTGATAAGTCCCGAGGCGAACCCGAGATGGTGATAAGTCCAGTTTGAGTGAGAGCTCGGTAAATATCTATAGGCAATCCCGTGGAGGGTGATAAGTCCTGTTTGAAGGAATTTCCCTAGGAACAGGGAGAGTGGATGTAGGAGCTTGAGTCTCCGAACCACTATACATTGTTGTGTTGTTTACTGCTTTATGTTCTTATCTTGTCATACGCATTCGATTATAAGCAAAACACAACACATGAGCTTAAAACGCAAAAATCTGTAATCACCATTCCTTCACCCCTGTTTTATATGCACCGAAAATAAAATGTTTTGCTTCCGCACGCGCAAAATAGGTTTTCCCACCGGGACCAACAGGAACTTTTTGTTTTTGCCTTCTCACTTTAGTCTTATCATTTTGGATCTTATAACCAACTTTGCAATGATTATTTCTTAGCCCTTCTCTTACAGTTGAGAGGAAATGGGTTCTTACCCTGAAAATTCTGTTGGTTTTTTAATAAATTATTATGCTATTTGTCCCTTCTTCACTTTATCTTTATTCTAGCTTAGTTTCCATGATGACATTGATTTAAGGGGAATATTTTCCCCATCCTCTTTTCTTTTCTTTCTTTCCCTCTCTGAAAAGGGAAGCTATAAGATTGTTTAGCACTTTCTTTACATGTTCTAGGGTAATGCTCTTCGAGAAGGTCATGACCAATTTGACAAAGTCCTGATGGGGTTGCTGCAAAGACTATTGGATGATAATAAGAGGGTGCAAGAAGCTGCCTGTTCAGCTTTTGCGACACTTGAAGAAGTCTCTCTCTCAATCTCTCCGCGCCCCCACCCCCCCACTTTTCCAGGAAGCTCTGTGCTCATCACAACTTCATATTGCAATTACTAATTTAATATTAATCCACATATATTTTTGTATATTTTCAGGAAGCTGCAGAAGATTTGGTACCACGATTAGATATCATTTTGAAACACTTAATGTGGGCCTTTGTAAAGTATCAGGTTGAATCATGTTCCAATTTTGACTGTAATTTATTCTTTTTATGTCGGTTGGAGCATCAGAACCTTCGATTAGGATTTAAACCTATTGTAACTTTCATAGTATCGTGCTCTTGTTTCCACAGTCTCTCATTTTTAAGAGTTCCGTTATTTTCAGAGACGAAACCTCAGAATTGTATATGATGCTCTTGGAACATTAGCAGATGCTGTTGGAGGGGAACTCAATCAGGTATACTAACATGCATAATGACACATTAGTTGTTCTTTTTATTCTATTCTACATATTTTTTATTCATAACATGGTGAAGAAGAGTTGTAAATATCTTCATGATCTTAGAGATTAGTGCTATTCTATATTTTGTTTTATCTGATCATTTTTTATTTGCTTAATATAGTTTCTTTTGTTTCCACTTAAGCACGTCGTTACCATGTTGATCATTATACGCAAAATCAAAATTGCTAATGGCATTATATTGACAATTGCAGCCTACATATCTTGAAATCCTGATGCCCCCTCTGATTACAAAGTGGCAGCAGCTTTCAAACTCTGACAAAGATCTTTTCCCGCTGTTGGAATGCTTTACGTCAATAGCACAGGTATCTAGCAACCCTTCTGCTCAATTTCAGTTGAATCTGATGGAAGACAGTGGTCATCATTCATGTATTGCAACTGTATGTGTCAGTTGACTATTATTCTGAGTAAATTGCAAAATTGATCCCGTACTAATTGGTTTTGGCAATTTTAGTGTCATACAAATTAATTTCACAACAAGTCCTATAACTTTATCCTGTGTTGATAATATTGTCAGATTTTAGCACGTGTTGCTCCTGTGAATGGCCGGAGTTCTATGTAACAGCCAATCTAATGACTTGGTGACACTTATGTAGCATAATAGGCTCCAATAAATAAATTTCAGTAAAATAGAAACGAGTTCCCAAATTAATCACTTATGCCAAAACTATTATATATTGGTCATAAACACTAAATTTATCCAAGTAATTTACGAGCTTTCCTCTTAGAAAAATGTTAATTGTTTATTCTATCTAAACAAGATTTATATGCAATTATTTTTTTAGTTATTTTAGTATTGTAGAAATCGGGGGCGCCGGGTGCGGTCGCACACACGCATCCAATAGCGGAGGAGACTAGCCACGCCCCTAGTGAGGTTCCATCCTAAAACCAATTGGTGATATGAGGAGTAGCTCACTAGGTTTATAAGCTAGTCTCATTTCTTCTAATATTCCGATGTGGGACAACTCACATGTGAAATCCTTTATCATATATTCAACACGCCCCCTCACATGTGAGTCCTTCGTCAATTCTCTAAACGAAAACAGATCACCAATGCTCAATCAATTCAATGACCTCGACCACGCTGGATTCGGTAGCCACTCTGTCAATTCAACAGCCTCCAGACCTCGCGAATTCGACAGCCACCCGGCACGAGCATGGGGCCCGCTTTGATACCATGTAGAAATCGGGGGCGCCGGGTGCGGTCCCACACACACATCCAATAGCGGAGGAGACTAGCCACGCCCCTAGTGAGGTTCCATCCTAAAACCAATTGGTGATAGGAGGAGTAGCCCACTATGTTTATAAGCTAGTCTCATTTCTTCTAATATTCCGATGTGGGACAACTCACATGTGAAATCCTTTATCATATATTCAACAAGTATTAATTTGGGACTTCTTTTATATAAATATTTAGAAATAACATCTTTAGGCTCATTACAAAACCCGGTAATATTGTCATTAAAGGAGCAGAATTTCAGCATTTTAAGAGTTACGATGCAGAATTTAATTTATGGGACTGAATCGTCAAGACCCAATAGATATAGTATCAATTTTGCAATTTATTTGGTATATAAATATGACTGACATAATATGATTTTTATTCAGGCACTGGGTACAGGATTTTCACAGTTTGCACAGCCAGTGTTTCAGAGGTGCATAAACATCATTCAGACTCAACAACTGGCCAAGGTTTTAATTGACATGATATCTGTTTACTGAGTCATTAGTTCAAGTGTCTTAAGTTATGTATGTTTTGGAGTCAAAGGACCCGGACTTGGGATTTCAAATCCTAATCCAGTTCCCTTCGGGGATCTTGGAACCGGATTTCAAAATCATAATACATCCCCCTAAAAATATATGTAAACCCTGTGGTCAAAACCCAGTTTATATAAATTAACTCTATCCAACTATACTATTTGTTATCCATAAATTTAATTCAACTACTCACCCAACCTTTTACATAAAATAGAAGTACATATAGGTATGTCAAATAATACATGAATACATGTACAAATATAAGGTATTATATCTATACATATAATATAGAAATATATAAAAAGTACAGTTTTATATGAGTGCGTAAATACTTAATGATATAATATGTAGAAGTAAATATTAAATGTGTTTATATATATATTAGTAAATATTATACAATCTTTCTTATACATATAAGTTTATAATATATTAAAATATGTGTGTATATATACAGAAGTTCAATTCGTATAAATGTACGTATATATAAATATATGAACATAGTATATAAATAATACATTTAAGTATGTATACACATTCATATTATATAATATACAAGTAATTAGTATATAAATATATAATACTATAAATATAACATATAATATAAATTGTTATACACATATCTATTTTATACGAGTGTATTATAAACATGCACATAATATATAAATGTATGTATGTATGAATATATAAAGATTCGTAATAAAAAAATATTAGTAAAGTATTTAAAATGATTTTTAGTTTTATATTTGATTTATAGTTATAATAAATAAGTATATGTATAAATATGTAGTGGTATACACATGCACACATATATGTAATCACCCAATAATAAATTAATTATCATTATTCACTACTCCAATAAAATACACTAATCAATGGCATAGTTATCCAATCATTATAATAAACACAGCCAACAATAATATAATTATACAACACCTTCTGCTGAATCCACTCTTGTTCATTGATTTGACATAACGTTAAATCCCAAGCTACCAGAATTGCAATACATACACTATCACTGTTCATAAAATCCCCTTAGACTTTGAAATCTGGGTCTCAAGGTCCACTTAAATCCTAGAACTAACATACCATCCTGGATTGAGACTTCGATTCTCTGGCTTCAAATGTCTGTGAATATAGTAATGTGAATATTCCTGATGCAGTTCAGTTTGTGAAATATAGTCCTATCAACACAACTGAGCTTTGATACATTCAGTCTGCTATACTATTTTGCTTATTTAGGAATCTGACAAAATTTATTTATTTGTACTTTTTAATCACTCTGGTGACAAACTGAACTTCTGTTTTTAGGTTGATCCTGTTTCAGCTGGTGCACATTATGATAAGGAGTTCGTTGTTTGCTGCTTGGATCGTCTCTCTGGTCTTGCTGAGGGTCTTGGCCCTGACATTGAGAGTTTGGTAAACAGTTTTCCATAACGCCTTGTATAACACTACTGCACTATATTCTCATGTGTGATTTTATCTTGATTGGTCTTTAAAATTTTAGGTGATGTTCTTTTGGTTTTTAAGTAACTTATAGAAACTGGTTTTTGAAATTGAGGGGATTTTGAAATCCTTATAAATAGTAAGGTGTGTATTTGTTTTGGGTTTTTGGGTAGGGTGAGATTTAATTTTATGCCAAATTAATGTGTAAGAGTGAATGAAGTTGTATTATTATATTATTGTTTAGTGTGATTGAAATGATTGAAGAGTGTGAATATGATGTAAATATATTAAAGTGTAAGGAGAGAGAATGTATTGGAAAGTGTGATAATAGGTTTATATATTTGTAGCGGTGGTTTTTTAAAATTTCAAAACCCAAATCCTGGTTTTTTAAAATCCAAAACAAACCCCACGTTAGTGTTCCTGTTCTATTCAGCTGTGTTTTAAATTATTCGTATTTATAAAGTCTGGTAGGAGGAAGCCTGAAATTAGAAATGGAGATGAAAAGAAGAGAGGAGCTGATGCCTTTAGAAGTCTGTCCTCTTTTTGAGTCATTATGGTGTAGAGTGGCTGCTTTTTCTAGCAATTTCTTTGTTGAAATCTGTGACCGTATTGGTAAACAGTTTTCTCTAATACTTGCTCAAGTCATAAGTTTTTAAAAATTAATTAAGAAATGGCACACCCATATTACTTATGACTTTTTGAATTTTGTGTGCAGGTTTTACAGTTTCATAATTACTTTTACCTGTTTGTCGTTTTAGGTTTCACAAAGCAATTTACGCGATTTGCTGCTTCAATGTTGTGTGGATGATGCATATGACGTTCGGCAAAGTGCTTTTGCACTGCTGGGAGACCTTGCTAGAGTAAGTTGATGATGAATATATTTCGGAATAATAATCTTTTTAGGACACTAATGTATGGGGTGTGCGACTATAACAGGACACTTTTTCGGACATTAACTTTTAAGTTTTGTTTATTAGGGCCAATTTTGACCTAATTCGGCCTAGAACTCACGTGCCGGGCCCAAATCTCCTAGATTCAGGCTAATTTTGTCAATTCAGCGTATTCTATATTTACTAAAGCCAGTGTTTTACTTATTAGAGCTTTTCGTTCCTCCTCCCCTGTAACATTTCCAATAAGAAACTTCAAAATAAGGGACTCTTTCCTTTTTCCTATTTTATGTTCTAATTTAACCTTGAAGCAGTCCGATATTCAGGTTTATCTTTAATGTTGACTATAGGTTTGCCCATCCCATTTGCATGCACGTGTAGCTGAATTTCTTGATGTTGCTGCTAAGCAATTGGTAAGTAAAACATCAATCTGAAGTAGGCTTATTCAGCACCTTTTCGCAAATTGCAATCTAATCTAAACTTTTAAGTTTTTGTAAATAAAACCTCAATGTAAAAAAAATTTGCAATTCAAACTTCCGGTCAAATTGACTCTTGCCCGTTTATGACGTGTCGAACAATTAACTATGCAATCATCCTACTCCGCAGTACGTACATGGGTGCTGACATGGTTAATTTGTTCGACACATCATGAACATTCAAGAGTCAATCTGCTCAGATGTTCGAATTACTTTTCTTTTTTTTTTTGGGTCAAAACTCAAAAGTTTAGATTAGGTTGCAATTTGCGAAAAAATGGATATTTGAGTTTAGCCGCAGTTAAGCCTCTGAAGTATTGGCAATAGTTCAATGACTTTATTTCTTGTCATTTAATTAGCATTTGTCTCATCAGAACACTCCAAAACTGAAGGCTACAATATCTGTTGCCAACAATGCATGCTGGGCTATTGGAGAACTAGCTGTAAAGGTTATTTTCTCTGTATCAAACTTGATATCAGTAGTGGCATGAGCATCTGGCTTAAGCTATTGTTATGTTCCATTTTTGGCTGTTTGGTTTGTTGTGACCTGGTATTATGGTTTCATCTCAACCTGATTAACCATTTTGTTGGAAATTTTGTTTATTTGGGCATAGAGGTATCTACATATTCTTTTGTATGTGATGCCGACAATATATAGACTCCATAAACGTTGTTCTAGTTCTGTTTGAAATCAACACATGTCTTAAAGCTCTGAAACTTGAGATGTCATCACATTAATGCTAATGGTTGAGAAAATTGTTGAATGCAAAATAATATAACAGGATCTTTTGCATTGTGGCAACTTTAAATGCGGTTAGATATTGACTCTTCAGATGATAACTTTCCTGTTGTAATTGAACAATTGTTATTCTTTCATGTTGCATTTTACATTCAAACCATGGTTTAATATTTAACTCCAATATGTTCATTAGTTTTGTACTTAATTGTATTCTCATTTTGATGATTCCTTATGGGTTGTATGATGCAGCCTTTATTACCTTCTGATTTCTACCCCAAATGTTTTGTAGAAAAACTTTCTTTGCATTTTGTTTATTAAATGAGGTGTAACCTAATCACTAAATGTTTTAAAATTCAGGTTCGCAAGGACATCTCTCCTATAGTTATTTCTGTAGTATCATGCGTGGTACCCATACTTCTACATCCAGAGGTAATTACCCCTTCTTTTAAATATTATTTTTGTGTTTACCCTCAGCCATCTGTTTATGAGTGGCTTCTCATTCTATTGCCAAGTTCTCTGGATTGGTCTTATTTTTTCATGAATGAAAGTTGATATGATTGCCTATTTTAGTTGTAAATCAATGATTATTTTGGATTTGATCTGCTGGAAAATCTGTCATACTTTTTTCCCCCATAAATGTGTTGCTGATGGTCAAATTCGTAGTTTGAAGATATTATAGTTGGAAGATGCTCTTCTCATATCGTTGATTTTTAATTGTTTAAGGCCTGAATAAATCACTCGTAGAAAATAGCGCTATTACTCTTGGAAGACTTGCATGTTGCCCAGAACTTGTCTCACCACATATGGAGCATTTTATGCAGTCATGGTGTATTGCTTTGTCTAAGTAAGTTTTTGCTACATTAGTCTTGTGATAAATGATGTTTTGGGTCAAAAAAATTTAGGCCTGTAATTATGGGGGTTGCAAAAGAAAGAAATTATGTTTACTGACCTATACACAAAGGACAATACTTTTTTATTTGTGCAACTGTAGGCCAAATTGGGCAATTATTTGCAATTTGACCTATATTACATTAATTTAAAAAATTGCTCTTAATTTACAGGGGTCAAAGCCCAATTTTTAGTCCTCGCGTGAGACTCACGTGAGATTTTAACCTGATCTGCACTGATTCGGGCCAGTTTGGCCTACATTTACATAAATTATGAAGTATTGTCCTTAATTTACAAGCCTGTAAACGCAATGTCCTCCTTTTGCAACCTCCAAAGTTACGGGCATAAGAAAACATTTTTCTCGATGTTTTGATAACAACTAATCTTGAATCCAATTGCATCTGATGTATCATTTGAGGAGGAAGGGATGAAGTTTGCTTGTAAAGGTTCTATAATCCAGCTGATGTATGTTGTGGTTACAAATATTTGTATTCTTTTATATAAGATCTGCTTTCAGAAGATAGTACGCCTTGCTTCTTAACATATAGCATTTCCATTTTCCCTGCATACTGCTAAAGTACGGAGGAAAATAATCGGTTCCTCTGAATCTTCTTCCCTACATTTTGCGACTTATTAGCTTATCCATCTTAGCATCAATATGCCCCTTTTGTGAATAATAAGAAGAGTGGATGAATTTCTGGTTCCATTTGACCCATTTTATTGCAAATAGGTTCCAACTTTTAAAAATATTACTATTAGGTTCCAAAAATAGATAAATAGACATAAATGTCCTTAAATGAGTCTTCCTTTCCTTTTAGCTTGTGTCCAAAATATTACTCCCAATAAAGTATTTTTTCCACACCTCTTTACATCACTCATCTTCTATTTTATATCACATTTTATTTATGGTAGTCTTCTCCCTTCATTTTATTTCATTTACAAATTTCAAAATTTCATTTTATTTCATTTACAAATTATAAAATTTCATATCTATAAGACAAATATCAAAATTTACATATCTAAAATGAGTGTTTACACATTTTCGTCTAAAATAATTTTTTTACATATTTTCGTCTTCTTCAACATGCACATATGCACAAATATGCATGCACATATGAACAAATACATGAACATATGCATGTATATTTGAAAAAAAAAACCAGAAACTAAGTAGGTCCATCTTCATCTTCTTCTTCTTCCTTCATCTTCAAATCTTCATGTCTGCATTTTCAAAGGTGACCCCTTTCACCTCTTCTCTCCCCCAAATCACCCAATTAATCTCTCAACATTTTCACAAACACCTTCACTGCAAGCATTTACTCATAAAAAACTCCAACAATTCAAGGCTTATCACAACCCCTTCAAACTGTTCTTCACCACTCATCTCAAATTCCAACACTGCCAAAAACAAAAAAAACCCCAAAAAAAGAAAAAATTGCAAAATCAAATTTCAAAATTTAAAATCTCCCAAAAGTTCATTATTCCTGCTCCAATCGAGTCCCAAAAGCTGAAATTGGGGGAGCCCATGAGCAGGCGAAGCCACCGGAGACGAGGCAAACTCGTTTCAAAAACACAACCGCCCAAAACCCATGAATCCACTGAAATCTGGACGCAAAATGTGCGCTGAGGACGAACCCACAGAAATCTTGTTGCAAAACTGTGAAAACGAAGCTCCACTGCTGCAAGGTTGAAGACGAGATGAGTGGAGACACAAAGAATCCAAGGCGGCGCCCAAGAAAATTTTGGAGCCCTAGAATCGCACGAACAAACAGAAAAAAAAATTATGTAGAGAGACTGGAGGTGGGGCGGCGGCTGGAGGTGGTGGTGATTTTAGGGTTTTTGGTATATTGCAAAGAGAGGGAGAGGGAGAATGATGGGGTTTGGGTTTGTGAGATAGAGAGAGAAGAAGAAGTGGGGAAGTGGGGAGTGAATTTTTTGATTTAATACTTATTTTTAATATTATTAGTTATGAGGGTAGTAATGTCATGATATTATAAATTGGGACCTCCTAGTAATACTAAAAAGTCTTGGAACCTTATTGCAATAATGGTGTCAAATTGGAATCTAGTAGTAATTATCTCTAATAAGAATTCTACTTATGCATCAGCTAATTGTTTATTGAGACAGGATACTTGATGACATTGAGAAGAAGGATGCATTCAGAGGTTTATGCGGAGTGGTAAGAATTTTTATGTTCTCATACGCCAATGGAATTTAAGACTATTACTATCTTTATAGTATCAGTTCACTAAACAATATATTGCTGTCTTTCAGGTTAGAGAAAATCCATCTGGGGCTTTAAATTCTCTTGTTTTCATGTGCAAGGCTTTTGCAAGTTGGCATGTAAGTGATGCAAGTTTTCTTTCGGGGTGTTTGTTTATGGATTTGAAATCTAGAAGGTGGATTTGATGAAGAGTAGAAAGTGTTTTTGGATTTTTTTTTTTATGTGTATGAGTATAGATTTTGTAGGATTTTGAAATATAAGTGATAAATGATTGATTGTGTATTGAAAATTGTACTCCCTCCGTCCCAATTTTAACCTTACAGTTTCCGTTTTGGGCGTCCCATACTTAACTGAGCACTTCCTTAAATGGAAATATCCACTTTATCACTTTATCACATAAAATACTAATAAACAACTCTTTCTACCCCCAACTATTCATCACTTTATCACTTTATCATATAAAATACTAATAAACAACTCTTTCTACCCTCAACACTTTATCACTTTTTCTTAAAACCCGCGATACAGTAACCGTAAGATTAACTTTGGGACGGAGGTAGTATATAATAGGGGAAAGAGTATGTAAAGTAAAAAGGAGGAGAGGGAGTGTTGAGTTGAGTAGATAATAATAATTGTAAAGTGGGAGATAGAGTATTGATTGTATTGAAAAACAGTAAATACTATAGGGTAGAGATTTTAGGATTTGAAATCATATACCAAATCCGGTTTAACAAACGAGAATTTGGATTTGAAATAAAAATGTGGGGTGGGGAGCCCATAAAATTCATATACCCTTTGTGCGGAAGATGAGACAGTTCGTTTTTCTCATATTGTGTTCTGTTCACAGCAAATAAAGAGTAAAGATTTACACAATGACGTTTGTCAGGTGTTGCATGCCTATAAACAAGTAAGTGTCTCCCTTTTGATATTTGAAATTCTTTGCTAGAATATTTCCTTGTATCTGAATTCATTACTAAGAAGATTTTCAATATTGAATCTTGTATAAGAGAGATATTTACATTGTTATATCATCACATTGTGAACCAAAGGTCACGACTTTCCGTACCCGGATTTTCTCAATAAACCTATATGTACAACATTTCTAAGCCTTTTGTACCATCACATATAGCTATAAACTGGTTGCGTTGAGCAAATATCGAGTTATTAAAAAAAAAAAAAATAGTGGCGCCCTGAACCAAAATAAGGCCAACCACACACTAGGGTTGGGTCCAGAAAAAGATGTGGGCGACTATGATTGCTTTGGTATTCTTTTCTTAGGTATTGTTTCACAACTTTAAATGCCAGTAAATGAAAATTGTTGTTTCTTAGCATAGAAACTTTGGGTGTCTAGCATCAAAGAAAATTATCTTGGTAGCAAGAAGTTTGGCTTTTGATTATTATGTTGCTAGGACGTCTGAACTATGGATGTTCTCTTAAATTTGTAGTTAAGTTTGGGTAAAAGTTGACTTTGCTTGGGTCTTTAGATGCTCCGTAGAGTAAAAATTGGAGAATTATTAACTTAAATCAAAGGAAAATGGAAAGAAGAAGTGTAAATGTCTTGAAAGTGACTATTAAAAAAACAATGTTAGACTTATATATAAATGAGAGCATGTGTCTTGACCGATCATGATGGTTGAGATATGATCCGTATAACCAACATAATAGTGAGATGACCTTTTTTCTTGTTGATGAGTTAATATCAAGAATAATCGTGTAACTTAGGCCGTGTCCAATTTTAGTCCTTTATTGTTACTTTTTCAATTTTGGTCATTTTGGTGTCAATTTTGGTCCTGCATGTTTTTACTCATTTCAGTCTTGGCCTTTTTTGTGTCCATTTTGGTCATTTCCTGTGTGCAATTTTAATTTGAGGCACACTTGCGTGAGATGGTCTCACGATGAGACGGAGCACGTCTCATACGAGTTTTTGTCTTTTACTTTTGTATGAACTTTCTTTTCTTCAATATTGGTCATTTTGGACCATAGTTGAAAAAGTAACAAATTGCATGACTAAAATTGATATGGCTAAGTTACTTGATATTAATTCCGTTTATTCAATAAACGACTTTATACGTTTCCAGATGCTTAAAAACGGAGCATGGGAACAATGTATGTCTGCTTTGGAGCCACCTGTGAAAGACAAGCTGCTCAAGTATCAACTGGAGTGATTGAGTATCTGTTCTATGCCTTCTTGCATCATTTGCCGAGTCAGGTTCTTTTTTTTCGTCAATAAGTTTGTTTCCGACAGTGGAGCCAGTGTCCGCTGCATCTTCATATTGAGTCTTGAAGTTCCCATCCATAATTCACTGGCTACGTGAAAACAACGAATTTTTTTTTTTAAGTCGGAAATTGGTTTTGCTGTGTAGACTAGAGGGAGGTGTTTGGAGGGTGGAATATAGAAGGAATGGTGATATAGTGAAAATAAAATGTGACATATAGCTTTGATGGAGTGATGATTTATTTTGGGAGATTGGGTGTATATCGCATTATAATGTTGTACTATTATAACAGAACAGAATGATTGTTGCACAAATTGCATTCTACAATCAATCCTCAATTGTTTTGTTGAAACCTCTGTTTTAAAAACCCGGTCCGACCGGCCGGACCGGTGAACCGCCCTGAACGAGGTATATAAAACCGCTATTGGACCGCTACCCCGAAAATCGGAAAAACCGGTTGAAAACCGGTCAAAACCGGAAACTGGTCAACCGTTAAACCGGCGGTTTTGACCGGTTTATTACATGTTTTTTTTAACTGAAAACGTTCAAATTAAAAAAAAAAAAATCAGAAAACGTTCAATGATTTCATTTTCTTTCTCGTTTCATTTCTATAGTCAAGAGTTAATTGCTAGAAAATAGAGTTGCCAAGGGGTGTGATTGTTAGGAATAGTTTGATTCATTTTTATTGTGAGAGTGGGGAAATAAGTTGTGGGAATAGAGTTTTCTATGAGAGTGAGGTGAGAGATGTGGTTTATTTGATTAGTATTATTGATGGGAATGTGAAGAATGGGATGGTTGATGATGCATTGAAGGTGTTTGATGAAATGCTTGAGAGTAAAGTTGAGCCTAATGATGTTCTCTCAACGGCGAAGTGATTTTTTTAGATCATTTTTATATTCATTTATCATATTCTATATATTTTTTTTAATTATGCATATTATATATATATAATATTTATTATGACGTCACATTTGGGGCCAATCTCAAATTCAACCGATTCGAATTCTTGGTCCAATCTTTTTTTTGGATTGTTCTACTCAACTTAGGTTCCAATTTTTAAAACATAGGTTGAAACGCAAAAATATTTTGCCTATGCTTTACATTTGGGACCAGATTTGCAAACGTTAACATCAACCCCATCCGTCCCCCCTTTTTTTTTCAACTATTGAATTTATTTATCTTTTATTTATGACAAAGTCTAGTATGAAAATTTTCATACATAAAAATCTTTAATTTATAACCAAATTCTGTAATTGGTAAAGGTAAAATAAAATTGAGTGGTTCATGGTTCACTTGGCCCAAGTGATTCATGGTTCATCCGGCCCGAATAGATCATAATTTAGGGTTCATTATTTAGTGTTTATAGTGTAGATGATTGATTTAAGACAATTTTATAAATTTTCATACATGGAAATTTTTACACTAGAAGTCAAAACCTACTCTTTATTTATTTATTTATTTATTTATTTATTAATATAATGCTTAGTGAAGAGCTCTCTACTGTAGAGCAGGTCAAACAATGAACATTACGCTCCACGTGTTGTATTTTTTACTAAGCACAAAGGGTGACAGAAAAAAAAAGGAAAAAGAAAAGAGATGGTCACTTAGTAGTGAAATGTTTAATAATTAAGATTACTAATAAATGTTCAATAATTAAAATAGATTGCTTCTAGGTGCACCGTATATTCATAGTCCATTTTAGAAACATAAAACTTGATGTATAAAAAGATGCAATTTGTTTACATTGAACCGTGCAATTATTAATATAGAAAAATAGTTATACAATTGCACGGTTCAGTGTAAACAAGTTGAATATTTTAGTATAATAAATTATATGTTTCTAAAATGCATTATAAGTGTACGGTGCATTTGGACGCCCATGAAACCCACTCATTAAGATTTTGTATTTTACTATTTGAAAGTTGGTGTAAGTTTTTAAATTTTTTAAATTTTGAGTTTCTTCTTATAAAATTGATCACAATTTAATAAGAACAAAAGTTGAGGAAAATATGTTTCTTTCGCCATGCAACTCAAAGAATGTAGCTACCGATTCTTGTCACAAAATTAAACACTAATCGTAAATAGCTACCGATTCTTGTCACAAAATTAAACACTAATCGTAAATACTTATTAATAAGTTGCAATTATGATAAATACTAAGTTACAATTTTGAAGTGTATCTATAGGAAGTCTTTCAAAATTAAATAGTAGCAGCAAGTAGTAATGAACCATAATAAATTTATTAAAAAGCAACGGTTTGCCCACTAAAAGTTTTAGAGCTATTGCAATTTTTATTCATTACACCCTCGTAACATTTTTGCCTTTCATATTGTAACTAGCATAATGTTCTACAACTTTAGAGCCAAATCCAGATTGATGGGTGAATTGAGACCAACATTGAGTCCTGACTTGTCTTTAACATCATTTGCATACACACCAACGCTCTCTGCAAGCCTTACTTCCTTCGGAGGAAAGAAATTAATGACACCTGTACTTTTAACACCATACTCTTTTAATAATTTTACAAGCAAGAGAATATTTAGAATGCCGGAAAAAATAGTCATTCTTTCACACAGTAGAAATTTTAAAGGCGATTTTTTGTTTTCTTATAGACCAGCAGCGTAGAAGATTGTATTTTAAGGACAATATATTTTTGTTGTGGCAAATGTAGGCCAATAGGCAATGGCGCAAATGTAGGCCAGTAATTATTGCTCCTTCCGTCCTTAAAAAATAGTACTAATCATTTTCTTTTTTTAGATATCCCAAATTATAATCACATTTTTTCTTTAGCTTAAGTAATAAATGCTTAATTGATAATTTTATCCTTGATAATGCCTCTAATACTGATTACTCACCACCTTGAAATCTGAACTATCAACCCTTTAATAGGGATAAAATAGGCATATTAGCTAATACTTTGACCATATTTATTGATTTTTTTAATCTGTGTAAAATCTAATGACTATATTTTAGGGAGGATATAGTACTTTTTCGGCAAATCTTAGTCCATTTTAGCGAAAAATTAATTTTCATGGTCTTAAGTTTGAAAAATATTACTTCCCTCTGTTCCACAACATATTGTATATTTTTCTTATTGAAACGTTCCACAACACTTTGCATACCTATAAAAGGAAACTCCACATTAAACTTCATCCTCTCAATATTCACATATTACACAAAATGTCTAAAAATTTACAAAATTACCCTCCAACAGTACTCCACTCATTATACCTTTTTCTTAACTACATGCCTAAAAGTTGGGGCAATGTGAGGGAGTAGAATATTATGTACTACATTCGCACCAAAACAACTTTTAAAGCCTACATTTGGCAAAATTAAGACATATTGTACTTAAAAATACCACACATATATATAGTCACTTGCGTAAAAAAACAATATTCCCAAACATTAAAATTTTAAGAAATCAACTACCTTGTAAAATCACAGGCTTGGGGGTGACTGGTTTAACAAGTTTAAACTCATTTTTGACCATCTTTTTAAGTGCATGCAGATACGGCCCGGACTTGAGAGATTTAATTGCACGGAGATAAGCAGGCGTTCGATTGACCCTTTTTTGGGGCATGCGTTGATTTCTGTGGGCGTTCTGATGTCCACCTAACGACTGACCCGATTGAAACTTTTTGTGACAGAATGTGCAAATGTAGTCCCATGGCTTTAAGCTATTATTTGTGTCAATGGCGATTATTTTATCTTCATTGAGTTTAAAGAGGTTGAGAGGGTAGCCACCGTTTTGTTTTTTCATTACCATTTGTGAGGGAGGAAATTAAGGGTATAAGAGGAAAGAGAGAAGTTGGCAATGAGGTGGGGGGATTTTATAGCAAATTTCTGGTTTCTTAATTTTATGTCATGCATGATGAATTTTTTATGGTTAAAGGTTATGACATTTAATGGGTTGGAGGAAAAGTTTGTTTTTTCGGTGAAGTGTATTTTAAAGTCTTAGTGATATTACTTCCGTGTACCACTCAGATAGACTTGTTCACATTTTCACACAGATTAAGGAGACATATTAAATGTTATTGAAAATATAAGTTTTTCTCACATTGTTCCTAGTTTAGCTTTACCGTACCATAAGATGACACTGAAATTTATTTATTTTATAATTTATTTAATAAACATACTATAATTTACTGGACTGAAATATACAACTTATTTATAATAAAATGTGCAATCTGTGTTCGTGAAATAATTTACACGTTTTAATGTAAATAAATTATATATTTCAATGCAACAGGTCGTATATTTTTAAAATACATTATGAAATGCACGGTGCACCTAATGCATACAAGATTTTGTCTTATTATCTCGCCGTAGGTTCAAATGATGTCAAACTATGGGCAAGATCATCAATACTCAAACTCATCTCCCCACTTTAATTTAGTGAAACCCGTCTTTTAATGGTATCCAAGTTGCTGAATTTATTAGCGCTACAATAAAATTAGTTCGTGCTTTGAGTTCAAACTTTTTGTTGGTTCTCTACACCACATTGAGCTCAACGCTCCAACTATATATACCAAAAAAAATTGACCTAAACAAGAGAGATTTTGTTATGATCATGTCATTATAATATTTCTACATAAAATTATTTTAATGACAATATTTTTGGATCTTTTGCAAAATGCAGAAATTATGAGACCAATTTTACATCTCTAGTGCTGAAGACGTACCTTAAAACAACACCGTACTTCAAATTCCAGCCACTTTAATTAGGACACAAAAAATTATCAAATTAAGGAGTTACGGGATTAAATTGAAAACTCAAATTTTTTGTGACCTTTTGCGAAAACGACTAAAGTTATAGCTAGGACCAAATGGATTTTAACTATATATGAAACACAAACAAGTACCCTAATCTATATTGTTGGGAGATGAATTTAATAAGATTTTGATTAGATCCCAAAACCCCTGAGTATGACATGTTCAGGATAATCTTGATAGTCTGAGTCAGGTTTCAGTATAGAATAATTCAACAGATATCTGCACCATGTATAGTCAGCAGATATTACTCAGGATTGATTGAACTATGAAGATATCAAGACTCGAGAAGATATCAAGACTCGAGAATATATCAAGACTCGTAAGATATCAAGGCTCGAGATAATCATCAAGACACAAAGATACTGAAGACTCAGAAGATACTGAAGACTCAGAATATACTGAAGACACAGAGATATTGAAGACTCAGAAGATACTGAAAACTCAGATAATACTGAAGACTCAGAATATACTGAAGACTCAGATCTCACTGAATACTCAGAAGGTCTCTGAAGATCATCTACCTGAGAACATGCAAAACTGGGGAAGACACATTTATAAGAAATAAATGTTGATCAAATAAAATGATTGTAGACAAAAGGAACTAAAATTAAGTGTTGATTAAAGGTTGTCTCATTCAGGGAGATGGACCTAAAAGAGCCGTTTTGTTTGTCTACATTTACTGAAGACAAGAACCAATCAGAGAAAGACAACAACATTGACTTCAATCGACCTTCGAAAGCGACAGAACAATTGAAATATGTCAGTAGTACTATGTTCCAGACAGCAAAAATTGGTGATTGGCTACATGGCTGCATATTTCCTAAAACATGCAAGGGTGCGTTCAAACCCTAAAAATAGTCGTTCATCAATAACCAAAAAAGGAAACCATTGATGCTATCTCTTCCAACGGATAGTTTTTCAAGAGTAACCTTGGAGAAGTTGCCTATAAATACCAGTGACCTTCATCATTGAAAGGTTACGGGGAATTAAAGCAACTCCAGAGCTCATTCGTACTCTTGCAAATTCAAGCACTCGAAAAACCTAAGATTTCCCAAGTGTTTCACATTGAAGAGAGCTCATTTCACTAAGCCTAGCATTGTTACATATCTAAAGTTTAGTAGATATATCCTAGCCTTTGCATTTGTTCTTATTGTAAAAGGATATCTCACCTTAGTTGGAAACCAACGCAACCCAAATCGTATTATTAAGTAGTTTGAGTGTGTGTGTGATTGTTGGTGAGAAAGAGTTGTAAAGAGTAAGTAAGCTGCAGTTGAGTCAGTCAGAAAGCTCTAGAGAAGAAGTGAGTAAAATTTGTTTTAGGCAAATGTAAAACTTGTGTGTGTTGAGTTAGTAAGCTGCAGTAGTCAGCCAGAAAACTCAGTGTAGAAAAGTTAGTAAGCTGCTGTGTTCAGTCTGAAAACTTTAGGTGATAGTGTGTTAAGGAATTTCTCTGAATATCAGAGAGAGTGGACGTAGGAGCTTTGTCTCTGAACCACTATAATTTGCTGTGTTGTTGCTTTCTGCTTTGCATTTTATCTGTTGCATATTTTCCCTGAAAGCATACTGAATTTCTTGATATTCAGTTGGAAACAATCCACTGAACTTGCATTAAACTGATCACAACCTTAACCACTGTTTTACTAAGAAAAGATTTTCAGCAAGATAAAACGAGTATAAACTTAGGGCCAACACATTCCGCATCCATGATTAGCTAGAACATATAATTGTCAAACTGAACAAACTCTACTGAGTATTCAGTAAGATACTTATCTGATCCAAGCTTCTCAGGAACTCTGATAAAACTCAGAATCAGTTGGTCTAATCTGAATCTACTGAAGGCTGTTCAGGATCACTGTCTCAGTAGACTTTGACTCAGGGCAATTTGTACTTCTCAGGGCAAAATTCTCAGGACATCCTGACCCTTCTGATCTCAGTAAAGAAAAAGTTTTAAAAATCACTGAACACGTGTATTCCCCCCATACACGTATAAGACTCGTTTCACCGGGACCAACATATATAATATTATGTGTCAAATTGTAATGATTTTATTTTTTAGTTTCTTCCCCCCAAGAAAATAAACTATAAAGAAACATGGCTATTTTTGTTAATTGAGGAGTTATAGAAATTTATTTCAATGAATTATATGAGACTTTTTGAAATATTCATGCAGCTTGTGGTATTAAATGAAGAAGTTATAGCTTTTATCTTCCCATCCATTTAGGATGATGCAAAATTGTGGATAATATATATCATCAATACTCCAATTATTTCCTCACTTTTTAATTATGACAAACCAGCCTTTTCTGTGTGTCCGAGTTGATCAATTAACTTGCTCAACAACAAAAAATATATATATGTGAAGAGTTCAAAGCTTTATGCTGGCTTCCTCAATAAAGAAAACTGAATAAGTTGTAATTGGAAGATGATTATATAAGGCATGCCAATGACATTTTATTTTTCTTTTGTAAATAATAGAAGAATAAAGAAGATGTAAAGTCAAACAAATGTAGAAGATAAAGTTTATTTTCAGATAGACTTTTATAAACAAAGGGAGAAGATAAAATGTTTAGAAGGGATTGGTGAACAAATTTTTTAACAAATTTTTCGTGCACTCAGTTGGACAGCTAACTTTGACACGTCAACGTCAAATTAATAAGAAAAGTTTAGTCCAGAGTGTAAACCTCAAGTGTAATAACTGTTGGGAGATGAATTTAATAAGATTTTGATTAGATCCCAAAACCCCTGAGTATGACATGTATCAGGACATCTTAATAGAATAAGATCAGGATCAGGTTTCAATAGATATTAGAAATCAGGATTATCTGCACCATGTATAGTCAGTAGATATAGATCAGGGAAGTTTAATGTATCAAGACTCGAGAAGACTACGAGCGATCGAAGTATCTCAAGACTCAAGAACTCAAGACCCGAAGACTCTGAAGAATCAGAAGAAATCAGGAGAACCCTGAAGATCAGAAGATCCTGAAGATTGTTTTGTACTGATCAAAAAGGACCCTGAACAACTATCTTAATGAAATAGTGTTATGTTCATTCCTAGTACAAACAAACAGAATGTTAGACATTCGTGGACATTAAGGAACATATCAGTTAAGAAGAATCAACTTAAAAGAGCCGTTTGTTTGTCTCTGTTCAAAGGAAGATCTTGACCAATGAGGAGGCAACAACACTGTACTCTACTGACACTGAAAGCGACATCTCACTGAAGAAATGTCAGAACTGATATCTTCCAGTTTGCAGAAATTGGTGATTGGCTATATGGCTGCATATTTCCTAAAACATGCAAGGGAGTGTTCAAACCCTAAAAATAGTCGTTCATCAATAACCAAAAGAGGAAACTCTTGATGCTATCTCTTCCAACGGATAGTTTTTCAAAGAGTGACCTTGGAGAAGTTGCCTATAAATACCTGTGACCTTCACCATTAAGAAGTTACGGGAAATCAAAGCAACTCAAGAGCTCATTCGTATACTTGCAAATTGAAGCACTCGAAAAACCTAGAATTTCCCAAGTGTTTCACATTGGAGAGAGCTCATTCACTAATCCTAGATTTGATAGAAATATCCAAAGCTTAGTAGAGATATCCTAGCCTTTGAATTTGTTCTTATTGTAAAGGATATCTCACCCTAGTTGGAAACCAACCCAAACCCAAACCCTTTGATAAGGTAGTTTGTGATTGTGTGATTTGTTGGTGAGTTAGAGTTGTAAAGAGTGAGTAAGCTGCAGGTTAGTCAGCCAGAAAACTCTAGAGGAGAAGTTAGTAAGCTACTTATGGTAGTCTGAAAACTTGTGTGTGTTGAGTGAGTAAACTGCAGTGAGTCAGCCAGAAAACTCAAGGTAGAAAAGTGAGTAAGCTACAGTCCTGAAAGCTTATGAAGTGGTTAAGAAATTTCTCTGAAGATCATAGAGAGTGGACGTAGGAGCTTGAGTCTCTGAACCACTATAATTGCTGTGTTGTTTGCTTTACATCTTTGCATTATATCATTGCATGTTTTTCTTCGAAAGCATATTTCATCGATACTCAGTTGGAATCAATCCACTGAATGTGCATTAACTGATTCACAACCTTAATCACTATTTTACTAAGGAAGAGATTTTCAGCAAGCTAAAACGAGTATAAACTTAGGGCCAACCATTCCGCACACTTGAGTAGCTAGAACAGATAGTTACCAAACTGAACTAACTCTACTGAGTGTTCAGGAAGATAATTATCGATCCAAGCTCCTCGGGATCTCGATAACCTCGGGATCGGTTGGGCTATCTGAAGCTCTTGAAAAGTCTTTCGGGATCACTGTCTCGAAGAGACTTTGACTCAGGGCAATTTGTGCTTCTCAAGGCAAAAATATCAGGATAACCTGACCCATCTGACCTCAGCGAAGAAAAAGTTATAAAAATCACTGAACACGTGTATTCCGCCCATACACGTGTAAGACTCGTTTGCAACCGGACCAATAAGTGGTATCGGAAGCAAAGGGTTCATATTGACCACTTGCTTTTGGTAGCCATAGTCTTATTCTTTGAAAAGACTTTGGTGGTCTACTGAATAGATCTTATTGTTGATATCTTACAAGGCTCATTCATCATTCCTTCTAAGAAACTTCCTATGTTCTCTGTTGAGAGCTATGACCTATGGAGACTGAGAATGCAGGCTCATCTGTATTCCAAACATGAGAGAATGTGGAGAGTGGTTTTCGAAGGACCATTCAAATACACATTGTGAATCCGAAATTCATCGATCATCGAGAGGAATGATCCCAGAGATGAATTTCCAAAACCTGATGATCAACTTACTCCTGATGAGAGAAAGTTAGTCAATTTGGACTACATTGCTAAAGATACTTTATATAGCACTATTGATGATGGTGTTATGGGGATGATTTCTCACTGTGAAACTGCAAGAGAAATATGGGACACACTTATTTGTTATGTGTCAAGGCACGATCATATTAAGGAAAACAAACTTTTCATTTCTATTGGAAAGTTTGATAGCTTTGAAATGGAAGATGTTGAATCCATTGACAAATGGAAGTCGATTCATTAAGATTATGAATGATCCGAATGCTCTTGGGAAAAAGATACCCACAGAGAGAAGTGGCACTGAAAATTCTTAGAGGATTATCAAAGAAATGGGATATACATGCTGTGGTGATTGAAAACACCAAAAATATTGATTCCATGCTATACCAACAAGTTTTCTCTGAACTGAAAGCTTATGAGTTTGTGATTGACAAGAAAACTAAGAAATCTGATATCAAAGATGATTCTTCATCTAGCAACAATGTGATCTTTAAAGCCAAAGATAAATCCTGTAAATCTAGAGAGTCTGAGAACTCACTTGCCAAAAATCAGGATGAGCAAGAGGATAAGCTAGTACTGATGGCAAGGAGGTTTGAAAGACTTAATAGCAGATATGGGAAATATAAGAAATATTACAAGAATCATAGGTACAAGAACAGGAATAACTCAGAGGCTGAGGACAGGTTCATTAAGAAAAGGAAGAACTATAAAGTTGAAGGTTCCTCATCCAGAAAGAAGGACTCCAAGACCAAGGAGGAAAGTGATCAGGATAATGATACCAACAGATGCTACAACTGTCAGAAGAAAGGTCACTTCCAATAAGACTATCCTGAGCTAAGTACTAAAGAAAGAAAGGAGAGACAAGCCAAGAGAGACAGGAAGATCTCCAGCAAGAAGGCTATGATTGCTGAAGAAGAAGAACAATCTGAAGAAGGATCCAGTTCTTCAGATGAGATATTCTCGAGATAGTGGCCGGATGATGATGTCCGCCCTTTATTGCTATGGAAGAGGTAAATTCTTCTATCCCCTGTTGTTGCTCCTACACAAGACATGAGTTCTCAAGTTCAATCAGAACAAAGAACTTTGATTCGATGGATTCTTTTGAGAATCTTATGAAGGACTATTTCGTGTTACAAGAATCGCCTACGTAAACTCAAGAGCGTAATAAAAAGAACCGATCGCCGAGAATCAAGTGGAAAGAATCTAATACCGCCGAGATCACTTCTCAATTGATGGGAACCATCGATGAACTAGATGTTTCGAAAGTACAACTCTCGAAAAAGAGAAAGTGATAGAAATCCTGAATGAAAATTTAGAGAAATCCACAGAGGAAATTCTAACTTATCCAAAACTGAGTTCAATGACCTCTTTGAGAAGCATGAGACTCTAAAGAAAAGTCATGGATAGTCTTGCGCAGAGAAAGATAGCTCTATTGAATTCTCGCATCTAAAGTAATAGATGAAATTGAGTTATCAAAGACCAAGAACTATAAAGGTTGGATTGGGATATAATCCGGGGGAACTTCACAAGGTCTTCGAATGCCGCTTCTAAGAAGACTAAGATCTGTCTTTGTTAAACCAGTGGCATGTACTAATCTTCTTACTGAAGAACAACCCAGAGTTTTAGACAAGGGTAAATGACATATGGTTTCAGAAAAACTGAAGGTTCAGGGAAGAAAACCCAAACCTCAGGAAAAGGCTAGAAAACCTGAACACTCAAAAAGAGGGAAATTTTCAAAGCCAAGACTTCAAAGCCTCAAAGTTAAGAATACCAACTTTGAAGAGATCTACAATTGAACCATCGAGGAATTTTCGGAAGAGAAACACTCAAACAGAGATATTCTCAATCGAAAAGACCAAGTCCTCGACATCTTGAAAGACCTCAATTTCAGTACAGGCAACCTAAACCCCACTTGCCTAAGGGTAAAGGTTTCCTGAACCCAAGTCAGCAGAGACAGAGACCAACTGCACCAAAGCCAAGGCATTTGAACAAAAGGCCCAAACCCAAGAAGAACTCTAAGGCACATGTTCATGCTAAGGCTGACACTCGTACACAGGGTACTGCCAAGGCACCAAGGGTGGTGAATGTGTATGTAGATGTCTATGGAAGACAAATCATTCACTCTAAAGTAATTAGAGTTATCAGGCATATTTGGGTTCCAAAAGGTTCAACTAACCTGGTAGGACCCTACACCAAATGAGTACCTAATACCTGATTTGTTTTTCAGGTGAAGGAAAAGGGCACTGGACTGAATGAAGACAACATAGCCCTGATGAGTGGAAATGAATTGGCTCTTGTTGTATGGTATCTGGACAGTGGATGTTCAAGACATATGATAGGATATAAGCAATTACTCACTGACTATGTTGAGCAAAAAGACCCTCAGATTACATTTGGAGACAACTCCAAAGGACAGACTGAAGGATATGGAACTCTTGAAGTGGAATATGTTCATATCCATGGTGTTTCATATGTGTCTGGTTTAAAGCATAATTTGCTTTCTATCAGTCAATTCTGTGACAGAGGATTCAGTGTTGAGTTCTCAAAGAACTTATGTTATGTGAAAGACAATGCTTCACAGAAAATTCTACTGACTGGTACTAGAAAGGGAAATGTGTATCTTGCTGATTGGAGTTCAACTTCTAAAGATACATGTTTGGTTGCAAAAAGTTCTACTGATACCAGTTGCTTGTGGCACAAAAGGCTGAATCACTTAAACTTCAAAACCCTGAACAAACTTGCAAGATTAGCACTTGTGAGGGGGTTACCAAATGAAGTATTCAGTAAAGATCATGTATGTGATGCCTGTCAGAAAGGAAAGAAAATCAAAGCATCATTCAAAAGCAAAGTAGATGTTTCTACTGACATAATATTACAACTGTTACATATGGATCTCTTTGGTCCAGTGACACCTGTGAGCACTAATGGCAGGAAATATACTTGTGGTAGTTGATGACTACTCTAGATACACATGAGTCATATTCTTACTCATTAAGAAAGAGACTCAGACAAAACTGCCTGAACTACTGAAAAGACTCAGTACTGAAAAGAATCTGAGTGTGGTCAAAATCAGATCAGATAAAGGAACTGAATTTATCAACCATATTATATCTGATTATTGTGCAGCAAATGGAATAGCTCATGAAACATCAGCTGCAAGGACTCCACAACAGAATGGTGTTGCTGAAAGAAGAAATAGGACTCTGAAAGAAGCTGCAAGAACAATGATTGCTGAAGCTGATATTCCTAAGAGATTTTGGGCTGAAGCTATCAACACTGGATGTTACTCTCAGAATAGATCCATGCTGACCAAGAATCAAGGAAAAACTCCTTATGAGCTGTGGAATGAAAGGAAGCCTCTTGTTTCCTTCTTTCGTGTGTTTGGTTGCAAGTGTTTCATACACAATAATGGTAAAGATCAATTGAATTTTTTTGATAGCAAAGCTGATGAAGGGATATTCTTAGGATATTCTGAAGTCAGTAAAGCCTTCAGAGTTTACAACTGTAGGACTCTTATTGTGGAAGAAACACCTCATGTTATTTTTGATGAATCTACTTGTGTTCAGAAGAAACAGGAACATAACTCAGGAGAACTGACCAAGAGAATCACCAGACTTAGCCTGAAAAGGAATGATAAAACATCCTCTGAACCTGAAAAGAAGAAGTTTATCACTTTTTATGAATGGAGTGAATCAGACTCAGACAAAAAAGGTCAGGATGGAAATACTCAGGATGGTGAGACTCAGGATGGAAATTCTCCACTGAAGGAAAGCCAACACACTGAAGCTGAACAATCTGAACATACACCAGTTCAGACTCAGGTATGTAATGCCGATGAAGATGTGGTCACAGCTGAGGAAAACTCTGAATCTATCAACCAAGGGGGAACAAATGTCTCTGACAATGTTCTGAATGGAATTTCCCCTGAGGAAGATGATTCTCTTTCTCCTTTTCTGTTGTTCCCTGAATTTGATGAATTACCTGAACCTAACATTTCTGATGTTGAGGATACTACTGAAGGGGGAACATCCAGGAAAAAATGGTTGGATAGTCATCCTACAAGTCAGATTGTGGGTGATCCATCAGAAGGTGTCAAAACAAGAAGGTTCCATGGAGAAAGTGCTTTGTTCTGCTGCTTCCTTCTGAAAAAGAACCTATTGAGATTGAAGAAGCTCTTCAAGATTCATTCTGGATTACTGCTATGCAAGAAGAGCTGAATCAATTCACATGAAATGAAGTTTGGGAGCTAGTGGACAGACCTAAGAAACACAATGTGATTGGAACTAAGTGGGTGTTCAAGAATAAGAGAGATGAAAACAACAACATTGTAAGAAACAAGGCAAGACTAGTTGCACAAGGTTATTCCCAAGAAGAAGGCTTGAATTATGATGAAACCTTTGCACCTATTGCAAGACTAGAAGCCATCATAATATTTCTTGCATATGCTGCCCACATGAAATTCACAGTCTATCAAATGGATGTGAAAAGTGCATTTCTGAATGGTGTGCTTAAGGAAGAGGTTTATGTGGAACAACCTCCAGGATTTTGTCAGAATGAATGCCTTGTATGGTCTCAAACAAGCACCCAGAGCATGGTATGATACTCTCTCTCAGTTTCTTACTGACCATGGTTTTATCAAAGGAACTGTTGATAGAACTTTGTTCAGGATAGAAGATGGGAAAGATATCTTACTTGTTCAGATTTATGTGGATGACATCATATTTGGATCTCCAAATCATCAGTTGTGTGAAAAGTTTTCTACTCTGATGAAAGAAAAATTTGAGATGTCTATGATGGGGGGGATGAATTTCTTTCTTGGACTTTAGGTGAAACAAACTAAGGAATGAATCTTCATCAATCAAGCAAAATACACCAGAGATCTGATTGCTAAGTATGGTGTACAGAATTGCAATGCAGTTAGAATTCCCATGAATACTAACTACAAGATGGATCCTGATCCTGAAGGCAAAACAGTAAATCATTCTGATTATAGAGGGATCATTGGATCATTGCTATATCTCACTGCAAGTAGGCCTGATATAACATTTGCTGTTGGGATATGTGCAAGATACCAAGCTAATCCTAAGGCTAGTCACATGGAGGCTGCCAAAAAGATTCTGAAATATCTTAAAGGCACTGTGAATAGAGGATTATGGTATCCAGCTGATGATAACCTTGAACTAATTGGTTATTCAGATGCTGATTATGGAGGATGTAGAATTGACAGGAAGTCTACCACATGAACTTGTCAATTTCTTGGAAGTAAACTGATATCATGGTTTTCAAAGAAACAGACCTCAGTAACAACCAGTAATACTGAAGCTGAATACATGGCTGCAGGAAGCTGTTGTGCACAGATTCTTTGGCTCAGACAACAATTGAGGGATTATAAGATTATAGCCAATGAAGTACCTATATTTTGTGACAATAATAGTGCAATTGCTATTACACAAAATCTGGTATTGCAGACCAGATGTACGCATGTGGATATCAGACATCACTTCATCAGAGATCATGTTGAGAAGAAGGATATCAGAATGGAGAAAATTCAAACTGATAAACAAAGGGCTGATATCTTGACTAAACCTTTGGCTGAATCAAGATTTCAGGAATTATCAGTTGAATTAGGAATGTTGGATCCAGGTGAATGAATTTCACTAAAGGGAGAAGTCCTTCAGGTGCATGTAGTTATTCAGGAGGAATAACTCAGGACAAAATTCTCTCAGGATAGAAGCTGAGACTCGGGACGAAATTTTGTCAGGATCAATATTCAGTAAGGTTTATGTATTCAAATAATCCTGAAGTTATATTGATACATGCATTAAATTCAGTAGCATTTATTTCACCAGAGATTACTCAGTAATCATTTGAAATAAATGACAAAAGACCTGAACTTTTAAAGCGGGAATATCTTTGACTGATAAAGACGAACAGTCGCCTCGATTTTCGAGAAACGTCCATTTGTCAACCTATAAACTGCTACTTGCCTATTGTCCAGAATTTTAGCCAAAAATAGCCAATTTCTCGAGATTCTCTTTAAATCCCAGATTAAATCTCAAACACTCTCTATATTTTCGAGATTTAATCACAACCGTTGATCTTTATCTCACAAATCATATATAAGCCAAACTTTAACCCTCAATCGTTTATTTCTCACATTTAAACGATCAAATTTCCAAACTCTTAAACCTTCAAATCTTCAAATCTTCAAAATTCCAAAACTCTCAAAATACTTTACCCAGAAATCGTCTCAACAATGGAATTCCCAAGCTACGCCATGATTAAAAATCTCGCCGAGACAGAAAAACCATACTTTGAACATGTGGTGGCAATGGTTGATAATAAAGCAACTCAAGTGGAAGAAGAAGCTCTGAATATGCTTCGGATGACTCGCTTATCACTTCTTTTAAGTAATATGCCAGAATTGGAACTCGCACAGGAGGTGTTGCAGTTTGTGATCAATCTAAGTCAAGGAGACGACGGTGGACTGGTGTCGCAGTTGAGCTTTTGCACTTACGCAAAATCTAGGGCAGAGGTGGTTCGCAATATTAAGGTATCCCTATCCTTAGAAGATATAAACTCTGCTTATGAATTAAATGATAGTGGAGAGGATCCTGCTCAATATATGGCGGGACGAGAGCAAGAGGATTCTGGATAGATTTGCGGAAACTAAGGTAGAATTGAAAGGTGCATTACACAAACGGTGTTTGAAACCCAAATACCGAGTGTTAATCGACATTGTTGCGAAATGTTTGATGAGCACTTCTGGAAGTCTAGAGCAGGTAAGCAGGAACAAGCTAAGGCTCATGGCTGCAATAGAGGATTCCACCTCTATAGACTTCAACTGACTAAAATTCCTGGTAAACTGCATTCTTAATCAGAATGAGAAGTTGAAATATGCCAAAGGGGCATTCACCAAAAATGGGAAAGTTTTGTTTGGGACTAAGATTAGTTTTTTGATAGAAACTCTGTCCCGGGAAGATATGTTCTTGATGGGAGGTGTTGAGTTTTCAAGGACCCGCATCATGTTTAGAAAGCCAAAATCCCAGACGAAGAAGGTACTAAGCCAGAGCTCAACGGTTCAGGAGGAACCTGAAAATCAGGACGATTCTAGTTCTGATCAGGATGATGTTGTTATTGCTGAGATTGCCCAGAAACATGTCAGGACAACACCACTAAAACATCCCGAGACTTCAGGACCGGAGGAAAGAACGAAGCAATCTCATGACCTTCTAAGAGTCAAGGGGAAGCTGGAGAGAAAATGAAAAAGAAGACATTGGCTCCTCAGAAGAGAAAGAGATTTCAAACTATTGCAGAGAAGGAGGCCAGTAGTGCTGAGGAATCTCAATCTGAAGCTCATCAAGAAAAGGAATCTCCTCTCCAAGTACTTGCTCGGGTGGTGAAAAATGTTCAAGAGCAGGACACTGAGGAACATGTGTTTTCAGAGGTACTTGAGACATCCCTTGGCTCTGATAAAATTTCTCAGGAAATTTTCAAGGGACCTCAGGAGCAGACTGAGCATCAGGATCTGCTGAATTTAGACACTCTTCTGAAAGAACCATTTCTTGACCCTTCTGCACTTCAAGTCATCCCATCCGAACCTGATATTCCAGAGAGCCCTGAACTGAAGAAAGGTGAAGCTTAGGAAGGAGAATGGCGAAGCAAGGGGGAACGGTTCATCTTGGATCGATACCTTGAGCTGAATGCTTATCCTGATCTTCAGGATATGTTCTTCAGGCTCAGGACGACAGTTTATATCCTGAATCAGACACTCCCGGAAATGCTGAACATCGTCTCTTTCAGAGGAGAAGAGTGGTGGAGTGCTGAGACAGCTGCCCTGACTGATTTCTCAGGCTTCAGGAAAACAAAGCTGAGAATGAAAGTGGGTGATTTTGATGAACTAGTAAAACAGAAGCTAGCTGAAAGGAAAGCTACAGAAGAAGATGCATCCAGCTCTCATGATCAAGACAAAGATAAGGATCAGGGAGGTAACGCAGAAAAGCAATCTGAAGGGGAGAAGGAACCTCAGAAAGATGTTGAGAAAGAAAAGGATACTGAAAGTCATATGGAGAAGGACACTGATGCTGCACAGACTGATATCACACAACCTCAGACTGAAGTTAGCATTCTTCAGGTACCTTTTGGCACTGTTATACATTATGCCAAAGTTACTGAAGTTCCTATATTTAAATCTGTTGTTTATGATATGCAGACTGAGGCTCGTTTGGAGCAACCAGCTCAGTTGGAGACAATTGTTTTGCCTCCAGAGATTGATTTCAGTCCAATCCTGGATGAATTAAAGAAGGTGGTGCCAATGGTGGAGAAAGTAAATCAAATGGAAGAAACCTTGGCAAGTCAATCTCAAAAGCTGGAAAGTCTAGGATCATCATCTGACATGCTGAAACTACAAACAACTCTTACAGATATGACTGCTTTGGAAGGAAAGATTGATGTGATAAAAACTGAGCTCAATGCAGAGATGGAGCAAAGGTATCAAACTAGAACTGCCTATCTTGAGACCAAGCTGGTTGAGAAGAATGAGCAATTGATCAAATCAGCTGTTGAGGAAATGAGCACCCTGCTCATGGCCAAGATGACAGACATGATGCACAAAGCCTTCTCGACTCAGTTTGCTCCACTCTCAAATGAATTCTCCATGGCCACGAACTACATGATGAGGCTGGAAGACGAGCATGATCAATTAGCTGGAGAGGTGCGGAGCTTAGGAAAAGAGCAATATTATATGGATGTCGCATTATCTCAACTTCTCTCAAGGTATGATGCCAAAAAGGGGGAAAGGTCAAGTTCGAAAGGATAATTGGATAAGTTGTTGGCTCAGACCTTGGAGAAGAAAGCAAGAGAAGAAGTTGAGGCTAAGAAGATCTTGGATGCTCTGAGTGAAGTGGAGGCCACTGAAAAACTGAAGTTCAAAGAAGTTGAAGAAACTGGCCACACTCAGACATCAGAACAAACAACTCAGGAGATTATTGAAGAGAAGATGGCTGAAAGAAGGAGAATTGAAACGAGCAAAGCTGGTGAAACACAGGACAGGCCAGAAAAGAGAAAAGTTGTAGCTTTCGTCAACCTGAAAAGAAGAAAAGAGCTAAGGTAGCAAAGCCTACACAGAGGAAGCTGATTATGGAGTTTGAAGAATCAGAAGAAGAAGCTGAAAAGAAAGAAACTGAAGCTCAAAAGGAAACCTTCGACACAAAGAAAACTCTAAGAGCCCTGCAGATTGAGAAAGAAAAAAGGACTGCTGCTTCGGTCTCAGGTGCTCCATTGATAAAGAAGAAAAAGGAAGAAGAACAGAAGAGAAGGGGTGGTTTCAAGAAATTTATTAGCAAGAGAAGAGGCACTGAGAAGACTCATAAATGGCCGCACATTGATAAATGGATACCATTACAGATCAATGATGCATGGGAGGAAATCAAGAGAACCTTCTGGTTCTATTATGAGATTCTTAGAGAATGGAGATGGAACAGCTCAGACAAGAATGAGACATTCATTGAATATTTGCTGACATTCTATCCTGAGTATCTGCAGAAGTGGATCAATCTGGCAGATGAAGGCAATACTCAAATTGTTTCTCCAGGGCCATACATGTACCCTGCTCCAAGATTTGAGAATGGCTATGTAAATGAAGCAGCCATTTCTCAGGAAATTGCTCAGTATGCCATTCAGCTAGGCTTAACAGGAAACAACCCAAAAATCATCAAGGCAAGAGATGAACTGAAGAAGAGATACTACGGAATGTTCAACTTGGAAGTACCTGATGATGAGATTGAGGAAGACCTGAAGACTTGTAAACTTTATGCTTGTGTCTTGTGTTTTTTTATTTTTCATTGTAAATTGTAATGACTATCTACTGATCAATGAAAAGTTTATCTTTTATGCTCAAAGATAATATCTCATTATCTTCTTACATTTCGTTAATTACTTTGATATGCCAGTTTGGTTGGAATTGTTGCGAGATTTTTTTACTGAAACCTGAGTATAAGTTAGGTTTTCTCAAATGTAACAAGATGGTTTTGGCATCATCAAAAAGGGGAAAATTGTTGGGAGATGAATTTAATAAGATTTTGATTAGATCCCAAAACCCCTGAGTATGACATGTATCAGGACATCTTGATAGAATAGGATCAGGATCAGGTTTCAATAGATATTAGAAATCAGGATTATCTGCACCATGTATAGTCAGTAGATATAGATCAGGGAAGTTTAATGTCTATCAAGACTCGGAAGACTCGAGCGATCGTAAGTATCCCAAGACTCAAAAGAATCCTGAAGACCCAGAAGACTCTGAAGAATCCGAAGAAATCAGGAGAACCCTGAAGATCAGAAGATCCTGAAGATTATTTTGTACTGATAAAAAGGACCCTGAACAACTATCTTAATGAAATAGTGTTATGTTCATTCCTAGTACAAACAAACAGAATGTTAGACATTCGTGGACATTAAGGAACATATCGATTCGGAAGAATCAATTTAAAAAGAAATTTTGTTTGTCTCGTTCAAAGGAAGATCTTGACCAATGAGGAGGCAACAACATCAGACTTCATCGACATCGAAAGTGACATCTCATTTGAAGAAATGTCGAATCGATATCTTCTAGTTTGCGTAAATTGGTGATTGGCTACGGATGTTGCATATTTCCTAAAACATGCAAGAGGAGTGTTCAAACACTAAAAATAACCGTTCATCAATAAATAGCAGGAAGAGAAAACTCTTTATCTTTATCTCTTCCAAAGGATAGTTTTTCGAAGAGTGACCTTGGAGAAATTGCATATAAATACCTGTGACCTTCACCATTAAGAAGTTACGGGAAATCAAAGCAACTCAAGAGCTCATTCGTATACTTGCAAATTGAAGCACTCGAAAAACCTAGAATTTCCCAAGTGTTTCACATTGGAGAGAGCTCATTCACTAAGCCTAGATTTGATAGAAATATCCAAAGCTTAGTAGAGATATCCTAGCCTTTGAATTTGTTCTTATTGTAAAGGATATCTCACCCTAGTTGAAAACCAACCCAAACCCAAACCCTTTGATAAGGTAGTTTGTGTGTGTGTGATTTGTTGGTGAGTTAGAGTTGTAAAGAGTGAGTAAAGTTTGCGGGTTAGTCGAGGTAAAACTCTAGAGGAGAAGTTAGTAAGCTACTTGTGGTAGTCTGAAAACTTGTGTGTGTTGAGTGAGTAAGCTGCAGTGAGTCAGCCAGAAAACTCAAGGTAGAAAAGTGAGTAAGCTACAGTGAGTTAGCCTGAAAGCTTAGGAAGTGGTTAAGGAATTTCTCTGAAGATCAGAGAGAATAGACGTAGGAGCTTGAGTCTCTTAACCACTATAATTGATGTGTTGTTTGCTTTCTGTACTGCATTATATCTGTTGCATGTTTTTCACTGAAAACATATTTTCGATACTTTCGGTTGGAATCAATCATTTGAATGTGCATTAAGCGATTCACGGCCTTAATCACTATTTTACTAAGGAAGAGATTTTCAAACAAGCTAAAAACGAAAGTATAAACTTAGGGCCAACCATTCCGCATACTTGAGTAGCTAGAACAGATAGTTACCAAACTGAACTAACCCTACTGAGTGTTCAGTAAGATAATTATCTGATCCAAGCTCCTCAGGATCTCTGATAACCTCAGGATCAGTTGGACTAATCTGAAACTCTTTGAAAAATTTGCTTCGGGATCATTTGTCTCAAAGACACTTTGACTCAGGGCAATTTGTGCTTCTCAGGGCAAAAATATCAGGATAACCTGACCCATCTGACTTCAGCGAAGAAAAAATTATAAAAATCACTGAACACGTGTACTCCCCCCCATACACGTGTAAAACTCGTTTGCACCGGGACCAACAATAACAATTCTAATGACTGCTTATCTAAGCTGATCAGTTACACTGTTATCAAAAAGAGCTTGTGCGGAAATGTGTAGATCATCAGTTTATACTGGTTGTGCTTGTGAAAATCCTTTTAGTTACCTAATTATTGAAAGTGTGTGTGATGTAAAATCATAGAATGTCAACTCAAAATGTTACAAAATTCAACAAACTTGAACCAAGTCCCAAATTAAAAACAAGATCTTGCATAAAGTCCTTCGGTCGACAAGGCTAAGTGCATTACATACCACCAAAACAATCCACTTGGATGTCAAAGATCAGCCGTCTAATAATATACAAGATGAATGCTAATGGAATCGTCAAACCATAGTTCAGATTCCGACTTAACCATTGACTAACTGCAGTTTTTCGACATACATACAATCAGGGGTATTCACGGTATGGATCAAAACGGATATTTGATCAATACTATTATTGTTCTTAAGCAGACTAGCATACTGCGTCGTTCGAGAGGTTAATGAAGGCAGTTAATTAGTTTAAAAAAGGGATTCTTCACACCTGTAACATGATTTGAGCTAGGAAATTGAATTGATTCAATTGTAACATCCTACAGGTCGGGGAAATCCCAAAACAAACAGTCGAAATGTTTGAAAATTTGTATATTAAGATTGAAACTAAAGTATATCAAGTTCAATATACAAATAATCCATTATTCCTGATGAACAGAGTTGCATACTTTCGATCAATAATGGATAAGAATAGATCCACAGCACAAGATAACTGCAGAAATTGCAACAGAAAGGCGAAGGAGAAATGGTGAAATCTTACCATTGTCTTTCCTCAAGAACATACCTTCAAGGAAATGGTAGTTTATAACTATTGCAAACAACGAGAGAGCAACTTGACAGAACAATTCACCGCCCTTGTGAAAGATCCTCGGCATTCCGATAATTAAGCAAGCCAAGTTAAGAATGTAGACACTGCACAATGGAGCAAGCAGTGGTGTCGATACTTGGAAATCATAGATGCCCTGCTCATGACGCGCTTGCTTTGTTCATCATCGACTGCCTTGTTCGTCAGGGTGAAGTTTGCTTCAAGGAAACCAAGTTTTTCCCGAATTGCGTTCGAAAGTGCATAAAAGTAACATGCTCCGCACTTCATCAACCAAATCCGCAGTTCATACAGCGCAGTCCTGAATGCATCCCGATCTCCAAAGGAGAATATTTCTTGCACATGCTTGAGTAGTGATGAGACTAAAATATAGACAAACACAAGGAAAAATGGATCGGATACCTATTGAACAATGTTGAGAAAGAAATAGTTAGGACTGCAGAAGGAAAAATGATTTTGAGAAAAAAAAAGAGTTCATGAATCCATTAGTTCACTTTAGGCAATGTGCAGGATATTAAAGTCTTAGGGTGTGTTTGTTTATGGCCCCCCACCAACATTTTTATTCAAATCCAAATCATCTGTTTATCAAAATGAGATTTTGTTAGTATTATTTCAAATCCTATAAAATTCTACTCTATAATACATCAATTTAACATTTTTTTCACACAATTTTCAATACATTATCAATACATTATCAATCAATCCTCTTATCTCACACTTTAAATTATTATTTGGGATTAAAGGCTCAGTTTGTTTGTTTGTTTGTTTATCAATCAAATGAATCAATCCTCTATCTCACACACTCTCTCTCTCCATTTCTATTTTACACTCCCATACTTTTCACACAATTATAAGTAAAACAATCAATCATCTATGATCTATCACCAATATTTTCAAAGTCATACCCTATCAAATCCTACAAAATCTAACTCCCAAACATATACAAAATTCAAATACACCTTTAATATTCATCAAATATACCTACGATTTCAAATCCATAAACAAAAACCCCCTTAGATTAAATAGGCCATTCATAAGTGTAGGAATGATCAATTACGCACCTTGGGATAGAGAGGAATGCCATAAATGAGACAGATTGGAGGAATTATGGCTAAACCATAGAAGGGCACGGTGTAGAGACAGTCAATTGCAAAGGAAGCATAACACATGCTTTGAAGAACTCCCATTTTCAAAGGACAGTATATAAGAGGTGAAAACCTTGACAGACCAATTTGCATTAGGCCAAAAGACCAGCGTGTTTGTTGAACCAACACATCATTCAAGTTTGTAGGGGAAGCACCCAAGAAACATGGTCTTTCAGGGTTGATTTGCACAGAAATCCCGCCATTACAGTGCAATTCAATGCCTGTAATAGCGTCCTCCACAACAGTAAAATATCTATAGCCCAGCTGCACTTGAAATGATAAAGTAAATGCTGATACTTAACAGTAAATTATGACAATTTGGCTAAGTGTTCACTTTATTTTAACAGTAGATAACTTGCCTCTTTTCCCCATTGTGTATCATTGTCATAAGTACACAATGCTACCAATTGAAGCTCCTTTTGCAATGCATCTGATGGCTTTCTGTTTTCTGGCAACTGTGGTGTGTAATTTTCGTAAAGTGATTTGATGAACTCATTACTTGAGCCAAATAACTTCTTCAGCTGGTTCAGATCAACATCTAGATACAGTCACAACTAGGTTATGATTTAAGAAAATACTATCTATGTATACAAAAGACATATGAAGGCTTGTACAGATTTACAACAATCAACAGTACCCTTTTGAATTTTCTTGGTTCCATAGATTGCTTCACGTGTCATAAAAAGTTGCAACCATAAATGGTAGGTCCTTTAATCCCATCCATGCCCTGCCCTTCTCTCTACATAAATTTTAATAATGTTCATACATCCAGAAAAAAGGGAGAAAATAAAAAATGATCCTCAGGCTAAGTAGAGCTGAAAATTGTCAAAGGTAGAAAATTACCCAAATGGGGTTCAGCCGACCATCGTAGATATCATACTTGCTAATATTACGGAATTTCTGAAGGAACTGGACCCTAGTTAATTTTGGAGATATCTTGGGATCAAGATAAAAGCACATAGCTTGGCGAGCAGATGACGGATCATAGCAGTACATATCACAGTCCAGCACCAAGAAGTATGGAGCATTGCTGAGTAAAGCAGATACACGGAGCTGCAAATCAGAGTAGGCTAATTATATAATATGCTGAAGAGAAAATAAATGACACAAGGTAGAAGAAAGAAAAAAAAAATTAGTGTTTCCATGCTAATCTAGGGAGTACTTTTAGTGATTAGTGCATGTTTGTAGTGTTACCATGAATCCTTGTGTAAAAATCAAGCCCACACAAGAACTATCACGCACTTCACAGGCTAGAAATTTTGAAAAAGAAAAACTCCAGAGTATAGCAATGAATTATTATGGAAAAATAAATAGATAAGCTGGGGTATAAAGACAGTTTACTAAAATGTTGAGTGCTCCTCCTTTGAAATGGTGTGGATGACCAGGCCTCTTCTCCCGAGCAACGTAAACTAGAAGAGGCATCTCTTTTAGGTCTGAATCCCCATTTTCATCTGTCATCACCTGTTGATATAATCATATTTGAGCCTAAAAGTAATATAAAGCAATAGTAAAATAGTAAGATCTGGAGGCAAGTAATGTATTAGAGTGTGTTTGGTTGAGACTTGAGAGGGTTTGGAGAGCAGGAATGAAAAAGGATTTATAAGATGGTGTTTGAAACACGTTATTCTATTTTATAGTAATGAATCATCTGCATATCCTAATTATGTTTCTCAAGACATGGAAATCTACTTCTATATCTTGTATTCTTGGGTGCATAAAAAATATAAAAATCAAGATGATATACTTTTTCCAGTGAAAAAACATACTTAAAAGTCGCGTTTCTTCAGCAGCTAAGATTCTCACTTTGGATCATAAAAAGATGTAAGCCAATCATTCAAGTTATTTTATTTTATAGCCATAAGAGGTTATGTCTTGGAGAGTTCTCTATCTTGTAGCCATTCTACTCCAAGGAATTCTAAGAGATTGTCTAGTTCAACAACTTCAGTTCTCAGGCTGTTAGTCAAGAGAGTCGACTCTCAGAAGATCTCCACTAGTGGTTTTAAATGAACTAGGTCACTTTGCTTATGACATTATTATTATAGTATTGAAAGTGTAATCTTCCTTGTTTTTGTTCCGTTGTATGCAAGCTGGATTTAACAAAAGGCCTTTCTCTGTTTAAGAAACACAATTCAATGAACCGGTGAACTTATTCATGCTGACCAACTGGACCATCCCCAGTTAAACCAGCGAATCATTAACTGTAATATGTGAGTTTCATTGATAATCAAGTGAAAATATACCTGGATCTATTTCCACATGTCTAAATAACAAATTCATGATGTGTAACTTATCGAAACTCAGTTCTACAAGATAATTAAGGAAATTCCTATTGGGGACGAAAGTGTATGAGCTTGACTAATCTATTTTACATAAATGGTAGAGCGCATAGAGTATCCCATCTATACATACCTGAACGAAATGCAGCCCGAAACTGAGGTAGGTTTTTAAATAGATTTCAATTCTAAAAGACTACATATATCAGGACGTATAGTACAATAATCAAACGAATTTTCTACCTCGATAGTAGGTGGATGATCTCTGCTAACAGAACTGCTGGCATTTACAGAAATCTTATCTAAAGCCTCCTTGAATTCGCCATACCTTTTCTGCACCCAAAAAAACCACAAGTTCGTAAGAAAACCAATATTCAAACACCTTAAAGTCAATAATATCAGCATACCTCCATCATCTTCTTATCCTCCATGAACTCACTGCTGGCAATGAACTTTTCATGAGCACTTTCCTTAGACGCAAAATACGATTCAGGGCACCTGATTTTCAGCTCATAATTCCTACAGAACGGAACCCAAGCTCTCGCGAACTTCCAAGCTTCACGAACGGCGTCCAACGTCACATAAGAACCACCATCATCGGAGAGATAAACAGAAAGCTTATGCGAAGGGTAATCAAGCGCCATAGCCGATATAACGGTGTTCATAACCCCAGAGAGGGCTCTTTGCTCGGATCCGCCGTGCACACGAACACGTCAATCGGAGGAAGCTTCTCGTCTTCCGGTAAATTCTCCGGATACACGGTTCGTGTAACTGGCCTCCATCGATATGCTTTGGTGAAGGATCCAGAGAAATGTGAGTACAATCTCGGAGATAATGACGATTAGGTAGGGGAAAAGAGGAGTCTCTCTGGTCTCGATTATGCGGGAAAGAGTAGTGAATCTGTAGTAGAAAACAGCGAGAATAGCGATTCCATTGAAGAGCATGTGCAGCCTGTTGATGATGAGGTTCGTTCGCAGCACACGGCAAACTTGGAGAGGAGATGAAGCCGCATCCATGGATTTTTTTTTCCCTGAATTGAATACAGAATCAATTCAGCTACTTCCAGTTAATAATGCGTTGATTGAACTTCAGGATAATTTAATTTAAAAATTAGAAAAGGGGAAATGAAGATCAGAGATTAGAAAATTATTGACTGCTGGGAATGGATACGGAAGTGATGAGTATGTTGCGACCTTGTTTTTCGGAACTCAGGATTATTTGAAGACGAAAAAAAACTTTGAGTTGTTTTCTTTAAAATTTAAAATTTGTGATTTTTTTTTTTTTTTTTTTATAGATATACTCTTTAATAATATAAATTATACTTCATTTGTTCCAATATTATTTGAACAC
This sequence comes from Stenogyne calaminthoides, assembly GCA_037126765.1. Taxonomy (NCBI): domain Eukaryota; kingdom Viridiplantae; phylum Streptophyta; class Magnoliopsida; order Lamiales; family Lamiaceae; genus Stenogyne; species Stenogyne calaminthoides. The sequence continues at coordinate 41,059,704 of JBBCBC010000001.1, read as the reverse complement.
TTATCTTTTTACTCGTATTTTAGCGAGCGAATTATTTATTAGTATTTGAAATAATAAAGTGACTTTTAAGGTGAAGTATGATAGACTTACCCCTCCTCTATTATACGCATTTCTTAAAATTACTTTTATCATTTTAGATATCTTAATAAAAAACTTCATTAATTAAAACACGAAAAAAATAAAGAATATTTAAGTCATTCCGGAACGGCGGGAGTATTTTTTAATAGTAATATAAGTCACACCCTTGATTATCATTTTATGATCTTATCCATTTATAATATAAGTCATGACTCTTCACTTTTTTATGAAGAATAATTTTATAAGAAAAAATCACACTCTCTATAGTAAAAAGTCATACTATTTAATAATTTAAATCACACTCCTTAACCAATTTCAACGTAAAACTTGTTCACTATATACTTTACCAAAAAATTTGTGTATACTCAAGTTAGGCTAACTCTATTTTTTTTCAATAACACTATTATGTAAAAAAAAACTATTACAAATATTATCACTATTATTTATAAAAATTATTATTATAAAAAAATATTTATTTTTAAACCATAATAATTTTTATACTATTAAAATAGTATTAATGTATTTCTATAACGGTGATATAATAATGGGGAGAATGCTCTAAGCGATTCTCAAGATTCTACTTCTTCTTAAAAAAAAAAAAACTCTAAAATACAAAAAAATTAAAAATCTTTAAAGTAATTCATAGATATAAAAAAATGGTAAAAAAGTCAATATTTACCTTCAACCCCCATTTCCCCTTTATTTTTGGACCCCACCTGCCTGCTCTTTTCCTTTTCATGCGGTCCCCACTCCCCACCCATAATTACTGTTCTATGGTCCCCACCCTTCACCCAATTTGCATGTACAACACGACACCACCCTCCAATCATTTCCCCCATGAGTAGGTTCAGTGGAAAAAAATTTCATCGTTCAAAATTTATAAAATTGTCTTAAATCAATCATCTACACTCTATACACAAAATAATAAACCTTAAATTATGATCTATTCGGGTCAGGTGAACCATGAATCACTTGGGCCAAGTGAATCATGAACCACTCAATTTTATCTTACCTTCACCAATTATAGAATTTGATTGTAAATTAAAGTTTTTTCATGTAAGAAAATTTTCATACTAGACTTTTTTTTTCCCATTTTTCACTTTGAATTCGGGACCACTTTTCCACCATTTTTCTTTTTTTCTCAAACACCTTGTTAGATTTATCCAACTCCTTGTGTTATATTCCCCATGAGTCAAAATTACAAGTGTAACTTAGGATCAAAATACTAATTTTATGTATATAGAGAGACTCAGATTTTTTAGTGCAGAGAAACTCAATTTCACGATGAGAAATTCTATCTTTCAGTATGTTTAAAACCTTCACAGTGTTGAATATTAATAGATACTTAAAGGTTGCACTGAGAGGTTATAACTTCATCGGAGAGTCATCTTGAACCAAAGGTTGCAACTTTCACTAAAGATGTGTCCTTTCGTAAAGTGCCCTTGAGACTCAACTATATTATGTAAAATATATGTATATACAAACAATATCCACTTATTTACATATATAATAAGAAAATAATAAAATAAACACACTTGGTTTACGCTAGTCATGTGTTGGGGTTATCTTTGGAAAATATATTTTTCTTTTTATATAACCAAATTGAATTTATGTCTTATTCTTGAAATTAAATTATTTATCATTTATTGCTTTTAATATGAATGAATGTTATATATATTTACTGCATAATTGTTCAAATAATAGTACGTGTTATATTGTAGTTAATGTGGTGATACCAGATCACAGAAGATCACATTAACAGTTCCTTATAAATAAGTAAAAATTTACAACTTAGATGGAAATGAATAATCCATCGTGAAAGGTTGAAGTGTAAGACTCAGATTGACTTGTCTTGACCAAGAGATTACACTAGTGCATTATGATGCGCTGAATAGGACCTACATCGAGAATAAATTCTTGAGATTGAATATAGAAGAATTAGATCTCCGATGTGGTTCGTTATTTCTTAATCTCTGTCCCTTAAATATGATCGTGTGTAATTAATAATTATTGTTTTGATTCATGTTGGGTAGAGAATCAATGTGATTCAATACTTTGTGCTTTGGGCAATATTATTAATTATACGACGATTGCTAAGATTTAATACAGAGAATCGTGTGCAAGTACGTCTTGCGTGATTTGTCCCTTTGGTGGGCTCAGAAGTTTTATCATATCAAATCTTGAAGTGGAATTAGTTTCTGGTATGGATAATAATGTGTTGAGGTTATACTAGAAAGTATGTTTTTCCAACATAATGTTGAGCTGACCTTACTCCAAGGAAAAATAATATTAATTAATATAAAGCTTTTCAGTGGCTTGAATTAATTAATGGACTGGATAATCTTAAACATGGGAAATAATAATCGGGAGTCATATTACAGTAATATGAGTTAAGATGGATAGTGCAATATTAATTATATAGTGAAATTAAGTAATATTAATGGACTTGAATAATATTATGACTCAATATTGATAATTCAAAGTCCATTGGAAGGTTCAATCTTAATTCTCCTAAAGCCCCCTCAAGTAGCCCAATATAAAGTCCAATAACTGAAAAAGGTGATTAAAATAAAAGAAATATTGTTACCTAAGTTTCTCCTAATTTTCGAAAATATGGAAGAAAAGAAGAGGAAATATTTTATTGTTTTTCTTGAAAATATTTTATGGTAAGTATTCTTGGAATACAATATTATCTCATAAATTCAAGAAATCAAATCTTGATTCTTTCCTTCTTGAGATTTTCAAATTTTTTATAGATAAGGGGAGAAAAGATATTTTGTGATATATATGGAAAATAGAATATATGAGATATATTCAAGATTGTATTTTGGGAAGATACAAAGAAATTTCCCATATCCCTTCTAGGACACAAATTTTCGCCCCCTATGTTATCTATAATAGGGGATGAATTTTTTCATCCTCACATACAATTCCATGTGTTGGAAAAATTAGAAATCCACAAAGGTGGTGCAACAATTTTTCTTTTTCCTTTTGTTAATTATTTGAAGGAGATTCCTACCACCGGGATATCAAATAAGGACGTGTGAATACTAGAGAAGGTCGTTGGGTGTGTAATCAGATTCTCTATCATTTAATCCGCCAAAAGGTACGCCTCACGTAACTCCTAGAAATCCGCATGTGTAGGATTTACGTGGCATAATTGTTCGCATGATTTCTTGTTGTTTTAATTGTTATTTGAATTAATATAGAATTAATTCATACTGATAATAATTAAATAATTTAAATTACACCTCGAATAGATCCGAACACCCTATTTCCCAACATCCATGAAATAGACTAAGCATTTAACTTATGGTTGAACATAAAACTTTAAGGAATCATATTCTCGTCGAGTATGATTTCTTACTTAGTTAATTTTGACTGCGTCAATTTGTAATAGACCTATGTTGAATCCATGCCTCGCAATTGTACTCTAGGAACTTAATGATATAATCTAAAAAAGTGGCATCTCACTTCTCTAGAATCCAACTTTTTTTTGTTGCAGTAATAGAAATTTGAATAGGTAAAGTATAGAGCTTTTGAAATAATATTACCCCACTAATTTCAGGTTATATGCACTTTGAAATGTAACCCTTAGGGGTTGGCCTGGTGGCATAAGCTTGACACTTAGAAGTATGTTTCTCTCTAGGTCTCAGGTTCGAAACTCCCCAGGATGCGATCAATTCCTGAGATGGATCAGTCCATACAGAGCTTTGCTATAACTTCAAATGGAGCCCCCACTAGTGAATAATGGGTTATGGTCCTCCGGATTAATTAATCGGTCCATAAGTCGAATACTGAATCATCAAAACAAAGAATTGCGTCCGATTTCCAGTATTTCTCCAATGTTTGATATTAAATTGCCTCTTGAACTCAATAATAAGGTCAATTTTATAACGTGTACCTTAAGATGAAGTTGGTTTGTACCAAATATGCATAAATTTAATAAGAATTTTAAATGAAAAAATAAAAATTAGTAAATAAACACTTTAAAAATTCAAAATTTCTCATGGAGATGTGACTAAAATTTAAAATTCAATTTAAATTTAAATGCAAATACTAATAAATCAACATGAAAACAATTTTTCTCAAGATACATCCACAAATCCCTCCATCTGCACTCCTTCTTAATCTAAAAAAAAAATATTAAATGTATGGTATGAAAGCAAAATCATTTATTTCAAATGTGAGGTCACCTTGTCAATATTAAATATAACATACAAATAAAGTGAAAATCACAAATAATTCATGGATGTAAAATCTTTCATGTATGCAAATTTTTTTCCATCTTATTATAAAACAATCAATTGCTTGCACGAAGACCTCTCTTGGTCCCGTGTTGTTCTTTCTTGTGCTGTTGGTTCTTCCAAGGATCTCTCTTCAATCCCCGGAATCCCACGATGACCTCTAAGCCCCGGGCCTTTTATAAAATTTCTTATATAAAACTTGTCATGCATTTTCATGTAATGCAGCAAATTAACAATTTATTCATACGACATATTTAATAAAATCAAAGTAAACCGCACCTTAAATTCATGTCGTGGATGCAGATGCATGCAACGAAATTACTTTAATTCTTATTGAGAAAAAGCTATGGAGTCGTGAAAAGTATGAAATAATATTTTTTTGTATGTTTTGATTTCACAAAAAGAGACCTTGACTAAATGGAAAGATTTTTCTGTCATACCTTGGAGTTGTGGATGCCGTAACATATACTCAATAATGCATTATTAATTTTTTTTCAAATATTTTTCTTGACTAAATGGAAAGATTTTTTTTTTACAAGTCTACAAGAATGTAGACCTGCTCTGATACCACTCTGTCACATCCCGATTTTCGTAGGCCAAATATGCATAAATTTAATAAGAATTTGATGCGGAAAAAAAAAGTAAATAAGCACTTTAAAAATTCAAAATTTTTCATGGAGATGTGACTAAAATTTAAAATACAACTTAAATTTAAATGCTAATACTAATAAATCAACATGAAAATAATTTTACTCAAGCTACATCAACCGTCCCTCCACCACACCCCTTCTTAATCTGAAAAATGTTAAATGTATGGTATGAAAAGAAAACATTTAATTTCGGTGAGGTCACCTTGTCAAAACTAAATATAACATACATATAAAGTGAAAATCACAAATAATTCATGGATGTAAAATCTTTCATGATGTAAATTTTTTTCCATCTTATTATAAAATAATCAATTGCTTCCAGGAAGACCTCTCTTCGGTCCCGTGTTCTTTCTTGTTCACGGCGGTTCTCCCAAGGATCTCTCTTCAATCCTAGGATCCCCGAGGACCTCTCTTCAATCCCGAGCCTCTCTTAAGCCCTTGACCTTTTATAAAATTTCTTATGTAAAATTTGTCATGCACTTTCATGTAATGCAGCAAATAAACAATTTATTCATACAACATATTTAATAAAAACAAAGTAAATCACACCTTAAATTCATGTCGTGGATGCAGATGCAGGCAACGAAATTACTTTAATCCTTATTGAGAAAAAGATCTGGAGTTGTAAAAAGTATGAAATACTAATATTTTCTGTATGTTTTGATTTCACAAAAAGAGACCTTTAATTTATTTACAAGGGAGAAAATATATTTCCTAATGAAATTGGGACTTGAATATTTCATTAAAATCTTAAGATTTGATTCTTATATATAGAGATAAAAGTTCAAAGATATATTTTCATAAAATCTATAGTTAAACAAATCTATAATAATAATGATAATAATTTGAAAAGGAAAGGGAACATAATTTCCGAAATAGTTAACAAGATTTTGATAGTTGCTACTTGATACTTGATAGCTTCAAAATTACTTTATTAAACTAAAAAGGATTTATGGATTTTAATATGGAAACACAGGGCAAAGCTTGCAAATTTATTTTAAAGTAATTGCATGGCGTTAAAATCTTGGTTTTAGGAAACGTTTATTTTAATAATGAAAAATAAATTTCTCTTTGAAGAAAGATTAAATTCAATTTTTTTGTAAATTTTATACAGATATGAAAAAAAGTTGGAAGAGGATTTTGTAATTGATAAAAATACTTTTTATAAATATTAGTAAAAGATAGATTTGAATTTTAAAAGTATTGAAAAAAAATCTCTTATGGATGTTTTTAAATAAAATATAACTAACTTGAGATTTTCGGGACGTTACAAATTTTTTTTTTTAATTTTATAAATTAAATTACAACTCAAATATAAACACATTCTACACTTCAAAACAATGTAGTGTTGCATTTTCAGCGAATTTGAGACGTAAATTGTACATTGTCAGAGAAATTGAGATTAAATTCATAAAAAAATATACTCCCAGACCCTAAATCTGTTATTTTATGTGTCAAATTATTGGTAGAGGACTTGTGAGTTTTCGTTGTGTCAAAGTATTGGTAGATCTGGTCATTTGTATGATTTGATGATGGTAGGATATGATCAGTTTGGCTGACGCCTGATGTATCTTTGTGATGCTTGAAATGCAACATATTCTGTTCAATATGTTTTCCATTTCTGACCAGATGTTTTTGTTTCGGCCTGATTTTGTTAAGTTTGTTTAGCATCTAGCCTTTTTAATTTTATGTTTTTTATCTGCCTTAGAAGAATGAAAAAACCGTACGTTTACTTATGAGATCTATGTAGAGAAGTTGTTTGGAACAGACTAAATATTTTACTTTGTTTTGTTGGATTACTTTTTGTTTAATAATTGGCATACAATGAGTCTTCTTATGACTTGTAGTTCTTTTATAGTAAATATATATTTGTTACTGGCACTATAGTTAATTTGTAAGGCCCTAAGATATTCATCAATGTTAGAATATAGATCATTTATGTGTAAATTATCCCTAACCATGCATGATCTAACAAAGCTTCAACTTCAAGCATGTTGGCAAGACTTCTTAATTCTAACTGAATGCATAGAACAAGTCCAAGATTTGACAATATGATATGGAGGGAGGGTTCCATTTGACTCTTATGACATTTGTATGATTACCTTGACCATATATTGTTTTATGTGAATTATTATTGTCCAGATTCTAAAAAATTACTTAACTTCATTGTCCAGATGAAATCGATAACTTTAGCCAAGTAAAGATGTTGGAGTTTCTGCTAGGAAGTTGATTGACCTTGATACACAGAGGCCATGTGAAGTAATTTTTCGTTCATATCTTTTAGGCCCTCTCTCGCACCGTCCAATCTTTTTACGCCTCTGCACCTTCTCAATGTCTTAGGCCCTAAAGTTAATTCTCGCCGCCCCTTGCAGGTACGTATAAATTTGTAAATTTCAGCAGTTTTATCTATTCTTTGGTTATTTTAATTGGATTTTTGGGTCTGAACTCTGAAGTTCTTTGATTGTTTTCTATACTTTTTATGAATATCCTCTTTATTTATTTATTTCTTTATACATATGAATAAAATGAATATAATTGTCTATATTGTTTTTAGCCCTTTTGAATTATGTTTGTTAATGGATCGATCCATGAGCTTTGAACTTTTTATAAATATAATTCGATTAATTATTTGACAAATTGGTCAAAACCAATTGAATTAACAGAATACTCGCCGCAATTAAATACAATTTACTGAGTTAATACAATTCAATTATCTATTTCAATGTCTCATCATATTTCATTAAATTAAGAATTAATACACGTGACATATTAAATTAATAAATTCATGTAGGGAAAGAATTTGTGGTGTGGGGTGTGTGTGTGAGATAATGGAGGGAGAGAAAGCTCCAAGTTCCATTTGGGGTAACCGATTTAGGGGGTAACCGGTGGAGGGGTGGGTGAGGGCAAAATTGAAACATTTTGACCTTATAGTAAGAACAAAAATTTGTGATACCTTAGGCTCCAATTGGCAGTCCTACAAAAATTATAGAAATAATTGTCACATGACTATTTTTATGAGGAGAAATGCTAATAAATTGATTGGTATAAATTATTAAAATGAGAGTGTTTAAAAGTTATATGTTGATTAGTAGGTTATTAAAAGTGAATAAATTTATTTTTTTTGAAACATTAATAAATTACTAATTTACCCTAATCTTCAACAACACACCATCATGTATCATCTTCTCAAGCAAACACAAAGTGCAGGCATATGCACCCAATCTCTAAAACAAGGTCCCATTTTCCATTACAAAATCTTGAGTTCACCATATTTATTCGCTGATTTAAATTCAATCAAATTGCAATCACTCTCAACATATAAACAGCAGCCACATAAAAACAACAAAATCAAACACATATTTCTGGCCGTGGGAACAAATAACACCCAAAAATTGCATCTTTTTACTATCCCAAATCAAGAAATGAAAACAAGAAAGTGAAATTGTGTACCTTAAAATAGCAAATTCGTAGAGCTTTCCTCTAGAGGAGAAGATTATGAGTTCCACCTCAGCATCACAAAGATCTGAAAGCTCGAATGCATTTTTGAGAAAGTCACTTGCCTGCTTTCACAACCCCTTTTAATTTGAACAAAAATTGCCAAAAAATTGAACAAAATTTTGAACAACCCCTTCTATACGCCTTGTCTGGGTTTTCCCTCAAACCATTTTCACAACCCCTTTTAAGTTGAACAAAAATTGCCAAAAAATAACAAAGTTTTTGTGAGAAATTATGAAGCAAGAAAGAAAAGAGAAAATTCAAATAGCAAAAATTGAAGAAACCCGTCAATTCCAGCGGCGGCGGCGAATGATGCAGCGGCGGCGTGGAGGACGATGAGGCGACGGTGGGGGCGGAGTAGATCGCAACTTGTGGAAGGAAAAAGGTATATGAAGAAGGAAGAAGGTAGACGAAAGAGAAGGAAAAAGATCGTAATTTCAATGAACGAGGGAAGCTAGATTTATCATAAATTTTACCGTAGATCTGTTTAAAATAAAATCATGTAGTAGAAAATATTATTTGTTTAAAAATAAACAGTGATCGGGGCTATTACTAACCCGGATCTAATTTATAACTTTCGGTCAAGACAATCGACTATGTTAATGGATGAGACCTTTTAACTCTTAATAGCAATCTTGGGACCTATGGTCTTTGTACCCCCAAACCGAAAAAATATATATCGTATCTATATTTTTGGGCTAGGCGGTTTTTACCTTTCGAAATTCACTATATTCAAATTTAATTCTTCAATATTTTGATGGTAAAGGATAAAATCCATTCATTTCTTTGCTTCTTTTCAAATGCGATTCTTTTTTTTTTATATTAGGTTTTGACCTTTGCTCATCTTCAATTCAGTGATTTTGGTGGTCGGCCTGTACAAATGGTTGTCTGCTCTGTTTTTTTTTTTAATCTTCAATTCTTCATTGCCCTATCGGCTCGTTGCTGAATAATTTTCAAAATTGGGCTTCGTTGCGCATCTATCTCAATATATTGGGTCTTTTCTTAACTTCCCCCAAATTTGGGCCATTTGGTTCAGTACTTTTGGTGGATTTTATCTTTATTTTCATTTTATTTTATATAACCTACTTATTTCTCAATTCTCATATTATAAATACGAAAGAAATTACAATTGTAATTTTATTTAAATATTAATTTTTTTTCTTTGAATTTTTTTATGTGTAATGGACTGTAGTTGAATTTTGACTCTCTCATAGTTTCACAATAAAGTGTCTCATTTTATTTATTTAACTGCAACAATGGGCAAGACGTTGAATATTAAGTAGTACTCTCTCCTTCTTGAATTTTAATTGTAAAAAAGGTCCGTCCTAAATTAGATTGAACATTTCTTAAAGTGGCAATAAAGCAACTCAATCAACTTAAACTATTCCCTCCAAATATCTCAATATTATACCACATGTCATTACTTTTCTCACACTAAAGTCAATTTTAACTCCTCTTATTTACACGACATGTCATACTTTACCATTCAACTCTCTAAAAAAATTAACTTATATTAATAAATAATTATCATATTAAATTTCGTGTAAACAGTAAATTTTCAGTTGATTTTGTGATGAAGGATGTATTATTTTAAAAATTATCTTCGTACCCCTAAATTGAAATTTCTGGGTCCGCCACTGCCTAATAGACTCTACCAATCGAGGTCTTGGAGTAAGAGAGGAGGGGAAATTATACTTATGAGTAATTTTCCTTAGTTTTAGGTGAAAATTCCAATAAAAAATAACACTTGCTCTTACTGAGGCACACAAAAAAAGCAGAAAATTGAAGTAGCAGAGAGATTTCATGCCAATGACTTGAAAAATTATATTACAATTCACATGAACTGTATAGAGATTACATGTTTATTTTATTCGCATAAATGTTTGTCTCATCATTTTGTTATGGTGTCTGAGTCTTTTCCAAAGCCTTATTATTGGATCGAGTCTTCAACTATTATGTACAACCTTCCCTATAGCCCTTCTTTAATTTTCAAGTTATATAAGTTAAAAAAAAAAGAGGTATATCCTTTTCAGCTACATTGTTTATATAGTATTAATACATGTTATCTAGAAAAAATGTGAGTGTATAAATATATATATATATATATATGATATATATAAACATAAGTTCCTTGTACACATCAGGTACACCGTGCAACTCAAATATATTTTAAAACAAGTTGACACTATAAAAAAAATAAAGATTTGGTTTTCAAATGGCTACGGAGTTTGCCAACAAAAATAATTTGGTTCTTAGGGAATTACATTTGTAATTTGGAATGACCTAAATATAAATATACCTATAAATTACATTTTCGTAGACAATTTGTTTGTAGGTAATTTGAGGAATAAAAATATATATATGATTAGAAAATTTTGTAGGTAAATAATAGACAATCCGCACTATTTAAGGACAAAATTATTATTCATTAAAAATTTTATAGGCATGTGGGAAAATTTCATAAGCAATTCTCTATTTTTTTTAATTGAATATTTCAAAAATACATTTGAATTGTACAATAAACTTACTTATAAATATATTTTATATGTACATTTAATAATATTCTATATATGCAGTTGTATCTTAGAGAATTTTAAACTGCATGCCTTCTTCCTTAATTCTAAAGGGCAAATTCTACTATGCACCATTTGCACCAATTTAGAATTGATGCAATTGGATTTTTTTAAATTTTTTTAGTTTTTTTTTCAGCCTTTTTTTTCAATTTTTTACCCAACCGGAACTCGGTCCGACTGGTTCATGGTTCACCCAACCCGAATGGTTTAGATTTTTTTTTTCAGTTTTTTTTTTTAGTTTTTTCAGTTTTTCTTTTTAGTTTTTTCAGTTTTTTTTTTCATTTTTTTTATTTAGTTTTTTCATTTTTTTTATTCGGTCCGGACCCAACCCGACCCGATCCGTACCCAGCCCAAGTGGTTCATGGTTCACCGTACCTGAATGGTTAATAGTTTAAGGTTTAATGTTCATGGTTTAGGGTTTAGATTTAAGGTTCATGATTCATCTAAATTAAAATTGAATCTAATTGTACCTTGTGCAATTGGTGTTGGTGCACATAAGCTTCACTAGGGGTGAATCGGTACGGCATACCTAATTTTTTTTTTCGCCGGTTTAATGGGAATTTAAAGATATTCTTTTTGTATCTATTTTCTCTAATTAAAAAATATTTAACGTTGAAGGGGCAAGAGTTTAACAGAGAGAAGAAATAAGTACATTTCTGGTAGCTTTTAATGGAATTTCAAAGATATTCTTTTTCATATCTATTTTCTCTACACTATTAGAAAAATTGGTTTTTAGTGAAAAAAACGTCATTAAAATTAGTCTATAGTGATGCTTTTACTTTTAGTGACGCATTGTCAAGCGTCACTTGATTTGGCGTTACAATAACCTGTTATTGTGATTCTTGGAAGCGTCACTACAAATTTCTATCGTGACGCTTATATGCATCACATTAGTGCTTTTTAGTAACGTTACTTGGTGATGCTAATTGGCTTCACAACAATATGCTTTGGTGATGCTTTCTCGTGTCACATGAGAATTTATAACTACCTTAACAACCGTGTTTAATTACGCTTAAATGTGTCACGAACTCGTTGTCTTGTGACACCATTATGTGTCACGATAAACTCTTTTTGTGACATTTTTTTGATTCACTAGTTATATATAACTAACTTAACTACCCCAGTTAGTGATTCTTAAATGTGTCACAAATTCGTTGTCTTGTGACACCAGTATGTGCCCCGATAAATATTTTGCGACGTTTTCTTGCGTCACTAGGTTATATATAACTAATTTAACTACCTCGTAATAATTCAAATCATTTGTACCCGTATACATAAATATCATAATAATAAAATATTGTCATTAACTTGTAAACACGAAACAATCAAATATACATCAAGAAAAAAATATAAATCATACACATGTGACACCTAAAAAGTAACATCACGAAAGTAATAGCTATCAATCAAGACCAATCCAAATAAATGTACCAAAACTTTAAGTTCAATAATAAATTGCACCTAAATTATGTGTGACAAAATTCATTTTGCTACACTCTCCTTATCTTGCATCTTTCAGTTGAACCTATAACAACGAATGAAATAGAGATAATTAATACTTGAACTTAAAAGGAACTAAATTGAAACAAATGAAAGATTATCATTAGAAACTTACCAAATGTTTTAGCCAAACGATACTATGTCCTATTGCTTGTCCAATATTTTTGACACCTCCAACTTTTTTCGGATTAATAGTTCCTCATATTTAATTGCCACAATAACTTTCACCTCACACCATTCAGTCCTAATAATTATCCATTTCCTAAAAGTTTAGGTGAATTTAAACTATCAATGGTGCGCTTTTTCGCAACATGGACTCGGCGTAAATATCATTTGAGAGAACCTTGAGCCTATTAAAACAATAGAAAAACTAGCTTCACCAATGAAGTATTGTAGGTCCCGAACGGTTTTAGTGACGTAAATCTAGAGGGAGAGGTCGATAGACCAAATTTCGAAACTTTTTCGTGAGATCGGGTGTGAAAGTAAGTTTCGATCGAAGTCTTGAGTGAATCAAGTATGGGTGATATCCAACTTACTGATCGCTTGAGAGCAAATCAGTTCGGAGTCTATCAGCTTAACTGATTGTGCGGAAGATAAGATTAACCCGTGTGAAAAACCGGTTTTCAAATCGGATCCTAAGTTTTTAAAACGGATCGGATGATGAAGTGTTGGCCCGATGATCGGTTGCTTGATGCAAAAACCGATCCATACTTAGAATATGCATGCAAGTTTGAATATCGGTGTGTGTATATAAGTGTAAAAGCGGATAAATCACACAAGATTTATAGTGGTTAGGAAATTTCCCAACAATTTCCCCTTTTTGATGGAACCAAAACATTAACTAGAAAGCATGTTGAGCGGTAATAATAGTAGAACAGAAAAAAGCGAAGAAATCGGAAGAAAAAGAGATTTTGTCTTAAGATCGAAAAAAATAGGATATTTCATTGATATGATATGAGCATTACAAGTACATGTTTGAAATCTTCCTAATATGATCTTACAAAAAGTCTTTTGATTTCTTCAGTCTATTTCTTCCTCCGGAATCCCACACATCTCATAAAGCCTAGCCTTGACTGCTGCAACCTTGTCTTCTTCATAGATGTCATCTTGAGCTAAACACATGTTTAGAGTTGCATTAAAGGCAATCTTGTCCACCTTCCCGTCAGGAGTCTTCTTGTACTCCATTACTTCAACCGGTCTGTGAGGAATCTGACTCGAATTTTTCGCTTCTCTCATTATGCGGTCATAGAACCTTTGGATGCTTGTTACTCGGTCAATTTTCGAACATTTCATCCTTGTCATCGATGAATGGGAATGATCTGGTTTATATAATTTGTTATGTACCATTCGCCCTTGATTTTCTTCCATTCTTTCACCAGATTCTTGTTCGGCTTAACAATCACATCCACGTCTCCAGGCAGAATTGGCTCTGCTCCACCTGATCCTTCTCCAGATCCAACAACTAACCCTTTCTTCTTTTTGATCTGATAAGATCTGTCTAGACTTGATGCATCTTCAAGTTTCTTCTTTCTGATGAGCTCTTCAGCTTTTCTCTTTTTGTGACAAGTTCTTTCTTGATCTTTTTTGCCGCTTTTGCTTTCTCATCAGGCTCGGTTGATGAAGAAATGACTTCGAGTGTTGTAGCTGCTTCAGTATCTTTCTTGATTCTTTTCTGATCCAGCTTGATCTGAATCCCATCTACGTAATTCTCAACCTGATTTAGTCTGTCCTGGACTTCAGCATCTTTCTCTTCTTCCCCCTTTTTGGTTCCCTCAAAAAGAGTTTTTAGTTCAGTACTGAGGTTACCAATCTGATTTGTCAGAGCTTGCTTCAGTTCTTCAAGGGCAGGAGATTTGATCTCAGTATCAAGTTGTGCTGATTCAACAACAACAAGCATCGAGCTTTGAGCTTGATCAACAACAGTGCTTAACATGGTGTATACATTTTCAAGCTTATCTGCATAGTGATTGACCCTCTTCGTAGCATCAGCATGATCAATCTGCAGTTTAGTGAGATGAGCTATCTTTTCATTCATCATCAGCGTGAATTGTTGATTTCTTCTCTCTTCAATTTGAGCCAATTTCTCATTTACCTCAACCATCTTGTCAGCAGAGATGTCTCTGAAATCCTCACTCAGTCTCATGCAGTGAGTAGAGACATTCTCTCTTTCTGTTCTGATGACTGTCTCCAAGGTTCATGGAACGAAGAAGCTTATGTCATCTCTGAACATTTGAGCCATGTTCGCATGAAACGTATTCTTGATATACTTCATCAGATTTTCTTCAAAGTTTGGAGAGGTTTGAAGAATTTGAAGTACCCGTCCTGCTGATGTTGAGGGGCCTTCGACCTCCATTTCTTCAGCTTGACTCTTCTCAGTAGTCAGGTCTATCAATTGCTCGGCTGATTGAGCCTCTACTGATGGGGACTCTGTCGCATTTCCCACAACAGTTTCATCGGCTTCCTCTTCAGGTTCCTCAATGATTCGCATCTCCTTGGCTGTCTTCTCTGTATCAGCCAGCTATTCAAATATCTCTTCAATACTGATCGGACCACCGTTGCCAATCTCTTCTTCATCATCAGAACCCTTCATTTGCTGCATTGCTCGACTGTATTTGACCATCTTGTGGGTCATCTCCCTATGCATCGGAGTATCCGGCATGCCCAACTGCCTTATGATAAGGCCAACTACCGCATCATCAGCTAGTAAATAAGGAGCAATCTCAACCCCAACAATCTTGCGCATCTTGATTTCGTAATCAAGGAAGGGTCTGATTCCTCCTTTCTGCTCGAGAACTGTCCCAAAATCTTCAAACTGTTCAATCTGATGTCTCTCCAGGTGAGCACATCAAGGACAATATCTCTTGTTTCCGGCTTGATGGCAAGTTCAGGATACCTGTCCTCAATCATCTTCTACAATCTTCGTCTGATAATCTTCTCAATAAATGACAGAATTTTTGGTTCTGGTGAAGATGGAGGAGGAGACACAACAGATTCTGCACAAAGATATCTTTGGTTCAACATATTCGGAGCCTCGGGAAGCGGTGAAGAGGCCTCGGATAAGGTAATCATGAGAAGTAGGTTTGTCGGAGAGAACCTGCAATGCCGTTGGCGGTGGCTCCGTTTGAGTAGTGCCTTTGGAAGGTGATCTGTGTGATGACTCTCTAGAAGCTTGTCCAGGACCTTTAGACAGTCTGCTGATCGGAATGCGGTCATCATCAGAGTCAGAAGATTCATCCACCAGTTCCGTATGTTTTTTCTGCTTCCCCTTGCAGCAAACTTGATGAATGGTGCAAACTTAGCTTCTTGGCAGTTGGTTCCTTAAAAACTATCCCCTTTTCTGGTTTTCTGGTGGGAGCTTTCCTTTTCTGACCACCCTTGTCTTTTCTTCGGACTTCCATTGCTGGTTTAACAGCTGGCGCAACATCATCGTCAGCTAAGCCAGGAATTGGTTTGTTGATGATCAGTATTTTCTTGTGTGCTAACACATAAGGAATCATCTCATCTTCGCTCCAGTCTCTCTCTTTCATCAGATCAATAAGAATCAAAGAGACTTTGTGCAGCATCGTGATCTTCGTAGTAAGCACAACTTTGGAGTCTTCCACCACGAATTTCGCTGATTCCTCCAGCAACCTTCTTTTTAGAAACCCTTGCCAATCGATATTGGCATTGTCGATTATAGTAGCCATTATCTTGACCTTGTCCTGAGTGACCGCATCTAAGCTGTAAGTGATTCCAATAGTCACTTTTTGGACGATGTTGAACATCAATCTGAACTTCCTCTCAGCATTGGTTTCTTGAACCCTTTTGTGTGATGAGCATCAGCAGGGCGGAGTAAAAAATCCAAGATGGTCCTTTCTTCTCCGACTCGATAAACATCTGACATGATCCCGTCCGCCAGAGTAGGTAGACGAAAAATCCTTTATAAATCACCGTCTGTGATTTCTAAGTGCTCTCTCTGGACCTCCGAGTATAGAACTCCGTCATGGTCTCTCAAATTGTAGAGAAATTCGAGAGCACCATCTATCAAAATTGAATATGTGCTTGTTGAACAATAGGTTTTTAGACCACATTCTTTCAACATCTTTAGAATCTTGAGCGATTCAGGATCCGTCGTTGTCCTAAAATCCATGCACCTCTCTTCAATGACTTCATCTGCGAATTCCCTGAAGATTGGATCTTCTGGTTCCGGTTCCGGTGATGCATGAGATGAAGAGTGAGCGGTTTCAGCGGTAATTTTCACCTTTGGTGCCATTTCTAAAAACATTTAGAATAGTTAGTACAGAGAAATAAACACAATATCAACCACAATAGTTGGAACCATTGACAAGAACAAAACAAAATACCAGATAATATGCATAGCGATATGAACTCAGATTGAATCTAACAAGTGTATGTGTGAAATGCAGAGAAATCTTTGAGTTCAAATGAAATAATTTGCAGAGTAAAATGTTTTTCGTGAAGTGAAAGAGTTAATTTTGGTTGATGAAGGGTTTTAAAAACGAGAGGGAAGGGACATAATCATTTAAAAAATCGGAACCCCAAATGTCGTCTAATCAAGATCGACGGTTTGTGTGAGGCGGTTTTTTAAAAGTGCAGATCGTGTGGTTGGGAAAAAAGTAGACCACAACTTTTGGATTTTAAAAGGGCGTATTTAATCCATTTAATACATATTCCTCGCGTCTGCATTTAATGCATGTCAGTGTGATATCACTAAAATAATATTTAAATGCGAGATATACTCAATTGTTGTAACCATAATAATCGGCCAACAGCCACGTGGCAAATTGCGATGACATGTCAAATGGTGATGACGTGGCAGCTAGAACCGAGTTCAGATGAAGAGTGCGAGATGCCGAGGTCGACCTTCAAAGGGCGACCTGTCGACGAGCAATGAAGATCAAGCTCTATAGAGGATTCCACCTCTATAGACTTCAACTAACTAAAATTCCTGGTAAACTGCATTCTTAATCAGAATGAGAAGTTGAAATATGCCAAAGGGGCATTCACCAAAAATGGGAAAGTTTTGTTTGGGACTAAGATTAGTTTTTTGATAGAAACTCTGTCCCGGGAAGATATGTTCTTGATGGGAGGTGTTGAGTTTTCAAGGACCCGCATCATGTTTAGAAAGCCAAAATCCCAGACGAAGAAGGTACTAAGCCAGAGCTCAACGGTTCAGGAGGAACCTGAAAATCAGGACTATTCTAGTTCTGATCAGGATGATGTTGTTATTGCTGAGATTGCCCAGAAACATGTCAGGACAACACCACTAAAACATCCCGAGACTTCAGGACCGGAGGAAAGAACGAAGCAATCTCATGACCTTCTAAGAGTCGAGGTTTTTGGAGAGAAAATGAAAAAAAAGACATTGGCTCTCCGAAGAGAAAGAGATTTCAAACTATTGCGAGAGAAGCGAGGCCAAGGTAGTCTTTGAGGAATCTCAATCTGAAGCTCATCAAGAAAAGGAATCTCCTCTCCAAGTACTTGCTCAGGTGGTGAAAAATGTTTAAGAGTAGGACACTGAGGAACATGTGTTTTCAGAGGTACTTGAGACATCCCTTGGCTCTGATAAAATTTCTCAGGAGATTTTCAAGGGACCTCAGGAGCAGACTGAGCATCAGGATCTACTGAATCTAGACACTCTCCTGAAAGAACCATTTCTTGACCCTTCTGCGCTTCAAGTTATCCCATCCGAGCCTGATATTCCAGAGAGCCCTGAACTGAAGAAAGGTGAAGCTGAGGAAGGAGAATGGAGAAGAAAGGGGGAACGGTTCATCTTGGACCAATACCCTGAGCTGGATGCTTATCCTGACCTTCAGGATATGTTCTTCGTGCTCGGGGACGACGGTTTATATCTGAATCGGACACTTTTAAATCTTTAAACATCGTCTCTTTCGAGGAGGAGAAGAGTGGTGGAGTCTTTGAGGCAGACTACTCGACCGATTTCAAAGCTTCGGGAAAAACAGAGCTGAGAATGAAAGTGGGTGATTTTGATGAACTGGTAAAACAGAAGCTAGCTGAAAGGAAAGCTACTGAAGATGATGCATCCAGTTCTCATGATCAAGACAAAGATAGGGATAAGGGAGGTAACGCATAAAAGCAATCTGAAGGGGAGAAGGAACCTCAGAAAGATGCTAAGAAAGAAAAGGATACTGAAAGTCATATGGAGAAGGACAACGATCTTTAGACAGATCGATATCACACAACCTCGGGTGAAGTTAGCATTCTTCAGTACCTTTTGCATTATTATACATTATGCCAAAATTCTTGAAGTTCTATATTTAATCATTGTTTATGATATGCGATCGAGGCTCGTTTGGAGCAACCAAATTTCGATTGGAGACAATTGTTTTGCCTCCAGAGATTGATTTGATCCAATCTGGATGAATTAAAAAGAAGGTGGTGCCAATGGTGGAGAAAGTAAATCAAATGGAAGAAACCTCGCAAGTCAATCTCAAAATTTGGAAAGTTCAGGATCATCATCGACATCTTTGAAACTACAAACAACTCTTCTGAGATATTTGCTTTGGAAGGAAAGATTGATGTGATAAAAACTGAGCTCAATGCAGAGATGGAGCAAAGGTATCAAACTAGAACTGCCTATCTTGAGACCAAGCTGGTTGAGAAGAATGAGCAATTGATCAAATCAGCTGTTGAGGAAATGAGCACCCTGCTCATGGCCAAGATGACTGACATGATGCACAAAGCCTTCTCGACTCAGTTTGCTCCACTCTCAAATGAATTCTCCATGGCCACGAACTACATGATGAGGCTGGAAGACGAGCATGATCAATTAGCTGGAGAGGTGCGGAGCTTAGGAAAAGAGCAATATTATATGGATGTCGCATTATCTCAACTTCTCTCAAGGTATGATGCCAAAAAGGGGGAAAGGTCAAGTTCGAAAGGATAATTGGATAAGTTGTTGGCTCAGACCTTGGAGAAGAAAGCAAGAAGAAGAAGTTGAAATTTAAGAAGATCTTGGATGCTCGAGTGAAGTGGAGGCCATCAAAAATCAAGTTCAAAGAAGTTGAAGAAATCGCCACACTCAGACATCAGAACAAACAACTCAGGAGATTATTGAAGAGAAGATGGCTGAAAGAAGGAGAATTGAAACGAGCAAAGCTGGTGAAACACAGGACAGGCCGAAAAGAGAAAAGTTGTAGCTTTCGTCAACCTGAAAAGAAGAAAAGAGCTAAGGTAGCAAAGCCTACACAGAGGAAGCTGATTATGGAGTTTGAAGAATCAGAAGAAGAAGCTGAAAAGAAAGAAACTGAAGCTCAAAAGGAAACCTTCGCCGATAAAGAAAAAAAACTCAAGAGCCCCGCAGATTGAGAAAAAAAAAAAGGAGGGCCGCCGGTCTCAGGTGCTCCATTGATAAAGAAGAAAAAGGAAGAAGAACAGAAGAGAAGGGGTGGTTTCAAGAAATTTATTAGCAAGAGAAGAGGCACTGAGAAGACTCATAAATGGCCGCACATTGATAAATGGATACCATTACAGATCAATGATGCATGGGAGGAAATCAAGAGAACCTTCTGGTTCTATTATGAGATTCTTAGAGAATGGAGATGGAACAGCTCAGACAAGAATGAGACATTCATTGAATATTTGCTGACATTCTATCCTGAGTATCTGCAGAAGTGGATCAATCTGGCAGATGAAGGCAATACTCAAATTGTTTCTCCAGGGCCATACATGTACCCTGCTCCAAGATTTGAGAATGGCTATGTAAATGAAGCAGCCATTTCTTAGGAAATTGCTCAGTATGCCATTCAGCTAGGCTTAACAGGAAACAACCCAAAAATCATCAAGGCAAGAGATGAACTGAAGAAGAGATACTACGGAATGTTCAACTTGGAAGTACCTGATGATGAGATTGAGGAAGACTGAAGACTTGTAAACTTTATGCTTGTGTCTTGTGTTTTTTTATTTTTCATTGTAAATTGTAATGACTATCTACTGATCAATGAAAAGTTTATCTTTTATGCTCAAAGATAATATCTCATTATCTTCTTACATTTCGTTAATTACTTTGATATGCCAGTTTGGTTGGAATTGTTGGGAGATTTTTTTACTGAAACCTGAGTATAAGTTAGGTTTTCTCAAATGTAACAAGATGGTTTTGGCATCATCAAAAAGGGGAAAATTGTTGGGAGATGAATTTAATAAGATTTTGATTAGATCCCAAAACCCCTGAGTATGACATGTATCAGGACATCTTGATAGAATAGGATCAGGATCAGGTTTCAATAGATATTAGAAATCAGGATTATCTGCACCATGTATAGTCAGTAGATATAGATCAGGGAAGTTTAATGTACTGAAGACTCAGAAGACTCTGAACGATCAGAAGTATCCTGAAGACTCAAAAGAATCCTGAAGACCCAGAAGACTCTGAAGAATCCGAAGAAATCAGGAGAACCCTGAAGATCAGAAGATCCTGAAGATTATTTTGTACTGATAAAAAGGACCCTGAACAACTATCTTAATGAAATAGTGTTATGTTCATTCCTAGTACAAACAAACAGAATGTTAGACATTCGTGGACATTAAGGAACATATCAGTTCAGAAGAATCAATTTAAAAGAGTCGTTTGTTTGTCTCTGTTCAAAGGAAGATCTTGACCAATGAGGAGGCAACAACACTGTACTCTACTGACACTGAAAGCGACATCTCACTGAAGAAATGTCAGAACTGATATCTTCTAGTTTGCAGAAATTGGTGATTGGCTACGTGACTGCATATTTCCTAAAACATGCAAGGGAGTGTTCAAACACTAAAAATAACCGTTCATCAATAACCAGAAGAGAAAACTCTTTATGCTATCTCTTCCAAAGGATAGTTTTTCGAAGAGTGACCTTGGAGAAATTGCATATAAATACCTGTGACCTTCACCATTAAGAAGTTACGGGAAATCAAAGCAACTCAAGAGCTCATTCAGATACTTTGCAAAGCACTTTCGAAAAAACCTAGAATTTCCCAAGTGTTTCACATTGGAGAGAGCTCATTCACTAAGCCTAGATTTGATAGAAATATCCAAAGCTTAGTAGAGATATCCTAGCCTTTGAATTTGTTCTTATTGTAAAGGATATCTCACCCTAGTTGAAAACCAACCCAAACCCAAACCCTTTGATAAGGTAGTTTGTGTGTGTGTGATTTGTTGGTGAGTTAGAGTTGTAAAAAAGTGAGTAAAGGCTGCGGGGTTAGTCGAAAGAAAAACTCAGAGGAGAAGTTAGTAAAAGCTACTTGTGGTAGTCTGAAAACTTTGTGTGTGTTGAGTGAAAAAGGCTGCGGTGAGTCGGTAGAGAAAACTCAAGGTAGAAAAGTGAGTAAAATTACGGTGAGTTAGCGCGAAAAGCTTAGGAAGTGGTTAAGGAATTCTACGAAGATCGAGAGAGAATGGGCGTAGGAGCTTGAGTCTCTTAACCACTATAATTGATGTGTTGTTTGCTTTTCATCTTGCGCATTATATACATTGCGTGTTTTTTCTTTGAAAACATATTTCATCGATACTTTCGTTGGAATCAATCATTTGAATGTGCATTAAGCGATTCACTGGCCTTAATCACTATTTTACTAAGGAAGAGATTTTTGACAAGCTAAAAGCAGTATAAACTTAGGTACTAACCATTCAAGATACTTGAGTAAATTTAGAAACAGATAGTTACCAAATCGAACTAACCCTACCTTGAGTGTTCAAGAAGATAATTATCGATCCAAGCTCCTCGGGATCTCCGATAACCTCGGGATCGGTTGGACTAATCTGAAACTCTTGAAAGTCGCTTTCGGGATCCTTTGTCTCAAGACACTTTTGACTCGGGGCAATTTGTCTTACTTCGTCGGCAAAAAATATCGGGATAACGACCCATCCGACTTCAATGAAGAAAAAAATTATAAAATCATTGAACACGTGTACTCCCCCATACACGTGTAAAAACTCGCTTTGCCGGGACCAACAATAACAATTCTAATGATTGCTTATCTAAGCTGATCGTTATTCTTTGTTATCAAAAAGAGCTTGTGCGGAAATGTGTAGATCATCAGTTTATACTGGTTGTGCTTGTGAAAATCCTTTTAGTTACCTAATTATTGAAAGTGTGTGTGATGTAAAATCATAGAATGTCAACTCAAAATGTTACAAAATTCAACAAACTTGAACCAAGTCCCAAATTAAAAACAAGATCTTGCATAAAGTCCTTCGGTCGACAAGGCTAAGTGCATTACATACCACCAAAACAATCCACTTGGATGTCAAAGATCAGCCGTCTAATAATATACAAGATGAATGCTAATGGAATCGTCAAACCATAGTTCAGATTCCGACTTAACCATTGACTAACTGCAGTTTTTCGACATACATACAATCAGGGGTATTCACGGTATGGATCAAAACGGATATTTGATCAATACTATTATTGTTCTTAAGCAGACTAGCATACTGCGTCGTTCGAGAGGTTAATGAAGGCAGTTAATTAGTTTAAAAAAGGGATTCTTCACACCTGTAACATGATTTGAGCTAGGAAATTGAATTGATTCAATTGTAACATCCTACAGGTCGGGGAAATCCCAAAACAAACAGTCGAAATGTTTGAAAATTTGTATATTAAGATTGAAACTAAAGTATATCAAGTTCAATATACAAATAATCCATTATTCCTGATGAACAGAGTTGCATACTTTCGATCAATAATGGATAAGAATAGATCCACAGCACAAGATAACTGCAGAAATTGCAACAGAAAGGCGAAGGAGAAATGGTGAAATCTTACCATTGTCTTTCCTCAAGAACATACCTTCAAGGAAATGGTAGTTTATAACTATTGCAAACAACGAGAGAGCAACTTGACAGAACAATTCACCGCCCTTGTGAAAGATCCTCGGCATTCCGATAATTAAGCAAGCCAAGTTAAGAATGTAGACACTGCACAATGGAGCAAGCAGTGGTGTCGATACTTGGAAATCATAGATGCCCTGCTCATGACGCTTGCTTTGTTCATCATCGACTGCCTTGTTCGTCAGGGTGAAGTTTGCTTCAAGGAAACCAAGTTTTTCCCGAATTGCGTTCGAAAGTGCATAAAAGTAACATGCTCCGCACTTCATCAACCAAATCCGCAGTTCATACAGCGCAGTCCTGAATGCATCCCGATCTCCAAAGGAGAATATTTCTTGCACATGCTTGAGTAGTGATGAGACTAAAATATAGACAAACACAAGGAAAAATGGATCGGATACCTATTGAACAATGTTGAGAAAGAAATAGTTAGGACTGCAGAAGGAAAAATGATTTTGAGAAAAAAAAAGAGTTCATGAATCCATTAGTTCACTTTAGGCAATGTGCAGGATATTAAAGTCTTAGGGTGTGTTTGTTTATGGCCCCCCACCAACATTTTTATTCAAATCCAAATCATCTGTTTATCAAAATGAGATTTTGTTAGTATTATTTCAAATCCTATAAAATTCTACTCTATAATACATCAATTTAACATTTTTTTCACACAATTTTCAATACATTATCAATACATTATCAATCAATCCTCTTATCTCACACTTTAAATTATTATTTGGGATTAAAGGCTCAGTTTGTTTGTTTGTTTGTTTATCAATCAAATGAATCAATCCTCTATCTCACACACTCTCTCTCTCCATTTCTATTTTACACTCCCATACTTTTCACACAATTATAAGTAAAACAATCAATCATCTATGATCTATCACCAATATTTTCAAAGTCATACCCTATCAAATCCTACAAAATCTAACTCCCAAACATATACAAAATTCAAATACACCTTTACTATTCATCAAATATACCTACGATTTCAAATCCATAAACAAAAAACCCCCTTAGATTAAATAGGCCATTCATAAGTGTAGGAATGATCAATTACGCACCTTGGGATAGAGAGGAATGCCATAAATGAGACAGATTGGAGGAATTATGGCTAAACCATAGAAGGGCACGGTGTAGAGACAGTCAATTGCAAAGGAAGCATAACACATGCTTTGAAGAACTCCCATTTTCAAAGGACAGTATATAAGAGGTGAAAACCTTGACAGACCAATTTGCATTAGGCCAAAAGACCAGCGTGTTTGTTGAACCAACACATCATTCAAGTTTGTAGGGGAAGCACCCAAGAAACATGGTCTTTCAGGGTTGATTTGCACAGAAATCCCGCCATTACAGTGCAATTCAATGCCTGTAATAGCGTCCTCCACAACAGTAAAATATCTATAGCCCAGCTGCACTTGAAATGATAAAGTAAATGCTGATACTTAACAGTAAATTATGACAATTTGGCTAAGTGTTCACTTTATTTTAACAGTAGATAACTTGCCTCTTTTCCCCATTGTGTATCATTGTCATAAGTACACAATGCTACCAATTGAAGCTCCTTTTGCAATGCATCTGATGGCTTTCTGTTTTCTGGCAACTGTGGTGTGTAATTTTCGTAAAGTGATTTGATGAACTCATTACTTGAGCCAAATAACTTCTTCAGCTGGTTCAGATCAACATCTAGATACAGTCACAACTAGGTTATGATTTAAGAAAATACTATCTATGTATACAAAAGACATATGAAGGCTTGTACAGATTTACAACAATCAACAGTACCCTTTTGAATTTTCTTGGTTCCATAGATTGCTTCACGTGTCATAAAAAAGTTGCAACCATAAATGGTAGGTCCTTTAATCCCATCCATGCCCTGCCCTTCTCTCTACATAAATTTTAATAATGTTCATACATCCAGAAAAAAGGGAGAAAATAAAAAATGATCCTCAGGCTAAGTAGAGCTGAAAATTGTCAAAGGTAGAAAATTACCCAAATGGGGTTCAGCCGACCATCGTAGATATCATACTTGCTAATATTACGGAATTTCTGAAGGAACTGGACCCTAGTTAATTTTGGAGATATCTTGGGATCAAGATAAAAGCACATAGCTTGGCGAGCAGATGACGGATCATAGCAGTACATATCACAGTCCAGCACCAAGAAGTATGGAGCATTGCTGAGTAAAGCAGATACACGGAGCTGCAAATCAGAGTAGGCTAATTATATAATATGCTGAAGAGAAAATAAATGACACAAGGTAGAAGAAAGAAAAAAAAAATTAGTGTTTCCATGCTAATCTAGGGAGTACTTTTAGTGATTAGTGCATGTTTGTAGTGTTACCATGAATCCTTGTGTAAAAATCAAGCCCACACAAGAACTATCACGCACTTCACAGGCTAGAAATTTTGAAAAAGAAAAACTCCAGAGTATAGCAATGAATTATTATGGAAAAATAAATAGATAAGCTGGGGTATAAAGACAGTTTACTAAAATGTTGAGTGCTCCTCCTTTGAAATGGTGTGGATGACCAGGCCTCTTCTCCCGAGCAACGTAAACTAGAAGAGGCATCTCTTTTAGGTCTGAATCCCCATTTTCATCTGTCATCACCTGTTGATATAATCATATTTGAGCCTAAAAGTAATATAAAGCAATAGTAAAATAGTAAGATCTGGAGGCAAGTAATGTATTAGAGTGTGTTTGGTTGAGACTTGAGAGGGTTTGGAGAGCAGGAATGAAAAAGGATTTATAAGATGGTGTTTGAAACACGTTATTCTATTTTATAGTAATGAATCATCTGCATATCCTAATTATGTTTCTCAAGACATGGAAATCTACTTCTATATCTTGTATTCTTGGGTGCATAAAAAATATAAAAATCAAGATGATATACTTTTTCCAGTGAAAACATACTTAAAGTCGCGTTTCTTCAGCAGCTAAGATTCTCACTTTGGATCATAAAAAGATGTAAGCCAATCATTCAAGTTATTTTATTTTATAGCCATAAGAGGTTATGTCTTGGAGAGTTCTCTATCTTGTAGCCATTCTACTCCAAGGAATTCTAAGAGATTGTCTAGTTCAACAACTTCAGTTCTCAGGCTGTTAGTCAAGAGAGTCGACTCTCAGAAGATCTCCACTAGTGGTTTTAAATGAACTAGGTCACTTTGCTTATGACATTATTATTATAGTATTGAAAGTGTAATCTTCCTTGTTTTTGTTCCGTTGTATGCAAGCTGGATTTAACAAAAGGCCTTTCTCTGTTTAAGAAACACAATTCAATGAACCGGTGAACTTATTCATGCTGACCAACTGGACCATCCCCAGTTAAACCAGCGAATCATTAACTGTAATATGTGAGTTTCATTGATAATCAAGTGAAAATATACCTGGATCTATTTCCACATGTCTAAATAACAAATTCATGATGTGTAACTTATCGAAACTCAGTTCTACAAGATAATTAAGGAAATTCCTATTGGGGACGAAAGTGTATGAGCTTGACTAATCTATTTTACATAAATGGTAGAGCGCATAGAGTATCCCATCTATACATACCTGAACGAAATGCAGCCCGAAACTGAGGTAGGTTTTTAAATAGATTTCAATTCTAAAAGACTACATATATCAGGACGTATAGTACAATAATCAAACGAATTTTCTACCTCGATAGTAGGTGGATGATCTCTGCTAACAGAACTGCTGGCATTTACAGAAATCTTATCTAAAGCCTCCTTGAATTCGCCATACCTTTTCTGCACCCAAAAAAACCACAAGTTCGTAAGAAAACCAATATTCAAACACCTTAAAGTCAATAATATCAGCATACCTCCATCATCTTCTTATCCTCCATGAACTCACTGCTGGCAATGAACTTTTCATGAGCACTTTCCTTAGACGCAAAATACGATTCAGGGCACCTGATTTTCAGCTCATAATTCCTACAGAACGGAACCCAAGCTCTCGCGAACTTCCAAGCTTCACGAACGGCGTCCAACGTCACATAAGAACCACCATCATCGGAGAGATAAACAGAAAGCTTATGCGAAGGGTAATCAAGCGCCATAGCCGATATAACGGTGTTCATAACCCCCAGAGAGGGCTCTTTGCTCGGATCCGCCGTGCACACGAACACGTCAATCGGAGGAAGCTTCTCGTCTTCCGGTAAATTCTCCGGATACACGGTTCGTGTAACTGGCCTCCATCGATATGCTTGGTGAAGGATCCAGAGAAATGTGAGTACAATCTCGGAGATAATGACGATTAGGTAGGGAAAAAGAGGAGTCTCTCTGGTCTCGATTATGCGGGAAAGAGTAGTGAATCTGTAGTAGAAAACAGCGAGAATAGCGATTCCATTGAAGAGCATGTGCAGCCTGTTGATGATGAGGTTCGTTCGCAGCACACGGCAAACTTGGAGAGGAGATGAAGCCGCATCCATGGATTCCTTTTTTCCCTGAATTGAATACAGAATCAATTCAGCTACTTCCAGTTAATAATGCGTTGATTGAACTTCAGGATAATTTAATTTAAAAATTAGAAAAGGGGGAAATGAAGATCAGAGATTAGAAAATTATTGACTGCTGGGAATGGATACGGAAGTGATGAGTATGTTGCGACCTTGTTTTTCGGAACTCAGGATTATTTGAAGACGAAAAAAACTTTGAGTTGTTTTGCTGTAAAATTTGTTCAGCGTGATTTTTTTTTTTTTTTATAGATATACTCTTTAATAATATAAATTATACTTCATTTGTTCCAATATTATTTGAACACTTATCTTTTTACTCGTATTTTAGCGAGCGAATTATTTATTAGTATTTGAAATAATAAAGTGACTTTTAAGGTGAAGTATGATAGACTTACCCCTCCTCTATTATACGCATTTCTTAAAATTCTTTTTATCATTTTAGATATCTTAATAAAAAAAACATTATTAAAAACAGCAAAAACAAAGAATTATTTAAGTCATTCGAACAAAGGGAGTATTTTTAATAGTAATATAAGTCACACCCTTCCGGTTATCATCATTTATGATCTTATCCATTATAATATAAAAATGACTCTTCACTTTTTGAAGAATCTTTTTATAGTAAAAAAAAATCACACTCTCTATATAGTAAAAAGTCATCTTATTTAATAATTTAAATCACACTCTTAACCAATTTCAACGTAAAAAACATTCAATATATACTTTTACCAAAAAAAAATTTGTGTATACTCAAGTTAGGCTAACTCTATTTTTTTTTCAATAACACTATTATGTAAAAAAAACTATTACAAATATTATCACTATTATTTATAAAAATTATTATTATAAAAAAATATTTATTTTTAAACCGTAATAATTTTTATACTATTAAAATAGTATTAATGTATTTCTATAACGGTGATATAATAATGGGGAGAATGCTCTAAGCGATTCTCAAGATTCTACTTCTTCTTAAAAAAAAAAAAACTCTAAAATACAAAAAAATTAAAAATCTTTAAAGTAATTCATAGATATAAAAAAATGGTAAAAAAGTCAATATTTACCTTCAACCCCCATTTCCCCTTTATTTTTGGACCCCACCTGCCTGCTCTTTTCCTTTTCATGCGGTCCCCACTCCCCACCCATAATTACTGTTCTATGGTCCCCACCCTTCACCCAATTTGCATGTACAACACGACACCACCCTCCAATCATTTCCCCCATGAGTAGGTTCAGTGGAAAAAAATTTCATCGTTCAAAATTTATAAAATTATCTTAAATCAATCATCTACACCCTATACACAAAATAATAAACCTTAAATTATGATCTATTCGGGTCAGGTGAACCATGAATCACTTGGGCCAAGTGAATCATGAACCACTCAATTTTATCTTACCTTCACCAATTATAGAATTTGATTGTAAATTAAAGTTTTTTCATGTAAGAAAATTTTCATACTAGACTTTTTCTTTCCCCATTTTTCACTTTGAATTCGGGACCACTTTTCCACCATTTTTCTTTTTTTTTTTTTCCGGATCCATTTACCCAAATGTTGAAATTATTAAACTAAAAATCACAGATTTTAAAGATTTTAACTAAAAATATAGATGTCATTAGGCTGATTTTTGAGTGCATTTTTTTAAAAAATAGTATTTTTATTCGACCCAAAAGTACATATTAATTAATGTTTAGAAAATGAATTTTTTTATCAAAGTAACTTAGTTTAAGTGGTTAGAGCATCACTACCTAGATCAATAGATCTTGGGTTCGAGACATGCTGCCCCATTATTGGGATTTAATGGGAATTTTTCACCCTTTATTAGGTACTACACTCTCTATATGGGGTTCTCCTCCCTCTATGGGTCCGTAAGCTCGAGATCTTGAAGAATGTGGATGAAACTTTAGTGTGGAGTATCGATCATGTTCGAAAATGCTGCAAGCGAACAAACATTGACCTCCCATGTCCTCAAGCTTGGATTGGAGAAGGTGTTGTTGTGATTAGGGGTGGAGGAAATATCGAAAATACCGGTATACCGCACTTATCGTACAGAAAAATATCGATTTTATCGAAATTTTCGGTATGGTATGGTATCATACCGAAAATTTCGGTACGATAACGGTATGAAAATATAGAAAATTTCGGTATACCGAAATACCGAAATATTTCGACATACCGAAATATTTTCGGTATACCGAAAAAATTTCCGGTATACCGAAAATATTTCGGTATACCGGTATATATTGAAATTTCGGTACGGTATTGGTATGTAATATCGGCATACCGAAAATTTCGGTATACCAAATTTTCGGTACGACAACGGTATGAAATTTTTCGGTATCGAAAATTTCAGTACGGTAACAGTATGGCGAGAAAATTTTCGGTATACCGTACCGTCCACCCCTAGTTGTGATTCCGGCCGATAAGATGAGAAAAAAAAATGTGCCATGTGGTTGACCTCCCATGTCCTCACGCTTGGATTGGAGAAGGTGTTGTCGTGGTTCCGGCCGAAAAGATGAGAAAAATAGATGTGTCATGTGGTAGAAGAAGCACATTGTAATAAATTATATATCTGTTTGTCAAAAAAAAGAAAATAAATTCTTTTAATTTCCATGTCTCTAGGTCAATTTTGCAGTGCATTTTTTTTTTAAATTGTATTTTGGATCAAGTTCAAAAGTGTATATTAATTAATTTTTAGAAAATAAATTATTTTAATTTATGCACCTTTGGGCCAAGTTTGAAGTACATTTTTTAAAAAATTGTATTTTGGGCCGGGCTCAAAAGTTCATATTAATTAATTTTCAGAAAATTAATTGACTGGTGGGAATGGATATGGAAGTGATGCACACGATATCATCTGTTTCAAAAATGATGTTTCACTATATGTTCCATAGTCTAGATTAATGACATGTGGAATGAACAAAAATATCAAATGAACCACCATAATCCTGAGTCCATGTGATAAAGATCCAAAAAATTGAATAATTCTAGAACATGAAAAAGTGACAAAGAAGAATTGAACTGGAAGTGATGAGTATGTTGCGACCTTGATTTTCGGAACTCTACACTTGAGAGGATTATTTGAAGAGATGTGGGTCTCATTTACACCAAACATCATGTTGGCTCTCTCCCATAAGTGTCTGTCACTTGGGCACATCCTTCGATTTACAACCCGCCCAACTGAGGGGCCAACGGCACGGGTGGGGAGAGTTTCTCGTCTCTTCCTCATAAAAAAAATAAAAAAATCAAATTGACAAATGAGATGAAGATAAGTGGCAGTGAAAGCATCAAGAATGCACCCATAGTCCGTTCGGTGTAGGGAACGTTTGTTACAAATATTCTCTTGATATACTCCCTCCAACCCATACTTATTTATCATTCCCATACTTGTTTATCATTTTCATACTTGTTTAACTCTTTTAATAAAAGACAATAAAATAATTATATATTTTTCAATTATTCTCTCTTAATATTTCAAAATTACATTCCATGTTATTGTTTTACTCACAAAAAGTCTACTTTAATAATAAAGTAAAAAAAATTACAATACCCTCAATCAAAAGTCACTTTATCACTTTAAATATTAATAAGTAATTCTCACATTAAAACATGTGCCGAAAACAAATGTGTAAATAAGTATGGGACTGAGGGAGTATTTTTTTTTTCACTATACGACGACCGGGTCACACAACCCTCGATAAAATTCCATCAGTTATTTAATCATCTTTCTTTTGGGGAAATCTACACAAATAAAACTTGGAGAATCCCATTTAACTATTTTCATCCCATTTCAATTCCTCTCCCCAAAACAATCCAACCATGTTAACCTATGAAAAACAGAATTAGCCAGGCTTCAGTTGGTTGTACATTATGTTGCACAAGTGAAGAGGTGCTGTAAAATATGGGTACGAGAATATAAATTTTTATTCAGGCAATAGTACATTTATTTATTTATATTTTATTTATTATATATTATATTTGTAAATATATAAAAATAACCATTATCAATCCAATACATAAATCATTAGAAAATTTAATTCAACCTAAAAACTAGTCACATTTTCAATTGAAGTCATCACGTAACAAGGTTTAATTATAAGTCATTGCATAAGAGACTTTAAAGGAGCATCTATATATCCTTCCTAAAAAAAAGTTTCTAAAAAATTAGAAAATACAAAACCCTAGAAAAAGTTCCCAAATAAATAAACTAACATACACTGAACGGCGAGTGTTGCGTGAAACTTTGTGGCTCTGTTGGTTTTGCTATCTCTTCAAATTTTTATTTTTAAGTTTTAAAATTCTGAAATTTTGTTTTCATACACCTCATTGCTCATATGATTGGGGACACTCGTGACTCGTGCACCTCATATATTAATATTATATATACGATAATACTCCCATATGATATGATAAGGATTTGGGGAAATTCGTGTACCTTATACATGTCATGTCTGTGATTTATCTTCTTATTTGAATGAATTATGCCCCTCAAAATAAATTTTAGATGGCTTTCATTTAATTATTTTAGGCGAGGCTTGGCTTGAGTGCTTCGATCAGTGGCGGATCTAAAAATTTATAAAGGGGTGGCCTAAAAAGAAAAAAAATTAGACCAATAGTATTAATTAAAATGAAAAGAAGCAGAAAATTTGTGGCTCATACGTGGATTGAATTGGGTCAAATAGATATTTAATTTCTAAATATTGGCGCAAAGACAAAACATGAAAACTCGCTCCCAATCTGTGTTATTATAAAAATAAATATATTTTACTATAAAGACAATTATGTGTTACTACGTAATAATAGAAAAAAGAATAAGATATTTTTACTAATTCAATGGTGTAATTGGTGGTTTGGACATTTATTTAAGGCAATTGGTCATAGGTCAGAAGGAAAAACATATAAAAAATAATGGGGGAAGTGGATGAAAATAGAGGGAGTGTCGTTTTTGTTTTTCTGAAGAATACACATACATATAATTCAAAGAACACATACCTATAATTACTGATAATAAGCTCAGGGTGAATCATTGTTTTTTTGTTTTCTTGAATCTTATTAAAAAAAATATATATATATATATATATATATTTGTGTTACTCCTTCTGACCCACACGTCATGGTTCACGTAGTCTTCCTTATAGTAATATATACATGTACTCACATCAACACATGCTTGTCGTTATAGTAACACAAATCTTGGTGAGTTTTGTTGTATTGTCTTTGCGCCAATTTTTAAAAAATACTCGCTTGATTCGATTCAATCCGCACATGATCTGCGAAATTTTCGCTCTTATGTTATGCGCTTCTTGTTCTGACCCGAGGGTCATAATTTACAAATTCTAGATCAGTGAAATATTTTACATTCCATATAAAAATTTGCCTTTATTTTTAAGATGCATAGTCTCATATGAAATATATGAACATGAATTGATTATTTTTTATTCTTATTAATCAACCTTCCGATGTTCTTAATTTTATGGGGTTGGCAGGTCCATCAATCTAAATTAAACTTTTGTTATTGGGATAATAATATATATATAATACTCCCTATTTTAGGATATTTAACATAAAACCAAGATTCAATTTATAATATAAAGAAATAATACTAGAAGAATATTTATAAATTTATTTTCACATTTTAAATATGTCGATATCAATAGAAAGCTTTAGTTAAAATATCAAATTATATTTCATATTATGTTTTATCCAATATATATTGACCTAAAAATTATTTATTGGGAATCTCTTGTAAATGATCTTAAGTATAATAATAGTACATGTAAACTATGTTAGGTATAATAATATCACAAATTGAGAAGGAGTTGAAAATTTGTGGATTCTTCCGAATCGAAGCTTACTTCTATATTTTTTTGAAAGATGAAGAAATCAATTCTATTTTCTCGCCTACTTACTATGGATATTTAATTCTTAAAAATTCATGCAAAGACAAAACATGAAAACTCGCTTTCAGTCTGTGTTACTATAAAAATAAATATATATTACTATAAAGACAATTATGTGTTACTACGTGATGACAGAAAAAAGAATAAAATACTTTTACTAATTCAATGGTGTAATTGGTGGTTTGGACATTTGCTTAAGGCAATTGGTCATATGTTAGAAGGAGAAACATATAAAAAATAACGGGGGAAGTGGATGAAAATAGAGGGAGTGTCGTGTGTCTTTGCAGTAACACATACATTTAATTACAGTAAAACATATTTGTAATTACAGTAATACATGTTTGTCATTTTAGTAAAACAAAGTTTGGGGTAGATTATATTTGTTTTACCTTTACGTGGATTTCATTAATATATATATATATATATATATATATATATATATATATATATATATATATATATATATATATATATATATATATTTGATCCAATTCGACCTGCACATGATCCGTGAATTTCTCCCTCTTTGTTTATGCGTTACTTCTTCTGACCCACACATCATGGTTTGCGTAGCCTTCCTTACAGTAACACACACATGTTTGCCATTATAGTAACACAAATCTCGGAGCGAATTTTGTTGTACTGCCTTTGTGCCAATTTTTAAGAAATACTCGCTTAATCTGATTCAATCCGCACATGATTTGCGAATTTTTCGCTCTATGTTATGCGCCTCTTGTTCTGACCCGCGGGTCATAATTTACAAATTCTAGACCCGTGAAATATTTTACACTCCATATAAAAATTTGCCTTTATTTTTAAGATGCATAGTCTCATATGAAATTTATAAACATGAATTGATTAGTTTTTATTCTTATTAATCAACCTTGCGATGTTCTTAATTTTATGGGGTTGGCGGGTCCATCATTCTAAATTAAACTTTTGTTATTGGGATAATAATATACAATACTCCCTATTTTTTTTAGGATATTTAACATAAAACCAAGATTCAATTTAGAATATAAAGAAATGATATTGGAAGAATATTTATAAATTAATTTTCACATTTTAAATATGTCGATATCAATATAATTTTTTAGTTAAAATATCAAATTATATTTCATATTATGTTTTATCCAATATATATTGACCTAAGAATTATTTATTGGGAGTCTCATGTAAATTATTTTAAGTATAATAATAGTACATGTAAAATATTTTAGGTATAATAGTATCACAAATTGAGAAGGGGTTGAAAATTTGCAGATTCTTCCTAATCGAAGCTTACTCCTATACTTTTTTTTAAGATGAAGAAATAAATTCTACTTTCTCGCCTACTTACTGCCGATATTTAATTCTTAAATTTTTCACGATAGACAAAACATTAAAAAAAGAATAACAATAACAACACCTAAATCGATATATATTTATAAGAGGATTTTTTTTTAATGGTGTAGCTTGATGGTTTGGATCTTTACTTAAGTTGTGGTCACATTTCTAAATTTTGATTGAGCACATAATTTTTTTTTTTTTTTGCAGTGAACAATTGTTAAGAAAACCTTTGTATAGATTTTGATGAGGCAAAATATGTCGTGTATATTAAAGTAGACCCCTCAATCTTTTGTTTTCTTAGAAGTAGTTTGTGTAGTTGTTTAAGAAGGAAATAAAGATGAAGAAGGAACTTGAAGAGAAGATCAGCTGCTGATAAACAGATAAATGTAGAAAAACTTGAAGTGCAGTTGTTGACAACAAGGTTACATTCAGAATTGTGTAAGGATAAAATCTCGACAGCCAACAAGTTGACAATTAGCAAGGTCGACAACTATTGCCCTATATTCAGTTGTTGAGACAAGTACTTGAGTTGTTTACTAAGAATTTATGTTTATTTGTGAAGACCCGATTCGACCCGCAAAATACTAGTGAGTTTTCAACCTAGCTAATAGGTAGGATGATCGGGTGCGAGCATATTGTGCGGATTTAAGATATATACATACAATATTGTATATAAACGTTTGTCAAACATCATTTTTGAGCTTGAAATTCTTATTTTATATATAAAGTTCATGATATACCTTTATTCATTGAAATGATTGAATGAATACAAAAACAATTATGATTATAAATGAGGAAATAAAATAGGAGTATTTTAAATAATTTACTCATTTTTAATATAAAAATAATTATATAATTTGAAATACACAAAAAAAAAAGACTATATTTGCGAAACGGAGCAACAAGAAAATATTTTTGACAAAAATTTGTATGAAACAGTCTCATGTATAAGACGAGATACAATATAACCCAAATTAATATTCATCATTCCTAAAGTGTTAAAGCATCAATGTTCAAATTATGTTCAGTCTCACCGTGAGACCATCTCACACAGATATTTTTTGATAAATAGGTAGAGAGGGAGCAGCATGATTCATGTGAGTAACGGACACTGAATTCACAAGGAATAAACACTACTTATAGTGAAGTAATTAATGTGGCGAAGCTCACTCGTACTGGACACTGATGGAATCAATTACAAACTTGTACCCCAGATTCATTAAATAAACTATAATCATTAAAGTTGTCTCCCCACTAATCACGCATACGTGGCTATTAATTACCACAATGTAGTCTTTTTTGACGTGGAACATTTATTTTTTGAAGCACGTGGAGCATTTAAATATCACATGGAGCAATTTCGACAATGTGCCAATACAAGATGCTTAGAAGAAGGTCCATGATTTTCAGAAATGGATCCTCTGCAGTAACCGCACGGTGCAGTTAATTGCAGAGCCGTTAGATCTAATATACACAAACATATGTGTTTGTGTATATTAGATCTAACGGCTCTGCAATTAACTGCACCGTGCAGTTACTGCAGAGTGTTTGTGTATATTAGATTTAACGGCTCTGCAATTAACTGCACCGTTCAGTTACTGCAGAGATTCGACCTCATAATTTTCTGGCCATGGTCAACAATTATGAGGTCTGAATGTCGGATTTGGTCACTAGGAGGAATGAAAACGCGTATAGATTCTGCTCGTCGAACACTTTCACCACCAAAAAAGTTGTGCAATACTTCCTTAAAAATGATCTCACCCATCCATCTTACATAGCCATAACTTTATACTCCTCCGACTCGAAATCGTTGACACATTTACTGTTTACGCGTAATTTAATGTGAGAATTGTTTATTATAAGTTGCTTTTTGGCGAGGGTTAAAATGGTAAAGTTATGCATGTGGTGTAAATAAAAAGAAATAAAGTTAACTTTAGTGTGGGAAAAATAATGACATTGTGTTTAATTTTTTAGATGTTTTGAGGATATAGTTTAAATAATGTAGTTACTTTATTTTCTTTTTTAGGAATATGCCAACGAAATTAGGACGGACTTTTTGATAAATCTGCCAACGATCTCGGGACGGATGGAGTATTAATTTTCTCCATTTGTGCGTTACTAGAAAGATATGAGAATTTAAAAGAGAGGGAGCGTGGATTTTATAGAGAGAAGATTTGAAAATAAAAGATGAAATCTGATTTTAATAGAGAGTTTTAAGGGCGAAGTGGGTATTTGGCACCCCCACGTTGTACCCATGGGTAATGTTAGAAAATGTTTGTACATATTAGAAATGTGTTGCCCAACTTTGTATTATTTTCAAAAAAAAAAAAAACTTTGTACCTTAAACCAGTTAATTCTTTTCTTTAACGACCATAACTTTGTATGGGTGGCAATTTAAAAACTCTATTGTAAGTCAATTAAATCTGCACCTAATTAAATGACGACAAGTGTACAAATTTTATATTAATTTCAAACAAAATAAACTATTTATATTGAAAATTTAAATAATTTAATTCTCAAGACTAAATAGTTAAATAATTGATATTTAATATACACATTACAAACTAGTCAAAATTTACAGGCGCCTGGGTACTCGTATTTGGCGTATTAGACTGATTGTCATCAAAATATAAGAAAATTAATGACAAATCAATCAAATTAAATAATTTACATTAATTGGTCAATTACAATGGCTCGACCAATCAGAAGCTGCCACTTGGCAGCAAAGAGTGGGAAAGTTGGCACCCCTCACACTACTCACTATAAATAGAGACACAATCCATTCACTTAAAAAATACACAACACGTTCAAGAGCAAGATGAGAAGAGCCCAAAATTCTCTGCAAGCGTTCTTGAAGAATCGAAGGAGCTTCAAGAGGTGTTTTTTATTCAACCCATAGCGTTCGACCAGAGGTCAAGGTTTTGAGCCCCTCCGATCAAACGTTTCTTCAATGTTCTTCGTGGAAATCGTCCAGAAATGACATCCAATCTGAAATAAAGGTGTTCCGATTTGATGTTTCTTCAAAGGCCTTATCCGTTCAACATTCGAAGAGTATCTCGAAGATTCTAAGGCGAACTTTGAAGATTTAAAGATGTTCTTCACCAAATTCGAAGACGTTCGTCCAAAAAAATTCCACAAACAACGCTTGATCCAGAACAAGACGTCTAGTCCTTGGATTAGCGTTACAAATCCTCAAATTCAAACTATGGGATCAAGACGATGATTCCTTCAAAAAGTCTTTCAAGTCAAAGTCAAAGATTCTAAGTGAAGAACTAGTGGAATTAATTAGAGATCGTACCCATAAATTTTTCACATTTCAATTCAAGAAAATCAACTTGTAAAACATTTTCGTATTTTTATATTAAACTCATGAGATTCGTTGTTACACCTATTTTTACATTTTGGCAATTAATGTAGGACATTAGTTTGTTTTTTTTCCGCAAATGTGGGCCCGTAAACAAATATAAAACTTCCTAAATTTAGGCCTATAAAAAATAAATTTTGTAAATTTAGGCCCTAAAATTACCTATTGCCGTCAAAAATAAAATAAAATTAATGTTCTATATTTATCAAAATGTAATCATAAGTCATGTTTGTTTCGACACTCACACGAACGGATTAGAATTTTGCGAACTATGTCTCACTATAATTCGAAATTTAAAAGCACACTTCAACATCCACTCCTATAAAATATATATATCTGTATATCTATGTTTTGCAAAATTCTATACAATCACATATATAACTATTTTCTTACTCTCATTACAATATAATAATAAAACACAAATCACTATTAAACATTGATTTGAGACAAAACAAAATTTCACTCTATCAAAATCTCAAAACAAACACATACTTTTTACTATTCACCAAGTGAATTCAAACTCATAGAATTTCGAAGTCATGACTTCCCTCGACATATATACCTAAAATCCCGAAATAAACACATCTTAAATTTCAGAATAATATCATCTGTTTCACATTTTTTGTTTCATTACATATTCCATAATGCAGATAAATGACACGTAGAATGTTTTTAAAAAAATCAATGAACCACCGTGATTTTGGGTTCATGTGTTAAAGATCTAGAAAATATAATATAATTAGATCATGAAAGAATGACAAAGATGAATAGATCTTTTAAATTTCCAACCATAAAGAGATTTATTTACTGTGTATGAGGTTGCTAGCTGGCTGTTACTCCGTGTCTATGTCGTATTTCTCTTGAATCTCCTCCCATCCTCCCTCCAAAAACTTAAATATAAATTTCCCACTCTCCAATTCCAACACTTGTCACCTTTCAATCTAAAGAAACATTTAATTTATGAATCCTCACATTAACACTAATTCACATAATTCCTACGAGGAGGAGGAGGTGATTCAGCTGGCGTCGACCCACCCCAAGCGACGCGCCGGCCGTAAGAAGTTCAAGGAGGCGCGCCACCCCGCCTACCGCGGCGTCAGGATGCGCAACTCCGATCGCTGGGTTTGCGAGCTGCGCGAGCCCACCCACCAGAAGCGGATATGGCTCGGCACCTACCCCACCGCCGAGATGGCCGCCAGAGCTCATGACGTGGCGGCGCTGGCCCTCCGTGGCCACGCCGCCTGCCTCAACTTCGCCGACTCCTTCTGGCGGCTGCCCGTCCCGGCCTCGAACGACCCGGAGCACATTCACAAAGCAGCGGGAGAGGCGGCGGAGGCCTTTCGACCACCCACGATGGCAGTGGCGGGGCAGGAGGTTGGGTTTAATGAGAATGCGGCGGCGGGTGAGGGTAGTTCGGGAAATGTGGGTTTCGGCGACGGTGAATTTGGTGGGTGGGGAGGGGCGGAGAGGGCTCTGATGTCACCGCCGCCGCAGTCGTTTGTGGGAGGTTCGATAGTGATGACGTGGAAAGTGAAGCTGAGGTGGAGCTATGGAATTACTCCTTTTTACATATATATATATATTATAGGATTTGATGGGCATATTAAATAAGTCCCATCACATCCCTATAGTGAAATAATTTGGCGTCGAGAATGAGACAAATAAGTTAAAGGTTGGTACGTATATAATTTAAATAAAAAATAGCGTGTGTATATGTTGGCAGTAGTTTGCTGTATATGTAATGCATAATGCATTGATGTAAAATATATACTATAATTTGCGCACAACTATATATATACATGTGTGTGTATATATGTGAATAAAAAAATAAGTGTCGCATCTACTGTATTTAAGTGAGTATATCAAATAGTTTGATGAGTGAGAGGTTGACTGGTTATCACAGAGTGTGTGGAATATATTTCGGCGTCAATAAATATTAATATTAGTTTATTATAAATATATCTCTATGACTTTATGGCATGTGTACTGTGCTGTGTGATAAATAAACATGAAACTCTTAATCCTAAATCGTAATGAACTCAACCCAAATGAATGACAATGTCAAATGAGTTTTATATATATATATATATATATATATATATATATATATATATATATCAGTATATATAACTAAAATTATATATATAAACATGAGTTTTCTGCGACCTTAAAAATAAAAATAACTATATATAAAGGAGCTACTTCAAGGAAAGACAAAATTAAGACTCCTGACTTTTATAGAGAAATCGTGGCATGTCTCTTTGACTCGGTGGGTGTTTGCAAATTAATTAAAGTGGAAGATGCAGGAAGTCAGGAACACTTATTTTTCTTATTTTTAAAGTTGATCTCTCGTAATTTTAGCTTCTAAAAAATATTTTTATATTGTGTAAAATTTGTAAACACCCCCTCAATATAGGAGCGCAGGAACAGGGGTGCTAATGCTTCCGTGTTGTATATATACTAGTAATGAAGTTTACACTTAAAAATGATATTACCTTTAAAGGTATTTAGGTCTGCTTGGTATGCATGAGTTGAGAATGTTAATCATAATGAGTATCATTGGGGGATCAGTCACTGTAAAATCATTGATTGTATTATTATGGGTTGACTTAAAAATCAATAATGGGTATATATATATTTTATGAGGAAGGTTGACTGAGTGATTACGGGGTATTAAATGATGATAGTAAACAATTATTTACTTATATTTCAATTACGGGTGTATAAAAAAAATTCAAACAATATTAATGGGAATAATTTCTATTACATCAATCAAGCGGGTCCTTAATTCTTCAAACCACGTGTAAATGGTTCTCAAAAAACTTATTTTTCGGAAATTCAATAGTTACTTTCAAACGAATTTCAAAAGCAGAAATCTAATGGAGAAAGGATTGCATCTTTTATTAATTATAATATTTTATGATTTATTTTTTTTATTTGTTATTTATTTATATAGGTATTTTATTGTAGTCTCCAAGTATTCTTAGCCTCAAAGCTTAAGATTTATAGATCTATTTCCCTAGTTTTTAATATAAATAATCACTTTGTATTCAGTATTTTCTCAGTTGATTAATATAAAGAGTACTCCCTTCTTGAATTTATCAATTCCTTATTTATACGTTCTCACTGCGTCAGTTAGTATCTAGAGTTAGTTTTTTGGGACAACAAAATGTCACAAGAACGTAATAATAACACAAATGTCTGGTTTCTTTGCTACCAAGTCGCCACCCTTGCCAAAGTTGTGGAGGAGATAAAAGGGAAGTACGATGCGATGTTTGTCGCCTACACTGCAACCAACAACCGGCCATCATTGGATCGATTTTTTTTATACCAAATTTTTATTAGTATATTGATGAAGATTGATAAAAATTGTGATTATGATGGACCACTAATTTTTTATGAGTATATTAATGAAAAATTTGATGAAGATGATGGTTATGATGGGCCTCCTTTATTTGATGAAGAGCCACCCATTACCCAAGCTCATTTGACTGGTGTTGAATGTCCATCGTTGGATATTGATGATGATGTCTATGATGGACAATCAATTTACGATACAGATTCGAAAGTGTTGCTTCCAATTCATGAT
The DNA here is from genome assembly GCA_037126765.1 of Stenogyne calaminthoides. Taxonomy (NCBI): domain Eukaryota; kingdom Viridiplantae; phylum Streptophyta; class Magnoliopsida; order Lamiales; family Lamiaceae; genus Stenogyne; species Stenogyne calaminthoides. The sequence continues at coordinate 41,017,696 of JBBCBC010000001.1, read as the reverse complement.
ATGGAGTACGATGTCACATGTCGATTTTGTCTAGCAAAATATCTATACATTAATGATAATAGTTATTAGTTATTTTGTTGACTGTTCTTTGAAAACTTCATTTGTGTACTGCCTGAAGACTTGAGTCACATCTGCACAACATATTTTTTTGAAGCCAATTATCTCGAGGCATTATTTAATTTATCTGGAGTTGAGATCACATTCAATTTAATTACACTGGTGGAGAAACGACCCGTGAAAATTTGAGGTTGAATCGTTTTGAAGAGGGTATAAGAATGAAGGAAAAGGATTGCATCTTTTATTATTTATGATATTCTATGATTTATTTCGTTATTTATTATTTATTTATATAGGATATTTTATATTAGTCTCCAAGTATTCTTAGCCTCAAAGTTTAGAATCTTAAAGATATGTTGCCCTAGTACCTCATATAAATAGTTATTATGTATTAAGTTGTTTCATAGATTATTGATATAAAGAAAACCCCTGAATATTTCTCAAACACCTTGTTAGATTTATCCAACTCCTTGTGTTATATTCCCCATGAGTCAAAATTACAAGTGTAACTTAGGATCAAAATACTAATTTTATGTATATAGAGAGACTCAGATTTTTTAGTGCAGAGAAACTCAATTTCACGATGAGAAATTCTATCTTTCAGTATGTTTAAAACCTTCACAGTGTTGAATATTAATAGATACTTAAAGGTTGCACCGAGAGGTTATAACTTCATCGGAGAGTCATCTTGAACCAAAGGTTGCAACTTTCACTAAAGATGTGTCCTTACGTAAAGTGCCCTTGAGACTCAACTATATTATGTAAAATATATGTATATACAAACAATATCCACTTATTTACATATATAATAAGAAAATAATAAAATAAACACACTTGGTTTACGCTAGTCATGTGTTGGGGTTATACTGGAAAATATGTTTTTACTTTGTATAACCAAACTGAATTTATGTCTTATTTACTGAAATTAAATTATTTATCACTGTTGCTTTTAATATGAATGAATGTTATATATATTTACTGCATAATTGTTCAAATAATAGTACGTGTTATATTGTAGTTAATGTGGTGATACCAGATCACAGAAGATCACATTAACAGTTCCTTATAAATAAGTACAAATTTACAACTTAGATGGAAATGAACAATCCATCGTGAAAGGTTGAAGTGTAAGACTCAGATTGACTTGTCTTGACCAAGAGATTACACTAGTGCATTATGATGCGCTGAATAGGACCTACATCGAGAATAAATTCTTCAGTATTGAATATAGAAGAATTAGATCTCAGTGGTTCGTTATTTCTTAATCCCTGTCCCTTAAATATGATCGTGTGTAATTAATAATTATTGTTTTGATTCATGTTGGGTAGAGAATCAATGTGATTCAATACTTTGTGCTTTGGGCAATATTATTAATTATACGACGATTGCTAAGATTTAATACAGAGAATCGTGTGCAAGTACGTCTTGCGTGATTTGTCCCTTTGGTGGGCTCAGAAGTTTTATCATATCAAATCTTGAAGTGGAATTAGTTTCTGGTATGGATAATAATGTGTTGGGGTTATACTAGAAAGTATGCTTTTCCAACATAATGTTGAGCTGACCTTACTCCAAGGAAAAATAATATTAATTAATATAAAACTTTTCAGTGGCTTGAATTAATTAATGGACTGGATAATCTTAAACATGGGAAATAATAATCGGGAGTCATATTACAGTAATATGGGTTAAGATGGATAGTGCAATATTAATTATATAGTGAAATTAAGTAATATTAATGGACTTGAATAATATTATGACTCAATATTGATAATTCAAAGTCCATTGGAAGGTTCAATCTTAATTCTCCTAAAGCCCCCTCAAGTAGCCCAATATAAAGTCCAATAACTGAAAAATGTGATTAAAATAAAAGAAATATTGTTACCTAAGTTTCTCCTAATTTTCGAAAATAGGGAGAAAAGAAGAGGAAATATTTTATTGTTTTTCTTGAAAATATTTTATGGTAAGTATTCTTGGAATACAATATTATCTCATAAATTCAAGAAATCAAATCTTGATTCTTTCCTTCTTGAGATTTTCAAATTTTTTATAGATAAGGGGAGAAAAGATATTTTGTGATATATATGGAAAATATAATATATGAGATATATTCAAGATTGTATTTTGGGAAGATACAAAGAAATTTCCCATATCCCTTCTAGGACACAAATTTTCGCCCCCTATGCTATCTATAATATGGGATGAATTTTTTCATCCTCACATACAATTTCATGTGTTGGAAAAATTAGAAATCCACAAAGGTGGTGCAACAATTTTTCTTTTTCCTTTTGTTAATTATTTGAAGGAGATTCCTACCACCGGGATATCAAATAAGGACGTGGGAATACTAGAGAAGGTCGTTGGGTGTGTGATCAGATTCTCTATCATTTAATCCGCCAAAAGGTACGTCTCACGTAACTCCTAGAAATCCGCATGTGTAGGATTTACGTGGCATAATTGTTCGCATGATTTCTTGTTGTTTTAATTGTTATTTGAATTAATATAGAATTAATTCATACTGATAATAATTAAATAATTTAAATTACACATCGAATAGATCCAAACACCCTATTTCCCAACATCCATGAAATAGACTAAGCATTTAACTTATGGTTGAACATAAAACTCTAAGGAATCATATTCTCGTCGAGTATGATTTCTTACTTAGTTAATTTTGACTGCGTCAATTTGTAATAGACCTATGTTGAATCCATGCCTCGCAATTGTACTCTAGGAACTTAATGATATAATCTAAAAAGTGGCATCTCACTTCTCTAGAATCCAACTTTTTTTGTTGCAGTAATAGAAATTTGAATAGGTAAAGTATAGAGCTTTTGAAATAATATTACCCCACTAATTTCAGGTTATATGCACTTTGAAATGTAACCCTTAGGGGTTGGCCTGGTGTCATAAGCTTGACACTTAGAAGTATGCTTCTCTCTAGGTCTCAAGTTCGAAACTCCCTAGGATGCGATCAATTCCTGAGATGGATCAGTCCATACAGAGTTTTGCTATAACTTCAAATGGAGCCCCCACTAGTGAATAATGGGTTATGGTCCTCCGGATTAATTAATCGGTCCATAAGTCGAATACTGAATCATCAAAACAAAGAATTGCGTCCGATTTCCAATATTTCTCCAATGTTTGATATTAAATTGCCTCTTGAACTCAATAATAAGGTCAATTTTATAACGTGTACCTTAAGATGAAGTTGGTTTGTACCAAATATGCATAAATTTAATAAGAATTTGCAGCGAAAAATAAAAATTAGTAAATAAACACTTTAAAAATTCAAAATTTCTCATGGAGATGTGACTAAAATTTAAAATTCAATTTAAATTTAAATGCAAATACTAATAAATCAACATGAAAACAATTTTTCTCAAGATACATCCACCGTCCCTCCACTGCACTCCTTCTTAATCTAAAAAATATTAAATGTATGGTATGAGCAAAACCACTAGCTCAGTGAGGTCACCTTGTCAATATTAAATATAACATACAAATAAAGTGAAAATCACAAATAATTCATGGATGTAAAATCTTTCATGTATGCAAAATTTTTTCCATCTTATTATAAAACAATCAATTGCTTGCACGAAGACCTCTCTTCAGTCCCCGTGTTCTTTCTTGTGCACAACGGTTCTTCCAAGGATCTCTCTTCAATCCCGGAATCCCCGATGACCTCTCTTAAGCCCCGGGCCTTTTATAAAATTTCTTATATAAAACTTGTCATGCACTTTCATGTAATGCAGCAAATTAACAATTTATTCATACGACATATTTAATAAAATCAAAGTAAACCGCACCTTAAATTCATGTCGTGGATGCAGATGCATGCAGCGAAATTACTTTAATTCTTATTGAGAAAAAGCTATGGAGTCGTGAAAAGTATGAAATAATATTTTTTTTATGTTTTGATTTCACAAAAAGAGACCTTGACTAAATGGAAAGATTTTTCTGTCATACCTTGGAGTTGTGGATGCCGTAACATATACTCAATAATGCATTATTAATTTTTTTTCAAATATTTTTCTTGACTAAATGGAAAGATTTTTTTTTTACAAGTCTACAAGAATGTAGACCTGCTCTAATACCACTCTGTCACATCCCGATTTTCGTAGGCCAAATATGCATAAATTTAATAAGAATTTGATGCGGAAAAAAAAAGTAAATAAGCACTTTAAAAATTCAAAATTTTTCATGGAGATGTGACTAAAATTTAAAATACAACTTAAATTTAAATGCTAATACTAATAAATCAAAAATAATTTTACTCAAGCTACATCAACCGTCCCTCCACCACACCCCTTCTTAATCTGAAAAATGTTAAATGTATGGTATGAGCAAAACCACTAGCTCAGTGAGGTCACCTTGTCAAAACTAAATATAACATACATATAAAGTGAAAATCACAAATAATTCATGGATGTAAAATCTTTCATGATGTAAATTTTTTTCCATCTTATTATAAAATAATCAATTGCTTCCAGGAAGACCTCTCTTCGGTCCCGTGTTCTTTCTTGTTCACGGCGGTTCTACCAAGGATCTCTCTTCAATCCTAGGATCCCCGAGGACCTCTCTTCAATCCCGAGCCTCTCTTAAGCCCTTGACCTTTTATAAAATTTCTTATGTAAAATTTGTCATGCACTTTCATGTAATGCAGCAAATAAACAATTTATTCATACAACATATTTAATAAAAACAAAGTAAATCACACCTTAAATTCATGTCGTGGATGCAGATGCAGGCAACGAAATTACTTTAATCCTTATTGAGAAAAAGATCTGGAGTTGTAAAAAGTATGAAATACTAATATTTTCTGTATGTTTTGATTTCACAAAAAGAGACCTTTAATTTATTTACAAGGGAGAAAATATATTTCCTAATGAAATTGGGACTTGAATATTTCATTAAAATCTTAAGATTTGATTCTTATATATAGAGATAAAAGTTCAAAGATATATTTTCATAAAATCTATAGTTAAACAAATCTATAATAATAATGATAATAATTTGAAAAGGAAAGGGAACATAATTTCCGAAATAGTTAACAAGATTTTGATAGTTGCTACTTGATACTTGATAGCTTCAAAATTACTTTATTAAACTAAAAAGGATTTATGGATTTTAATATGGAAACACAGGGCAAAGCTTGCACATTTATTTTAAAGTAATTGCATGGCGTTAAAATCTTGGTTTTAGGAAACGTTTATTTTAATAATGAAAAATAAATTTCTCTTTGAAGAAAGATTAAATTCAATTTTTTTGTAAATTTTATACAGATATGAAAAAAAGTTGGAAGAGGATTTTGTAATTGATAAAAATACTTTTTATAAATATTAGTAAAAGATAGATTTGAATTTTAAAAGTATTGAAAAAAAATCTCTTATGGATGTTTTTAAATAAAATATAACTAACTTGAGATTTTCGGGACGTTACAAAATTATTTTTTTAATTTTATAAATTAAATTACAACTCAAATATAAACACATTCTACACTTCAAAACAATGTAGTGTTGCATTTTCAGCGAATTTGAGACGTAAATTGTACATTGTCAGAGAAATTGAGATTAAATTCATAAAAAAATATACTCCCAGACCCTAAATCTGTTATTTTATGTGTCAAATTATTGGTAGAGGACTTGTGAGTTTTCGTTGTGTCAAAGTATTGGTAGATCTGGTCATTTGTATGATTTGATGATGGTAGGATATGATCAGTTTGGCTGACGCCTGATGTATCTTTGTGATGCTTGAAATGCAACATATTCTGTTCAATATGTTTTCCATTTCTGACCAGATGTTTTTGTTTCGGCCTGATTTTGTTAAGTTTGTTTAGCATCTAGCCTTTTTAATTTTATGTTTTTTATCTGCCTTAGAAGAATGAAAAAACCGTACGTTTACTTATGAGATCTATGTAGAGAAGTTGTTTGGAACAGACTAAATATTTTACTTTGTTTTGTTGGATTACTTTTTGTTTAATAATTGGCATACAATGAGTCTTCTTATGACTTGTAGTTCTTTTATAGTAAATATATATTTGTTACTGGCACTATAGTTAATTTGTAAGGCCCTAAGATATTCATCAATGTTAGAATATAGATCATTTATGTGTAAATTATCCCTAACCATGCATGATCTAACAAAGCTTCAACTTCAAGCATGTTGGCAAGACTTCTTAATTCTAACTGAATGCATAGAACAAGTCCAAGATTTGACAATATGATATGGAGGGAGGGTTCCATTTGACTCTTATGACATTTGTATGATTACCTTGACCATATATTGTTTTATGTGAATTATTATTGTCCAGATTCTAAAAAATTACTTAACTTCATTGTCCAGATGAAATCGATAACTTTAGCCAAGTAAAGATGTTGGGGTTTCTGCTAGGAAGTTGATTGACCTTGATACAGAGGCCATGTGAAGTAATTTTCGTTCATATCTTTTAGGCCCTCTGCACCTGTCCAATCTTTTATGCCCTCTGCACCTTCTCAATGTGCTAGGCCCTAAAGTGCCAATTCTCGCCCCTTGCAGGTACGTATAAATTTGTAAATTTCAGCAGTTTTATCTATTCTTTGGTTATTTTAATTGGATTTTTGGGTCTGAACTCTGAAGTTCTTTGATTGTTTTCTATACTTTTTATGAATATCCTCTTTATTTATTTATTTCTTTATACATATGAATAAAATGAATATAATTGTCTATATTGTTTTTAGCCCTTTTGAATTATGTTTGTTAATGGATCGATCCATGAGCTTTGAACTTTTTATAAATATAATTCGATTAATTATTTGACAAATTGGTCAAAACCAATTGAATTAACAGAATACTCGCCGCAATTAAATACAATTTACTGAGTTAATACAATTCAATTATCTATTTCAATGTCTCATCATATTTCATTAAATTAAGAATTAATACACGTGACATATTAAATTAATAAATTCATGTAGGGAAAGAATTTGTGGTGTGGGGTGTGTGTGTGAGATAATGGAGGGAGAGAAAGGAAGCTCCATTTAAGTTGCGATTTGGGGTAACCGGCTAGGGGTGGGTGAGGGCAAAATTGAAACATTTTGACCTTATAGTAAGAACAAAAATTTGTGATACCTTAGGCTCCAATTGGCAGTCCTACAAAAATTATAGAAATAATTGTCACATGACTATTTTTATGAGGAGAAATGCTAATAAATTGATTGGTATAAATTATTAAAATGAGAGTGTTTAAAAGTTATATGTTGATTAGTAGGTTATTAAAAGTGAATAAATTTATTTTTTTTGAAACATTAATAAATTACTAATTTACCCTAATCTTCAACAACACACCATCATGTATCATCTTCTCAAGCAAACACAAAGTGCAGGCATATGCACCCAATCTCTAAAACAAGGTCCCATTTTCCATTACAAAATCTTGAGTTCACCATATTTATTCGCTGATTTAAATTCAATCAAATTGCAATCACTCTCAACATATAAACAGCAGCCACATAAAAACAACAAAATCAAACACATATTTCTGGCCGTGGGAACAAATAACACCCAAAAATTGCATCTTTTTACTATCCCAAATCAAGAAATGAAAACAAGAAAGTGAAATTGTGTACCTTAAAATAGCAAATTCGTAGAGCTTTCCTCTAGAGGAGAAGATTATGAGTTCCACCTCAGCATCACAAAGATCTGAAAGCTCGAATGCATTTTTGAGAAAGTCACTTGCCTGCTTTCACAACCCCTTTTAATTTGAACAAAAATTGCCAAAAAATTGAACAAAATTTTGAACAACCCCTTCTATACGCCTTGTCTGGGTTTTCCCTCAAACCATTTTCACAACCCCTTTTAAGTTGAACAAAAATTGCCAAAAAATAACAAAGTTTTTGTGAGAAATTATGAAGCAAGAAAGAAAAGAGAAAATTCAAATAGCAAAAATTGAAGAAACCCGTCAATTCCAGCGGCGGCGGCGAATGATGCAGCGGCGGCGTGGAGGACGATGAGGCGACGGTGGGGGCGGAGTAGATCGCAACTTGTGGAAGGAAAAAGGTATATGAAGAAGGAAGAAGGTAGACGAAAGAGAAGGAAAAAGATCGTAATTTCAATGAACGAGGGAAGCTAGATTTATCATAAATTTTACCGTAGATCTGTTTAAAATAAAATCATGTAGTAGAAAATATTATTTGTTTAAAAATAAACAGTGATCGGGGCTATTACTAACCCGGATCTAGCTATAACTTTCGGGTCAAGACAATCGACTATGTTAATGGATGAGACCTTTTAACTCTTAATAGCAGTGCCGGACCTATGGTGCTGTACCCCCAAACTGAAAAATATATATCGTATCTATATTTCCGGCTAGGCGGTTTTGCACTGGAAATTCACTATATTCAAATTTAATTCTTCAGTATTTTGATGGTAAAGGATAAAATCCATTCATTTGCTGCTCTTTCCGGTGCGATTGCTGTTTTTTATATTCCGGTTTGACCTTTGCTCATCTTCAATTCAGTGATTTTGGTGGTCGGCCTGTACAAATGGTTGTCTGCTCTGTTTTTTTTTTTAATCTTCAATTCTTCATTGCCCTATCGGCTCGTTGCTGAATAATTTTCAAAATTGGGCTTCGTTGCGCATCTATCTCAATATATTGGGTCTTTTCTTAACTTCCCCCAAATTTGGGCCATTTGGTTCAGTACTTTTGGTGGATTTTATCTTTATTTTCATTTTATTTTATATAACCTACTTATTTCTCAATTCTCATATTATAAATACGAAAGAAATTACAATTGTAATTTTATTTAAATATTAATTTTTTTTCTTTGAATTTTTTTATGTGTAATGGACTGTAGTTGAATTTTGACTCTCTCATAGTTTCACAATAAAGTGTCTCATTTTATTTATTTAACTGCAACAATGGGCAAGACGTTGAATATTAAGTAGTACTCTCTCCTTCCTGAATTTTAATTGTAAAAAAGGTCCGTCCTAAATTAGATTGAACATTTCTTAAAGTGACAATAAAGCAACTCAATCAACTTAAACTATTCCCTCCAAATATCTCAATATTATACCACATGTCATTACTTTTCTCACACTAAAGTCAATTTTAACTCCTCTTATTTACACGACATGTCATACTTTACCATTCAACTCTCTAAAAAAATTAACTTATATTAATAAATAATTATCATATTAAATTTCGTGTAAACAGTAAATTTTCAGTTGATTTTGTGATGAAGGATGTATTATTTTAAAAATTATCTTCGTACCCCTAAATTGAAATTTCTGGGTCCGCCACTGCCTAATAGACTCTACCAATCGAGGCCTTAGAGTAAGAGAGGAGGGGAAATTATACTTATGAGTAATTTTCCTTAGTTTTAGGTGAAAATTCCAATAAAAAATAACACTTACTCTTACTGAGGCACACAAAAAAAGCAGAAAATTGAAGTAGCAGAGAGATTTCATGCCAATGACTTGAAAAATTATATTACAATTCACATGAACTGTATAGAGATTACATGTTTATTTTATTCGCATAAATGTTTGTCTCATCATTTTGTTATGGTGTCTGAGTCTTTTCCAAAGCCTTATTATTGGATCGAGTCTTCAACTATTATGTACAACCTTCCCTATAGCCCTTCTTTAATTTTCAAGTTATATAAGTTAAAAAAAAAAGAGGTATATCCTTTTCAGCTACATTGTTTATATAGTATTAATACATGTTATCTAGAAAAAATGTGAGTGTATAAATATATATATGTATATGATATATATAAACATAAGTTCCTTGTACACATCAGGTACACCGTGCAACTCAAATATATTTTAAAACAAGTTGACACTATAAAAAAAATAAAGATTTGGTTTTCAAATGGCTACGGAGTTTGCCAACAAAAATAATTTGGTTCTTAGGGAATTACATTTGTAATTTGGAATGACCTAAATATAAATATACCTATAAATTACATTTTCGTAGACAATTTGTTTGTAGGTAATTTGAGGAATAAAAATGTATATATGATTAGAAAATTTTGTAGGTAAATAATAGACAATCCAAGACTATTTAAGGACAAAATTATTATTCATTAAAAATTTTATAGGCATGTGGGAAAATTTCATAAGCAATTCTCTATTTTTTTTAATTGAATATTTCAAAAATACATTTGAATTGTACAATAAACTTACTTATAAATATATTTTATATGTACATTTAATAATATTCTATATATGCAGTTGTATCTTAGAGAATTTTAAACTGCATGCCTTCTTCCTTAATTCAAAAGGGCAAATTCTATTATGCACCATTTGCACCAATTTAGAATTGATGCAATTGGATTTTTTTTAATTTTTTTAGTTTTTTTTTCAGCCTTTTTTTTCAATTTTTTACCCAACCGGAACTCGGTCCGACTGGTTCATGGTTCACCCAACCCGAATGGTTTTTTTTTTTTTTTTTTTTTTTTTTTTTAGTTTTTTCAGTTTTTTTTTTTAGTTTTTTCAGTTTTTTTTTTCATTTTTTTTATTTAGTTTTTTCATTTTTTTTATTCGGTCCGGACCCAACCCGACCCGATCCGTACCCAGCCCAAGTGGTTCATGGTTCACCGTACCTGAATGGTTAATAGTTTAAGGTTTAATGTTCATGGTTTAGGGTTTAAATTTAAGATTCATGATTCATCTAAATTAAAATTGAATCTAATTGTACCTTGTGCAATTGGTGTTGGTGCACATAAGCTTCACTAGGGGTGAATCGGTACGGCATACCTAATTTTTTTTTTCGCCGGTTTAATGGGAATTTAAAGATATTCTTTTTGTATCTATTTTCTCTAATTAAAAAATATTTAACGTTGAAGGGGCAAGAGTTTAACAGAGAGAAGAAATAAGTACATTGCGCCGGCTTAATGGGAATTCAAAGATATTCTTTTCATATCTATTTTCTCTACACTATTAGAAAAATTGGTTTTAGTGACACGAAAAAACGTCATTAAAATTAGTCTATAGTGATGCTTTTACTTTTAGTGACGCATTGTCAAGCGTCACTTGATTTGGCGTTACAATAACCTGTTATTGTGATTCTTGGAAGCGTCACTACAAATTTCTATCGTGACGCTTATATGCGTCACATTAGTGCTTTTTAGTAACGTTACTTGGTGATGCTAATTGGCTTCACAACAATATGCTTTGGTGATGCTTTCTCGTGTCACATGAGAATTTATAACTACCTTAACAACCGTGTTTAATTACGCTTAAATGTGTCACGAACTCGTTGTCTTGTGACACCATTATGTGTCACGATAAACTCTTTTTGTGACATTTTTTTGATTCACTAGTTATATATAACTAACTTAACTACCTCAGTTAGTGATTCTTAAATGTGTCACAAATTCGTTGTCTTGTGACACCAGTATGTGCCCCGATAAATATTTTGCGACGTTTTCTTGCGTCACTAAGTTATATATAACTAATTTAACTACCTCGTAATAATTCAAATAATTTGTACCCGTATACATAAATATCATAATAATAAAATATTGTCATTAACTTGTAAACACGAAACAATCAAATATACATCAAGAAAAAATATCGTCATACACATGTGACACCTAAAAAGTAACATCACGAAAGTAATAGCTATCAATCAAGACCAATCCAAATAAATGTACCAAAACTTTAAGTTCAATAATAAATTGCACCTAAATTATGTGTGACAAAATTCATTTTGCTACACTCTCCTTATCTTGCATCTTTCAGTTGAACCTATAACAACGAATGAAATAGAGATAATTAATACTTGAACTTAAAAGGAACTAAATTGAAACAAATGAAAGATTATCATTAGAAACTTACCAAATGTTTTAGCCAAACGATACTATGTCCTATTGCTTGTCCAATATTTTTGACACCTCCAACTTTTCGGATTAATAGTTCCTCATATTTAATTGCCACAATAACTTTCACCTCACACCATTCAGGTCCTAATAATTATCCATTTCCTAAAAGTTTAGGTGAATTTAAACTATCAATGGTGCCTTTCGCAACATGGACTCGAGCAGAAATATCATTTCAGAGAACCTTGAGCCTATTAAAACAATAGAAAAACTAGCTTCACCAATGAAGTATTGTAGGTCCCGAACCGGTTTTAGTGAGACAGAAATCTAGAGGGGAGAGGTCAATAGACTTCTGAAATTCTGAAACTTTTTCGTGAGATCGGGTGTGAAAGTAAGTTTCCTGATCAGAGTGCGAGTGAATCAGTATGGACTGATATCCAACTTACTGATCGCTTGAGAGCAAATCAGTTCGGAGTCTATCAGCTTAACTGATTGTGCGGAAGATAAGATTAACCCGTGTGAAAAACCAGTTTTTCAAATCAGATCCTAAGTTTTCTGAAACAGATCAGATGACGAAGTGCCAAACTGGACAGATCAGCTGCTTGATGCAAAACTGATCCATACTTAGAATATGCATGCAAGTTTGAATATCAGGTGTGTGTATAAGTGTAAAACAGATAAATCACACAAGATTTATAGTGGTTCGGAAATTTCCCAACAATTTCCCCCTTTTTGATGGAACCAAAACATTAACTAGAAAGCATGTTGAACAGGTAATAGTAGAACAGAGAAAAACAGTAAATCAGAAGACAAAGAGATTTTGTCTTAAGATCAGAAAAATAGGATATTTCATTGATATGATATGAGCATTACAAGTACATGTTTGAAATCTTCCTAATATGATCTTACAAAAAGTCTTCTGATTTCTTCAGTCTATTTCTTCCTCCGGAATCCCACACATCTCATAAAGCCTAGCCTTGACTGCTGCAACCTTGTCTTCTTCATAGATGTCATCTTGAGCTAAACACATGTTTAGAGTTGCATTAAAGGCAATCTTGTCCACCTTCCCGTCAGGAGTCTTCTTGTACTCCATTACTTCAACTTCAGGTGCAACAGGAATGCAGCTCAGAATTTTCGCTTCTCTCATTATGCAGTCATAGAACACTGGATGCTTGTTACTCAGTCAATTTCTGAACATTTCATCCTTGTCATCAGTAATGGGAATGATCTGGTTTATGTAAGCTGTTATGTACCATTCGCCCTTGATTTTCTTCCATTCTTTCACCAGATTCTTGTTCGGCTTAACAATCACATCCACGTCTCCAGGCAGAATTGGCTCTGCTCCACCTGATCCTTCTCCAGATCCAACAACTAACCCTTTCTTCTTTTTGATCTGATAAGATCTGTCTAGACTTGATGCATCTTCAAGTTTCTTCTTTCTGATGAGCTCTTCAGCTTTTCTCTTTGCAGCAAGTTCTTTCTTGATCTTTTTTGCCGCTTTTGCTTTCTCATCAGGCTCGGTTGATGAAGAAATGACTTCGAGTGTTGTAGCTGCTTCAGTATCTTTCTTGATTCTTTTCTGATCCAGCTTGATCTGAATCCCATCTACGTAATTCTCAACCTGATTTAGTCTGTCCTGGACTTCAGCATCTTTCTCTTCTTCCCCCTTTTTGGTTCCCTCAAAAAGAGTTTTTAGTTCAGTACTGAGGTTACCAATCTGATTTGTCAGCGCTTGCTTCAGTTCTTCAAGGGCAGGAGATTTGATCTCAATATCAAGTTGTGCTGATTCAACAACAACAAGCATCGAGCTTTGAGCTTGATCAACAACAGTGCTTAACATGGTGTATACATTTTCAAGCTTATCTGCATAGTGATTGACCCTCTTCGTAGCATCAGCATGATCAATCTGCAGTTTAGTGAGATGAGCTATCTTTTCATTCATCATCAGCGTGAATTGTTGATTTCTTCTCTCTTCAATTTGAGCCAATTTCTCATTTACCTCAACCATCTTGTCAGCAGTGATGTCTCTGAAATCCTCACTCAGTCTCATGCAGTGAGTAGAGACATTCTCTCTCTTTCTGTTCTGATGAGTGTCTCCAAGGTTCATGGAACGAAGAAGCTTATGTCATCTCTGAACATTTGAGCCATGTTCGCATGAAACGTATTCTTGATATACTTCATCAGATTTTCTTCAAAGTTTGGAGAGGTTTGAAGAATTTGAAGTACCTGTCCTGCTGATGTTGAGGGGCCTTCGACCTCCATTTCTTCAGCTTGACTCTTCTCAGTAGTCAGGTCTATCAATTGCTCGGCTGATTGAGCCTCTACTGATGGGGACTCTGTCGCATTTCCCACAACAGTTTCATCGGCTTCCTCTTCAGGTTCCTCAATGATTCGCATCTCCTTGGCTGTCTTCTCTGTATCAGCCAGCTATTCAAATATCTCTTCAATACTGATCGGACCACCGTTTCCAATCTCTTCTTCATCATCAGAACCCTTCATTTGCTGCATTGCTCGACTGTATTTGACCATCTTGTGGGTCATCTCCCTGTGCATCGGAGTATCCGGCATGCCCAACTGCCTTATGATAAGGCCAACTACCGCATCATCAGCTAGTAAATAAGGAGCAATCTCAACCCCAACAATCTTGCGCATCTTGATTTCGTAATCAAGGAAGGGTCTGATTCCTCCTTTCTGCTCGAGAACTGTCCCAAAATCTTCAAACTGTTCAATCTGATGTCTCTCCAGGTGAGCACATCAAGGACAATATCTCTTGTTTCCGGCTTGATGGCAAGTTCAGGATACCTGTCCTCAATCATCTTCTACAATCTTCGTCTGATAATCTTCTCAATAAATGACAGAATTTTTGGTTCTGGTGAAGATGGAGGAGGAGACACAACAGATTCTGGCACAGCATATACTGGTTCAACATATTCTGGAGCCTCCGGAGCAGGTGAAGAGGCCTCCAGATAAGCAGAATCATGAGAAGTAGGTTTGTCGGAGAGAACCTGCAATGCCGTTGGCGGTGGCTCCGTTTGAGTAGTGCCTTTGGAAGGTGATCTGTGTGATGACTCTCTAGAAGCTTGTCCAGGACCTTTAGACAGTCTGCTGATCGGAATGCGGTCATCATCAGAGTCAGAAGATTCATCCACCAGTTCCGTATGTTTTTTCTGCTTCCCCTTAACAGCAACTTCAGTAACTGGTGCAAACTTAGCTTCTTGGCAGTTGGTTCCTTAAAAACTATCCCCTTTTCTGGTTTTCTGGTGGGAGCTTTCCTTTTCTGACCACCCTTGTCTTTTCTTCGGACTTCCATTGCTGGTTTAACAGCTGGCGCAACATCATCGTCAGCTAAGCCAGGAATTGGTTTGTTGATGATCAGTATTTTCTTGTGTGCTAACACATAAGGAATCATCTCATCTTCGCTCCAGTCTCTCTCTTTCATCAGATCAATAAGAATCAAAGAGACTTTGTGCAGCATCGTGATCTTCGTAGTAAGCACAACTTTGGAGTCTTCCACCACGAATTTCGCTGATTCCTCCAGCAACCTTCTTTTTAGAAACCCTTGCCAATCGATATTGGCATTGTCGATTATAGTTGCCATTATCTTGACCTTGTCCTGAGTGACCGCATCTAAGCTGTAAGTGATTCCAATAGTCACTTTTTGGACGATGTTGAACATCAATCTGAACTTCCTCTCAGCATTGGTTTCTTGAACCCTTTTGTGTGATGAGCATCAGCAGGGCGGAGTAAAAAATCCAAGATGGTCCTTTCTTCTCCGACTCGATAAACATCTGACATGATCCCGTCCGCCAGAGTAGGTAGACGAAAAATCCTTTATAAATCACCGTCTGTGATTTCTAAGTGCTCTCTCTGGACCTCCGAGTATAGAACTCCGTCATGGTCTCTCAAATTGTAGAGAAATTCGAGAGCACCATCTATCAAAATTGAATATGTGCTTGTTGAACAATAGGTTTTTAGACCACATTCTTTCAACATCTTTAGAATCTCGAGCGATTCAGGATCCGTCGTTGTCCTAAAATCCATGCACCTCTCTTCAATGACTTCATCTGCGAATTCCCTGAAGATTGGATCTTCTGGTTCCGGTTCCGGTGATGCATGAGATGAAGAGTGAGCGGTTTCAGCGGTAATTTTCACCTTTGGTGCCATTTCTAAAAACATTTAGAATAGTTAGTACAGAGAAATAAACACAATATCAACCACAATAGTTGGAACCATTGACAAGAACAAAACAAAATACCAGATAATATGCATAGCGATATGAACTCAGATTGAATCTAACAAGTGTATGTGTGAAATGCAGAGAAATCTTTGAGTTCAAATGAAATAATTTGCAGAGTAAAATGTTTTTCGTGAAGTGAAAGAGTTAATTTTGGTTGATGAAGGGTTTTAAAAACGAGAGGGAAGGGACATAATCATTTACAAAATCGGAACCCCAAATGTCGTCTAATCAAGATCGACGGTTTGTGTGAGGCGGTTTTTTAAAAGTGCAGATCGTGTGGTTGGGAAAAAAGTAGACCACAACTTTTGGATTTTAAAAGGGCGTATTTAATCCATTTAATACATATTCCTCGCGTCTGCATTTAATGCATGTCAGTGTGATATCACTAAAATAATATTTAAATGCGAGATATACTCAATTGTTGTAACCATAATAATCGGCCAACAGCCACGTGGCAAATGGCGATGACATGTCAAATGGTGATGACGTGGCAGCTAGAACCGAGTTCAGATGAAGAGTGCGAGATGCCGAGGTCGACCTTCAAAGGGCGACCTGTCGACGAGCAATGAAGATCAAGCTCGTCTTAACAAGCGACTTCCTCCGAGGACGACCCATAGGCAAGGTCGGAGAGAGAAGAATAAAGACTCTCTGACGGGTGACCTCCCACAAGGTCATTCCATGGGCAAAGTCGACGAGCACAGCGCAAGGAAATAATCCGACTTTACTTTCATGTTCTTAGACTAGATTGGCTCCACGAGCCCATGTTTAAAGGTCCATCTTATGGCCCATTAGGGAAGTCTTGTATACTTTGTAAAAGTTATAAATAGAGGATGAACCCCAAGAGAGAAATCACATGAATAATACACAAAAGTGATAGTAAAATAATCCTGGCTTGGTATGCCCCCAGACGTAGTCCTTCTGGACGAACTGAGTCAACAAATTCTTACATTCTTTACGTTTTTCATTCATCGTTCATTCATGATTCATATATTATTTATTTGTGGCCCTAGACGTAAAATCTAGGATACAACAATTTACGCCGTCTGTGGGAAAGCTTCTAGCGAATATTCAATGAAAATTCGTTAGGACCCAAAAATAGAGAATCAAAACGATAACACTCACTGTTCACTGTTCATCGTTCATCAATAATAAAAAAACCGAATATGGATGAAATACTCACTATTCATCCAAAATTCATACCCAAAGTTCACATACGCCTCAAAAAAAAATTCATCCCCTTACATCAAAATCAAACCCGTTCGTCCCTGTATAACAGATATACATATACACAGATTTCACAAAAATCAACTATTCATCAGTCGCCTCATTGTTCATCCAGAAAACCCAGAAAAACCAATCACAAATCTCATGAACAGTTTGATATCATTCACCTATACTTCTAAATCTGAACCATTCCACCCAAATAAATTCCTGAATCTTTTCAACCAAGTAGATTACAAGAAATACGATGTCTTCCTCTGAAAAAGTCCCAAAAATCAAACTGATGAATTCTTGGCTAAAAATCGATGGACATCATCAACCTCAAGCCTAATCGCTATGCGCGATTCGTCGAAAATTGCACCGCTGCACGACCGCCCTCCGCTTTCCCCTTGTTGCGCTGCAACCCTTTGTAGGTCAACGAATCCACAAGCCACCGCCGTCTTCGTCTAAAGCCGTTGGCATGGAAATCGGCCAACAACAACCGCTGCTTCGCCGAGAATCCCCGCGATACGGTGGAGGCCGAAATCCGCCGCGCACCGCCCTTCTTCCAGTCGCCCAGCAGGGTTCCAAAAGTCCCCCGCCGTTGCATCGATCTCGCTTCCAAACTGAAGCTGTGCGACCCCCTGTTCAGAAAGTGGATCACCCAGGCCGCCGCATCTCGTCTGCACTATTCGGCCACCGCTGCAACTTCGGGCGGCGCACTCAACCGTAGGCCACCGCAATCCACTAGCAACCACCCGAATCGGAAACCGCCGCCTGACCTCACGCCGCCCACGTCGCCAATTAATCCATCACCCGAAGTCGTGCATCGTTGACTGAGGAAGAAGCGTGAATGGGGGAAGAGTTTTGGATGGAAAGGTTTGCGGATGGGACCTCACGGATCTGCAGCGTGGAATTTCTTGGTCATGAGCAGAATTGCAGCGAGAATTAGGGAAATTAAGGTCGGACTCCACAGTGTGATTTGGGGAAAAGAGAAACCACTCCACCGTGTGAATTAATCAGGCCTGACCTTTTGGGTTTGACTTTGGGCCTCGTTTGCATTAATCAGTCGGGAGTAATAAGTTCTTGGGCCCGAGTTGCTTGGACAATTCATCTATAAATCTATTGGGCCCAAATTTTCGATTATTTAAATACACAAGCCCAAGTTTGGATTGGTTAAATAAATATCAGGCCAAATAATTATTTTTAAGTTATGAACGGTTGGGCCAAATTTATTATTTAAAATTAATATTTTCAGCCCAGCCTAGTAATGATTAAAAATACTTATTTTATATAAATAATTTGATATTTGATACTATCCCCAGGTTTCGTGCTATACGAATAACTCGATACTCATTTACTTTTTTCATGAGGAAAAAAACGTGGAATTGACTCGCAGAAAGGAAAAATTGCACGACGACGACAAAAAACCCTAGTATTTCAAAAGAATATCTGAGAAATTCTTTAACCAATTCACATCAGGTTCTATTTCATTTACTTTCTTTTAATATATATCATAGTATTCATACTTACACATATATTAAAGGCGGGGGCATATTTGCTCATATCTCGAGCTATTCGAGTTAATTTCAGAACACTGGTTGACGTAAGAGACTCAAACTAGCATGTCTAAATTTGGAGGGTTAATTAAAACAAACTCCAAATCCTTATTGTTTCACTGATAGCATAAACCCTCAAAAAGGGACTCTCACAAAATTCATCTACGGGTACTCAAAAGTCTCAGATAGACGAAAACAAACTTCTAATTCGGCTTCAGGCCTAATCGTATCAAGCAACTAAGCTAAATAAAGTCGCGGTCTCAAACAAGCAGACCCGACGAACTCAAGTTAACAAGGTTGCGATATCAAATGAACAGCCCTGTCTACCCCGACGAACACAAGGGGCATACCAAGAGGCAATCAAGTCACAACATAAGTAAGGCGACAAATAATCCCTTCAAATCACAAGTCAAGGAGAGTTGTAATCTCATTAAAACGACCTCTAGAGATGACATTTTTTTTATATATCAAACGAATATCTCAATCCAAGTTGACACCGAGTTAAAACACTTGGTTAATGTCACACTTCGAAAATCCTCCAGCTCACATCGTAGCCATGCCGGAGGAGGTCGCTGGTCTGTAAGACGATCTTCCGAGGCAAGCTTGACTCTCGAATCTCAAGGTCGGCGAGGTCGCGGCCTAAACGACTCGATTTTTGTCACGACTTCATAAGACGACAAGAATAAGTTCATTTAAATCGCAATGTCAATAAGACGATAAGAACATAACACAATTCATAGTCGCAGAAGTTATTCAAGTCACTGGCAAACAGTCCGAAACGACTATAAACATACATAGTCAGTAATTACTATAAACCTATGTGCCAGCCCTCTTTCACATTCTTGAAATAATAAATCGTTATGATACAGATGATCTAAATAAACGAGAATCAAATCTCAATCCAGGGGCAAGACCCTAGGGATCCCAAACCTTTTCACATCCATGAAAGATGTTTTTAAACAGATATCAAAACCCGATCTTGGGGGTAAAACCCCATAAATCTCCAAGGTTATTTTATACCACAAAAATCGAGAAAGATCTTGTTAATAATCTCGAAATTCAAGTCTCCTTTCTAACACTGATAAAAGTCAGTTTTATCAAAAATATCATAAACATTTTCTGACCTCCTAATAATATCTTTAGAAAATTTTCAAGAGTCTTTAAACATAAATCTCTCTCTCCCAAAGAATGTCCTCAAATGGTCAAACAAACCATGGCACTACCGCCTTCTTGGTGACGATTTTGTCCCCTTCATTGGCGTCGACCTGTCCGCCTCCTCGGTGCTGGCATTCTGCCTTCTTGGCGACGATTTTGTCCGCCTTCATTGGCATCTACCTGCCCGCCTCCTCGGCGCTGGCATTCCGCCTCCACGGCAATGGCTTTGTCCTCCTATACGGTGTAGACACCCCCTCTCTATCTTGGCATTACATCCTTCTTGCGACTTTTTTTTCGCGCCTTCATTGGGCGTCGACCCCAAGCGTCTTGGCGTCGACTTTCCGCCTTCATTGGCGTCGACCTGCCTGCCTCTTCAGCGTCGGCTTTCCGCCTATTTGGCGAGATTCACTGGTTTTATCTAGCATAAGCCAATGCAAGTCAAATAAAATGTTATCATTCTTTTCATAATTCCTATGTGTTTAAACCGAAGGAGGTCGCATGCGACATCCAACTCCAGAGGTACGACTTTTGACATACTTGCGGTGAGATCGCCACCCTAGAGGGGTGGTCCTCCCCCTACTTTGTAAGACGACTAAGCAAAAGTTCATAAACAAGCCGCATCTAAATAAGACGGCAAGAACATATGTAATTCTAAAGTCGCGTAAGGAAATCAAGTCGACACAAGAAAGGAAGAAAAAATAAATCATTTTCATTAATGACAGAAGGCCCAAAGGCTAATCACATTAAGTCGCAAACTGCTCGTCCATAAATAGTCATCGACGAGCACAGAAAAGACTCGAACAGAGAGATTCACCTCAAAGTACGAGCATAGAAAATACTCGTACAAAGTGGCTCACCTCAAAGTACGAGCACAGAAAAGACTCGCACAGAGAGATTCAACTCAAAGTGCGAGCACAGAAAAGACTCGTACAAAGAGGCTCACCTCAAAGTACGAGCACATAAAAGACTCTCACTGAGAGATTCAACTCAAAGTGCGAGCACAGAAAAGACTAGCACAGAGAGATTCAACTCAAAGTGCGAGCACAAAAAAGACTCGTACAAAGAAGGTTCACCTCGGAGTACGAGCAAAAAAAAAAAGAAAATAAAATACCTATCAAGTCGCAGCCTGAACCAGCGACCAAGACTCTCAACGAGCCCAACCTCTCGACGAGCTCAATCTCGGCGGATAACCATCTCAGATGAATAACCCCCCGACTCGAGGGCACGAGCTTAAATTGAGCCGCTAAAACACACCCAAGTTTGAAGTTGAAGATCCAGACTTTATGCCAAAAGTATTATCATCAAAGTATGAACAATTAGGACCTCATGAAGGCATTCAGAACATACACAGGGGCAAAGAATGCAACCTCAAGGGCGAAAATCTGACAAGTCTTATTTAAACAAAGATCAAGACCGACCTCCGAACAAAGTCGAAGTCCGCTCTTGGGGGCAATTGTTGTAACCATAATAATCGGCCAACAACCATGTGGCAAATGACGATGACGTGGCAAATGGTGATGACGTGGCGACTAGAATCGAGTTCAGATGAAGAGTACGAGATGCCGAGGTCGACCTTCAAAAGACGACCTGGCTACGAGCAATGAAGATCAAGCTCGCCTTAACAAGTGACCTCCTCCGAGGACGGTCCATAGGCAAGGTCGGAGAGAGAAGAATAAAGATTGTCTGACGGGCGACCTCCCCCGAGGTCGCTCCACGAGCAAAGTCGACGAGCACAGCGCAAGGAAATAATCCGACTTTACTTTCATGTTCTTAGACTAGATTGGCTCCACGAGCCCATGTTTAAAGGCCCATCTTATGGCCCGTTAGGGAAGTCTTGTATACTTTGTAAAAGTTATAAATAGGGGATGAATCCAAAGAGAGAAGACACACGAAAAATACACAAAAGTGATAGTAAAATAACCCTGGCTTGGTATGCCCCCAGACGTAGTCCTTCCGGACGAACTGGGTCAACAAATTCTTGCATTCTTTACGTTTTTCATTCATCGTTCATTCATGATTCATATATTATTTGTTTGTGGCCCTAGACGTAAAATCTAGGTTACAACATCAATCAACACATAAATGAAAACAGAAACAACAGGAATTAGAGATACGTATCTGATTGATTGATATTGTAATCAGCCAATTACCACGAGTGTTTGACTGATTCACTTATGTCTGACTGTTAGTGTTGATCTTAACAATGTCCCTTTTTGATCAATCCTCTACTGATCCTCTGATATCAGTTGAAGTTCCCCCTTCAGCTTTCACCATTTATCTCATCAGTACCCTACTGATCATTTCTTATCACTTGTAAGTCCCGAATGGGTTTTAGTGAAGCAGAAGTCTAGAGGGGAGGGGTGAATAGACATCTGAAATTCTGAAACTTTTTCGTGAGATCAGGTGTGAAAGCAAGTTTCCTGATTGTTGGGGAATTAATTACCCGGATCTATTCGGGATGAATATTTAAATACAAATTTAATTCTAACAATTATTACTAGCATGAATTAACCCATATTAATTCAAATAATAATTTCAACAACAAATCATGCATATAAATAATTCACGTAAATCCTACGCATGTGGAAATACTACGAGTTTACGTGAACGTACCTCTTGGAATGACAATGGTCTTGTATGTGAAAACACACCAAAAGTCCTTCCCAAGTATTCCCACGTCCTTGCTCGACAATCCGGTGGAAGGATACTCGCGAAACATTAACAAAAGGAAAAAAATAAACTTCGTTGCACCACTTTTGTGGATTTGCTAATTTTTCCAGCACATGGAATTTGCCCCTTGGGAATGAAAGAATCATCCCCTATTTATAGACAGGGTGGTGGATGAAATTTTAGGGAAAAAACAATGTGGGAAAATCTTTTCTTGATCTCCAAGAAATCTTGTATATATCTCCTATATTTTTTTTCTCATAATTATAATATTCCACAAAAATCCCACCTCATCATATTATGGTGAATTTTCGAAAAAGAGGGACCAAGAATCCAAGATTTGAATCTTCTTGAATTTATGAGATATACTTGTATTTCAAGAAATACATATCTTCCATAATATCTTTTCAAGAAAATCAAGAAAATCTTTCTTGCCCTTTATATTTCAAAATTTTCGAATTCATCTATATGAATAACCAAGTGGGAGATTTCTTGAATTTAATGAGATAATCTTGTATTCCAAGAATACATATCTTCATTCCATAACAAAATTCAAAGAAAATATTTCTCCCTTTTATCCATAAATTTCGAAAAATACAAGGAAAAATATGCAACAAATTTTTTTTATTTTTAAACACATTTTTCAGTTATTGGACTTTATCTTGGGCTACTTGGGGGGCCTTTAGGAGAATTAAGATTGGACCTTCCAATGGACCTTGAATTATCAATATTGAGCCACAATATTATTCAAGCTCATAAATATTAATTAATCCAACTACATAATTAATATTGCACTATCCATCTTAACCCATATTACAGTTAATATGGCTCCCGGTTATTATTTCCCGTGTTTAAGATTATCTAGCCCATTAATTAATTCAAGCCACTGAAATAGTTTTCCATTAATTAATATCTTTTATCCTTGGTAAATGAACGGTTCAACATTATTATCCATACCGGAAACTAGTTCCCCTTGCAAGATTTGGTATGATAAAACTTATGAACCTCCCAAGGGGGCAAATCGAACAAGCGTACTTGCACACGATTCTCCGTATTAAATCTTAGCAATCACATGTGACCAATAATATTGCCCAAGATATAGGGTATTGAATCTCACTGATTCTCTTTCCATAATAAGTCAAAGCAATAGTTACTAACCACACACAATCCTATTTAAGGGACGAAGATTAAGAAATAACTAACCACTGAGGTCTAATTCTTCCTAGTTGGGGCTCAAGAATTTATCCTCCCAGAGGTCCTCTTCAATGCATCAGTCATGCACTAGTGTAATCTCTTGGTCAAGACAAACCAATCTGAGCCTTACACTACAACCTTTCACGATGGATTGTTCATTTCCATCTAGGTCGTGAATGGTGTACTTTTAGTCACAAGGAACTGTTAATTTAATCTTCTGTGATCTTGGTGTTGGGAAATAGTATCACTAAATTAACTACAATGTAACACGTTCTATTTAGTGAACAGTTATGCAGTAAATATATGTAACATTCAATCATATTTAAAGCATCAGTGATAAACAATTTGTTTCAGTAAATAAGTCCGAAATTCAGTTAGTCTGATTATACAAAGTAAAAGCATACTTTCCAGTATAATCCCAACAATCTCCCACTTATACTCAAAGTCTGCTTTTAAGTATACATCAGTATGTCTCGTGTAGTACGTGACAAGTAATGCCACCTACACGAACCTAATAATGTCTCTCACTTATACTCAAAGCAGATTGGCAATGGTCTTGACACCCATTCCTTTCACATGTCTCTCGAATGTATTCAGAGGCAGACCCTTTGTGAATGGATTTGCTAGGTTGTCTTCTGACGCGATCTTTGCCACCTCTACATCTCCTCTCTTAACGATTTCTCGTCTAAGATTCATTTCCTCCAGTGTGCTTGTTTGACTCGTGGACTCTTGCTTCCCTTGAATTTAACCTAACAAATATTCTTTGAACAAATTGGAACATCATCTAAGATTCAGGTCCAGAGCCAAATCGGTTCCTTCAAGCTCACTTCTGGCGACTCTTTGACTTCCATGGTTGGTCGTTGATGCATTTACGCTTCACACTCGAATTCATGGCTAACTTCCCAAATGAAAACCACACTAAGCGGGGTAGATAGTTTCGGAATCTAATCGATTGAAATCCAAGTCGGTGGTGGCCGATGTGGATTAGACTAGCCGATAAACCAACATTCTATCTCGAGTTCTTTTTCGAGATACTTGAATGTTTTTAATGTCTTCAATGTTCTTCGGGTTACTTCGATATCTTGCCACCATGCAGCGGCAAAGCGGATATACGGATTCCATGCCTAAAATTGCATACATAAGGCTTCCGAGGCGAAGCATAAGGAATGCCTTTCATGTCATCTATCTCATTTTTTGTGTCTTAGGGCACATTTTTCGATAGATGGATTCCATGACGAAAAGGTCTGGCCTTTCTTGGAATCTCATCTTTGAATCGTTTCAAGGCGATTAATACATGTATGAAGCTTCATGCGATAAGCCTATCATCCTTTTCTTTGCGATCTCGAGTGATCTTGATCCCAAGGATGTGCGGCTTCTAAGTCCTTCATATCAAACTGTTTTTGAAAGCCATGCCCTTACATCTGATAACACCTTTACATCATTCCCGATGAGCAGAATGTCGTCTACGTATAGTACTAAGAATACCAATGCAGTTCCGACACGCTTTTTATACACACAACTCTTGAACTTGTTTTGATCAAACCCGTAAGACTTTATAACATGATCAAAACATTGGTTCCAAGCTCTGGATGCCTGTTTGAGTCCGTAAATGGACTTCATGAGCTTACAAACTAGGTGTTCTTGGCCCTTTTCAATGAAGCCTTGGGGTTGTTGCATATAGATTTTCTCATCAAGACTTCCGTTAAGGAAAGTTGTCTTGACATCCATTTGTCAGATTTCAAAATCGAGATGCGCAACTATCGACAAGAGAATCCGGATGGACTTGAGCATTGCTACAAGTGAGAAGGTTTCCTCATAATCGATCCATTCTTTCTGAGTATAACATTTCGCCACAAGCCTTGCCTTGAAGGTTTCCACCTTCCCGTCCGGTCCCCTCTTTCTCTTGTATACCCACTTGCAACCAATGGGTTTTACCCCATTAAGTGGTTCGACTAGCTCCCACACTCTGTTATGATCCATAGACCCCATTTCTGCTTTCATTGCCTTTTGCTAAGAAACCACATCCTTATCTTGGATTGCCTCATCGTATGTCCATGGGTCTGATTCATCTTGTCCGGGAATCAAGTTCGAGGACTCTCCTATCCCCATGAATCTCTCGGGTTGTCTTACAACCCTCCCACTACGACGAGGCTCCGGTTGTGAAAGTGTGTCGTTTGGTATATCATCTTGTACAGTTGGCAATGAGGTTAGCTCCCTTAGCTCACTTAAGGTAATCTCACTTCTGGGTCTTCTTTCGTTCATATAGTCTTCCTCCAAAAATCTAAAGTGGGTGCTTATGACCACCTTTTGATCTTTGGGACCATAAAACATACACCCTTTTGTTCCCTCGGGGTATCCTATAAATAGCCTTAATTTCGATCGAGGATCGATTTCGCTTTTCTTGTCCAACACGTGGGCGGACACCCTCAAATTCTCATGTGTCTCATACTACCAAACTTGGCATGGGTCCACAATTCTTTGGGAGTTTTGGGAACCGATTTGGATGGCACCAAGTTCGGAATGTAAGCCGTTGTTTCAAGGCATGACCCCGAAGCGACTTGGGAAGATCCGCGATAACACATCATTGATCTAACCATTTCCAAAAAGAGTTCTGCTTTTTCACTCTTCAACCCCGTTTTGTTGGGGGGTTCCAGATGCAATCGGTAGGATGCAATCCCTTCATTCGACAAGTAGTTCAAAAACTCATTGCTGAGGTACTCGCCTCCACGATCGGATCGTAGAAACTTGATACGTTTTTCCCTATGATTCTCTGCTTGAGCCTTAAATTCTTTAAATTTCTCAAAGGTCTCAGATTTATGCTTCATAAGGAAAATATAACCGTACCTCGAGTAGTCATCAATAAAAGTGATGAAATACTCGTAACCTCCTCTTGCCATGGTTGACATTGGACCACATATGTACGTGTGAGCGATTTCTAACACTTCTTTGGCTCTATTCCCTCGCTCGAATGCCCTCTTGGTCATTTTACCCTCAAAATGGACCGAGGTTTCGGTTCAACTTGGAGAGACTCAATGGATTAATACCAACCTTTGGATCCTCTTTGGATTAATATGTCACAATCTTAGATGCCATAGAAGTGTTTCGTTCACGTCTGATGAATGTTTTCTTTTATCGGAAATAGTTGATGTGTTATAGGATGCATTTCGTGAGTGGTGTGCACAGTTAATTGTATAGAGATTACTTGACAACGTTCCATGACAGATAAATTTATCATAAAGAGAAATGGTAACAACTTTATCAAAGGTAACCAAATATCCATCAAGGTAAAGTTTAGAAACTGAAATCAAGTTCTTTCTAAAATTCGGAACGTAAAGTACATCTCTTAAATTAAAACTTTGTCTTCAAAAGACAGGTGCACTTCTCCCACTGCTTCAGCTGCCACTCTCGTGGCATCGCCCAGTGTGATGAGGATCTCACTCCCACTAAGTTGTCGGGTCCGCTTGAACCCCCCTGTAAAGTGAAACATACATGATCAGTGGATCCCGTATCCACCACCCATAAATGGGAGGCATACGCCGCTAAGCAAGTTTCAACAACTAGTGCGTGAGAATTACCTTTCTTTCCAATCCTTTTGGGATTGGAACAGGCTGACCTCCAATGTCCCTTTTCACCGCACTTGAAGCATTTTCCTTTTGGTACTTTCTTGACACCCATCCAACTAGCTATCTTTCTCTTACCTTTCTTAGTGATGAGTTTGCTTTGGATCTTACCACTTTCCTTTTCTTGAGACTTGCCTTCCGTTGGCCTAGCTCTTGAGAAAAGACTTTTGGTCACCAATGCCTCGTCTTTCTTTCCTAAATGCTTCTCTATTATCTCCAAGGATTCTTGTAGAGTATCCATAGTATACATGTGATCGCTCATCACAAAACTACAGTAAAACTCATCGAAACACCTTGGTAGAGTTAGGAAAAGAAATTCGATTTGAGCCTCTTCACAATACTTAGTACCGAGATAAGCAAGTTTATCAAAATGGTGTTTTAAACTGAGAACATGCTCCCTTACGGGTGTTCCCTCAGCCATTTTTAGCATAACCACGTTGCCAGTTTTAAACTGGTTGATCATGCGGTCTTTTGTTAAAAACATTTCTTCAAGACTTTGTATAATTTCTGCAGCAGACTCAACACCTTCATGAATGTGTCTCAAATCATCAGACAGTGAAGTCAAGATTACACGTTTCATGGGTTCATTGGCCTGCTCCCAAATATTATACAAGTGTCTTTCCGCATCAGATCCATCAGTAGGCATACGGGGCTTGGGTACATCAAGAACCCAATAATGTTCTTGTGCAGGAAGGACAAAACTCATATTCCGTTTCCAAACAACATAGTTATCTCTAGTTAATTGGTGTTCTTTGAGTGTATATAGCAGTGGATTAAAAGGTTGCGACATGATGAACTGAAATAAATAATAATATGCATAAGCACAAGTATATCACAAAATTCGATCACATGTTTCATATTAAAATCTCCAAAAAAATATGAACATGCATCAGCCAACATCTCAAAACAGTTTAAATAAGCCACGTGGGGTGGGTCATTATTTAAACACATTCAAGCAGGTTACAAACAAGAACGATTACAAACCTTTAATATCCGGATTAATAGGTTGGCTCCCACTTGACCAATATAAAATTGATAGGGACTTCGGGGAAGTATATGCATATCAATTTTATACCTAACTAATAACCATGATTAAATACAAAATTATTATTTCGCTTTGAACGAGCCTCGTGGGGAGGGTCATCGTCGCCACTAGTAATAATCCACAATCATCCGTTAGGAATTTATTCATGTGAAAGCTATCTTTTGACCATAAAAGGTGGGGAATTTTTTCAAAAGAATTCACAAATAAATAAATCATGGAGGTCGATAATTAATTCAATTTTATTATCCAGGAATAAAATTGTCAATTAATTGTTTAAACATACTTAGTAATTTTCGAAAGTGAGATTTTTTCAAAAATTTTTTCTCATGCATCGCAAATTTAAACACAATTTAAATAAGCATAAATAATGCATAAACATCAAGACAAAAATTAAACATATTGGGCACATTTATCCAATTGTCATGGTTAAATTTGTCATGTCTTGATCTTGAGAAATCGTCTTCATAGCCTTCATCGTTCGTCTCAAAAAAAAGCTCCCACTTGACGTTTAAAAAAAAAATAAATCTGCTTTCGCTAAGGTCGGAGTGCCGCGTAACTCCGACGTGTAATTCAATTTTTATTAGCGTCGCCCGCGTCGCCGTAAAATTTGCCAATTAATTGTTTAAACATACTTAGTGTGGGATTCGACTGACCTCGCCCGAAATCTTGTATCACTTATTGACGTCCGCGTCGTATTATCGTGCTGATCCCCGACACGTTTAAGCGATCTCTCTTGCTACATACTTTTAGGATCCGATCTTTAATTCCGTTGACTCTTGTTTCCTCAGGTTAAATTTATTTACAAAAAATAATAAATCTAGATCTAAGACTAGTCTATTACATTGATCAAATCAAACAAATACTAATCTACTCGTGGATTTTCTCACGAGGCAAAACGAATCCGAGCTAATCGAATTAAAAACCACAATTTATATGCATGCATAAATAAACACATTAAATTCCATGACAATTGGTTACCGCAAAAAAAAAGATCTAGCAATTCTACTATCCAATTTCAAATTTAATGACGGGAATTAAATTACAATTTAAAATTGAGAGTCAAAACCGAGGCTCGATACCGCTTGTTGGGGAATTAATTACCGGATCTATTCGGGATGAATATTTAAATACAAATTTAATTCTAACAATTATTACTAGCATGAATTAACCCATATTAATTCAAATAATAATTTCAACAACAAATCATGCATATAAATAATTCACGTAAATCCTACGCATGTGAAAATACTACGAGTTTACGTGAACGTACCTCTTGGAATGACAATGGTCTTGTATGTGAAAACACACCAAAAGTCCTTCCCAAGTATTATTCTACGTCCTTGCTTTCGACAATCCGATTGGAAGGATACTTTCATGAACAATTAACAAAAGGAAAAAAATAAACTTTGTTGCACCACTTTTGTGGATTTGCTAATTTTTCCAGCACATGGAATTTGCCCATTGGGAATGAAAGAATCATCCCCTATTTATAGACAGGGTGGTGGTCGAAATTTTTGGGAAAAAACAATGTGGGAAAATATTTTCTTGATCTCCAAGAAATCTTGAATATATCTCCTATATTCTTTTTCCCATAATTATAATATTCCACAAAAATCCCACCTCATCATATTATGGTGAATTTTCGAAAAAGAGGGACCAAGAATCCAAGATTTGGATCTTCTTGAATTTATGAGATATACTTGTATTTAAAAAAATACATATCTTCCATAATATCTTTTCAAGAAAATCAAGAAAATCTTTCTTGCCCTTTATATTTCAAAATTTTCGAATTCATCTATATGAATAACCAAGTGGGAGATTTCTTGAATTTAATGAGATAATCTTGTATTCCAAGAATACATATCTTCATTCCATAACAAAATTCAAAGAAAATCTTTCTCCCCTTTTATCCATAAATTTTAAAAAATACAAGGAAAAAAATAGCAACAAATTTATTTTATTTTTAAACACATTTTTCCAGTTATTGGACTTTATCTTGGGCTACTTGGGGGGCCTTAAGGAGAATTAAGATTGGACTTCCAATGGACCTTGAATTATCAATATTGAGCCACAATATTATTCAAGCCCATAAATATTAATTAATCCCACTACATAATTAATATCAAGACTATCCATCTTAACCCATATTACAGTTAATATGGCTCCTGTTATTTTTTTCCGTGTTTAAGATTATCTAGGTCATTAATGAATTCAAGCCACTGAAATAGCTTTCCATTAATTAATATCTTTTATCCTTGGTAAAGGAACGATTCAACATTATTATCCATACAGGAAACTAGTTCCACTTGCAAGATTTGGTATGATAAAACTTATGAACCTCTCGAGGGGCAAATCGAACAATCATACTTGCACACGATTCTCCGTATTAAATCTTAGCAATCACATGTGACCAATAATATTGCCCAAGATATAGGGTATTGAATCTCACTGATTCTCTTCCTATAATAAGTCAAAGCAATAGTTACTAACCACACGCAATCCTATTTAAGGGACGAAGATTAAGAAATAACTAATTGTTTCGAGGTCTAATTCTTCCTAGTTGGGATTCGAAGAATTTATCCTCTGTAGGTCCTCTTTTAATGCATCGGTCATGCACTAGTGTAATCTCTTGGTCAAGACAAACCAATCCAAAAGCCTTACACTACAACCTTTCACGATGGATTGTTCATTTCCATCTAGGTCGTGAATGGTGTACTTTTTAGTCACAAGGAATCTATTAATTTAATCTTTCGTGATCTTGGTATCACTAAATTAACTACAATGTAACACGTACTATTTAATGAACAGTTATGCAGTAAATATATGTAACATTCAATCATATTTAAAGCATCAGTGATAAACAATTTATTTCAGTAAATAAGTTCGAAATTCAGTTAGTCTAATTATACAAAGTAAAAGCATACTTTCCAATATAATCGCAACACTGATCAGAGTGCGAGTGAATCTGTATGGATTGATATCCAACTTACTGATCGCTTGAGAGCAGATCAGTTCGGTGTCTATCAACTTAACTGATTGTGCGGAAGATAAGATTAACCCGTGTGAAAAACTAGTTTTTCAAATCAGATCCTAAGTTTTCTGAAACAGATCTGATGACGAAGTGCCAAACTGATCAGATCAGATGTTTGATGCAAAACTGATCCATACTTAGAATATGCATGCAAGTTTGAATATCAGGTGTGTGTATAAGTGTAAAACAGATAAATCACACAAGATTTATAGTGGTTCGGACAACTTGTCCTACGTCCACTCTTCCCTATCAGCAGGGGCACCAACTAAACCAACTGGACTTAGATTAATGTGTTAGTCCAACACAATACAACAGATGTTACATGAGTTCTCACTCAACCAATCCCAGAAATAAAGACTAGAAACCCTAGCTTAAGATCTTGCTAAACAAACTTAACCTAACACTTGGTTTGGGTATAAGATTTGTGTTGTTTCAAACTGGAAATCTATCCTAGTATTTGAGTAGCTTAAAGCTAAAGGATGAGATTTCTTGCTAAGAAACTATGGGATGAACATTTAGAATAATTGCTTGATTTCTTGGTGTTCTTGCGGAAATTTTCTTGTGGCTTGAGCTTGATGATAATTTCCGTAACCTTACTCTGAAGGTTTGATCTCATATTTATAGACCTTGAAATCAAAGAGTCGTTGAAGAACAATTTGAATTTCAGGCTATTTTTGGTAGCTTGCAGGCGAATTCAGAGAAACTAAACCAAATTGAATTAATGTGCTGGTTAATTTGATCAATTTATTTACCTCGGTGAAAATTAAGTCTATCTTATATTTTTATGTGTGTACATAATTAAAAAAATTAATTAAATAAAATGACAGATAATTTTAAAAAAAAAGTTGGGGTGTGCAGATTTTTTTACGGGTGTGCATAAATTTTTTTCGTGTATGCAGAATTAAAAAAATTAATTAAATAAAATGAGAGATAATAAAAAAAAAATTAGGGTGTGCAAAATTATTTACGGGTGTGCAAATTTTTTTACGTGTGTGCAGAATTAAAAAAATTAATTAAATAAACGGATAGATAATAAAAAAAAGGGTGTGCAAAATTTTTTACGGGTGTGCATATTTTTTTACGGATCTGCAGAATTGAAAAATTAATTAAATAAAAGGACAGATAATTAAAAAAAAATTGGGGGTGTGCAGAAATTTTTGATAATTTGCAGAATGATTAAGAATGTACAATTTAATATATATACGAATATGTAATTTTTTTGAAAATTAATTAAATAAATGATTAAAAATAAATTGGGGTGTGCAGATTTTTTAGGGGAATAAATTTTTAAATTTTGGTCAAAACATTTCAAAATAAATTCAAAATTGAACAAATTTGGTATTTTGTATTATATAAGGGGCAAATTCTCTCACAGACTTGATGCAATACATAATTAAATTTTAAAGTGCAATTTTCTTTTTTTTTTTTTTTTTCTATTTTTTTTTTTTTTTTTCAATTTTGGTTTTCTTTTTAACTTTAATTTTGAGTTTTAGATGTTTTTTTTAATTTTCGATCGCCCGAAGTGGTTCATAGTTCACGCTTAGTGGTGGTTCGTGGTTCAATAGAATGGTTCATATATGATTTAGGGTTCATTGTTTTAGGGGTTAGGGTTTATAGTCTTGACCAACGATTTGGATTGATCGTGTGAAGAGAGCGAGAAATGCTATATATAAGATTATTTAAGTCTTTAACACCTTTTTTTTATTAATTAGGAGTAACACTTAAAAAGTATAGCACTTAAGAAAGTAATAACTACTTATAAATGATACCTAATTGTAATTACTTTAAACACTATTGACCTTAAAATTATTGATTGTAAAACTATTGACTGTCGTACTCGCCGATTCACCTCCTTGAATATGCAGCCAGTGCTCCCCGTTGTCAAGTCTTGAAAAATATGACACAAAAAAGGTTGACTTCATCAGACAAATGGAAGGAAAATAAAAGGAACACTGTTAAAGCAGGAGAAAAAAACAAAGGTTCTCAACTCAAGAAAGATAATGCTCTTAACTTGGGAGAGGTATAGGTTCCGATATATATGCTCTGTTTGTTCACTTCTTCTCAATAACACCCTAAATACCCTTTTTTTTAGTAGTGCACCCTCTGAAATCGCCAATTTGGAACCTAATGTGTTTGAAAAATGGAAGCCCAACAGGCTGCGGCACCGTGGATAAGGGTCTAGTGGGCAAAGGGAAGCAACAAAGACAAATCGCCGTCAATCCTCCAAGATCTCAAAATAAAATATTCACAAAAATCACGAATGGAAATCACGAGTAGGTTTTGCAAAATTGTATTTTTATATAACTCAAATTAGAAAGAGAGTTGAACTGAGGTGCCCGCGGTTCCTAGGACAGAAGCCCTGAATCAACGTATAAAAAGTAGTGTTGTAAAAATCGGGCTAGATGGCTGCCGATAGCCCCGATTTTGGTGAAATCAGCCAGAAAAATGGTGTCGGGCGTTAGGCGCCGCCTAGGCGGTCTCCCCCCTTCTAAAAAAATTAAATTAAATTAAGCCAACTTTTTATTAAATTCAATTAATAAAAAAATTGAAAAAGAAGATAACACTTTTTCACTCTTCAGTTGCGATTTCTGAGTGACAAGAAGAAAGAAAACTGAGTTCGAAATTTTAAAACCCTAAAATCAGCCACGCCGCTCCCTCCGCGCCCGCCGCTCCCGCCCTGCTGCAGGCTGCGTCCCGCACACCGCCC
The DNA here is from genome assembly GCA_037126765.1 of Stenogyne calaminthoides. Taxonomy (NCBI): domain Eukaryota; kingdom Viridiplantae; phylum Streptophyta; class Magnoliopsida; order Lamiales; family Lamiaceae; genus Stenogyne; species Stenogyne calaminthoides. The sequence continues at coordinate 40,983,423 of JBBCBC010000001.1, read as the reverse complement.
TGTTGCAGGATGCGTCGCTCGCAGCCTGCTCGCCGGTTGTCGTCCTCCCGCCCGCCGCCACCCTCGCCGCTGCCCCATGGGCAAAGGTATATAATATATATATATATATTGAATGTATGTAATGTGTGGCATTTATTTAACATTTTTTTCATCATTTGTGTTTCACGATATTTGATTGATTATGTATCATAGAATTAAATAAGATTTGAGTAAGATTTAATTGATTGGGCTCGATTTGTTTGAATCAAGATATGCGTTTGGATTGTAAGATTTAATTGAGGGATTAAATAAACATATTAAAATATTATAAATATCCTTAAATTGAATTGAAACAACCACACTTTATTCTTGTGAATTTATTCAAACAATAGCAGGACAATTTGTAATATTGCATTTTGGATATGTTTTATCCCACATTTGACATGAGATTGACATATCCTCCATAGAGAGATTTAATACATTTTCTACCCGGCTTGAAGTATATCATGGGTCCTCATCCCACAAACCAAACGGTTGATTAATTGGGATTAAAATTATAATCATGGTCTATCCCGATCAATTCCGCGAACCAAACGGGGTTTTAGTATATTACTGTGTGTGACCTGAAATTGTTAAATTGTTATGATTTTTCGTGTTGAAAATTAAAACTCTTTTTTTTTTTTAAGTCGAACTACCTAACCGATGTCTGGGCATTGGAAGGTCAGAATCCGCCCAACTAGCGATTTTCAACTAGTGTACCCTTGATCAAAAAAGATGCACAAAGGGGGATTTGATGGGGAAGATGGAAAAACCAAAAAAATTATATAGCTTGAAGAAGCTAAAAAGTGGATGGTTCAATTGAAAAGACGAATGAAAAATGGGAGGCACAACCGGAAAAGAAATGATGGGCCTAAGGCCCAGCAATTCCATGCAAAACCAAAGTGAAAATAACTGCAATCAAATAAATGGGCTAAGCCCAATATGCAAGAAAAGTCGAAATTAGCAAACCACAGTTAACCGATCCAACACAAAGCCCAAAGACATAATTGGTGGCACCAAAGCCCAAGAAAAAAGGCACTAAGACCTGCAAAAATAGAAATATTCAACATGACTGTTTCCAAAGCAAGGGGGAAAGAATGAGAACCAATTACTCTTAGGTCCAAATAGAGGGGTTGGATTACCCTTATGTTCATTACTTTATATTATTACTAGTAGCTTTATAATATGGGTGTTATTTTACTTTTGTACCCGTAATATGCTTTGAGAGATTAATTAATATTTAATAATACAAAAATTAAAAACAGAAAACCCACGCATCAATCTGCATCTCGTCCTTTTTCCACCACAATATTAAAAAATTTCTCTCTCCTCACAACATTCAAGAAATCACTCTCTCTCTCTCTCAATTCAAAATTTGCAAACCCAAAACACCTGAAACTCTAAAAAATTGCCGCTACCGAGGCGGCGGCCACCCTCCCCACCGCAGCGGCGGCCATCCACCGCGTGCCCGCCACCACTCGACCGCCGCCATAACCCACCCCCTCCTCGCCCGATCTGGTAAGGAATCAGAATTCCGGCGACGCTGCCCGCACTCCGCGCAACCGCCACCACTCGACGCCGCCGTAGCCCACCACCCTCGCCTGCCAATGCTGCTATCCGGTGTGTTTGAAGAAAATTAAGAAAGCATAGCATTTCAATTTTTTTTTTTTTGCAGGTTTGTGTTTTTAGAGTAAAATCGAGTAATGTTTTTGGAGTTTGGATGCTGTATTTTGATGGTAAAACTCGAGGAATTTTTTTCTTCACATACAATGGTTCTGGATTTCGTGGATGATGATGATGATTTTTTTTATGATTTTTTTTTGTTTGGTTTTTTTTTGGATTTAATGAAATATGAGAATGAATTTGTTGTTTGTGAAATTTTCTTGAATTGTTGTTGGGTTTTGGATATGATGATTTTTGGTGAAATTTGTTGTTGGGTTATAGATCTGAATTTTGGAGCTGCATATGTGTAAATTTTGATTTTTTTAGAGATCTGTGAAATTTTGTAATTTTTGTAAAGTTGCAGATTTGAAGATTTTTTTATGAAGATCTGGGATTTTTGAAGATTTGGGTGGTTGATATGGAAGATTTTTGAACATTTGAAGATCCATTTGTGAAGATTTGGGTTTGTTAATTTCTGAGGGGTCGGATCTGAAATCGGAGATGAACGTGTTCATGTTTTTTATTTAACTTGTTACGTATTTTTTATAAAACGTTTACGTATGCCGTGATGAAGACGAGGATGTGCAATTTTTGAGATTGTAATTGTAGGTTTTAAATATGAATTTTTCTGTAATATCTGTAATTTTTCTGTAATTGTTAGATATGAATTTTTCATTTGAGATTGTAATTTCGGTAATTTTTCAATTTGAATTTTTTGGATTGAAAGATAAAAAATGAACATATTGAATTTTTTTTAGTCATTTTCCAGATATTTTGGTCACACATAAAAGAAAATGAAATTAAAAAGATGAAGAAGACATTTATAGGGGAACATGAAATTCAAAAATTAATTTATAAGAGGAGATGAAATTTAAAAATTGAAAAGTGAATCAGGATGTTGAGTAAGGAAGTATGGAAAAATGAAATAAAGTTGATTAGATATTTTGAAATTAAAATTTTCATCTAACAGGTACTAAGGAGTTGTGCTTTTTCAGTTTTGCTTTTTGAGTTTGCTTTATCAATTGGGTTGAGTTTTGTCCGAAAATAAGGGCAATTCAGTATTTTACATATTGTCCTTTGAATCTACTAGTATTTATTTTACAAGATTGGACCTACTAGTATTTTAGGGTACCAATTAGAACCTAAGAGTAATCCGTGTCAAAAACGTTGTCAAAAAAAAAAAAAAGCTGTGTGTCAAAAACAATGGACCACATGTTAATTACTCACCGACGTATATGCAAGACTTTGCCAAAAAATGCCACCTATTACTATTTCACCCTGTCCAAGTAAAGCCTTGCATGGATGGCCCACGTAAAACCATGCAAACAACAAACCCAGGTGACGTAACGCAAACCGTTAATAGTGAAGAAAATCTTACTTAATTCGCCGGAAAATTCTCACCGGAAAAACTGCACTAACGTGTTTGCCAATTTGTCCAACACCTTAAATCTTGTATCAATATTTGGGATTTTGGATCATGAGTTGTACACTGTGTTGTGCAGTAGAGCCGGGTCTATAATATTGTGTTTTTTTAGTTGAATAGCACAATCACGTGGTGTACTAAATTTAAGTACATTATAGACTCATGCGGGTCTACTGGATGTTGTACAACAATTGATCCAAATCTCAATATTCTGAATGTGAATATAGGGATAATTAATTAAAGAGAGAGTTCCCCATTTGCAGTTTGAGTAGGTCTAGTGTGAAAATTTTCATGTATGAAAAACTATAAAATTGTCCTAAATCATGACCTATTCGGGTCAGGTGAACCATCTCACTACAACAAAAAGGAGATATTGCGACACTTTTTTTGGGACATTTTCTACTAAGTGCCTCTAAACAACAATTTGGGGCACTTAATTAATTAATATGGTCCACTATTCATATCCATTGGACATAGACAAAATACACTTTTCTAATTCAATTATAATTCAATTATTAAAGGCAATAATCAATTTTTTTTTTAAAAAAAAAGCCAGAATCATCGCCCCAAATCTGTCCCCTTTTCTTTCCCCTCTCAATTCCACTGTTCTATTTTCCTTCCCCAAATCCTCGAATCATCGCCCCAAATCCTCGAATCATCGTCATCAAGCCATTCATCCAAATCAACCAGACGATTCATCACCATCAACCGGTTCCAATCGTAGATCGAATCAACGAATTCAACGCTGCCACTACCATCTCAGCCTCTCGATCGCGCAATCATCCAAATCAACCAAGCGATTCATCACCATCAACCGGTTCCCAGTCGCGGATCGAATCAACGAATTCAACAAATTCGACGCTGCCATTACCATCTCAGCCTCTCGATCGCGCAATCGCCGCCGCCAGTATTGGATTGGGCTTCAGTATTCGAGGAAACGCTACTTCGTCCTTCAGGATCACCTCATGAAGAGCTTCAAATCTGTGCCACTTACTTCCGATGAGGTTTGCCTCGTACGCTCAGTTATTTTTTGGTTTATTTTGTATGCGGTTTTTTGAATTTTTAAGATGTGCAATTTTGTCAGTGATTTTTTTTACCTATATTATAAGTATGTATCATACTATGGCGCTAATTTCGTTGCAAAGTATTTGGTGTTCTATATTGTACCAAAAATAGCAAATATTTTACTCTGAAGTTGTCTCCATAGAAAATCAGATGTCAGCTATCTATATTATGTGTTGGTTGTGTTTGTGTTAGGGGTGAGAGTATTTGAGGTCTTGTTTCTGTAATGAAAAAGTGATGTATGAAGTGTACACATATGTAAACTTTTCGAAACAGAAAGTTTTTGGTGTGTGCATCACATGTCTTGGCCAATTAAGTTCCACTTTGGTTCTTCAATTATAAGGTGTGCTATTATATATGTTGTGAACTTCTAAAGTAGTATTTGCCACAAATTAAGTGGAAAAAAAAACAGAGAGAATAAATGAAACAGGAGATTTAAACGATCAAGTGTAGATTGAGTAATCAACAGTGTTGAATCAAGAGAGTTTACCTAGGCGAACAGGAGCTTGAACTCTTTGATATGACACAGTAACTGGCGTCTTCTCAAATTTTTAGACGATTTTCCCATCACTTGAAAATAGTGAATTTTGAACTCCTCGGAAAAAAATAAATCTCATTAACAATTTAATAGAAAAATCGATGCTACGACTAAGAGAGAGAGAAGACAGGCCCGCTAGACATCTTCTTGCTAGGATTGAATGGATTTGACTATTTTTGCCAGTGATTTTTTTCCAGATTACTGTGTCTTATTCTCTGAGAGTTGTGTTTCTATTATTGGTTAATTATTGTTGTTTTGCTACTGAGATGTTTCCATCTTGTGATGTTCAACTTAGTGTATTTCATTTTGTTTTTCAGGGTTCCAGTTCTATGTTGACTTGATTATACCTATACTTTAGTAACTTTACAGGCTGATTTTCCATGCTCGATGCTTAGTTAGAGCAAGTTACATCTTCTATCAGTTAAAAGAGTATATAAAATATGTGAGACCTTGCTGTTTCATTTTGGAGTTGATAGAAATTGCATAAAAACTTAGGTGACACTAATTGTCATGATCCATTTTCTGAGATAAAACATCGTGATCAGTCATTATTATCAGAATTTGAAACAGGATCTGATCAGAAAAATCAACCATCTTTGAGTCATAGGTTCCACTTTGTATTTCGGATTTTGAAATAGGATTATAATAACAAATTTCCCAATTCATAAGTAACATGTAATTTGACACATAATATAAAAAGTGAAGTATCGATCATTTGGAAAGAGATGACTCAAGCAAATGAGAAACATACATGGATGGTGTCTTCTTCTCACTTTCTGTTTACAAAGCCTCTGGGAAGCTGGCTATTTTTTATACCATCTTTGACTGAATTTCTATTTCTTCCACTATAATGGGCAAAATCGATCCCTTTTTACTGGTTTTACTTCTTTATGCACAATCAAGTAGAGATTAACTTATATGAAGCATGCTTGCATCTGTCCACATGTATATTTGAATTACACAAGAGAGTAAAAGATTCTTGATTTTTTTTTTGAGGCCCTATTCTGACCATATTCTAACTTTGCGGTTCGTCATTTCACAGGTGTATCCCGTTCTGATATAAGAATGTGAAAGAAGACGGTGGCGGCACATCTGAGAAGATAGTTGAAGTACTGATGATGAACTCGACTGGTGGACCTGGTCATTTATTCCCAAAGGTCAGAGTTTTGGAAATAAGTCAATGGAAGCAGATTGCATAAAGCATTTTTCATTATTTTGTTCTTTTGTGAATCCATTTACATGAATGCTTGTGCACTTACTTTGCTTTAGGTTTTATAATGAAACTTTTATTCCAAGTATGAACCCTCTTGTGTGTGAATATTAGAATGAGTTAATTACAAGTTTATTTAGTTGATCTGAAACTTTTTTAAGAATTGATATATTTTATCATAAGAGTTATGTTTCATTATCTCATACAAAAGTGATCTACATTGATTTTTTCAAGTCAATTGGTCTTTTATTCCTATATCTGCTTCTATTTCATTTTCAGGTTATAGTTTGAATTAGAAATGACTTTCTTATTGTAGTTAGATCTTATTATTAGTTATTACTTATTCTTTGTTTGAAGTTATTATGTGATTTCTTGCTTTGAACTATTGTTTATCTACTTAAAATCTGTTTATGATCAGTTTCATTGTTCAATTCTATATTGGTAAGTCGATTGTAGATACTTTTATATTGAGTTTGTTTACATAAATTATGTTTATACATTTATAAATGATTTTGTTCCAATATATGCAGATCATGACGCCATTAACTAAACCCCTAGCAAAAGTGCAAGTCAGAAAAGGACTTAAAGTCAAATAGGTTGCATTCTTTCCCATTATTTATTTTTATATTTTTGATTCATGTAATCACATACAAAGCTTAGTAGTCTCTAACCATTTCTGAAAATTATCACATGTACATGGTGGAGGCGTAGATCATGTTGAAAATGTCCAAGTACAAGACCTCGTAGCAAACGTGTAAGGCAGTAAAGGCCTGAACAAAACAACATGTTCACTGATTCCATAAACGATTCAACTGAAAGCCAAATAGGTAAGTTTAATCTATTACTCTCTTGTTGATGAGTTATGTATTTTCTAAATTGAATTGCTGATTATATGTTTATAGCATTTGACTTGAGGAAACCAGACTGTTGAATTTCTGAATAAGTTAATCAATTTCTGAATTTCTGTTATTTGTCTTTGGCTTAACTATTAATTATGTAGTTGAATTATTATACTGGGATTATTGCTCCTCGTAAATTAAAGTTTCAAGGTTAAGATAGTTTAATGGTGTTCTTTGGGAATAAAGATTAGTCGGAACTGAGAAATTACATTACATTGAATATTCTTGTTTTCCGAGAATGTAGAAACTCTCTTCATTTCTATTATTGTTTTCTCAAAGTACACTAATTAACATGTTATACAGGTTAGCTCTTTTTAATCAATAACTTTGTGTTTGTAAGTATGCATTTTTTACATCAAGAAGTAATAAAAGGTAGACTGAGTCAGATGTTTAATATTGCTATCACTGTATGATATAAACACACTTTTGTATGTATGCTTATTTATTTGGGAATCATCTTAGTCTGAACTCTTTCTTGGCCACACAAATAACTTGAACATTAACACAAAAATGGGTCCTCTTTTATTTAATACCAATAATTCATTTCTGATTTGTTGGTTTCTAATTGGATGGTCCAAAATATTACCAAGATGTAGATTGACTAGGTGATATCTTGTGGTATGTGAAAAAAAAATATCAAGTCTATTTGCTGTCTTTCTAGGACAAAGGAACACAACAGAAAATGTCCTAGTAGGCAGTGATGGGACAAACCGAAACAATTCTGGTAATGTCGTAACTCAATCATGTGAGTAATTAACGATTATATTACTCATTATTTTGTGGTTCCATAATTTATGGACACAATATATTATGCGCATATTCTTATAGCAGATGGCAATGACAAAAAGAGGACAAGAGGACCTTTACTTGCATGCCTAAAGTTTGGGGACTAAATAAACAAATTAATGTTTCATTTAATGATCTTGGCCAACCAAATGATCAAAAGAAAACAAGTACACTAGCTCATCGTGCATGATCCTGACGATGCTTTTGCGAAGATAATGGGTAAGGATAAAGACGGTCGATTGCAGATGTATGACATGGGAGTGAAACCAGCTGATATCTATGGTGGAAAACCTAGTCGAGATACACTGTACAGAAATTTGATGGAAGAAAAAGAAGAAATAAGAGCATTGAAAGAAAAAGTTGAAGAGTTGACAGCTTTCATGCATAGCAGATCACACTCAGAAAGAGCTCTGTTTTCATCTTCAAATAATCAAAGTTCGTCTGGAATTAGTCGTCCAATTCATATAAGGGTAAACACAAGAAATTAAACTACTTATTAGTTATTACATGAAGATATGTTTATACATGTTGTCAGTTATGCTATTAACAAGCCCTAAATTTCAGGTTGGAGCCTATGTGAAATTGAGAAGTCTTGCTAATCTTAGCGAAACTGTTGCTATTGACATTTTGAGAGCAATAGGTGGTGTTATACTGAACAGTAGGGAGCTTGGGCACAATATTTGCGAGGTAGTGGTTCAATCTATTCTCAATGGCAAAGAAATGTTGATTTACCCTCTTGATCTCATGAAATCAATTGGAGATTCTATTGGAGCACCGATCGCTTGGCCTTTGTCATTGGTATCTTCTTTTCTCTTAAAGTTAGACATGTATGTGTGTATTATATCATGTGTTGTTTGAATATTTGTATAATATCCAATAAGTGTATCCTTAAGAGCAGAAACTGAGATAAGATCTACAACTGGACCACTAGAAACTTTGGTAATCCATAAATCAGAATTATTAAAAGTATCATAATCAGCCTTAATAACAGTATTAATAAGACCAGAAACAATATCATCACTGAAATCAGCCTTAGTAGAATGGTAGGAAATATGAACATAGCCTTTAAGTAAAGAATTTGTTTGAGCCCAAGGATTGAAGTGAGTGGGTACTCTGCAAGAACGTGCAGCAAGGCTCTTCCTGCTTAAAGCAACACCATTGGAAATGCTTCCAAAGAAGCTTTTGGCTAAGAAATAAGATGTCTAGCATACCTGCTCTAACATGGTTCATCATTGGACCTAATCAAATAAAATGTAAAATGGAGAACGAAGTTTCATTTGCTACTGAAATTGTATGTGGATATTATGCATGTTTGAGTAATGTGTACCTCCTCCTTTCAGGTTAAGCTACTGAAACTTTTGAAAATTCTGAGGTTCCCCAATGAGTGGGATATCTGTATTTGTATTATTACTTATGCAATAGAAACTGAATTTTATTTGGTTAAATTTTGTTTTGCTCTGTTTTTGTTTCTTATGTAGTTGTATTATTACTTATAAAAGAAAGGTGATGGTGAAGATGAAGGTCCAGATTTGTTGAAAGAAAATGCTATAGCTATGTGCTTGAGATCTCATCTAGAAACCTGAAATGAACTTAATTCAATGAGTAATGCAATAGATTTTTTTATTATATTCGAACATAGCCTTTAATGTAATTGGCCTGGCCGACTGACATAGTAGAATGGTAGGAAATATGAAAATAAAGTTGTTTGACTTGGACCCAATCGTAGAGCTGGTTGTTTTATTGGATCTTTCTCTTCATTGTATAGTATATTGCATATTTGCAACTTCCTATGAAAATCTTCAAACATGCACTTTTATTATATTTCTCCCATAGTATAATATTTAGCAAAACATAGATTAAAATATATAATTCGTGTGTGATTTTTTCTACTTTTAATTCCATTTTACACTTGCTTTGACTTAGTTTTCTTCTCCCAATTGTATTTGATCATGTTTTTTTTTTATCTCTATCCAATATGCAGATTGAACCGGAGGAAGACAAAAATTGATGCAACAATTTATTGGAACAAGAACAATCAAAGATTCCTTCACAATCTAAACAGTGTTACTTTTACATTTCATATTTTGTAGATACCTTGCTATGACTATTTAGTTTCCTTGAGTATTTTGGACGTAAAGGATATGACAAAAGATTGTTGTTTTGTTTTCTCATTTAGTAATGTAGTTTTCCGTATTTAATTGTTTTGTAAATTGAAAAAAAAAAAAAAACGAAAACACATTACACAACGTATATTGAACGTATATTGATTGAGATGGAATGTTGTTGTTTCATTGTTTAAAGGCATAAATAAGTGTCCTAATATCGCATTTAGAGTCGCATATAAGTGTCTTGATATCTCTTTTGAAGGCACAAGTAAGTGTCTCAATATCGCATTTAGAGTCACATATAAATGTCTTGATATATTTTTTGAAGGCACAAATAAGTGCCCCAATATCTCATTTTAAGGCACAATTAAGTGTCATGATATCGCATTTAGGGGCACAAATAAGTGTCATGATATTGCATTTAGGGGCACAAATAAGTGTCTCGATATCTCATTTGAAGGCACAAATAAGTGTCTTGATATCTCATTTGAAGGCACAAATAAGTGTCTTGATATCTCATTTGAAGGCACAAATAAGTGTTTCGATATTGTATTTGAATACACAAATAAGGGTCTCAGATATCAATCTTGGGGCACATATAAATGTCTTGTAAAGTTATTTAGAAACACTTAAAAAAGTGTCCCTAACTCTATTGGGACATGATACTTGGAGGCACATATGATAAGTGCCCCAAAAGGGTACATTTCGGTGCACTTTTCCTTTTTTTGTCATAGTGTCTACACCCTAAACACTAAATAATGAACCCCTAAATCATGATCTATTCGGGTTTGGTGAACCATGAACCACTAGGGCCGAGTGAACCATGTACCACTTGACTTTATCTTACCTTCACTATATACATACTTTGTTTGTAAATAAAAAAAAATTCATGTATGCAAATACAAGAAAAGGTGCAATTGGTGCAATTGAATTCAATTTTAATTTAAACCCTAAACCCTACACCCTAAATTACGAACCCTATACCCTAAATCATGATTCATTCGGGCCGAGTGAACCATGAACCATTCGAGTCGGGTTCAGATCCGAGTCGGATCGGGCCAGAGTAAAAAAAAAATTGGTAAAAAGAATTTGAATTGAAATTCAATTGCACTAATTTAGAATTTGTGCAAATGGTGCACACAAAAATTTGTCATTTTAAAAATACACTTAAATTACACGGTATATATAATGAATACCAGTATATATGACTACATATATATTTCAAATACACACTTAAATTGCCACATAGAATATATATATACAAGCACGTTTTAGTTTGACTGGAGCCCACATAAAAACCAAAGGCTTCCTCACTAAGACACGAGTGTGAACCCAAAGTTCGCAACCTGGCACAAACCTCATAGATTCGATCCGCGTAAACATCGTATACTCTTGTCCCCTCTTCTTACCTGCAAAAACTATATAAACTTACCCACACTCCACTCTCCAACTGTAAACTTTCAAACTATAAACAAACACAAACCAAAGCTAACTAACTAATGAACTCACAGTCACATGCACATTTCGACGAGGAGGTGATCCTGGCGTCGAGCCACCCCAAGAAACGCGCCGGCCGGAAGAAGTTCAAGGAGACGCGCCACCCGGTCTACCGCGGCGTCAGGCGGCGGGACTCCGGCAAGTGGGTTTGTGAGATGCGCGAGCCCACCCACCAGAAGAGGATATGGCTCGGGACGTACCCCACGGCGGAGATGGCCGCCAGAGCTCACGACGTGGCGGCGCTGGCCCTCCGTGGGCATACGGCCTGCCTCAACTTCGCCGACTCCGTGCGGCGGCTGCCGGTTCCGGCGTCGAATGACCCCAAGGATATTCGGAAGGCGGCGGTGGAGGCGGCGGAGGCGTTTCGACCGGGGGCGGGGGAGGAGGTAATTAGTTTTGATGGGAATGTGGTGGATCAGGGTGAGGGTAGTTTGGGAAATGTGGGTTTGGGGGGCGGGGATTTTGGTGGGTGGCCGGGAGCGGCGGAAGGGGCGCTGATGTCGCCGCCGCATTCGTTTGAGGGGAGGTTCGGGTGGGATGATAACGTGGAAAGTGAGGCTGAGGTGGAGCTGTGGAGTTACTCGCTTTGATGTATGGATGGATAGGATTTGGTGGGCGTGGCTTTGTCACCATTTTTATATTTATTTTCTTAATTAAGTAGTAGCTTCTTCGTGGGCCCCATCTCTTTCATCATTCTCTCTCTCACTGAAGCATTTGCCGCGGGAAAGAAGTAAAAGTGAAAGAGTAGAAGAAAGCAGTTCCTCTGTTTCTATGGGAACTAGTTCTGTTCATTCCTCCTCCCATTTTTGTAGCTCGTGAAATTGTTACCTACACAATTTCTGTTTTCCATCAGACCCAAGAATTTTTTTTTTAAACAACGGAGACAGTGCAATTTTAGTGCATTTTTTTAAATAATATTAGTTATTTTACTAAAATGTATTAGTTGATCAATTTTAGTTGGTTACATTTGTTTTGGGATTCATTAGATGGATTTTGGAGTTAGAGATCTACTTCTCATACTAGTTCGAAATTTTCATATCCGATTTTCAAATTCACTCTTATAATACATTTATTTTCACAAAATTAAATATAATCACATTATCATTTTTCATGCACTTACTCATTCTCTCCCCTACTAATCTTTCGCTCAGAAACAATCATTATTAAATATTATTTCGAGAAAAAGCAAAACTTTCACCTTATCAAAATCTCAAACAAGCACATATTTTAGTTTTTTAAGTACTATTTATTAGAACATTCAAATCCATAGGATTCACGACATCCATCCTCCACATACCTAAATCCTAAAACAAAAACATATCATTAATATATTAATTGTACACTGAACAATTAGTTCACCCAAGTGTTACTCTTATTTTTAGGTTCATTTTTTCTTTTACTTTTACAATATTCACATTCTCTACTATTTTATTTCAGCATATCCCGCGGAACCTACATCTTGCACTAAAATGACCTTTTTGCCCCTGTCACGTTTAGATTTATACATTTTAATCCTTGAAATGTAATATTTTAAATAATGTTTCACATTTTCTTTATTTCATCTCATTTTCTAGCATTTTTCGGCCATTTGGGACTGAGTTAGCAAAATTTGATTATATATATATATATATATATATATATGGAATTATATATATATATATATAAAAAGATAATTATGGGTCCATTCAAGTATAGGTAAAAGGTTATGGGACAAAAATTGTTTAAATCCCTAAAAATCAGCAACTTAAGATTGAAAAAATGAACAAGTGACCGACATATGACTGAAACGACGTTGTTTAAAGCGTTTTCCGGCCAATTGAGACTAAATTGACAAAATTTAAACATATATAAGACTAAATTTGAATACCAAATAAATATGTGATCATTTCAACAAAGGTTAAACATTATGAGAGAACATTGTTTAAATCCCAATAGTTTTGTTTAAAAAGTATACCTTTAAGCCATGCAAATGATGAAGGTTACTCTTTCAATTTATTCAAAAATAGTTCTCCATCGATTTTTTTAGCAATGACAACAAATAAGGCTCACTACTACACATTTGAGCTTGGAGAGCTCCACTTAGAGAGCCCTTTTAGAAAGAGCTCTCCAAAATCGCCCTTTGAGAGCGGTTTTTTATAAAAATAAAAATAAAAATTAAAGAGCGGTTCGAAACCTCTCTCCAAGAGAGAGCGGTTTAGAACCGCTCTGCAAGCTCGTCCACAATGCGGTTAAAAATCGCTCTGCAAGTGAGAGAGCTTGGAATGCGGTTCAGAACCACTCTGCAAGAGAGAGCGGTTCTGAACCGCTCTGTAAGGGTACAACAATATCCCTCTTCTCCATTTTTTCCGTCGGCCTCCGGCCTCCTCCCTTCTCCATTTTTTCCGTCGCCCCTCCTCCTCCTCCCTTCTCTCCATTTTTCGTCGCCCCATCGCGTATATTGCCGCGCGACGCGTCGCCATCCCCATGTCCTACGACCGTCGTGCGTCGCGTCGTCTTCCAGCTCCCCGGCCAACCGTCGTGCGTCGCCCTCCTCCTCCTCCTCCTCCTCCTCCCTACCGCCGCCGCCGCCGCCGCCAGCTTCCTCTAGATATAGGTACGTATGTGTATATTTATATATGAATGTGTATATATATATGTATATTATATATATATATATATGTTAGAATATTATATATAGTGTTAGATTAATAATTAATTGGTTAATTGGCTTTATTTTAATTGTTGTTTAATTTGTTTGGATTGTGGTTAATTGTTTAATTTAGTTTAATTGTTGTTATATGTTAGAATTAATTGTTGTTTGATTAGATTGTGGTTAATTGGTTGTCAATTTGTGTGTTGTTTCACTCAAAAGTATTAGTTTTTTGATTTAAAGGTATTAGTTGTTTCATTTAAAAGTATTAGGTGTTTCATTAAAAGGTAATATTAGTTGTTTCATAAAAAGTATTAGGTGTTTCATTGATAGGTATTAGTTATTTCATTCAAAGGTATTAGTTGTTTCATAATAAGGTATTAGGTGTTTATTCAAAGGTATTAGTTGTTTCATTAATAAAAAAGTATTAGGTGTTTCATTCAAAGGTATTAGTTATTTCATTAAAAGGTATTAGTTGTTTCATAATAAGATATTAGGTGTTCCATTCAAAGGTATTAGTTATTTCTTTAAAAAGTATTAGACATTTCATTCAAAGGTATTAGTTGTTTCATTCAAAAGTATTGTTGTTAGTGTGTGATTAATGTTGGTTTAATTATATTGTTGTTAGTAGCTTGGATTAATTGTTGTTAGCATGTGGCTTGAATTAATTTTTGTGTGTTTCAAATGAATAAAATGATTAATGATATATGGTACATTAGAATACATTAGAAAATTAAAATGAATGTAGATTAAGTATAGTTAGGTATGCTTTTAGGTTTAATATTTGGGAAAAATCCAATTTTGGTCACTAAAGTTTACCATTTTATAGTTTTGGTCACCCAAGTTTACTCACTTTCAAAATTGGTCACCCAAGTTCATTTTTACTCTCACATTAGGTCCTGTCGTCAGTCAACCCGTCTTTGACTGATGGAAACAACTAGAAAAAGCGCGAAATCATTCTTAACACCCCCAAATCGAAATTCCAGCCTCTTTCCCCCTTTTACAAAAACCCTAATTTCCAATTTGAACGTGTATTGCACGAAGAATAAGTGAATTAAAGCTCTCACACATATTATTTGTCAAGATATCACACTTGGGTAAAGGATTGAAGTATGCCCTAGACCACTGAGAAGGATTTTTCTTTGCAAGCCAATCATATGCTTTTTCATCTAAATCCTTCATCTCTTGCATTTTAGCAGTGAATACTTCATACCTTGTTGCTCCAGCTGCGGCCCACAATGCGTTCTTAACTGCAAGCCCTAAGAAACCATCTTTTTTCATGTTGCAGTGAAGATGTTGCACACAATGCGTTTTGGGGGTGTTAGTAAAAAGGGGGAAAGAAGTTGGAATTTCGATTTGGGGGTGATAAGAATGACTTCACGCTTTTTCTAATTATTTCCTTCAGTCAAAGACGGGTTGACTGACGGCAGGACCTAATGTGAGAGTAAAAATGAACTTGGGTGACCAATTTTAAAAGTGAGTAAACTTGGGTGACCAAAACTGTAAAACGGTAAACTTTAGTGACCAAAATTGGATTTTCCCTTTAATATTTTTAGATACATTGTCTTGAGAAACAGTTTTCATATTGTATTTCCTATAGACATTTGTAGCTAGTTCTATATGGATCTAAAGTGGGTTCGAGCAGATCGATTATCAGATGAGTATAAGAATGGGGTGGAAGAATTTGTAATCATGCAATTAGACAGTGCACCAACCCTCGGTACATTCCATGTCCGTGTTGGAAATGTATGAATGGAAAAATCGTTAGTGGTCGAGAAAGTCTGTTTCACCACTTGATGATTCACGGTATTGATAAAACATATACCGTTTGGACATATCATGGTGAGAGAAGAGATGGATGTAGCTCAAGCAACCTAGAAACTGACTTTAGGTTTGAAGATACAGTGGATGCGGATATTTTCGATGATGTACCGACTGTTGATACATCGAGTGGGAATGACGATGATCTGCGAGATCACCCTTATATGTCAGAGAAGTTAAGGAATTCTGCTGGATTACCACTGTGGCCCGGGTGTAAGAATGTTGGGATTATACTGAAAAGTATGCTTTTTACTTTGTATAATCGAAACTGAATTTTCAGACTTATTTACTGAAATAAATTGTTTATCACTGATGCTTTAAATATTATTGAATGTTACATATATTTCTTTGATAACTGTTCAATAAATAAGTCGTCGTGTTACATTGTAGTTAATTTAGTGATACCAGATCACAGAAGATTAAATTAACAGTCCCTTGTAACTAAAAGTACGTTATTCACGACCTAGATGGAAATGAACAACCCATCGTGAAAGGTTGAAATGTAAGACTCAGATTGACTTGTCTTGACCAAGAGATTACACTAGTGCATGACTGATGCACTGAATAGGACCTACAGGAGGATAAATTCTTCAGAACTGAACAAGGAAGAATTAGACCTCAGTGGTTCGTTGTTTCTTAATCTTCGTCCCTTAAATAGGATCACGTGGGATTGGTAACTATTGCTTTGACTTATCATGGGTAGCGAATCAATAAGATTCAATACTTTTTATCTTGGGCAATATTATTAGTCACATGTGATTGCTAAGATTTAATACGAAGAATCGTGTGCAAGTACGCTTGTTTGATTTGCCCCCTTGAGAGGTTCATAAGCTTTATCATACCAAATCTTGCAAGTGGAATTAGTTTTCGGTATGGATAATAATGTTGAACCGTTCCTTGACCAAGGATAAAAGATATTAATTAATGGAAAGCTATTTCAGTGGCTTGAATTAATTAATGGGCTAGATAATCTTAAATACGGGAAATAATGACCGGGAGCCATATTGACTGTAATATGGGTTAAGATGGATAGTGCAATATTAATTATGTAGTGGGATTAATTAATATTTATGGGCTTGAATTATATTGTGGCTCAATATTAGATATTCAAGGTCCATTAGAAGGTCCAATCTTAATTCTCCTAAAGGCCCCCTGAGTAGCCCAACATATAGTCCATTAACTGAAAAGGTGATTAAAATAAAATAAATATTGTTGCTTATTTTTCCTTGAGATTTTCGAAAATTATGGATGAAGTTGGGAGAAAGATTTTCTTTGAATTTTGTTATGGAATGAAGATATTGTTGGGGAATGAGTTGCACAGATCTATTCGGGGTGAATATTTAAATACAAATTTAATTCTTTAATTATTACTAATATGAATTAATCCTATATTAATTCAAATAATAATTGCAACAACATAGCATGCATATAATAAGCCACGTAAAACCTACGCATGCGGAATCTACGGGTTTACGTGAATGTACCTCTCGGGATGGCAGTGAATTCGGTTGGACGGACTAACCAAAAGGACTTCCCAAGTATTCCCTTAGCCCTTGCTCAACTATCATGTGGAATGACACTTGTCGAACAATTAACAAAAGGAAAAAATAAACTTTGTTGCACCACTTATGTGGATTTGCTAATTTTTCCAGCACATGGAATTGTACTAGGAATGAAAGAATCATCCCCTATTTATAGGAGAGGAGTGGTCGATTTTTCCAGTGAAAAAAAAATGTGGGAAAAGACTTTTATTGATCACCAAGAAATCTTGAATATATCTCCTATATTCTTTTTCCCATAATTAAAATATTCCACAAAAATTCCACCTCCTCAATATGGATAATTTTCGAAAATAATGATGCAAGAATCCAAGATTTGGATCTTCTTGAATTTATGAGATATTCTTGTATTTCAAGAAATACATATCTTCCATAATATCTTTTCAAGAAAATCAAGAAAATCTTTCTTGCCCACTATATTTTCAAAAAATTTCGAACTCATCATTATAGATAACCAAGTGGGAGATTTCTTGAATTTAATGAGATAATCTTGTATTCCAAGAATACATATCTTCATTCCATAACAAAATTCAAAGAAAATCTTTCTCCCAATTTTATCTATAAAATTCGAAATATACATGGAAAAATAAGCAACAATATTTATTTTATTTTAATCATCTTTTTCAGTTAATGGACTATATGTTGGGCTACCCAGGGGGACCTTTAGGAGAATTAAAATTGAACCTTCTAATGGACCTTGAATATCTAATATTGAGCCACAATATAATTCAAGCCCATAAATATTAATTAATCCCACTACATAATTAATATTGCACTATCCATCTTAACCCATATTACAGTCAATATGGCTCCCGGTCATTATTTCCCATGTTTAAAATTATCTAGCCCATTAATTAATTCAAGCCACTGAAATAGCTTTCCGTTAATTAATATCTTTTGTCATTGGTCAAGGAACGGTTCAACATTATTATCCATACCGGAAACTAATTCCACTTGCAAGATTTGGTATGATAAAGCTTATGAACCTCCCGGGGGGCAAATCAAACAAAGCGTGCTTGCACACACGATTCTTCAGATTAAATCTTAGCAATCACATGTGACCAATAATATTGCCCAAGATAAAAAGTATTGAATCTCATTGATTCATTACCCATGATAAGTCAAAGCAATAGTTACCAATCCCACGTGATCCTATTTAAGGGGGCGAAGATTAAGAAACAACGAACCACCGAGGTCTAATTCTTCCTTGTTGATTTCAAGAATTTATCCTTCTCAGAGGTCCTATTCGAGGCATCATCATGCACAAGTGTAATCTCTTGATCAAGACAAGTCAATCTGAGCCTTACACTTCAACCTTTCACGATGGGTTGTTCATTTCCATCTAGGTCGTGAATAACGTACTTTTAGTTACAAGGGTTATTAATTTAATCTTCGTGATGCGGTATCACTAAATTAACTACAATGTAACACGACGACTTATTGAACAGATTATCAAAGAAATATATGTAACATTCAATGATATTTAAAGCATCAGTGATAAATAATTTATTTCGGTAAATAAGTCTGAAAATTCAGTTTCGATTATACAAAGTACAAAGCATACTTTCCAGTATAATCCCAACATATATGTATTCTTGGAATACAAGATTATCTCATTAAATTCAAGAAATCTCCCACTTGGTTTATCCATATGTATTTTTCGAAAAAATGAAAATATAGGGCAAGAAAGATTTTCTTGATTTTCTTGAAAAGATATTATGGAAGATATGTATTTCTTGAAATACAAGAATATCTCATAAATTCAAGAAGATCCAAATCTTGGAATCTTGCAAGTCTATATTTTTCGAAAATTCCATATTTGTAGAGTGGGTGGGATTTTTGTGGAATATTATAATTATGGGAAAAAGAATATAGGAGATATATTCAAGATTTCTTGGAGATCAAGAAAAGATTTTCCCATATTGTTTTTGGCCACAATTTTTGACCACCCCAGTATCTATAAATAGGGGATGATTCTTTCATTCCCAAGTACAATTCCACGTGCTGGAAAAATTAGTAAATCCACAAAGGTGGTGCAACATATTTATTTTCCTTTTGTTAAATCGTTCACAAGAATCCTTCCACCGGAGATTCGAACGAGGGCTAAGGGAATACTTGGAAAGTCCTTACGGTTAGTCTATTCAGCCACATCGTTGTCATCCCAAGAGGTACGTTCACGTAAACTCGTAGAATTCCGCATGCGTAGGTTTTACGTGAATTATTATATGCATGATATGTTGTTGGATTATTATTTGAATTAATATAGGATTAATTCATGCTAGTAATAATTAAAGAATTAAATTTATATTTAAATATTCACCCCAAATAGATTTGTGCAACCTATTTCCCAACAACTGGTATCAGAGCCACGGTTTCGGGCTCTGAATTTTTTAAATTGTAATTTAATTCGTTGGCATTAAATTTGAAATTGGATAGTAGAATTGCTAGATCTTTTTTGCAGGTATCCAATTGTCATTAAATTTAATGTGTTTATGCATGCATATAAACTATGTTTTTTAATTCGATTCGTTCGGATTCGTTTTACCTCGTGAGAAAATTCACGAGTAGATTAGAATTTGTTTGATTTGATCAATGTAATAGACTAGCCTAGATCTAGGTTTATTTATTTTTTGTAAATAAATTGTAACCGGATCGAAAATGAAGACGAGACGAAGAAATTAAGAGACGAGAATCGAGAATCAAAGGCGAAGGGGCCTTGGCGACGCGACGGGCGCAGGCGAGGCTGCCGAAAGGCCAGAAGGAAATCGTGCCACGAGATGGACGAAAATATGAAGAGACGCTGGCACTGCACGATCGCCGAAGGAGAAACTACGCGATACGGGCCTAGTCGCGGTGATACGGAGGTTGTGCGACGCTGATTTCATAGATCACGCTCGCAAAGAAAAAGGCACCGGGCAAACCATGACAATTGGATAGCGCCGCGGGGCGGGCGTGCATCCCAGCTCATTATGTTTATTTTTTGAGACGACGAGTTGAGAACACTTCGTTTCTTCAAGATCACGCCAAGAAAAAAATCAAACCATGACAATTGGATAATTTATGCTCAATTATTTATTTTTCTGTTTTGCTTGATTTATTTGTGCTATCTTATGCTTTATTTAATTTGTTTAAATGTGTTTGCATGAGAGTTGCCAAATGGAAAAATCCCACCTTCAAAAATTACTAAGTATGTTTAAATAATTAATTAACAATTTTATTCCGGATAATAAAATTGAATTAATTTTGACCTCCATGATTTATTTATTTGTGAGTTCTTTTGGAGAAATTCCCCCCACGGGACGGTCAAAAGATAGCTTTCACATGACTGAATTCCAAACGGATGATTGTGGGTTATTACTAGTGGCGACGATGACCCTCACCACGAGGCTCGATCAAAGCGAAATAATAATCCTGTATTTAATCATGGTTATTACTTAGGTATAAAATTGATATGCATATACTTCCCCGAAGTCCCTGTCAATTTTATATTGGTCAAGTGGGAGCCAACTATTAATCTGGATATTAAAGGTTTGTAAATCGTTCTTGTTTGTAACTCGCTTGAATGTGTTTAAATAATGACCCACCCCACGTGGCTTATTTAAAACTGTTTTTAAGATGTTGGCGATGCATGTTCATTTTTTTGAGATTTTAATATGATGCATGTGATCGAACCTTGTGATATATTTGTGCTTATGCATATTATTATTTATTTCAGTTCATCATGTCGCAACCTTTTAATCCACTGTTATATACACTCAAAGAACACCAATTAACTGGTGAAAACTATAATATTTGGAAACGAAATATGAGCTTTGTCCTACCTGCACAAAAACATTATTGGATTCTTGATGTACCTAAGCCACGTAAACTCTTGATGAATCAACCGATCGTGCAAGACATGAGTATAATATTTGGGAGCAGGCTAATGAACCCATGAAAAGCGTGTAATCTTGACTTCACCGTGTCGATGATTTGAGACACATTCATGAAGGTGTTGAGTCCATTGTGGAAATTATGCAAAGTCTTGAAGAAATGTTTTTAACAAAAGACCGCATGATCGATCGGTTTAAAAAAAATGACGACGTGTATTTAGAAAATTTGAAAATGGGTGAGGGAACACCAGAAGTGGAGCATGTTCTCAGAGTCAAGCACCATTTTCTAAAACTGGCTTATCTCGGAACTAAGTATTGTGATGAAGCCCAAATCGAATTTATGTTGCTTACTCTGCCAAGGAGCTTCGATGGATTTTCTTTGTGGTTTTGTGATGAGTGATCACATGTTTACTATGGATAATCTACAAGAAGCCTTGGAGAAAGTGGAGAAGCATTTAGGAAAGAAAGACGAAGCATTGGTGACCAAAAGTCTTTTCTCGAGATCTAGGCCAGTGGAAGGCAAGTCTCAAGAAAAGGAAAGTGGTCAGAACCAAAGCAAACTCATCACTAAGAAAAGTGAGAAAAAGACGGTTAGCTGGTTGGGTGTCAAGAAAGGACCAAAAGGAATATGTTTTAATTGCGGGGAGAAAGGACATTGGAGGTCAGCCTGTTCCAATCCCAAAAGGAAAGGAAAGAAAGGTAATCCCCACTCACTAGTTGTTGAAACTTGTTTAGCGGCGTATGCCTCCCATTTATTGGTGGTGGATACGGGATCTACTGATCATGTTTGTTTCACATTACTGGGGGTTCAAGCGGACCGACAACTAAGTGGAAGTGAGATCCTCATCTGTTTGGGCGATCTTCACGAGAGTGGTAGCTAAAGCAGTGGGAGAAGTGCACCTGTCTTTTGAAGACACAGTTATAATTTTAAGAGATGTTCTGTACGTTCCAAGTTTTAGAAAGAATTTGATTTCAGTTTCTAAACTTTTTCATGATGGATATTCGGTTACTTTTAATAAAGTTGTTACCATTTCTCTTTTTGATAAATTTATCTGTCATGGAACGTTGGCGAATAATCTCTATACAATTAACTGTGCACACCACTCACGAAATGCATCCTATAACACATCAATCAAGCTTGTTTAGAAAAGAAAACGTTCATCGACATGAGCAGAGACACTTCTTTGGCATCTAAGATTGGGTCATATAAATCCAAAGAGGATCAAAGGTTGGTGAAAGGCGGTTCACTAGAGCTTCTCCAAGTTGAACCGTTTCAACTCGCGAATCATGTTTGGAGGGTAAAAATGACCAAGAGGGCATTTGGAGCCAAGGGAATAGGGCCAAAAAAAGTGTTAGAGATCATTCACACGGATGTATGTGGTCCAATGTCAACCAAAGCAAAGAGGAGGTTATGAGTATTTTGTCACTTTTTTATTGATGATTACTCAAAGAATGCGGTTACATTTTCCTTATGAAGCATAAATCGAGACCTTTGAGAAATTCAAAGAATTTAAGGCTCAGCGAGAGAATCATAGGGAAAAACGTATCAAGTCTCTACGATCCGATCGTGGATCGCGAATACCTCGGCGATGAGTTTTTGAACTACTTATCGATGAAGGATTGTATCCCTCCTTTGCACCCGGAACCCCTCAACAAAATGGGGTTGTAGAGCAAAGAAACATAACTCTTTTGAAAATGGTTAGATCAATGATGAGTTATGCGGATCTTCCCAAGTCGTTCTGGGGTCATGCCTTGGAAACAACGGCTTTCATTCTGAACTTGGTGCCATCCAAATCGGTTCCCAAAACTCCCAAAGAATTGTGGACCGGGCGCAAGCCTAGTATGAGACACATGAGAATTTGTGGGTGTCCGCCTACGTGTTGGACAAGGAAGCCAGAATTGGATCCTCGATCGAGAATTAAAGGTCGTTTGTAGGATACCCGAGGGAACAAAAAAGGGTGTATGTTCTATGGTCCCGAAGATCAAAAGGTGGTCATCAGTACCCACTTTAGATTTTTGGAAGAAGACTATATGAACCAAAGAAAATCCAGAAGTGAGATTACCTTAAATGAGCTTAGAGGGCAAACCTCAGTGCCAACTGTACTAGATGATATACCAAATGATACGCTTTCACAACCGGAGCCTCGTCGTAGTGGGAGGGTTGTTAGACGACTCGAGAGATTCATGGGAATAGGAGAGTCCTCGGACTTGATTCAGGACAAGACTTAATCGGACCCATGGACATATGACGAGGCACTCCAAGATAAGGATGCAGATTCTTGGCAAAACAAAGAATGAAAGCCGAAATGGGTTCTATGTTTCATAATAGAGTGTGGGAGCTAGTCGAACCACTTAATGGGGTCAAACCCATTGGATGCAAGTGGGTATATAAGAGGAAAAGAGGACCGGACGGGAAGTTTGAAACCTTTAAAGCAAGACTAGTGGCGAAAGGTTATACTCAGAAAGAAGGGATCGATTATGAGGAAACTTTTTCGCCCGTAGCCATGCTTAAGTCCATCTGTATTCTCTTATCGATTGCTGCGCATTTCGACTTTGAAATCTGGCTAATGGATGTCAAGACAACTTTCCTTAATGGAAGTCTTGATGAAGAGATCTATATGCAACAACCCCAAGGTTTCATTGAAACAGGCCAGGAACATCTAGTTTGTAAGCTAAAGAGGTCCATTTACGGACTCAAACAGGCATCCAGAGCTTGGAACCAATGTTTTGATCATGTTATAAAGTCTTATGGGTTCAATCAAAACGATTTTGAAAGTTGTGTGTATAAAAAGCGTGTCGGAACTGCATTGGTAATCTTAGTACTATACGTAGATGACATTCTAATCATCGGGAACGATGTGAAGGTGTTATCAGACGTAAGGGCATGACTTTCAAAATAGTTTTATATGAAGGACTTAGGGGAAGTCGGACACATCCTTGGGATCAAGATCACTCGAGATCGCAAGAAAAGGATGATCGGGTTATCGCAAGCTTCATACATAGACACTGTCTTGAAACGCTTCAGCATGCAAGATTCCAAGAAAGGATTCGCACCTTTCAGGCATGGAATCCATCTATCTAAGAAAATGTCCTCTAAGACGCAAAAGGAGATAGATGACATGAAGGGTATTCCTTATACTTCGGCTGTCGGAAGCCTTATGTATGCAATGTTGTGTACGAGACCGGATATCTGCTTTGACGTAGGCATGGTGGCAAGATATCAAAGTAACCCGGGGAAAGAACATTGGATGGAAGTTAAAAACATTCTAAAGTATCTGAAAAGAAACGGGATAGAATGTTGGTTTATCAGTCAGGTAATCCAATCCCCATCGGTTACACGGACTCAGATTTCCAATCAGATGTAGACTCCAGAAAATCTACCTCCGGTAGTGTGTTTTGCATGGGGGGAGGAGCCGTGACATGGAGAAGCGTCAAGCAGAAATGCGTCGCAGATTCTACCATGGAAGCCAAATATGTAGCGCTTTAATGAGGCAAATGAAAAAAGCGGTTTGGCTCAAGCACTTCCTAGTGGACTTAGATGTGGTTCCAAATTTGCCCAAAGAAGTTCACGGTTTATTGTGATAATCTTGGGAGGCGATTGCAAATTCAAGGGAACCAAGAGCCCACAAAGCCAGCAAACACATAGAAAGGAAATACCATCTTATACGAGACATCGTTAAGAGAGAAGATATAGATGTGGCAAAGATAGCATCTGAGGACAACCTAGCAGATCCATTCACAAAGAGTCTGCCTCTGAATACATTCGAGAGACATGTGGAAGGAATGAGTGTCAAGACCATTGCCAATCTGCTTTGAGTATAAGTGGGAGAAATTATTAGGTTCGTGTAGGTGACATTAGATGTCACGGACTACATGAGACATGTTGTAGTATACTTAAAAGCAGACTTTGAGTATAAGTGGGAGATTGTTGGGATTATACTGAAAAGTATGCTTTTTACTTAGTATAATCGAAATTGAATTTTCATACTTATTTACTGAAATAAATTGTTTATCACTGATGCTTTAAATATTATTGAATGTTACATATATTTACTGCATAACTGTTTCAATAATTAAATGCGTGTTACATTGTAGTTAATTTAGTGATACCGGATCACGAAGAAGATTAAATTAACGGTCCTTGTAACTAAAAAGTACGTTATTCACGACCTAGATGGAAATGAACAACCCATCGTGAAAGGTTGAAGTGTAAGGCTCAGATTGGCTTGTCTTGACCAAGAGATTACACTAGTGCATGGTGATGTAATTGAATAGGACCTACAGAGGAGGATAAATTCTTGAACTGAACAAGGAAGAATTAGACCTCAGTGGTTCGTTATTTCTTAACCTTCATCCCTTAAATAGGATCACGTGGGATTGGTAACTATTGCTTTGACTTATCATGGGTAGCGAATCAATAAGATTCAATACTTTTTATCTTGGGCAATATTATTAGTCACATGTGATTGCTAAGATTTAATCTGAAGAATCGTGTGCAGAAAGCACGCTTTGTTTGATTTGCCCCCTTGAGGAGGTTCATAAAGCTTTATCATACCAAATCTTGCAAGTGGAATTAGTTTTCGGTATGGATAATAATGTTGAACCGTTCCTTGACCAAGGATAAAAGATATTAATTAATGGAAAGCTATTTCAGTGGCTTGAATTAATTAATGGGCTAGATAATCTTAAATACGGGAAATAATGACCGGAGCCATATTATTTGTAATATGGGTTAAGATGGATAGTCAATATTAATTATGTAGTGGGATTAATTAATATTTATGAGCTTGAATTATATTGTGGCTCAATATTAGATATTCAAGGTCCATTAGAAGGTCCAATTTTAATTCTCCTAAAAGGCCCCCCCGAGTAGCCCAACAATATATAGTCCATTGGTGAAAAGGTGATTAAAATAAAATAAATATTGTTGCTTATTTTTCCTTGAGATTTTCGAAAATTATGGATGAAGTTGGGAGAAAGATTTTATTTGAATTTTGTTATGGAATGAAGATATGTATTCTTGGAATACAAGATTATCTCATTAAATTCAAGAAATCTCCCACTTGGTTTATCCATATGTATTTTTCGAAAAAATGAAAATATAGGGCAAGAAAGATTTTCTTGATTTTCTTGAAAAGATATTATGGTAGATATGTATTTCTTGAAATACAAGAATATCTCATAAATTCAAGAAGATCCAAATCTTGGAATCTTGCAAGGCTATATTTTTCGAAAATTCCATATTTGTAGAGTGGGTGGGATTTTTGTGGAATATTATAATTATGAGAAAAAGAATATAGGAGATATATTCAAGATTTCTTGGAGATCAAGAAAAGATTTTCCCACATTGTTTTTGGCCACAATTTTCGACCACCCTAGTATCTATAAATAGGGGATGATTCTTTCATTCCCAAGTACAATTCCATGTGCTGGAAAAATTAGTAAATCCACAAAGGTGGTGCAACATGTTTATTTTCCTTTTGTTAAATCGTTCACAAGAATCCTTCCACCGGATAGTCGAACGAGGGCTAAGGGAATACTTGGGAAGTCCTTACGGTTAGTCTATTCAGCCACATCGTTGCCATCCCAAGAGGTACGTTCACTTAAACTCGTAGAATTCCGCATGTGTAGGTTTTACGTGAATTATTATATGCATGATATGTTGTTGGATTATTATTTAAATTAATATAGGATTAATTCATGCTAGTAATAATTAAATAATTAAATTTGTATTTAAATATTCACCCTGAATAGATCTGTGCAACCTGTTTCCCAACAAAGAAGGCAACAAAACTGTCAGTTGTGTTGATATTGTTCAACCTAAAAGCAGCTCACCAGTTGTCCGATGAGTGCTTTACAAGTATCTTTGGAAGCGATTAGTGGTTCTTCTTTCGATGGAAATGTCTTTGCCTAAGAGAGCATATGATGTTAAACAAATGCTCAAGTCCATCAGGTTAACACATCAGAAAATTCATGCTTGTCCGGGTGATTGTATCTTATTTCGGAAGGAGTATGCAGACCTCAATGAATGTCCCCAAGTGTGGGCTAAAGCGACATAAGAAAAATAAATCTCCCGCAAAGGTGTTGTGGTACTTTCCAATAATACCAAGATTCAGGAGAATTTATAGTAGCGATGTGGATGCTAGAAATTTAACTTGGCATCATGATGATAGGATCAAAGATGGAATGCTAAGACACCCACCCTGCTGATTCACCCCAGTGGAAGACATTCGATGTCAGACATCCAGAATTTGGCACCGAGCGTCTTGCACTCTCAATTGACGAAATGAATCCGTTCGGTATCCAAAGTACCAACCATAGTACATGGCTAGTGATTCTGTTAGTTTATAATCTTTCACCCGAGTTGTGCATGAAGCGCACTTACATGATGTTGTCTATGTATCAGGACCCAAACAACCTGGTAATGACATAGATGTATATCTGGCTCCTTTGATAGAGGACTTGAAGCTCCTGTGGGATGAGGGTGTCGATGTGTATGATGCTTGTAGAAAGGAGAATTTCAAGTTGAAGGCCATGATGTTTGGAACTATCAATGACTTTCCCGCTTACGGGAATCTATCTGGATATAGTGTGAAGGGGGCCGATGCATGTCCTTGTTGTACCAAGAAGACATATCACATTCGCTTGAGTTATTGTAGGAAGACCGTTTATATGGGACATAGGAGGTGGTTGGACCCAACACATAAGTACAGAACAATGACCGATGCATTCGATGGCACAATCGAGAGAGGTGAAGCACCACATTTATTGTCAGGTTCGGATGTATTGAATGAGATGAAGAATATCGACACACAGTACGGAAAGATCTTCGCAAAGAGTGTCCCCACTAGCGGTTGGAAGAAGGAATCAATTTTATTTCAATTGCCCTATTGGAAAGAGTTGTATGTTAGACACTTCATTGATCTAATGCACGTTGAGAAAAACGTTTGTGCCAGCTTGCTCAACACTCTCCTAGCTGATAAGAAGTCCAAGGATGGTTATAATGCAAGAATGGATATGATTGATATGGGAATAAGACCAGAATTAAAACATGTGCCTAGAGAAAGGGGTCAACCGTTCTTACCTCCTGTTGCACACACCTTGTCCATGAATGAGAGAAAAGAGTTACTTCAGACGCTAAAGGGTGTGAAAGTTCCAGAGGGTTATTCGTCCAACCTATAGAGACTTGTATCAGATGATGGCGTGAGACTGATGAATCTGAAATCGCATGACTATCATGTCATCATGGAGACTTTCTTGCCCATTGCAATACGTTCTATCTTGCCTGAAAATGTGCGCATAACCATAACAAAGTTATGTTGGTTCTTCAAGGCAATGAGTAGCAAGGTCATAGATCCTAGAAAATTGCTTGGTTTTCAAAGACAGATTGTGGGGACGCTCTGTGAGCTTGAGATGTATTTTCCTCCATCATTTTTTGATATAATGGTTCACCTAACCGTTCATTTGGTACACGAGATAAGGATGTGTGGCCCTGCTCGTATGCGATGGATGTATGGTGTAGAGAGATATATGAAAGTGCTCAAAGGATATGTGATGAATATGTCAAGGCCGGAGGGATGCATTGCAGAACGCTATTTAGTAGAAGAAGTAGTCGAGTACTGGTCGAATTCATTCCGAATGTCGATGCAATTGGACTTCCAATTACTCGGTACACCAATAGGATGGATGGTGAAGGCATTACCGGTGGTTAATCTGTAAGTGTTAGTATGGAGGAACTAACACGGATGCACTTGTGCGTACTTCACAACACGGTCGACGTGCTTTCTTTTATTGACCTGCACATCCAAGCACTTGTTGAGACATTTCCCACCAGAGATAGATCATGGATTGAAGTTGAGCACAATCGAACGTTTGTTGATTGGTTCAATGGTTATGTAGCAAATATGTTGTCACGAGATAAAGAATCAGTGAATGAAAGAGTTAAGTGGTTATCTAGAATGCCTGATAGACATGTGTATTCGTACAAGTGTTATCTTATTAACGGATACACATTTTATATCAGAGATCATGATGCCACAAGTACAATGCAGAATAGTCGGGTGTCCATTACTGCAACTGCAGGGGATCAATCGAATACTACTTACTTTGGACAGATTGTCAACATTTGAGAACTCGACTATGTTGTTCACCGACAACCAATCTTCGAGTGCAGTTGGGTGAGGATCCCTAACGGGGTCTAAGTTGAAAGATCTGGGTTCGTACACGTTGATTTGAAGAATGTGGGATACAGAAATGACCCTTACATAATGGTCAGTCAAACTCAACAAATTTTCTATGTCCCCGACCCAGTTAATAAGAAATGGTCCATCGTGGTTCTGTCAAACAAATTTAACACTAGTTACCAGATTAGCGACCACGTCGATGAAGATGTTGACACTATCGATGATCATTTTCAGAACTTCACTCATTATGTACCCTCTTTCGATGATCTTGCAAATTCACGTTCGTACCAGAGAATAATTGTCGATGTGGATGAATATGACAATCCGGATCTTGTTAACATTCATGGTCATGAACGAGAAAAGTCAACCAAAAAACGAAAAAGAAAAATAAGTGCTAAAAAGAAATATACGACTTCATTGAATGTTTTTGCTTCTGCTTTATTAAATGTTGTTTCTATTGCTTTATTGAATGTTATTTCTTCTACTTCCTTAAATATTGTTTGTTTTTTGTTTATTAAATGTTGTTTTTCTGTTTTACAGGATCATGTCTTATCTGCCACATCCCGGAGATGATGGAGATGACGATGAAGTATATTTAGGAGATCATAGTGGAGATTATGATGGAGATCATGGTGATGATGATCGACATCATACTGATGACTTGGATCAGGGTGACACTTCTGCTCCCACCACTAACAGCTCTGGGGATAAGCGCAATAGAGGTATAGTCACAATGTCTTCTGTTAAGAGGGCTCGTAGCAAGAGGAAACAAGTGCAGGTAATTTTATTACAATTGAATAGTTGAAATTGTAATTATATGATTGATCGTTGAATCTAATTCAATAATATGTTATTGCAGTTATCATTCAATGAATATGAGCAGGCAATCGGTAAATAGAGTGAGACATTGTATTTCTACCTTGGAGCTGCAGTTAGGCGTATAATCCCTATCGTGCTGCCATCCAAGGACTGGGGTAGCGACAAACTGACTTCTTTGAAAGAAAGATTATGGGATGAACTTTCGGTATGTTAATTATATATATGCTTATTGAAAGTTGTTGTATGATTACTAAATTTACTACATTGTTATGTTATATGCGTATAGAGTACATTTCTCGGCCTTGATTATTCAAAGAAGAAGCAAATACTGTCGCAAGTTGGAGTATTGCCCAAGAATTTTCGGGCTTGGCTGAGAAGTCAAGCACGAGATCCAGATACTGATCTTTACTCGGCTAGTCCGCCTGAGGCGTATCAGAATTGCCCTGCGGTGGCCCCATACTGGGAGGAGTTTGTGCGACGATCTGTGGATGATGAGTTCCAGGTAAAATTGATCAATATCATTTAATGCCCTATGCTTTTCAGTGTTTATCGTATTTCTATTACACTGTAGTTACGAAGTGAGAAAAATCGCCAACAAGCCAAATCGATGGAGGCGCGATATCATGTCTCGAACAAAGGTTATGCACGCATAAGAGAAAATCTGGTGAGGTCAAAATCCTAACATTTTATTTTGTTTATATATTCACTTTTAATATATTTAATAAGGGGACACGTTAATGACTATCGTAGAAAGAAGAAAAAAAGAAAGTTGGAGAGAGTCAGCCCGTTGTTACCCGTTTCGAGTTATTTCAAACTACCAGAAAGGCTCGAAATGGGAATATTCCAGATTCCAGTGCATAGCGTATCATCGAAGAAGGGGTAAGCTATCCATTAATTTATCTTTGAATTACAAACTATTATTTCTAAACAAATGATTAAATAATAATCTTTTGTAATTCAAGAGCGTTTATCTCAGACCATGACGCCCGAAGACATCCGCTTTGTCGGTACCGATGATCTACTTGGACGGGCTTTAGGTCGTCAGGAGCATCCCAGCCGCTTACGGAGTGTTGGATATGGCGTCACGAAGTCATCATTGGCCATGTTACCAGCTCTTCAAGCCATGAATATGGTGGGTATACTTTCGGAACAGGTTGCCAAAATGGCTAAAGAGTTGGAACAGATGAGGTCCGAGAGACGCTCACATCACGGAATGTCCTCTAGTGGAGCAAGCTGTGAAAATAGTGTCGCTGCGTATATATGTTGGTTAAAGATATTTGGGTGAGGTATATCTCTCCAGAGATCCTCGAGCATGTGGAATGTATTCCTTCGTCTCCCCCCAAGTGTCTTGCTTAATGGCTAATAGGGCACAGACCATGGAGTGGTTAGTTTCTCATATGCTGAGTTATACTGACAGAGATCATCTCATTTTTTGGCCAACAAATGTGGGGTGAGTACAATAAACATTTCGTTAAAATTTATATTCATAATATATATGATAATTGCACATATGCTAAAATTACAGTTAATTTTAATATTCTTAATATAATATAGGAATCATTGGGTGTTGGTCGCTATAAATATGATCACATTAAGTGTGTATTTTATGGATCCAGCTGCGAATGGGTTGGCTTCAAATGGACATGATCTTACTTCGTACATGGAAGCGTAAGTTCATTTTTAATATTATAATATAATGATTTGTTTTACTTATTAAAATTATGTGTATTTAATCTAACTTTATTTTTTAATTCTAATAATAATAGTGTGATGACGATGTATCGGAGTCGCCTTCCTAATCAAGGCTCAAGAGCTAAATTCAATAAAGTGAGCTGGAATAATGTTAAGGTAAATATAATTTATTAAGTTATCAAATTAATATAAAATAATTATAATTGTAATATGTGATTATATTACTAATCAACAGGTACCGAGACAACGCGATAGTGATCACTGTGGACATTTTGTGTACTGTTATATTGAAGATATAATACGCGCTTCTCAAACTGTTGTTCCTATCAACGTAAGTCAATTTATTGATTTATTTAAATTATTATTAATTGAATAAAAAATTATACTATATATCTAACTATATTGATTAATTGATCGTTGTTTGCAGTTTGTCTATGATCGTCCGGTCAAGTCTTACTCCAAACAAAGAATGAACAAATGGAAAATGGATTGGACAGGGTACCTTTACAATCGATTCTTGTATAATTATAGATAGATTGAGATAACTTTTGGTAGCATATTACTTATATATATATTTGTATTGATATGCATGTTTTAATTTGTTGTATTGAACGATTAATATTTATTTCATGATGTGTATGCATTAATTTATTAATTTATTTGATGTTTTGGTATTGGACAATTATCGTGTGACATAAAATTTGGTTTTTAGTTTTGGTTTTGGTTTTGGTTTTGGTTTTGGTTTTATATAAACAAGATTTTAAAAATATAAATTAAAACTAAATATATATATATATATATATTGGATAGGGGTTAAAAACCGCTGTCCAAGTGTATTTATATATAAAAAAATTAAAAAAAAAGGGGTTAGGCGGCGATTTGTGAACATTTGTCAAATGAATATATCTTGGACCGGTGATTTACAAAACCATTATCTTAGTGGATCGCTTGGAATGCGGTTAAAAACCACTTTCTTAGTGCAATGCGGTTATAAACCGTTGTCCAAGTGCAATATCTTGGGCCATTTATTCTTGGAGAATATTATTATAACCGCTCTCTAAGGTCATTTTAACAAATTTCTCCAGTTCTAAAAATCAGATATTAGTGACTCAGGGACAAACAATTCAAAAAGTTGAAGTCTACCTCCCAAAACATGTTTTTTACAGACAACTTTATGTTGCGCTTTTCAGTGAAATTTTCATACAAGATACAAAAGTTATGATCAAATTGAAAGAGAAACATCAGACAAAAATTATTGTGTACAAATTTTTTTTAACATAAATAGGTAAATTTAAATTTTTTAGAAACTTAAAAAGATAAATATAAAATAAACTTCTTTTATTTATTCACTATCATCATAAAAGTTGTTTTTATTTTTAAATTTATAAGAGTTTAGTTGTTCACTTCCTTTAATTTATTCGCTGCCATCATAGAAGACCTTATTATTTTTGGATTTTTTAGAATTTAGTTTTCAACATATATGACGACATAAATATAAGTTTATGAAAAACTTTATTTCAATAATTCTAATTCTACAACAAAAATAAAATAAAATTGAACTTGTTAACTACCATTGCACATTGACTGGCGGAATTCTAATGGAATATGCAAAAGCTTGCAGGTACAAATAACCAACCACTACAATTTTGTGTGATAAATTGTTCATAATAACCCTGTTTAAATCCGACCAACAAAAGAAAATAAATAACAACACTCCCCCACCCACAAATGACAAAACCCATCCACATAAAATCCGGCGACCCCCAAGTAAAAAAGGATGGCGACCCGCCACACCAAGAAAGACTCGTCGTCGCGTGCTGCCCTGTTTTGGGGGGACGAGAAGGCTGAGGCGGCGGAGTTTTGTCTTCCACGGCGGTGGTGGGCGGCGGGGATATCACTTCCCAGCGAAGAAATCAGAAATTTTAATGTGGTGTTTCAATATGGGGGTTGAATTTTTTTTGTGGGTTTTGGGGGGTTGATTTATGAGTTTTTTTTTAGGAGAAATGGTTATACGGGTGAGAAGTACGAGGCTATTAAGTTGAGATGCATTGATGCTTCTTTGGATATGTGATGATTTTTCACGAGATTAAAAAAATGGAATGATGAATTTGATTAATCATTGAATCTCCGTGAAATAAAAGCTCCGTTTTTCGGTGAAGTTGCCCAGATTTCTTAAAGAATGATTGGGGTTATAGGTATGGGGATTAATCATGTGTTTGGTTGGTTAATGAATATTGATGGAATAGGAGGAGGTGGAGGTGGGATTAGTTTGTTTACGAGTGCAAGATCGTGTCTGGTTGTGTATAAGATGCTGGGAAAATGGTTTTAATTTTCTTCTTTTTCAAAGTTTTATCTGTTTTTTTTTTTTTTTTTTTTTCATTAGAGAGATTCAAACATATTCATGGCACAACGGTGTAAAATTTTAAATGTGTGCATGCAATGTAATATGTGTTTATACAACGTTTTTTTTTTAGAGCTCTACAGCAGATCACATTACTGATGAATAAGATCCAGAGGTAAAGACTTAAGATTTCTTGGGATTGTTTGGGGAAATAATTGTCCGGATCAATTCGGGATGAATATTTAAATACAAATTTAATTCTTTCAATTATTACTAGCATGAATTAATCTTATATTAATTCAAAATTCAAATAATAATCCAACAACAAATTATACATATAAACAAGTCACATAAATCCTACGCATGCGGAATTGCTAGGAGTTTTCGTGAACTAACCTCTTGGAGTGACAACCGTTGAGAAGATGGATATCCCGTTCACACGAACAAACCCAAAGAGCCTTCTCAAGTATTCCCTCGTCCTTGTTCAACAATCCGGTAGAAGGATGCTCGCGAACAATTAATAAAAAGAAAAATAAAATTATATTGCACCACCTTTGTGGATTTCTAATTTTTCCAACACATGGAATTGCATTGAGGATGAAACACTCATCCCCTATTTATAGAGAGGGTGGTGGTCGAAATTTTGTGTGTGAATAAGATGGGAAAATATTTTTCCTGATCTCCAAGAAATCTTGAATATATCTCATATATTCTTTTCTCCATATTTAAAATATTCCACAAAAATCTCACCTTATTTTATTTTATTTTATTTTAAACACATTTTTCAGTTATTGGACTTTATCTTTGGGCTACTTGAGGGGCCTTTAGGAGAATTAAGATTGGACCTTCCAATGGACCTTGAATTTCTAATATTGAGCCACAATATTATTCAAGCCCATAAATATTAATTAATCTCACTATATAATTAATATTGCACTATCCATCTTAACCCATATTACTGTTAATATGACTCTTGATTATTATTTCCCGTGTTTAAGATTATCCAGTCCATTAATTAATTTAAGCCACTGAAATAGTTTCACATTAACTAATACCTTTTTTCTTGGTTCAGGAACGACTCAACATTATTATCCATATCGGAAACTAATTCCACTTGCAAGATTTAGTATGATAAAACTTCTGAGTCTCCCAAGGGGACAAATCAAGCAAGACGTACTTGCACACGATTCTCCGTATTAAATCTTAGCAATCGTCATGTAACTAATAATATTGCCCAAGATACAAGGTATTGAATCTCATTGATTCTCTACCCATCATAAGTCAAAGCAATAGTTATTAATTCCACACGATCCTATTTAAGGGACGGGGATTAAGAAATAACTAACCACTGAGGTCTAATTCTTCTATATTCAGTACTGAATAATTTATCCTCCTGTAGGTCCTATTCAGCGCATCATAATGCACTAGTGCAATCTCTTGGTCAAGACAAGTCAATCTGAGCCTTGCACTTCAACCTTTCACGATGGATTGTTCATTTTCATCTGGGTTGTGAATTCTGTATTTTTTGTTACAAAGAACTGTTAATTTAATCTTCTGTGATCTGGTATCACTAAATTAACTACAATGTAACACGTACTATTTATTGATCAATTATGCTATAAATATATATAACATTCAATCATATTTAAAGCAACAGTGATAAATAATTTATTTCAGCAAATAAAACATAAATTCAGTTTGGTTATACAAAGTAAAAGCATATTTTCCAGTATAACTCCAACAGGGATATCCTCACCAACCCAGGCTTGAGGAAGGGGAGACTTGGTAGCAGTCTTCGCCAGGTTGTGCGCCATAGTATTGTTAGTGCGGGGACAATACCAAACACCTTTCACTGAGACCTTTGTAATCAGTTTGAGGGCCTTAAGAATTAGACTTTCCTCGCAACCTTTGTAGACCGAATCGTTCATGTTAGCTTGGATTGCATTGATAGAATCCAAGAAGAGGAACACAGATCTTGGGGTATGGAAGATCCAGAACGAGAGGCCGTCAATAATCGCTTTCACTTCGGCCGCCATAACCATCCCAGGGGGGTTAATCTTATGGTATCCAGCAGCCCAGAGTGATCCCCCATGGTCATAGATAGCAAAACCCACAGCGTAATCCATGGTGATGTCGTTAAAAGCCACGTCAACCATAAGAGAGTAGTTGTAATCATCCTTGAAATTATTAGGCGGGAGGTACTTCTTCGTCATCTGGTGGGCATTGTGGTTAAGGCTTTTTCGAGCACTTTGAAAGGCCTCAAGGAAGGAATCAGTACAATTGGCTAGAACTTTTGGATGAGCATCTCTGTTCAAGCCGCTCGACCTATGATTAAGGTCACATCGTTCTTTCCAGACGCCCCACATTTTAATGGCAAACCTCTCAAGTTCTCTTTGATCAAAATTAGGAGCGAGGAGGTTAAACACATTCTCCATTGGGTCATGACAATGCATTTTAGTGTATATGTTTTTTAACAATGCATTAGTGTATATGTTTTTTAACAATGCATTTTTCTAAGCACATATGCATTTTCTTATTAACAATGCATCTTTAATGCGAATGTGCAACTTTTACTGTGAATATGCATGTCATTGTGCAAATATGCTTTTCCTGCGAATGTGCTCTTTTTTGTGCAAATATGCAATATTGTGCACGAAACAGTTGGATCCCGAAATTAAAAAATAAACAATGAAAAAAGATTTTAAATTTTGTTAAATTTGAAGAAGGCATTTAATTATATTCTTTATTATTAATTAATTAATTATTATTAAATTAAATTAATTGTTGAAACTAAAAGAAAACAATTATAAAAATTATTTCAATTAAAGTGGATAATTTTTTTTAAAAATAAACTCATCTTATTACTTTTTTTTTATGTTGATAAATAAGAATTGGAAATTGACTATTAATAATTTTGGTAAAAAAATGGTGATGAAAAATTGGTAATAAAAAAATATTTAATAAATTTCAATTGAAAAATATAAGTCACTTTTTAAGCAACACAAAAGGGGAAAGTGGTGATGTGACGTTTGGTTTTTGGGAGGAAAGGAAGGAACATGGGTTACCATGTCAAATCAACGAGACATGCATAATTTGTCCAAAAAATTAAGTAGGCAAAAGTAAGGGTATATTAGATAAAATTGAAGAAAATTTTGTAGTGGATAGTTATAAAAAGTTTGGTTTGTATCTACTAACAATTTTGAAGTGTGACTTGTAGTGATTAGTCTACCCCCGAATTCTAATTTTAGAACTAAAAAAAATGAACATGTTAACTATCATTATACAGAGTCGAATAACGTACAACGCACATATAAGACAACTATTTATATATAAATAGAGAGAGGGAGAGAGAATCCAGTAAAATATTTTACGAATAATATTAGTACAAATTAGGAAGAGACTGAAAATTCGAGAATCTATCGCTGGACAAACCGGGTCAAATGACTTTTCCTTAAAAAATTCATGGAAAGTGAAAACATGAAAACTCGTAAGCCTTTGCTACCTATGAACAAAATAACACTCATTTTGTTTCATCCGTTTTTATCCGCAACTCTTTGTGATTCGGATCCGTAAAATATTTTATGTAAATGTTTTGTAATATATATATTCTTAGTATAAAATAACTTAATAAGTATGTGTGTTATATTCCAATTGCACAATAATTTTATGAATATACATGTATTCAACTAACTCTTGATATTTTAATGAAATTTTAAACGTAATACTTCTTTTTTTGAAAGCCATACTCCCTCCGTCCCAAGCTCATTTATACAATTTTTATTTCGGTCCTACGCAAATTCATTTGTACATTTCTTTAAATGGAAGTATCAATTTTAACTCAAACCCTTAAAATACTCATTTACTTATAATATGTCATTCACTCATACCCTTAACATTTTATTATTTTATCATTTTTAATAAATATTATTCTACCCAGTTGAATTTTCAATACTACCCTCAATACTTTATCATATCAAATACTTATAAATAACTCTATTTTAAACTCCGAGCATACAGTAAATGTACAAATGAATTTGGAACAACGGGAGTATATGAATATTCAGGGCCAGTTTGGTTTGGGGAAATAGAAGTGAGTAATGAAAATTACTTATATTGATGTTGTTTTGTAGTTTTGATATACAAGTAATATGAATAGAAGTAAGTAATTGATTATCCTCACTCACTCAATCCACTTCACATGATACATATTGTTGATGTTCTAACTAAGTAATAACAATGCAATCAATAATTTTTAATAATTATTTCTTAATAATACTCATTATTATTATCATTGTCATCCTCAATCTTTTTTCCGAATTGGCATTGGGAAGCCAAAAAGGCAATCTTTGCATCTTGATCGAAAATTACTATGCCTTAACACCAACCGTCAATCTTCCGAACTCGCAATTTTGACGCGACGCGTGTCCACTTTACCTTGCCAAAAAGTGTAGGAATATAAAACATGTTAGGAATTAAACAAGCAATTATGGAGAAAATAATAGAACTAGGAATTTAGAGACAAACAATTTGGTTACCCAGTTCGTCAGGAATGACTACGTCTGGGGGCACTACCAAGCCAGGAGATTCACTCTTTTCGTGTGTTATTTTCGTCAAAGAGGAAAATACAATGAGTCAAGGTATTTAAATGAGACATGGGTCAAAGTCCTAATTCACGCACATAGCTGCGGAACCCGCTCGACCACGGGCCTTAGTCGAGCGGTTCCGCTCGATCAGATCGTCAGCTCGAGCGCCTCCAATGCTCTGGTCTCCCATCGCGCTCGACCTCATTTGGTCGAGCAGAAGTGCTCGACCTAACACCATGGTCG
This sequence comes from Stenogyne calaminthoides, assembly GCA_037126765.1. NCBI lineage: Eukaryota > Viridiplantae > Streptophyta > Magnoliopsida > Lamiales > Lamiaceae > Stenogyne > Stenogyne calaminthoides. The sequence continues at coordinate 40,944,481 of JBBCBC010000001.1, read as the reverse complement.
AGCGCCTCGCCCTTGCTGGATCCCTTCTCCAACTCAGGCTCCACAACCCAACAATCTCCCACCTGGAGACTGAATCCAACTGTAACTTGTCTCCTCCGTTCCAACAGTTTCTCTCAGTGGTAGTAGTTACGGGACTTATGTTCAGTTTCCAAGGCCAGTTGAAGTCATGCATAACTTCAACTTCTCTAAGGTCACAACCTTAGTCAACATGTCAGCAGGATTCTCACTTCCCCGGATCTTCATCAGTTGTAAGATCTTGTTCTCGATGAGGTAACGAATGTAATGATACCTCAACTCAATGTGCTTCGTCCTCGAATGAAAGGCCGAATTCTTCGCCAAGTGAATAGCACTCTGACTGTCACTATACAGAATACTATCCTTTTGCTCCTTCCCCAACTCACACGACAGATTCTACAACCAAACCATTTCTTTACTAGCCTCAGTGACTGCAACGTAATCTGCTTCTGCAGTGGACTGAGCTACGATCTTTTGCAACTTAGAAGCCCAAGATATTGCTGTACCACCAAAAGTAAACACATACACTGTAGTACTCCTCCTTTTATCGAGATCATTTGATGCCAAGTCTACATCAACATATCCTGCCAACCCAACGCTTTTGCCCTCAAAGCACAAAGCTTGTTCAGTAGTACCTCTCAAGTATCTAAGGATCCACTTCACTGCCTCCCAATGCTGCTTACCCGGATTGCCCATAAACCGGCTAACAACTCCCACCGCCTGTGCAATATCTGGTCTTGTACACACCATTGCATACATCAAACTTCCAATTGATGAAGCATATGGGGTGTTTTGCATGTAGGTCCGCTCTTCTTCGCTACTAGGTGAGTCCTTGTTGGATAGCTTGAACTGACTTCCCAACGGGACCCGAACTGGCTTTGCATCTTCCATGCTAAATCTCTCCAAGACTTTCTTTATGTATTCAGCCTGTGAAAGATACAAGTTTCCTGCCACCTTGTCACGATCGATTCGCATACCCAATATTTGCTTGGCCTCTCCAAGGTCCTTCATAGCAAACCTTTTAGACAATTTTTCCTTCAACTTGCTCACCTCCCGAGCACTAGAGTCTGCTATCAACATGTCATCAACATATAATAGCAAAATGATATAACCATCATCATACCTCTTGAAGTAACAGCAATGGTCAGCCTCACACCTCTTGATCTCAATCTCGTGCATGAACCCATCAAACTTCTTGTACCACTGTAATGGAGCTTGTTTCAGACCGTACAAGCTCTTCTTCAACTTGCAAACTAGCTCACTACTCCCCTTAGACAAGTATCCCTCCGGTTGCTTCATGTAGATGTCCTCATCTAAATCACCATGAAGAAAGGCGGTTTTTACGTCCATCTGTTCTAACACCAAATTTTATGCAGCCACCAGACTCAGAACCAATCGAATGGTAGTTAGCTTCACCACAGGAGTAAAAACATCAGTATAGTCAATACCATGTTTCTGTTGAAACCCCTTCACAACCAATCTTGCCTTGTATCGTTTGCTTCCATCAGCCTCCTCTTTTATTCTGTAAACCCACTTGTTATGCAGTGCTTTCTTGCCCTTAGGAAGCTCAACTAGCACCCAAGTTTTGTTGGTCATCAATGAATTCATCTCATCATCCATTGCAAGTTTCCACTTGTCCACCTGTTTACTACGTGTTGCCTCTGCATAACATTCAGGTTCACCACCACCAGTTAACAATAAATAATGAAGGGAGGGTGAATACCTATCAGGAGATCTCCGATCTCTCGTGCATCTCCACAGATGAATTGTTGGTGGTGGTGTACTTAGTTCTTCCTCAACAATCACCTGATCATCTAGAACCCCTTTGCTCCCACCCGAGTTCGAAATGTCTAACTCCACAACCTGAGACTCAGAACCACCTTCTTTGGATACCCCCAACTTGTCTTTTTACATCATCTGTTCATTAAATATGACATCTCGACTACGAATCACCTTTCGGTTTTCCTCATCCCAAAATCGATAGCCAAATTCATCACCGCCATATCCAACAAACGTACACTTAACAGATTTTGCATCCAACTTACTTCTACTCATAGAATCAACATGTACATATGCAACACACCCAAATACTCGAAGAAAGACAGATTTACCTCCTTTCCCGACCAGGCCTCCTCCGGTATGCCATTTTCCAAAGGAGTTGAGGGTCCTCTGTTTATCAAGTAAGTTGCTGTGTTAACTGCCTCTGTCCAAAACATCTTTGGCAGCCCACACTTCAATCTCATGGTCCTAGCATGTTCACATAGGGTCCTGTTCATACGTTCTGCTACGCCATTCTGCTGTGGGGTTCCTCTCACGGTTTTCTCCATTCGGATTCCATTCGCCTCACAGAATCCTTTGAACTCGCGGAGCTCGTACTCTCCACCATTATCGGATCTCAAACACTTCACCTTGAGACCCGTTTCAATTTCTACAAGAGCCTTCCATTTCCTGAAAGCATTAAAGGCATCAGACTTATTTTTCAAGAAATAAACCCATACCTTCCTCGTAGAGTCGTCAATGAAAGTCATGTAATATGATGCTCCACCAAGGGATGTTACTGGTGCTGGACCCCACAAGTCACTGTGAACTAACTCCAGCTTCTGCTTCTTCAAAGCTCTGCCTCCCTTCGAAAAACTCACCCTTTTCTGTTTTCCGAATACACAGTCCTCACACAAACCAATGTCAACTGTCTTGAGGTCTGGCAGTTTACCCTTCGACCACATAACTTTCATCTCCTTTTCACTCATGTGGCCTAGACGACAATGCCACAAACTTGCATTCCCTTTTTCACTAGCAAGAGCAATGCTATCCCGGGTGTTGCCTGTCATATACAATGTCCCCTCTTTATTTCCACGAGCCACTACCATGACACCTTTGGATATCTTCTACGAGTTACGCCCAAAGGTCACCTTGTAGCCCTCGTCATCAAGTTGCCCAACTGAAATCAAATTCCTCTTCAAACCAGGAATATGTCTCACATCTTTCAATTGTAACACAGTCTCATTTGGTGTCTTAATCCGAACATTCCCCTTCCATTTGATTTCCAGAGGCTCATCATCAGCTAGATAAACCTTCCCAAAGTTCCCGGAAGTGTACTTTTCCATTACGCCAGCACTGCTGCACGAATGAAACGATGCTCCAGAATCTAACACCCACGACTCCAATGGACTGCTTACACTCAGAACCAATGCATCTGAGTCCTCATCAGTGGCAACGTTGGCTGAGTTGTCATTCTTGTTTGGTGCATTCCCTTGTGCCTTAGCCTGTGCCTTGCACTCCTTCTTGTAATGACCAAACTCATGACATTTGTAACACTCAACCTGACTCTTATTTTTCTTGGGCTTATCTTTGCCCCTCGACTTCGATCTACCCCGATTTGGCTGAAGGGAAATTTGGCCCCAAATTAAATCCTCAAGTGACGTAAAAAGAATCCGTTTTCAATTCTCCAACGGTTTTGGGGCCAAAATTGGACAAATTTTTTTAATATTGGGGCTATATCTTGGGACAAGGTCGAAAAAGTTAACATTTTCACTTTTATTTATCTGCTACAGGTGGTGTTGAAGATGTCCGACTCAGAAGAGGATACAGATATAAGTGAGTCTGAGTTAGAATAATATGCTGAATCATGCTATGATCAGCTGATGCTGGAGGGTAAAATGGTCAAAGTTTCAGAGGACTCGTACCATTGCCCCTACTGTTGTGGAAAAAAGAGGCAGTCCTTCAGCTTCAATTCTCTTTTGCAACACGCATCTGGGGTAAGCCAGGGATCAAGTAGAAGGGGAATAAGAGATAGGGGAAATCATTTAGGTTTGAAGAAATATATGCAAAATGCAATTAATGGAGAAAGTTCATCTGGAATTATTGTAGATAAAGATGAGTGTGTGCTGAATGAGATCTTTGGGTGGGAGTTATGGCAAATATTTCTGTTGGAGAAAGTGGTTCGAAACTTAGGGATGAGTTAACCAAGAAAGGGTTTAATCCAGTGAAGGTTAACCCGTTGTGGAATTTTAATGGTCATTCTGGTTATGCAGTAGTAGAATTTAAGACCGACTTTCTTGGACTGTTTGATGCCTTAAGGTTTGAGAAGGCTTACGAGGCATGCCATCAAGGAAAGAGAGAGTATTGTGGAATTTCAGAAAAGGGAGATAAGATATATTGCTGGGTAGCTCGGGATGATGATTTCCATTCACAAAATAAAATTGGTGATTATCTACAAAAGAACGGAAATTTGAAGACAATTGAACAATATCACACGGAAGAGAAGAATAAAAATAACAGACAAATCTCCAAGTTGACAAATACAGTTGAAATCCAAAATATGCACATCAGAGATATCGAGACCAAATACAAAGAAACTTGCATATCCCTGTGCAGATTGACCAGCGAAAAAGATGAGATGGTTCAAGCTTTTGATAAAGGTCTTCACAATTGGTTATAAGTTTTTTCCAACTATTGTTTTCTTGAGTGTTATTTTCGTATTTTCCTTTTCAAATAAAGCTGATATGGATCTTTCGCTGCAATGGTATCTATTAGAAAGACAACAACTGCAGAAGAAAGTACGGGAGAATATGGTCGAGTGGATCGAGCAACAATCGATGGCTCTTTAAGGTTCAGAATGAAAGTTTGAGACTAAGGCTCCGTCTTGAGATGGAACAGGTAATTTAATTAAGTAAATTAGTAAATGGTTTGTGATTCACATTTGAGGATCGAACAATAGTTTTTGTTGGTTTTGATTTGTATATTAAATAAATTACATGAATCACCCGATCAGGTATTGTTAGTCTTACGGAACCTTAATCCATTTCTGACCTGAGCTCGGGCAAAGTACGAAATTATCAAAAGCAATATTGATTTTGGTTAAGTGGTTGAATAGTAGCTTATTATATAATGTTGTTTCAATATTTTTATCTCAAATATGTACAATATAGTATTTTCATTATGTTTTCGATCTAGCCTCGATTGATGCAAAAATTGCACACAGATTGAGAGGGCAATCTTGGAGCAAAAGAGGGTGTGAAGGAGCATCATGAGCTTTTTTTATTTATTTTTTTGTATAAATTGAGCAATCAACTTATAGGTTTATATCAGACCTAAGAAACTTGATAACTATCTTGTAGAGAGAAAAAGAAGAAGTTCAGAGGAAAATAATCAACTTAGAAAAGGAACTAAATGTAATTGCAAAGCAAGGAGACGAGAAGAAAGAAGAAGTTGAACATCTCGAAGAACTCAGTCAAGCTCTTGTTGTCTTAGCAAGCCGGATTTAATTGTCTATACCCAAGGGCTGTTGACCCCAAATAGTGTTTATTTTGGTTTTGTTGAAAGGTTAGTATTAACAACTATTTTGGACAGATTACTCCTTGTAATTTTGTGGTTCCACTAGTTTAATTTAATTGAAAGTAACTTCATGTCTTCCTAATTATATTCATATACCTTTGTGCATTCGTTATTACATTTTCATTGAGTAGTTAGCTCCCTTTATATATTCCACATATATATAGTTCATTTTGTTTGAGTTAATATGCTTTCCCACATGATCTTATTTAAGAATGTTTAATTTGCTTTCTTAGAGGTGTCATTTTATCCCTTTCTCTCTTCTCTTCTTTTTGTATGAGCAGAGATTATTAGTTAATTAGAAAAGGAGTACCTGAAAGAAATTAATGGTGTATCAACCAAAAAAGAAAACGATATCTTCAAAACTAAAATTTCTTGATTAAATTAACCAAATAAAAAAACTCATGTTACAGATTGTTACTTGTGTGCATCTGATCAAAAAATCAAGTGTGCAGAGTGATGCAATTGTTACATTAAATTACAAGAGCCCTGCAAAATTATGAGAATATTTTTTATTCTCAAACCCCAAATTAAATGATACATGAGGGAAGCATGATGATTTCATTACACCTTTTGTGCTCCATTCACTAAAGTCCAACTACTACATCCACGCTTTTGGCCAATCCGAGCGCCGCCCCAACATAGGTACGAGGTGTCAAATTTAATAGATTTTGCTTGGCTTCAATGGGGATATCCAGGCTCTCAATGAACTGTCTTATACTTTCTCCATCTACCGTTTTTCCTCTAGTTACCTCCTTAAGCTTCTCATACGGCTCTGGAACACCGTATCTTCGCATTACCTATTTATCAGAGAACAAACATGGTAAGTAAATGGATGCTAAAATAAGAATACAGTGAGTGATTTACTATTTAGATGTATGGCAAGAGCCCGTTTGTTTAGTGGTATAAGATTTGAAGGGATTCAATCATGTGATAGATTTGAAGGTATTTTGAAATGATAATTCCTGGTATCACAGATAACACCACATGGAAGGTGGTATACAAAATCCACCTAAAATGAGAAATGAGACTGCAGCCTTCATTTTTAACCGGGCCGGAGGGAAACTAAATCAAGAATAACAAATAGTGAAAATTGAGGGATAGTTTTCGATATCCTTGTTATCAATGATAGCAAGCGGGCTCCAAGTGTATAACTAAAAATTATTCAACTGGCTACACATAATGCACATACATGTGTGGAAGTTTCAGATGGTAGAATTCCACTATGCAAGTGAAACAGATAATTTCATAGGAATGACAAATGAGTACAAATTTCCCAAAATCATTATTTGGCCAAACACTTAAAATGTGTGCTCTTCACATTTCAAAGAAATACTAAGAGTTACTTAAAGTGGCGTAGCTGTCTGATGAAAAGATGAGGGTTCAATTAATTTGCAGGAAATTAAATAAACAAGAGCATTGGTTGGACTTTTTATTATATGGCATAAATGTGCTCTAATTATATTCTCAAAGCAAACAGTAAAGAAAGTTGACAAATACTTTCAAGTGTATTTTTAAATAGTAGTAATTGTTTTACTAAAAAAAGTATTAGTTGTCAGTGTTAGTCGTTTTCACTGAAAAGTATTAGTTGTTTTCATTGAACAAGTATTAAATGTGCATCAGTTGCACAGTTGCTGTGCAACTGGTGCATTCAAGTGTCACTTATAAACAATTCAAGTATCAACGAATACTGGTGTGACAAAATATTAGACAGAAGTTACATACAGTTTGTATTGGCTCAGCGAGAACCTCCCACGATTTGTCCAAGTCTGCATTCAAGGCAGTTTCATTGACCTGTACCAAAAACAAAGATTGTCAAAGCATACCAAAATACCATGTGAAAATGTATTATTATAAAGAAAATGCATTTGCTAAATGCTTTTAAACCTTAACTCAAATCAAAGTTCATCCAATTTATCTCTCTACCTGAAGCTTAGCAATTCCCTGTAAAGCACTTATGTAAGAGAGAAGAGAATGTCCCAATCCTACACCCATGTTCCTCAGAACAGTTGAATCAGTCAAGTCTCGCTGCAATAACAAATCATAACCAAGATATGGATTAGATTTAGATGCTTAAAGTCGAGAGAAAAATTCCCAGGGAAATTATTTTTTTAGTTTGGTAAGTTTGCCAATTTTTTATTTCCAGTTCTGAAAGTTAATAGGGTAAAATTAAAAAAATATATATATTTTATTTTAAAAAGACTGTCACGTCAGCTCAAAACTGGTTGCTCACCCACTGTAGACAGTCAAATAAAAATTCCTAAAAACACTGAATTTTGAAAGGTAACAGGACAAAATTCAATTTGGGTGAGCTTAAATGTGTAATGCATTACAAACATAACTTTTATGTGTTATGCAATTTCAAATATAAAGTTCATTATGCCTCATAATCGTCAAACAACTCAGATTCTTCAAGAAATGCAAGTATTACCTGCCAGCGGGAAATAGGCAACTTTGAGCTTAAATGTGATAAGGCTCCATTTGCAATTCCACAATTGCCTTCACTATTTTCAAAGTCGATTGGATTAACTTTGTGGGGCATTGTAGAGGATCCGATTTCTCCAGCCTTAGTTATCTGATTACATTTGTTTGAAAATGGATCAACGCCATATTCACAGTAAAATTAGAGTATTTATATAGCCAATATATAAATGCTCTGACCTGTTTAAAGAAACCCAATGAAATATAACCCCAAATATCTCTGTCAAAGTCCACTAAAATGTTGTTGAACAGCATGAGAGAATTGAACAGTCTTGCCATGTAGTCATGAGATTCGATCTGTATCACAAGGGTAATAAATGAAAATAAATTATGTTTTTCATAAAGGAACACCCTAATTCTCGTCTAAAATAGAAAGCACAAGTTTGAAGGTCATGTCTTAACGACATTATTCTTGTGACGTGATCATTGAAAAAAGGGTTAATTGTAAAATAAACCAAAACTTCTAAACCTTTTTTCAATTGCAACATATGTTTTTAAAATTTGCAATTCGATACACGACCTTTCAAATCGTCGTGACTATTTTCCGGCAAGTCCTGCTGACGTAGCAGTGAATGGAATTGCAAAACAAAATCAAAAGGTTGTGATTAAATTGAAACAATAACAAAAGATCGTGAATTATTTGCAATTTCTCAAAAGAAAATCTGGCTGCAACGTCAGCACAAGCTGTCGGAAAATGGTCATATGATATAACTGCAAAATCTTAAAAGTTTGTGTATCTTATTGCAAATTTAAAAACATATACTGTAATTGAAAAAATGTGAAAAGGTGGTGATTTTATGTAATTAAATAATAGTTAGACATACAAGGACATACGATTTTATGAAATTTGAAACCTCATAAAACCATCAAAATCAAAGTTAATTTAACAACGAACCTGAGTCACATAAGGATTAAAACTTATTCCAAGAGATGTCACAAACTCTTCTGCAATTCGTGGCCAATTAACTTCAGGATATGCAACTACATGTGCATTGTAGTTTCCAACAGCTCCAGCAAACTTTCCTAACAGTTCAATTTCAGATAATTTCTCCCTTTCTCTACTCAGCCTGTAAGCAAATATTGCCATTTCCTTCCCTAGCGTTGTGGGTGAAGCTGTCTAAAAAAACATAAAATCATCCAAAGTGAATTAGAAAAACTGTACTACATTTCTAAATAAGTTTCACAGTGAGCTTAATAAAAGCAAGAGACTTGATGGTAACAAACAGAAAATGGTGCATGACAATCAATTATTTATTGACCTTTTATGTCTAATTAATAAGTAGATCACAAACACACTTAAGGTAATCATGACAATATGAGTGTGTCAGGGAGTGCATGATGGATTCTGTTTTGTGTCTCAGTGAGTAAGATTCTGACAGGGAATATGAAGTATGGGAGTAATGTATTTATCCTGGTGCAATTTTGACTGAATTTTGAACAAAGTTTGAAATTCACAAAAAAACTGAAATATATGAGTATTAGTTCAGATTAAAAAAGTGCTAGTTCATACAAAAGAAAAGTATTAGTTTGTATCTTGAACAATATTAGTACTTTTCAACATACAATTCAATACTTTTCATCGTATGAATCAATACTTTTCTTCACATGAACTAATACTTTTCAACCACTTTTTTCTATGATACGCGAAAAAATATGAAAAAAACTACTTGGTTGAAATTTTTTAATCAGAATTGGGACAAAATTGCACCAATTGCACGGTTCAACTGGGGCACCTAATGTTACTCTTTTTATATTTTCGACACCCTAGATATTTACCTGTCCATGAGTTCGACAGAGCATAGGAATCGACGCATTAGCTGTTGCAATGTTGCATATAGCTGTGATTAATTTGTCCATGGCAGGTAGTATGACTGTGTTGAGAGATTCTTTCAGCATCAATGCATGTGCCAGATTGTTAATGTCTTCTGATGTGCAAGCAAAATGGAAAAACTCAAGCACCTACATTAAAATGAATAGTAGTTTATATATATAATAAAAAGAATATCATTATTGGAGACGCGTTAAAAAGGCACCTATGAAAGGATAAAAAGAACAAGAAAGGAACATCCTGGCAAATAAAGATAACCTGAGAAAGATGCTATAATCACGAGGTATTTTCTTGTCTACTATTCGCAAGCAATATTAGTACCAAGTGTTTGGTCTTATGTAAAACATTTTTACCATACAATTGATTCACAATTATCACTATAGTATAAACAACTAATACTTTTGAACAAACAACTTATACGGAAAAACAAGTACGCTTTAATTTTTAAGAAAAAAAAATCCGGTTAAAATGTATACAATACCTTAGATATCTCTGGGTGTGACTGGCACCTTTGTTTTAAGAAGTATTCAACAGCTTTGACATCATGGTTAGTCACTTTCTCAATTTTCTTGACTTCCAAGGCGTCATCCATGCTAAACTGATTAATTATGTCATGGAGATAAGATTCAGCCTCTCCAGAAAACCTTGGGACCTCAGGCACTCCAGAAATTTGAGAAAGTTTCAGCAACCACCTAATCTGATAGAAGGAATAATATAAAATAATGATGCAGATATTGAAAATTTAATGTGGTTGAAGATACTGAAAAACTGAAGAAGGGCTTGTATAATTAATAAGAGAAAAAACAGACTAGTACTTAATGGTGCTTAAGTTATTGAAAGTTCCCATCGTGATACACCTGTTCACTAGATTGACATGGCCAATCATTTGATCAACTTATACAAGTGAATGATACATAAACCTTAGAAAAAATTTATGCAGAAAGTGGCAAGTGCAACCAAAGATAAAAGCACTTTTTTCTATTTTGTTACAAGTGCAGACTAACTTAATGCAAAAGGTAATAAAATTTCTTCCAAATTGGATCTGAAGCTACATGCTACAAATAAAACCAAATAAAATTTTCCGAGCACAATCTCTTTTTCATCTCAAAAGTTAGCTACAAGCATATCCAGTGAGAAAGAATGACTTTCATCCTTCATTTTCTTGTCCAAAAAAAAAAAACAAGGTGGTGCCATCAGTAGTGACATATAATCTAAAGTCCAGTGAGTAGAATAAGAAAAATAAAAAGCATTGTGGTTACAGTCTTCCCATCAACTCCAATTCACAGTAACTCTTCTTTCTTTATAATGGTAATAAAGTAGCAAATTAACTTATTCATCTTGGTATTGCCTTATTTTAATTAAGAAACAAAATAAGACGATAAAACTTCAAAATGAATGATTATATCAATGTTTCTGGTTTGTAAATGAATGAAAATCAATTGTCCTCTTTGACCCACTTCTCCCCAAATTTCTCTAAATCCAGATACAGAACTCAAACATGTGACTTACATTTGCCATATCACTTAATGTAACATCAGAACACGGTATAGTATCTTACACTCAACTTGAAGTAAATCTCATCAGTCACATATCTAATGCAAGTACTTCTTTTACCTTTACACATTTTATTTTAATAGTCATGTTAATATAATAAATAACCAAGAGAGGGTCTTTCTTTTGTTTGATAAGAAAAAAAAGCTTTTATTGCTGGAAAAAAAATAAGGGATGAGAATTCCCATAAGTTGCAAAGCAAGAGACAATACTAAAACATTACAAAGCAACTAATTCCTAGAAAAAATCATCAAAGACAAACCCTTGATCATATTGTGACTCAAGGACCATAATACAACTGTATGTTTAATCCTATACTAGATTTTTCCTCTATAGAGTCACAACTATTATCAAAAACTCTTAATGGACCATCTTACAACCGAGAGTGCTATCCTCCATAAGAATCACCAAGAGAGAGTCAACGAAGCCAATTATATACGAAACACATTTAATTATAAATACCTCGACTAAAACTCGATACTTAATAAGGCCAAATTCACTCATAAAAGGTGCCAAGTCCTTCACTTTGCTCCAATAACGACCGTCCAAAGGGCACAAAGCTGTCAAACTTGAGAGCTCAACATCCAACGAATAATCAGTAGGAGTCACCATTTTTATCTGGGAAGAAAGGATACAAACAATAAGGTAATGCATAAGCCTTTCTTATGGGCACAATGGAAATAGCAGCAGGAATACATAACAGGTATATTTAAGAATAAAATAATCCAAAAAAATCTGTAGTAAGTATATGTTTAGACATCAGACAAAGGGTTAAAAATTGATAGTACAATTATTTTCGAGAGAGAAAAGAAAAGGGAAAAAGAACAGTTAATGAAGTACAAGACTACAAGCACATTATGATTGCACATTACAAGGCTTCAATTTTTCCCATTATATACTCATATAGCTCCAGAAAAAATTGCTAACTGGAAGGCTGGATTTGTTGTGTCTATCAATAATCCCTCCAAAGCTTGTTCTTCAAGTTTTACACATAATAATATGCAAATAGCATGCCCAACTTGTGTTCCATCTTATTTGAAGCAGATGATAGAATGACACCTTTTGTTTGAAACTTCAAACCAAGGTAGAGTTTAAGCATATTGACCACAAGGGCATGGTTTAGATGATTGTTCATGTTGTTCATGTATGAATCTTGTAAAAATGAATAACCCCCTAAAAAAATTTATCCTGCCTGTATATGTTACTTTCTATTGTGTTGAAAAATCATCATGATTTCCAAAGTTGCCAAAATATAATTCATCAAAAATCGAATATGTCAGTCAAAAGAATACATAGGCATATAACAGATTAACTTTATTCAGGAAGAACTGGAATTGCACATTTTATCCTAAAAATAAACAATTATTTCAACCATAAAATTATGAAATTTAAATTACCTGGGATATGGCGCTGCTACTCTCTTTTACAGACGCTTTCCATATGGGACTCCGATGAGAGCGAAAGAATGTAAACGAGGAGGCGCGATTGCTGCAAAGATTGTGAGTGTTTACGTTGTTCAGTTGGGAGAGATATGGCGTCGTAGTTTTAGGGTTTAAGCTCCTCAGGCAAGCCCCCAAATCCATCTACAGACTAACTTTGAGCGTTGCAGCTGCTGGTTTTAGGCGGGCGTGATAATTGCTTGCTTCTTCCTCTCTTGTGATTACATACACCCCCAGAACAGAAAAATCTCTCTCGCTGCAAAAAAAAAAACAGAGTCATCAATTCATTTAAACTCTAATTTAAACCAAATATTTTGAAAAAAAAATTAAGAGAATTTTAAAAAAAACGAGAAAAAAGCGAAATCTTGTTTTCAGATAATGTTCGAAAAAAAAATTTAGATAAAAACCAAATATCTCGGAAATCTTTTTCAACAAATTCGAGATAATAAAAAATGAAAAAAAAACCAAAAAAATCGATGAAAAGAGGGAATGAGAAGTACATATAAAAAATACCTGATTCCGACTGGTGAAGAGTGGCCTCGGGGGTGGCGGCCGGAGTCGAGGTGGGTGGCCGGTGATGGAGTGGGGCGGTGGACGTTGAGAGTGGGGCGACCGGGCGGCGGACGTGAGAGTGAGGGCTGCAGGGAGATTAGGAGAAGCGTGCGGCGGGAGTGAAGAAGAAAAGGAGCTGAAATTGCAGCTCAATTGTTTCGGCCCATTTGTAATTAACCGCAGCAATTAATTTTAGGCCCATTTACACAATAATTTTGCGCTCAAAAGTTGATCGGTATTTACTCCGTCCGTCTCCGTCCCAATATTTGCACTTTCTGGTGGGTACACAAAATTTAAAAAGTTAAATAATAAGTACTCTTTTCGTCCCAACATTACTTGAACACTTGTCTTATTTGGACGTCCCAACATTACATGAACATTCCCAAAATAAAAACAAACATAATATTAATACACTCACAACACCCTTATTTTATTTCATTCAAACTCACTAAAACTCACTTTACTTGGTTTGCATGTCATTTTCAGTGTTTAAGTCCTCATGAGACGGAGGGAGTAGAATTTTAAGGAGTAATTTTATAGATCTTTTATGTATATATAAAGTAAAAAAGTGAGTTACATGTGTGTATATATAGCACAAAAATGGTATTTTGTGTAAAATTATGTATTTTAAGGGTGTGTAAATTATTTTGTAATGTTCGAATAAGGAAATTGTACAAATTATTAAGAACGGTGAGTAATTTTGAATGGCCCACTTAATTAAGCAAGCCATACACATGAATACAGCCATTGAAACTTGATGGAAAAATAGGCTCACAAAGTCCGAATTGGGTCATATGTTGTACAGTGTCCTGCTGTGCATTGGATCCACGCGAGTTTGTAGTGTGCTTTTAGTTGAATAGTACAGTCGTATTTTATACTAAATTTAAATATATTATAGACCCGAACGAATCTATTGCACAATACGATATTGTACAGCACATGATCCAAATATCACAGAGTCACATGCACTCTTCGCACACCCCCACATGCATTAGATAGTCTATTTACTTTCTTAAATAGATTTTTCTAGCACCTAATCCTGTGTTTTATGCGGGATTGAAAATATTTTTTTTTATATTATTAATTTAAATTAAATATTTTAAATATTTAATTTATTTTATTAATTTAATTACATGTATAATTTTTTTTTAAATTGAATATTATATTTTCATTAATTTTTTGTTTTAAATTATAAATTATGGAGTATGTATTTTATGTAATGTATATGTGTAAAGAAGAATTGTGGATGAATGAAGATGTAAATTGTAAGAAAATCTCATAATCATAAAGAGGCGAGAACAACTGAAAAAGAAAATGTGAAAAATAAATCAGTAGAGAATAATAACCTAGAAAAGTTAAATGATACAGATTAAATTAGAGAAGTGCACTTTTGAGATTAAAAGTTATATCATGAATAAGGTAAACTCATAAAATTTAACGGCAAAAATGAATGAAGTAATTCTTCATAGTATTATACCATAAATAATTCTTTATAGAATTATAGGATTTTGAAATAGATGGATTATATGAATATAGGGTGATTCATAAGTTGTGGATATATAAGAGAGTCAGCATTTAATTTCTTATAAGGATTTTAAGTATTTTTAAGTCATAGAGATGATATATCTTTTTTAAAGCTTTGTTGGTAAATTTCATGTTTATGTGTTGTTCTTGTTTTTTTAGTCATGGATTTTCTTTGTAGCATCATGGGCTAGTTTTATTTGTTTTGGGTGTACGATTTGTAAGTGAAGCTAGTATAATATGGTTTTATAACTTTGATTGTGCCACTATTTTTATTTTTATTTTTATTTTATGTGTAGTGTTTCCATTGTTCTGGATTGATTGCTTCATTTATCTTGTTGATTCTATTAGTCATCATTTTTTGTTATTTGTATTGCAGTGCGGGTGAGGTATGCTTGATTTAGGTGTGAATGAGTCTCAATTGGGTATTTAATGTTTAATAATAGTTAGCTTAACCAAGAGAGGGGATTAATTGCTTAGATGACAATAATATACATAAATTGATTAGAGAAAGTCTAGGAGATTGGTGAAGGGATGAAACTTAAGCATTAGTAAATGTGTTGAAAGTGTCTACATTTTCATGATCTTAGGAGCCTATGAGATCTAATTAGGTGCTAGTTATTCCACGTGTTCACCTAAAACTCAAAAGAGATTGGTTTACACACATAAGTTCAAGAGAAATGACAAAGATAAGTGGTAATTTCATATAAGCATTAGTGGAATTCATAAGAATAACACTCAGAGCAAACTCTCTCTTGCACTTCGCTCGAAGATTAGAATTAGTTGTTTAATTGTTTTCTAGTTTAATTTATTGTTTAGTTGTTTAATTGCTTTCTAGTTCAATTCTTGTTTAATTTTTAAAATTCTCGAAAAACCTTGATCAGCCACCTATTGTAAAATGTAGACACATAACTATGGGACTCTATTACTTCCTCGATTCATGATTGATAACTACTTGGTCTAAATACTTTCAATACTACGATGTTCTCATGTGCTTGCTAGTGAATAATTTATGGTGCTAAAAAAGGTGAAAATCTGAACAAGTTATATTCTTTTCAAATCTAAACGTTTTTCCCCTATCTTTTGTGATCTCTTGATATATGGCTTACCCCAATCATGTGTTGTAAAAAGAGCGTTGAAGGTGGAGGTCTACTTTTTTTTCCACAACAGAAGGGCAACAAGTATGAATCCTCTTAAACTTTAACCATTTTACCCCTATGTTAGCATGACTCGACAATATGTTCTAACTCAGGCTCATTGAGTTGACTTTTGATGCAGTCAATGTTTATCTTTTTGATTTAGTCCCATTGTAAAAAAATTATCAAATTTTGGTCTCAAAATTGGCTGAAAATTGAAAACTATGTCATTTTAGGTCACGCCAATGTCACATAGGGTATGTTTGTTTCGGGACTCACCCGGATGGACTTAGAACTTTAAAAATCACGTTCCATTATAGTTTGAGATTTAAAATTAGACTTCAAAATCTTCTCCTATAAAATACACCTACACCCCTATTTTCTACAAAATTCAATACAATCACATCACTACTTTTCTCACTCTCAACACAATATAATAATATCATATCAATCATTATTAAACATTGATTTGACATAAAGTAAAATCTCACCCTATTAAAATCTCAAAACAAACACATATTTTTTACTATTCACCAAGAATTTCAAATCCATAGGATTTCGAAGTCATGATTTCCTCCACACACCTAAATCCCGAAACAAACATACCCATAAGGATTTAAATTGTTAAAAAAATTGGACAATAGACAAGTTATGGGGTCAAAAATTGAACATTCATGTGATATAAAATGTGTTGGTCCCGGTGGAAAACCCATTTTGCGCGTGCGGAAGCAAATCATTTTTAAAAGCGATGCATATAAAAACAGGGGTGAGGGCAGAGTGATTCCAATTTTTGCGTTTTAAGTCAATGTGTTGTGTTTTGCTTATAATCGAATGCATATGACAATATAAGAACATAAAGCAGTAAACAACACAACAATGTATAGTGGTTCGGAGACTCAAGCTCCTACATCCACTCTCTCGCATTCCTAGGGAAATTCCTTTCCAATGGACATATCACCCTCTCGGGTTCGCCTCTAGATATTTAAATTGAGCTCTCACTCAATGGGACTTATCACCCTCCACGGGATTGCCTCTGAGATGTTTTCTGGAAGTTCACACTCAAGCGGGACTTATCACCCTCACTCGGGATTGCCTACCCTCCCTTTCGGGATTGCTAGATGTTTACGGAGTTCACACTCACCTACAAACTTAACCGACTTATTTGGGTAAGGTTTGTTTGTTTCAATTAGGTTGAGATTTTCCTTACATTTGTTTAGCCTCAATGCTAAGGTTGGAAAAAATCTCTAAGCTTAGGATACATCGTGGGTTGCTTAGATTGGGTTCTAGAACACTCTTGAACATATTTGTATATCTCTGGACTTGTGTTCTAGGGTGGGAATGCTTGATGATTTGGCTTGATGGATGTTTCACGCATTTTTCCACCCGAATTATGAAGGAAGAACTTGTATTTATAGTGTGGATTTGAATGTTACCGTTGGATGGAGTCACATTCAAATCCATATTATTCAGTAGCTTTTTGCGACTTTTCCAAGTCTGGTTGTCTTCCTCTCGTTGGTCCACGTAATTTTGATTCTAACGGCTATATTCTCAGATTCTAGCCTTGGAATCATTCAGATTCTCTGAGTCTCGGTGTCTTGATTCCATCTCGAGCCTTGGTCTATCGAGCCTTGGTCTATCTGAGCCTTGGTGACTTCTCTTGGCCGGACCTTATACGTCGAGCATATCGACACTTTTCCGGTGGAGTTCGAGTTCTTCTATCTTGAGACAATCGACCCTCGGTCACTAGCTTTTCGGCCCTAACCGATCATCCAGCGTTCGATTCTCGATGTGAATATGACCAGATGACTTCTCTTGATGACTTCTACTTTGATCGATATCGCAGTTACGGTTTCGATATCGATTTCTTCTTTGATCGTCGGCTCACATGATCGATCGATATATATCATGTCGACGCATATCGGTTTATGCGCGCCAGTTAGTACATCGGGTTAGCATATTAGGTTAGCATATCGGTTTAGCACATCGATCTCAATCACGTCGATCTTGATCATCCGCTCATCTTCATATCGATCTCGATCACGTCGATCTCGTCGATCTCATCTGCTCCTCTTACGATCCGCAACCTTCTCTTATGATCTTCGGTCGGTTTTCTTTACGATCGGCTTATGCGCTTCTTCCGATCACCATATCAACTCGTCATTCTCTCGATCATCCGATCAGTCCATTTCCGACATCCGATCAAGGTCATCCGGTCATCGATCTTCGATCTGGCGGCTTAGCTTTTCTTCTCTTCCGATTTTGCCTGACTCACTCATCGAGTTAACTTCGGAACTCATCTAACTCATCTCGATCTAGATGGGTCTAAATCTGCTGACCTCGTCGATCTCGATCATCTACGTCGATTTCGTGAGTTCCCCTCAATTTGTTCTCGTCCCCCCTCAACTTGTTATATGTAGATTAGCTTCAAAAACACAAGTTGATAATGTTTTGGCATAATTCATCAAAACTAAAATATCCCAACAAAATGATATTGTTTTTACTTTTCCTTTTGAATTTGAGCTGAAATTGGACAAAATGTTGAAACTAAATTGAAAATGTAAACTTTTTTTGGATCAAAATTGAACACAAATTATGAAGAAAAACTTTTAAACTCGATAAAAAATGTGGAGTTTATTAATAATGAAATTTGATGACACTGACATTGTCACATAAAGCAATAGTTTTGAATAAAGCATTGAAAAGAAATTAGTTTTGAATAATTAATCACTGTGTTCAGTAATTTTAATTTGCTATTATTGATTAACTCTCAAGAATATGAAAAGTTGTAGAAATCAATTGGAAAAAAAATAGCAGTAGCAGAAGGTAAGAAAAAATGGCGCTTTGCAAGCCAACTCTTATCAGAGGTAAACGAGTAATTTAATAATATTAATAGCATTATTATTTTAGCACGTAATATTAAAAAAATACGTATAAAAAAATAAATTACATAATTTAAGTCTTAATAAATTATGTTATAAATTCAATAAGGAAAAATAGATATCAAACTCATTATTAAAAGTAGGACTCCGCGTGTAATTTTAAGTTGGTTTTTAATTCAATAGGAAAAATTACAAATAAGATAATAAGCTATCAAAATTTGAACTAAACAAAATTATGTATGTTCAAAAGTGTGGGCCTGTGTGTGAGACTTTAAATAGGTTTTTAATTCGGGTGGAGTGATTTAATAAATTAAGACAGTATGGTGTGCTATTTAGTAGAATAGGTTGGTTTGGGGAACAGCTTGCATACGGCTTCAACCCAGTGCAGCTCATTTGAAGATCTGCCACTGCTCAAGCAAGAGCCTTCTGAAGCACTCAAGTGTTGGAGAAAGACTCAAATATCTATTATGAAGTCCTGGATTGAATTTTACTCACTGCAGCTCACAGTGGAGGTCTAGTATGGACCGAAATTTGGAGTTTTATGGGCCAGCGGGTTTTTAAACCCTCACAACCCATGACACCTTATAGAAAGGGAACCGAGGGCACGAAATCCAGGAGCCAACTACCCCATATCAGATTGGGGAACGTCCCCCATACCACAAAAGAGTGAGAGAGGGCAGATTTGAAGCACAGACAAGAGATTTTCATAGAGAAGAACTTGAAGATGCCCGCAACCATGTTTAGCTAGTACTATTCCAATTTCAAGAATTTCTATACTCGT
Source organism: Stenogyne calaminthoides (assembly GCA_037126765.1). Lineage (NCBI taxonomy): Eukaryota > Viridiplantae > Streptophyta > Magnoliopsida > Lamiales > Lamiaceae > Stenogyne > Stenogyne calaminthoides. The sequence goes on along the minus strand of JBBCBC010000001.1, from coordinate 40,924,967 downwards.
GTTTTAATTATTATTAGTTGAATTCAGTAATTTTTGTGATACATTTGCTCATGATTATTTATATCATTTATTTTATTTTCTTCCATGCTTGATTATTTAATTTAGATTGATCACCTAGGTTATTTAATTATTGCATGTATGCTAGTTCATTATTTGTAATCCGTAATTGTTATGAATTTATGGCAATTGATAGCAACTAGTAATATTTTGATGGGGTTATATAAATCGAATTCTTTCGAATCGAGCTTGCGTATTTAGGAATTTGTTTGTCCTTTTTCCTAGTGTTTTAATGCTTTTACCGAATTAAATTTAGATTGTATCTCGGCTAAAAAGACTCGTTGAAGAGCTTGTTTCAATTGAATATAATTAAGGGATAATATCGATAGACAAAGTTTGTTGTTTATTGAGGGACATTAGTCTCTGAGTAAGTTAGAGTCAGATGTTACATTTAATTAATATAGTTAGAACTGTGGGATGATTGGCCTGTGAATTTGAGCCTTTTTATTGATTGATTTTATTTGTGATTATTTGTTATTTACTTTCTTGATTTTTGTTTTAGTAGTATTTAGAAAACCAAATCTAAACTCCCATATTTGTTTGTTTAGTAAGTCTCCATTAAATTCATATGAGACGCACAATAATTATTCTATGTTTCATGTGGATCGATCTCTTACTTACCACTACTACGAGTTAGTAGAGTAGACGAGGGTATTTATTTTTTGTCGCACCTTGACAGTGCTGTCAAATTTTGACGTCGTTGCTGGGGAACGATGTGAATAATTTTATGTTTATTGTGTGTGATTTGTAGCGGCTTATTTTTCTGTTATGTTTCTGAGTATCTTAGTGTCTTATTTTTATCCCCAGTAACCCCCTCATTTATTTCGTGTGTTGTTGTAATTTTCTGCAATTTTGACACAGGGCCCTAGTGTCACTATAGCAACAGAATTTATGCAGCCCGTTTTTGTTCACTTTTTTTCTTCATTTTTTCCTTCTTTTTTGTTCGGTGTCACGTGTTTCTGTCTCTTTTTCAGGTGCCACATTGGCTAAGTTACTCACATTTATGGAGAGCTCTAAGCCATCAATGGAGGAAATGCTCAAACTACTTACTTTCAACACTCTACAACTCCAGAAGAGTGTGCAAGAAACTATCCAGAGCATGAAGTGTTGGAATATAGTGGCACGTAAACACGTAATACATGCGCGGCGGAATTAAACAGTTCACCAACAACGAACACGTAATTGCATAATTAAATATGGATAATCATAAACAGAATCCTTACAGTAAATTGTATGCAGATTCCTCTACTATGATATCCACGTAATCCCCTTGAAAAGACCCGCACATATTTGCCAGCGTTGAATCCCGAGACGAATTTGCTAGGAAAATTCTGACTAGAAATTTTATGGAGAAAACTAGGTTTTCTTGCAGCAATTAATGAATTCCTAGGATCTCATATATATAGGAGAATATCAGTTTAAATCTTAAGTTATCTTTATTAGGAATATCTTTCCTAATCTTGCAAAATAAATTCCATAGATTTGATTTTCCCTACATATATTTTCCTACAATAATATTCCATATATTATTTGAGATTCCTATTTAATTAAATCCAATTTAATTAAACAGTAATAATAATTAATTCCAAATTAATATATTATTAATTCTACATAAATTAAATATTAAATCTAATTTAATACTTAATCAACCAACTTTAATCTGTAAAGGGAATTACTTGTTGTGTGACTCATAGGCCCTCATATATCGAGTGATTAGTCAAACTAACGGTGTTAATTGAACCCTAGACAATAAATCAGACATTCTCAATATATGAGGTACGTTGCGAGAAACATGCAACTACCTGTAACTTAAACATGGGTTATTAACATAACTTCCTTTCATTCGCGAATACTCGATTAAATCTTGAACATGATGAAGTGTCTATTCAAATAATTTAATCATATGTATTATCTCTAATCACTAATTGATCATGTATGTCACACTTGGCCACAAAGTCCAAGTTGACGTGCATCGGCCGATGACTTAGATCCAATTATGATGAGAAGATGCGTATTCTCTCTAAATCCACTTTGAGAAATGAATCATATTCTTGGCTCAACTACCACGCACATGCATTTCGTGATGAACCCAATCCAAGTCATATCTACCCATGGAAGGGTGCAAGTGTCGGTCATGGTCAAAGTTCATCACTCCACACATGTCGTGCGTATTGACCTCAAGTCAAAGGAGTATCGCATCGCTCCCACTAACCGAGACACTCGTAGACACATATTGTGGAATTACATCAAACGGTTTCTCAGATGGGTATATCAATACCCTCTAAGGTATCCGTGCATCCATCATGAGATACCTAGTATCTCGTAGTAAGTGAGATCTTACTACACTCTCTAATAGTATGATGTAGATCGCACACCAATCTTAATTGCATCATCAATATCCCATTCTTGATGATCCTTGATCGGGGCTATTTGAGAATCATGCTTAAGTCATCTGAGTTCTCACAACCTCAATGACAACAATGACTCATCGGAACACAAATAAGAATAAATGCAAACAATCAAACATAATATTCGAATAGGTGTATTGTCATATATTAATATTAAATGGATAATAATATTAAATCAAACTGAATATCATTGAGTATTATGTCCTTACAATAGATTATCTCTAGGACACTAACACTAACATGAAGCAACTTCAACATGACACAGACTCGAGGTTCAAGAACTTGGAGATGCAAATAAGTCAACTAGCCACCTCTGTTGGCCGAGTTGAGACTCAAATCGGGGGAAATTGTCATCCCAATCTGAAGTTAATCCAAGAAACGTGAGTGTTGTCACGCTGAGGAATGGAAAACAACTGGAAGAGATCAAGAAGCCTGCCCCTCCACATATTACTAATGAAAAAGAAGGAGAAACTACTGATCAGTGTGACATTGGGTCCCCCCAATGTGGAACAATCTACAAAATCGGATGAAAAACAGGTTGGTAAATCAATTCAGAGAATTAGTGATACTAATGTTATACTTTTTTCCTCCAGGTTTGAATGGACACTGAAGGTGGATAAGGAGAAGCAAATCCTCGATGTTTTCAGTAAGGTGGAAATCAACATTCCACTACTTGATGTTTAGCTTAATCCAGATTCCTAGACTTGAAAAATTCCTCGAGGATTTATGCACCAACATGCGTAGGCTCAAGGGGGACGAAGATATCTTGATGGGAGGAAGTATTGTTCTTCAACATAGATTACCATTTGATCGAAGGGATTACTTTACTCCTATCACGTGAAAAATGAATGATGGTTGTTGAGCTAAAAGACGTTTAAAAAAGCGCTCTACAGGAGGTAGCTCGTATTTTTTTTGGGGTATTCTGATTTTTTTTTAATTCTCTTTTAGTTGTATTCTTCGTGTGTCTTTCTCAATTTTGTTGTAGGCTCTCCCGTGCTTGAAGTGAACGAGAATCGTGGATTACTAGTAGCGCCTACACTCTTCAGTTTATCTGCTGATACTCTTCCTTATTTTGTCCCTTCTTCCTTATGCATATTTGTATTTTGTTGCTTGAAGACAATAAATATATCAAGTATGGGGAGAGACAAGATATTGTGCTTATTTTTTAATAATATTGTTGAGGTGATTTTTTGGGCTTGAGCGTTGTATTTGCATATTGGTATATGTGTGTGATTGGAGAAGTGAATCACGATGATGGTTTTGAGAGTTGTTGGTAACGGTGTGATGTTTTTTTTGTGAGTAGTGGACCTTGAGTAAATTTGGTTAAATTTTGCTAATTTAGAAATTCAGTGAATTCTGTGAATTTGTGGGATATCATCAAGGTATAATTGAGTCCATGGTTGTGATTTGATTTGTTGATTTGCTTGAATCCTGATTTGTATTTTTGGTTCCCCTTAATAAAGTAATTTGAGTTGGTTGTTTAGATGGATGATGCATTTGTGGTGTACCCCTAATCTTGGGAAATTTTCTGTTGATTTGGAGGAAATTGGAGTTTAGTTGAAAAATTGTACAAAAAATGGATCGTCAATTTGCTTTCATTTTAGGGGCTCGAAAATATCTACTTAAAACCTAACAATGGAGTGAATTTACGGTCCTATGCTTGAAAAAAAAAAAAAAATTACAAGGAAATTAAAAAAATTTGCCTACTCTAGTGGGTTCAAATGTTCTTAAATTCGTAAAGTCTAACACAAATTGAGCAAGTTGCAGATCTCGTTAAAGAAAAGAGTTGAAAAAAATTTGAAGGAAGAAACAGAGTACACTATAATACAGAGCCTGTTTGAATTTATCAGTTTAGGTGAAACAAATTAAAAAGGGAGATTGAAGGTACATTGAGGAATTTGACAAGTTGATGAGTTGAGGATCAAGTGTGGATAATGTGAGAAATTGGTGTCCTTAAGTTCATGGGTTTTGCCAAAAAAAAAAAAAAAAAAAAAGTTCATGGGTTTTGTGGTATTTTGAATCTAGTAAAGTGTTTACTCAAGTCGTTGTTTTTGCAATAATGTCACACTAGTTTTGTAGTGAGGACCTGAGCAAAAGTCATTCCATTTGTGTTTTTGCTTGAGTTTGCTTGATGACAAGCAAATATTTAAGTGTGGGGGAATTTGATAAGTGGATAACAGTGCATTGTTTAGGTTGCTTAGAAAGTGTGATTTTTTGCATTCTAGTGTGATTTTTTTGCGTGTATTTCCATTTATATGTACTTTGATGAGTTGAAAGTCCACTTGATCTTTTGTGTTGAGTTTTTAAGTGATTTTAGGTCTTTTTGGAGAAGTAGAAGTGTTGGAGAAAGACCCAAATATCTATCATGAAGACCTAAAACCGAATTTTACTCACTACAGCCCATATTGGGGGTCCAGTGTGGGCCGAAATTTGGAGTTTTATGGGCCAGCGGGTTTTTAAACTTCTATTCCAATTTCAGGGATTTCTAAACTCATGTTTTAATTATTATTAGTTGAATTCAGTAACGTTTGTGATACATTTGCTCATGATTATTTATATCATCTATTTTATTTTCTTTCATGCTTGATTATTTAATTTAGATTGATCATCTAGGTTATTCAACTATTGCATGCCTGTTAGTCCATAGTTTGTAATCCGTAATTGTTATGAATTTATGACAATTGTTAGCGACTAGTAATATTTTGCTAGGGTGATATAAATCGAATTCTTTCGATTCGAGCTTGCGTATTCGGGAATTTATTTGTTCTTTATCCTAGTGTTTTAATGCTTTTACTGAATTAAATTTAGATCGTATGTAGACTGTTCGGCCAAAAAGGCTCGTTAACGAACTTGTTTCAATTGAATGTAATTAAGGGATAATACCGATAAACAGAGCTTGTTGTTTATTGAGGGACATTAGTCTCTGAGTAAGGTAGAGTCAGACTTATATTTAATTAATATAATTACAATTTGGGGATGATTATTTTGTGAATTGGAGCATTTTTATTGATTGATTTTATTTGTGATTATTTGTTATTTACTTTCTTGATTTTTGTTTTAGTAGTATTTAGAAAACCAAATCTAAACTACCCCTATTTGTTTCATTAAATCCATTCGAGAAATACAATAATTATTCTACTTTCTCTGTGGATCGATCATTTACTTACCACTACTATGAGTTAGTAGAATATACGTAGACGAGGGTATTTATTTTTGTCGCACCTCGACAGTGCGGTAAAAAAATAATATAAAATATATTTAATAAAAAGGTGGCTGAAAGGTGGATGAACTTTTATTTCTTTAAACAATAAATTCTTACTTGACACGTATTATTAGTGACTAATTACGACTTTATCACCAAACATAAAATATCTATGTATAATATTAATTTTAACACTGGTTCACAATACATGGACCCAATTGATGCAACAATTTCTATACTCAAATTTTAAAAAAAAATGAATCATCAATTAATTAATCGAGAGTTATCATTATTGCACTTGTGTCGATTATAGACAGTGTCAATATATTTCATTAAGAAGTTGAGGAGCTCCTGAGACAATTATTCTCCAATCCTATATGAGATGTTAGATTTTTTTTTCCAGGCAAAAAAAAATTTATTTCATGGATTCTAGGCATAAGGAATGCCCAAGAAAAAGAATTACAAAATTCTGAATTAACAATGTAATATAATTCTCGTATTTGCAATCTAATCGCTTAAACAAGAATTACAAGGTAACTTAATTTAAGTTCTTAGTTTGTATTAATATATATGTCAAATTTGTATATATATATGTGTTTACTACTAAATTACAAACAAATTTTATAAAAAAATCAATAATACTGTAATCTTAACACCATTAACAATAATTCTATTGTGAAACATGAAATATAAGATTTTGAAAAAAATCTAGTATGAAAATTTCCATACATGAAAAAACTTTAATTTACAATCAAATTCTGTAATTGGTGAATGCAAGATAAAATTGAGTGGTTCATGGTTCACTTGGCCAAAGTGATTCATGGTTCACCCGACCCGAATATGTCATAATTTAGGATTCATTATTTAGTGTTTAGAGTGTAGATGGTTGATTTAGGACAATTTTATAGATTTTCATACATGAAAATTTTCACACTAGACATACTCAAGATTTTGAGTAGACACCCCAACAATTGAGGTAATGCCCCACCTAAATTAGTAGAATGACTCCTTAGGATGTGTTTGTTGAGGCTCTGATTCAATTCATATCTATAAAATTTATTATTAATTTTCTCAATATATCACACTTTATATAATTTATTACTCTTTTCAGTATAATATAATAATACGGGATAATTACATTCACCTACATGCTTTAGAGGCCCATTACAAGCAGCCACAAACAACCACCCACCCTTCACTTAAACTACCAATGTTATCTTTCATTTAATTTTATAATTACATTTAACATTAATAATAATAAACAACCACCCACCCAACCCCTATTCTAATTATATCCCTATTCTAATTATATCTAAATATATGTAGTGTCACCCAATCACTCTCACTCTCACTCTCTCTCTCTCTAAAACACCCACATGAGGTTCCGGCGACATGTGTATTCCGGCGACCGCCGCGCCTCCGCCAGACGATTTCGACAGCCGTAGTCGCGACTCCGGCACTGACTCTGCTCGCGCCGTTCACCAGGTACTATTTCGTTCTCTTTTTTGCGGTGAATTCGGCGTCGCCTTTCTTTTTTCGTGAGTGATTTTATCTGATTCTGTCCTATTTTTCGATTAATAGGGCAAGGATTTCACCATGGCGCTAGATGGCGACTCGCGGCGCCTCTGTGTGCCTGACGATTATGATTCGGAGGATGAGGAAAGTGTAAAAATGGAAAATGAAGAAGAGAGAGACTAGATTTAATTTTTACCGGCACTCTTTTGTTTTTTTAGCCCAACAATCCATTTATCTTTCTTTCTTCTTGCATCTATTCTGGTTCTTTATATACTCATTCTTTTCGCATTCTGCAAATGGTGTACATTTTATTTAGCAAGTGTACATTTTTTACTTTGTAGAGTAATTTATGTCAAATTTTAAGTATTCTGATGTATTTAAATGAGAACTCTTGATTGATTTGTTTGTTGTATAAATGAGAACTCTTGATTGATTTGTTTGTTGTATAAATGAGAACCCTTTGAGCTAGTTTACATTTTATTAGTTAATGCTTAGAAAAGAGAAAATTTTGAATTCTGAAGTTAATTTTGATTTTTTATTTGAATAATAAATTAGGAAATGCTGATGTGGCACGTTTTTATTGAGCAAATGTACATTTTTATTGTTAGAGTATACATTTATTAAGCGAGTGTACATTTTATCGTGTGAGTGTACATTTATTAAACGATTGTACATTAAAAAAAACCGCATGTATAAGTCGCATGTACATTATATCGATCGACTGTACATTTTTATCGTCCAAGTGTTCAGCTCATGGTTCGATACACTGCGAAAAAATACAGTACGAATTCCAAAGATCTTTAACATGAGATTGAAAAATAAAGTAGTCACGAGAAATAAAGAAAAAAGAAATTATATTTGTTGAAATGACAAGTGACTAGGGTGGACCCTATAATAATACCAAATAATTATATTTTATTGTTCAAGTGGACTCATGAAATTTAAAAATAAAGGGAAAAAATTTATGTTGTGGGGCCAACAACAATGATGAGTGGGGCCAACAATAGATACAAATCCTACATGTGTAGGTCCCGAACGGGTTTTCGTGAGGGCAGAAGTCTAAAGGGGAGGAGTGAATAGACTTCTGAAAACTTTTGCGTGAGAGCAGGTGTGAAATGCAAGTAAGCCTGATCAGAGTGCGTGTGAATCACTTTGGACTGATATCCAACTTACTGATCGTCTGATGGGAGATCAGTTCGGTGTCTATCAGTTTAACTGATGTGCGGAAGCTAAGTTAACCCGTGTGAAAAACCAGTTTGCTCAATATAGATTCTGAGTGATCTGTTTTAGATCAGATGACAAAGTGTCAAACTGATCAGATCAGTTGCTTGATGCAAATCTGATCCAGACTCAGAATATGCATGTAAAGTTAAAACCAGGTAGTGTGCACAGTGTAAAGCAGATAAGAACAGATAAGGCACACCAGAATTTTATAATGGTTCGGACAACTTGTCCTACGTCCACTCTTCCCTATCAGCAGGGGCACCAACTTAACCAACTTGGACTTAGTTTAAAGTGTTAGTCCAACACAGTACAATCAGATGTTTCAAGAGTTCTCACTCAACCGATCCCGTAAATCGTAAAACTAAAAACCTAGTCTGAAATCTTGCTAAACAAACTTAACCTAACTTTGTGGGTTTGGGTATAAGATTTGTTGTGTTCAATTTGAAATATATCCTAGTATTTGGGTAGCGCAAAATTTGGAGGATAAGATTTACGTCTTAAGAACTATGGGATGAACACTTAGAAATATTCTTCAATTTTTGTGTTCTTCGTGCGGAAATTTGGATAGCTTGAGCTTGATGATAATTTTCGTAACCTTACTATGAAGGTTTGATCTCATATTTATAGGCACGAAATCGAACTAGCCGTTGGAGAGCAATTCGAATTTTGGTCTATTTACGGTAGGTTTGCAGACTTGATGTGACATGCACAGAGGCGGCATGCCCGAAAGCGTGTATGTTTGTCTTTACTATCCGTTGGACTGTGCAGCACCGAATCCCGCATTGTCAGCTCCGTACATATGTGTCTTGTTCTAATTGGTTAACAAGTACATTTGTTCAATGCTTGCTTTACCAACTAAGATTGACATTCTTCTTGCTCGAAGCAAAGATACATATGATCTGGTGAACCTTGATTGTCCCCGATGTGGTGGCACGATTAGATAAAAACCGATCGGTCTCCCGGTTGAGTCCTCTCGATGTAAGTTGTCTTAAAGACACAAGTTTTTAACGGACTCTTCTTTATACCGATGTAGGTCTTCCGGTCTTTCGGTCTTGATCTTACGGTAGTTATCGATCTTTGGTCTTCGATCTTCACTTTATGTCTTCACCTGATCATCTGACTTATCTGATCTCGTCTGGTCTTCTGATCTTCAGACTTGTTTGGTCTTCTGATCTTAAGACTCGTCTGGTCTTCTGATCTTCTTCAAGACTCAAACCTATTCTTATCCAAGACATCAACTGTCTATACATCTCAGCTGGTCATCCTATTTGATATTTAAATCATCGATCCACCAATGTGTCCGACATTTGGTCCTATTACAATTTGTTTTGGAACTTCCATCAAAACTACAAATTATCCCAACAACATGGAACAATTTGTATTCATCTAGATTAATTTACGGTTGGGGAGGAGGTTGTAGAAATTAGAGAGAATTAACAAAGTGACTAGTGGTGGAACATACAATAAAGGAGTTTTTTATCAATTAGGGGCCTAAAAAGATGGTAAAATTATCATTTTAAGGCACGAAAGATTTTTCCTATTGATTCAAGTCCTGAAAGATAGAAAACTATCAATTCAGAGTCTGAAAGATAGAAACTATCAATTCGAGGCTTATAAATTTTAAGGCCATGTTTGGTGACATTTTTCCTACAATAAATTTTGAATTGAGAAATGTTGGGAGGAATGTGACGTGGGGCCAACAACAATGATGAACAACGATGATTGGACATTTAAAGGTACTTATAATAATAGTTTCAATTAATAAGGGTAATAATGATATATTTTGTAGCTAGGAGTTATGAAAAAAATAAAATTGTGTGGGTTGCAAAGTCAAAATAGTAAATGTAGCGAAAAGTTCTCAGCCCTAATAATACAACATCAACCACTATTAAACATTTATTTGACATAAAGTTAAATTTCTCCCTACTTAAATTCCAAAATAAACTCATACATTTATTAAACCAGGTGGCTTAGCCCACCTGACCACTGGGCTCCTCATTTGTGTGGGAGACCCAGGTTCGATTCCCTCTGGGAACGAATTTGGAGTTATGGGAGTTATAAAGTGGATTGACGATTTCGTGGAGTATTTGGGTACTTGTTGTACTAACTCCTAACAACTAACATCTAACTTTGAACGATAAAAAAAAACTCATACATTTATTATTTATCAATAATTCTAAATCTTTGGATTCTAAAACTTTGACTTGCTCCGCACACTTAAATCTCAAAACAAACACAACCTGAGGAATTTAGGTCTGCAGGGGAAATCACTTCGAAATTCTATAAATTTAAAAATGTTGAAGAATAATAAATGTGTGTTTATTTTTGAGATATTGATAGGTGAATAAAATGGACCATATAAAAAAGTGTAATAATAAATTTATATTTATTTTTAGGTGTGCATTGAATGAAATTTTGAAAATTTTGATTTTAAATTTTCAACTTGTATGAGACGCGAATCACAAAATTTTAAAGACAAAGTTTAGTATGAAAATTTTCATACATGAAAAAAAATTAATTTACAACCAAATTTCGTAATTGGTGAATGTAAGTCAAAATCGAGTGGTTCATGGTTCACCCTTACTGAATAGGTCACAATTTAGGGTTCATTATTTAGTGTTTTAGGGTGTAGATGGTTGATTTAGTGACAATTTTATAGATTTTAATCGTGAAAGTTTTACACACTAGACATACTCAATTTTAAATCCATCCGAATGAATCCGAAACAAACATTCTTAATAAATTAAGTCGCGTTGAAACAAACATTCTTTAATAAAATTAAGGGCATTTTTAAAACTCTAATAAATAGTGAAAAACACTTAAAATTTTAAAAAATTGAATCTTGAAACTTAGAAAAAAAGCACTCCCTATCTATAAAATAGAGAGTGCAAACACCACCTAAATCGCGTTGAAACTGACATCTAGATGTACGACTATAAGTGATGGTTGTTTTTTGCCCACGTACTATAGTGTCATTATTTTCATATTTTGAGTAGTTGGAAGAAAAGGACGGATAAGGTGTGGTGTGCTCATTTTGCATGTGTAATCATACGTCTTTATGTTTGTTACGTGAAAATATAAAGAGTTTTGTTATGTATTTTTCGTTCTCAAGGAATGCAATTAATAAAATATACTATCTCGGTCCCATATCCGTTTTCACATTTGATTTTTATATGCATTTTTGCAAGCGAGTTTTGTATTAATAATTGAAATGATAAAGTGACTTTTAAGGAAAGACATGATACTTAAAAGTCACTTTATCATTCCAACATCTATCAATGTCATACCCCTCCTTAAAAGTGACTTTATCATTTCAATTACTAATACAAAACTCGCTCACAAAAACGCGTGTAAAAGTCAACTGTAAAAACTGATCTGAAATGGAGAGAGTACTAATTTTATCCTTACTCTGTAGCCTGTGATTTCGATAAAGATGGGTATTAAGTTGTAGCCCATACCGTGCAATGTTTGATGTAATGAGATAAATATAAATTCGATAAAGATTCGTATGAGACGGTCTCATACATGAGACATAATACAATTTAACATAAATCAATATTAACCCCTCTTACGTGTTAAAATGTTAATGTTTAAATTATACACCTTCTCACATAAAATTATGCCGCAATGAAGTGTATCATTATAAATTTTAATATACATTATGGACTTACCCTTCGGTTTGCATTTCCCTCGTGTATACACTATGTGCACATTATGTATTAACATTATGTGCACATTATAAAAGGGTCACTGACCTCTCAGCTGCAAAATCTAGGAACTTTAAGGTGGTGTTAAATTTCCTCAATGATAAGAATTTGTGTACAGAAACGAGATAGAAAATTTATTTATCGTGTCACATAATTCATGAATTTGTGATTCTAGTTCAATTATATTTTATGAAGATGTTATATTTAGATATTAATATATGCAATATACCATATTTTAGGTAAATTTATTGAAATTTAGAGTGGGTCGGGGCGGGACATCTTGTGGTGGGGAGGGGACGGAAGATTTTTTGTGGGTTGTGAAACTTCAAGGTTGGACGGAATGCAGGATGCACATATATTTATAGAAGAATATCCCTATCAAATTCAATGTTGTAACATAATGATTCAAGTCTATTGTTAATGTATTTGGTTGTAGGGTCAATTATTATTGATCACTTAATTTTTAAATGTTGTTTAAGTATATGTTACTACATTGTTATACAACTTTCTCAATCTCCGTTGATTTCCATAGGAATACCGGCAATGCGTTGATTCCCATAGGAATACCGGCAATGCGTTGATTCCCATAGGAATACCGGCAATGCGAAAAACACGAGAAAACTCTCTCGATAAACTTTAATCCATATTCATAAACAACTTAATGAAAAGGAAAAACACGAGAATCGAGAGAAAAATAACATAAGGACCTTGATGCAAAGAGTCGTTGATGAAACAACCTTCTCAATCTCCGTTGATTCTCATAGGAACACCGGCAATGCGTTGATTCCCATAGGAATACCGGCAATGTGAAAAACACGAGAAAACTCTCTCGATAAACTTTAATCCATATTCATAAACAGCTTTATGAAAAGGAAAAACACGAGAAAACTCTATCGATAAACTTTAATCCATATTCATAAACAACTTAATGAAAATGTTACAGGACTGACTCTTATATAAGAAAACTCTAACACTAATTACGAAAACATAATACATGCTAATAAATTAAATTAATTACATTAATGACTAATTTTCTAATCAAACCGTGATTATAATAAATTAAGATCTTTATCGTGATCTCATCTCCACCATTCTCTCCCACTGTGATGGATGAGAAATTTGAAGAAAACGAGAAAAATGTGGAAGAATCTGAATAAGAGAGAAAAAAAAGAAAAACAAGAGAAGAGAAACCTAGAACACGCTGCTGTGAAATACCGGCAATGCAAAAAACACTAGAAAACTCTCTCGATAAACTTTAATCCATATTCTTAAACAACTTAATGAAAAGGTTACATGACTGACTCTTATATAATATGAATGAGAAAATTGAAGAAAACAAGAAAAATGTAGACTTCTGCCCTCACGAAAACCCGTTCGGACCTACAAGTGGTATCAGAGCAGTGGTTCTACGGACCACTGGCTTTGGGTATCATCGGTTCTTGAGGAAGAACCATTGTGGTCACTTGAAGATCTTGAAAAACTTTTTTTTTAAATTCATACATTTTTCAAAACTCATGTCGGCATGGATAATACCTCTGGTATGTATCATGATCTGCCTAAATTTTCTATTGATGAGTATGCTGACTGGACCATACTCATGAGCAATCATCTGGGAGCTATAAGCAGCAGAATGATGGAAGTTCTTGAACAAGGACCCATCATCATTTACTACAACAACCCGGTGAAGGAGGTGATCCGAGAATTTCGGTTGAGCCCGAATCGGAAAAGAGTCATTTTTTGATGGATCTTGAGGAAAAAAAATTGTCAATCTGGATATTTGTGGCGGACACATTATATGAAGGCGATGGACAAGATAACTAGAGAGAAGATCAAGTATCTCAAGATGACCCAAACATATGTGGGATACGCTTTGCGAGAGATGCGAAAGAAATGATTTGATCAAAAAGGCAAGATTGCAAGTTCTAACTGGTTAAGTTTGAGAAACTCAAGATCTTTGCCAAATGAAACCATAAATCACTCGATGGAAGAATCACCATGTCTGTCAACAAGCTACGGGAACTGGGACGAGAAATGTCAGACAAAGACATCAACTACAAGATCTTGAGATCTCTGACAAAGAAATGAGATATGAAAGTTACTGTGATAAAGGATTGTCAAGATATTGCGAAGATGAAGCCAAGCAACTGTTTACGAGCCTTAAAGCCCATGAGTTTGATCGATTGAAAGAGAGCAAGAAGAAGATGATGAGTCGCCTGTTGAAGTCACACCTACCACATCAAAAGCAGTTACATTCAAAGCACCCGACAGCAGCTCAAACTCTAATGAACCGATTGAGAATATCATGAGTCGGTGAAGCAGTTGCTTTTGTTGACCAAAAAACTTGAAAGATCCAACATTCAACTTGGAAAATATAGGAAATTTTATAGAGACTATCGAGCAATGAGAGGAAGAGATAGGAGATCTTCAGACAGATCACAATAAAGGAACAAATCTGATGATAGAAGAGATGATCATAGGGAGGATCGCAGAGATGATAAGAAAATAGATGATCTTTCTGATGATAGAAGAGACAACAAATCAGAAAGAAGGAATTCTGATCACAGGCAAACGGGGAAGTCACCTGACAGATTCTACAGAAGGAATGACTCACCTGACAGAAGAAGTTCCGTGGGCGAGCATGTTTCAATCTGCCGTAAACCGGTCACTATAGTGCATTGCCTTGACGACTCCAAAAAGAAAAGAAGACAAAGCGGAACGTAAGAGAGCAAAGATACTGAGACAGAAAAAGCCATGGTTGGCGTCATCCGGGATAGATGACTCTTATCTGCCTTTAGAAGATTACGGTTATTCATCTGTAGAAGACTTACCGATGACCAATCTTTGATGAATTCAACGACCGAAGATCGATGTTCTCATCGATGGCGACATCTACCTCATGGCTAAGGATGTTGATAATTAAAATTATCTTCTAAACCTTTTGTGTTTTCTGTTTCCACACCTATTGTGCTGAGCACACCTGCTGGAGAGATTGACCTGCAACTCTACAATGAGCAATTGCTTGATGATCTCTCTAATGCATTAGACATGTATACTATAGTAGAAGCTGAGAACGATAAGCTGAGGGCAGAGAACAATCAGCTTGTTAAAGATAATGCTACAAGAAAAGCTACTGAACTGAAATAAGTTGAGATTGTTCAGAAAATGACTACAGAACTGGAGCTCCTGAAAGTCAGTTCTTCTGATCAGGATAAACTGATTAAGGAATAGCTAGCCATTAACAAACATCAAGCTGATGATCTCAAAATCCTCCAAGCTAAGTTTGATGAACTCTTCCGACTGAATGAGAGTCTAAAAACTACTGAGGATAGTTTGAGTAAGAAAATAGAGCTTTTCACGAAATCATCTAAGACCGTTCAAGATCTGAACAAATATTTTCGTACTTCAACTAATAAGAAGGGGATTGGGTATGAAAACCCTTCTGCATCCTCAAAAGCCCCGTCTGGTTCACTTTAGAAAAATGTAATCAAACGAGTTTCTGATCAAGATACACGAAAAGCAAAATCTGTATCAGATAAGGGAAAAGGATCAGCTGATCAGGCAAGACAAGTGACGGATCAGAAAAGGAACAAAAATGGACCCCAACTGACCAGACATCAGTCGAGGAATCAACAGAAGAATCTTGTTCTTCTGAAGAGACCTCAGCCAAATCAGCAGAGTAGGCCTCAGTCTGGACCATCTCGCGAGGGACAGTCCCAGCTGAAGTCAACTCAATCCAAGCTGCCTAACAAGCAAGCTAAGGGTAAACTGCTAAGACCATCTATGCCAAAAAGATATGAATCTTTTAATGGTAGCAGTCGTACCTACCCTTACAATCAGAAACCTAGGGTTGTTGCACCTGAGCCCCACTGGATTAAAAGAAGACAAATATCAATAAAAAATCCCAAGTCTTCTGATTCATCCAAGGCTCACACTAATGATCACACTGACCAGATTGCATATGAAGAGACGTATGATTATGTAGATGTTTATGGGAGACAAATCAAGCCCTCTGTTTTCAACAAAGGTGTCAGATTTGTTTGGATCCCGAAAGATATAGCTAACCCCCCAGGACCCGATTCTACTGGGGGTACCTAAAATCTGATTCGTTCACAGGTTCGCGTGGGTTTGGCCAATAAAGGAGGTGTACAAACAACTATCTGGTACATCGATAGTGGATGCTCAAGGCACATGACTGGAAACAAACATCTCCTCAGCTCATACACTGAACAAGAAGGCCCACGTGTACTATTTGGTGATGATAACTTTGGTTTTACCAGAGGATTCAGAACCTTAGAGAATGATGATGTACATGTTACTGGAGTCTCATATGTCGATGGTTTAAAGCACAACCTATTATCGGTTTCACAATTCTGCGATAATGGATTCAGTGTTGAGTTCTTGACTAATCAATGCACTATCAAAAATCGAGCTACTCAACAGATTTTGTTAACTGGTTCAAGGAAGGGAACGGTCTACACTGCAGATTGGAACAGTTGTCCAAGAAATGCATGCCTAATTGTTAAGAGTTCCAAAAGCAGCAGTTGGCTCTGGCACAAGAGAATGAGTCATCTGAACTTTAAAATTCTTAACAAGATAGCAAGGATGTCCCTGGTTGAGGGTCTCCCAAGTGAGGTATTCTCTAAGGATCAGACATGTGTCGCATGTCAGAAGGGAAAACATGTTAAAGCCTCATTTAAGGGGATCCCAGGACCAGCATCCAGCAGAGTATTACAACTGCTCCATATGGATTTGTTTGGACCAGTTACACCACTTAGTCTCAGCGGACACAAATACACTGTGGTAATCGTGGATGACTATTCCAAGTTTACCTGAGTTGTATTCTTGTATAAGAAGAATGAGACTACAACAAAGATACCTGAGCTGCTCAAGAAATGGCAAAATGAGAAGGGTGCAGTATTGTAAAAATCAGATCCGATAAAGATACAAAATTTTTGAACTCCTTTATTACTGACTTTTGCACTAAGTTTGGAATACAACATGAAACATCAGCTGCAAGAACACCACAACAGAATGGAGTAGCAGAACGGAGAAACATAACACTCAAAGAAACTGCTCGCACAATGTTAGTTGTACATGCCACTCCAAACCGTTTCTGGGCAGAAGCTATCAACACATCATGCCACACTCAGAACAAATGTTCTCTGACTAAGATTCACTTCAAAACACCTTATGAACTGTGGAAGGGCAGAAAACCTCGTGTTTCATACTTCCATGTTTTTGGGTGCAAGTGTTTCATACACAACAATGGGAAGAGTCAGTTGAAAACCTTTGAAGCCAAGTCAGACGAGGGTATATTCTTAGGATATTCCTCAACCAACAAGGCTTTCAGGGTGTTCAACAGCGAACCTTAGTTGTGGAAGAAACACCTCATGTGGTCTTTGATGAGACATCTTCTGAACAAGAGAAATCTGCCTCAGAACAAGCAGTACCAGATCAACCGGTACCTAATGCATAGAAAATGGATCAGTTAAGTATCAAAGAAAAAGGATCAGATCACGTAACATTGTATGTTCCAAAACTTGATCTAACTGATTCACCAGGTCAATCAGACCCAATGGTACATACAACTGTCCATGAAGAAGCTGGTACAGCTGAGACAGTAACAACTGAACCATCTGGTTCAGGGGGAACACCTAATGTTCCAGCGGACAAACACCAGCATATGATGATTCCAACATCAGCTGTGACTTGTCCATGCCAAGTGAATCCTATTACTGCACCACTCTCAACCACTAGTGACTCAATATCAGATGAGGATGATAATATCCAAACTCATATACATCATAAAAGAAGGACTTGGTTAAGTGACCATCCGACTGATCTGATAATTGGCAATCCGAATGCCCGAGTCCAAACTAGACATCAGGTTGGTGAAAGTGCCATGTATTGTTGCTATCTGTCTTTGAAGGAACCAACCACCATAGAAGAAGCTCTACAAGATGTCAGCTGTATTCTAGCTATGCAAGAAGAATTAGAGCAGTTCGAAAGGAATCAAGTTTGGAAACTGGTGGACAGACCAACTCATCAAGATGTGATAGACACCAAGTAGGTATTCAAGAACAAGATGGATGAGAACAATGTCATAACCAGAAATAAGGCAAGACTTGTTGCTAAGGGGTATTCACAATCAGGAGGAATTGATCATGATGAGACCTTTGCACCAGTCGCTCGCCTGGAAGCCATTCGGCAGTTTCTGGCATAAGCTGCCCACAGAGGGTTTATTGTGTATCAGATGGATGTAAAAGTGCATTCTTAAATGGGGTACTAGTGAGGAAGTTTATGTTGAACAACCTTCCGGCTTGAAAAAAAGGCAACTAGGTGTCTGGATTTAAGAAAAAAGCTCTTTATGTAACTGAAAACAAGCTCCTCGAGCTTGGTATGATACACTATCGATTCTTGATAGATAGTGGATTCACTAAAGGGTAATAGATGAACCCTATTCGGAATAGAAGATGGAGAAGATATTCGATGGTTCGGATCTATGTGGAATATATCATATTCGGATCTCCCAACAAGAACCGTCGATAGATTCAAAGAACCGATCAAGGGACGTTCGAGATGTCCATGATGAGTCGGATGAATTACTTTATGGGTCTTCAAGCTAAGCAAAAGTCTGAAGGGATATTCATCCGCCAGTAAAATATACTAGGAATCTGTTGGCTAAGTTTGGAATTGAAGCGATAAGGAAGCCAAAATTCCTATGATATTTGGATTCAAGATGGATCAGATGAGAATGACCGAAAAACTAATCGAGAAAGAATATAGGGATCTCATTGGATCTTTACTATACTGTTGCCCAAAGCCGGACGGATATAACTTTTGCGGTAGGTGTATGTGCGGATTGGGGCAAATCCAATGCAAAGCCACGGAAGCGACTAGCGATTCTTAAGTATCGAAGGGACAATAAATCTTGGTTTATTCTACCCATCGGTGATAATCTAGAACTTAGTGGGTATTACGATTACGATTATGGAGGTTGCGAGAATGGAAAAATCAACCTCGGTACATGTCGGGTTGTTAGGAAGTAAAACCGATCTCTTGGTTCTCAAAAAGCGGACATCTGTTGCCACATCTACTCTTGAAGTAGAATATATGGCCGCAGAGGAACTGTTGCTCTCAATCGCTCCGCTTAGTCGGCGGTGAGGGACTATAACATTGTAGTAGCTTTAATGTGCCTATATTCGCGATGTGATAATAGTCTTTATTGCAATTACTCGAGAATCTCGTTCTACATACAAGATGCAAGCATGTGGATGTCGAGGACATCATTTCGTAAGAGATCATGTAGAAAAGAAGAATATCGAATGAAAAAGATCCATCTTGATAAGCGAGAAAGTTGATATCTTAACCAAGCCACTAGCTGAAGTTAGATTCAGAGAACTATGTAATGAGCTAGGACTTCGGATTTAGGAGAAAGTGTACCAGAAATGTTTGGTGGGTGGTCTCAAAGGACCCGATTAGTTAAGAGACTGACCATATAAGGAAAATCAGTTGAGTAATGGTACCTCAACTGATCAGAAAGATCAGTCAGGGACTAATCAGAAAAGGGATAACAGTTGAAGGGGGGACTTCAACTGATCGGATTGGATCAGAAGAAACCTGATCAGATAAGTGAGACATTGTTGGGAAATACTAAGGACTAGGCTACCATCAGTAAGGTCAACGATGTCGAAAGCCAACGGATCGAACAAAGTGGTAATCGATCGATTACAATATCGGTCAAAGCGGAATCGTTCTCTGTTTTCTCTTTACATATGCATATTCTAATCTATGATAACAATTACTATTCCCATTACTTTATGACGTCATGACTGCAAACAAGTAATGCGGACGTGGGATTTTTGTGTTAAATGCATTTATTACGAACTTTTAAGTCCAAAAGTCTGTCGTTTTAAATCCCTGACCGCACGATGATATTACTTTTCAACCACTTGATCTTAACCGTCTGATTAAGTCAAGGACACTTAACCGTCCGATTAAGTCAAGGACACTCAAGTGCCTTCAATTTTTTCGTGTTAAATGCATTTATTGTGAACTTTTAAGTCCAAAAGTCCGCCATTTTAAATCCCTGATCGCACGATGATATTACTTTTCAACCACTTGATCTTAAACGTCCGATTAAGTCAAGGACACTCAAGTGACTTCAAATTTTTCGTGCTAAATTTTTTTCCCTCCCACCTATTTAAAACCCTAATATCCTTTCTCTAAAACCTTTCACATTTCTATACCTCTTAAATCGCAAATCGTTTCCAGAAATTTCTAACACTAAAAAATTCAAGCGATTAATCCTTCTTTTCAAAATCTTCTCTGGTAATTTGCGTACTTTGTGTGTGCTACATCGTGTCTAGTTTATACTAGGGTGACTGATTATACATGCTTTTGGTATTTTTACGCATCTGTTCATATCATGTTCATGCTTAAATCTCTGTATTCTCTGAACAAATGCATATTTTAGGGCCTTTTATTTATGCAAAATTCTACATGCTGTCTGAAGCACTTTGCCCGTTTCAACACTTAAATAGGGTATGAAAAACCTAACTTAGATTGTATATTTTTATGTTTTTCAGAAATGGCAACATCTATAGTGCCTTCAGAAAGTTGTGATTATGCATCCATGATCAAGAACGTGATCGATGAAAAGTATGTCATGTTCCACAACACCAATGACCTAGAATCGAAAGAAATATTGGATTGTCTGAGAGCATGTGGACTTGAACAGTTTTGTTATCGTCATTTGAGTAGTGTCTGCATCATCGAGTCCCTAGAGTTTTTGAGAAAGTTGAAGGAGACCGACAACAAGGAGCTATACTCGTTCGTCGGTGGTAACAGAATTGATATAACCAACGATGACCTTGGAAGAATCTTTGGGCTTCCAATGGGCAGAAACTACCCTGATGAGTTCATAGCAGGGATGTCGGATAAGGAATATTTGCAGAAGGTGTTGTTGAGGCCAGGGAACATCTCCAATATCACAAATGTTAAAGTTCCCTACTTAAAGAGAAAGTACAGATTACTTTTTGAAATCGTTTCAAAAGTAATTCTGGGTATTGCCTTCAGTCCCGATGCTCTTACCCAGCAGAAGCAGCATGTGATGACCGCGATCATAGAGAAGGCCCCAGACATGAACTGGATGGGGTTATTCAAATATCGGTTGCTACAGGAATCTGCTAAGTTTGTCGTGAATGAGAACAATCAGGTGGTGCTCACCAAGAACATCTGCAACATTCACAAGGTTTCGATGATCCTTGCTGATAAGATCCCCAAATACCCTTGGTCAGACATTGGGCGGAAGCCATATCTAGAGAAGTTCAAGGCTTTGCTGAACAAGGATGAAGAACTGTCTGGGCAACGTGATGACACAGCCCCATATGTGCCGAAAACCAAACTAGCCTCATCTGTGTAGTCAGAAGCACGAGGTCAACCCAAGGCGATGGCTCCCAAAAGAAAACAAGTGGCGAGCAAACCAGCGCGAGCTTCTGACCTTGTGGGTGAGAAGCGTCAGAAAAAGCTCACCACAATGTTGTCGAAGAAGGCTGGAATGCTTTCTGGGGGTCTTCGAGACAAGGACTGTGACATTGAGATTTTGGAGTCTGGTGGGGATCAGCAGATTGAATTGGCTGGTGAGGAGACCGCTGTGAGTTCTGAACACACGATCAGTACGAGTCGAAAACTGATAATGGTGGAGGAATCTGGTCAGATGGAGGCTGGCGGAGATGCAAGAGAAAATCTTGAAGAAGCTCAGGACGAATCTAATCCATCTAACTCGGCACATCTGAGCTCACTCTTTAAAGGTCATTAATCCACTCACTATCCCAGATCACCTACCCCTCTATCATCTCAGTCTGCTACACCCTTACCATCACTTTCCAGACAACCCCCTATCCAAATCATACCTGCTCAACCTGAGCTTACCCAATCACCTACCTGAACCCTACAAAGAAGCCACCCCAGATATCCAAATAGCCAGGCAAAAGGCCTCATTTGTTTCTGTGGCTCACAATCCCTTTAACACCAGAAAAGTCTTCGAATCACCTGAGCCAGAAAAGCCAGTCATCAGGTTTTTGAGGCAAAGGGTGAGCACTTATCTGAACTCTCACTATCCTGACATGGTTGATCATCCCGGTGTTCGTCAACAGGTTGCTGATATTCTCTTCTGGAGGGATATCAGATTACAACATATTGAAGATTTTTTGATGGTGCTGGAGGCCATGGGGACTGAAGAATTTGTAGATATGGAGCTTAAAATGAAACATCTGGCCGGAGTAACCAGTGTTGCTGATCTGGCATCTGATGATGATGTGGCCTGGCTAGTTAACAAGAAAATGGGCTTTCCTAAACTTGCGGAAGAATATGATTATGTTGTCGATGAATCAGCTGAGGGTGAACCGGATGAGACCCTAGCTGATGAGGCGCAAACATCCACACCAGTGGTAGTGATTCCGCCCGAGACCCTAGATCATGTTTTGACGACTATTCTGGATGGGGTTAAGGCATCAGTGGAAGCTCAATTCAACAATTTCGCCAACATACTGTTGAATCAGATGGAGGAGAAAACTCAAAAGATTGTTGAATCTGAGAGGAATCAGACTGCCGCGAAACTGGTAGAGATGCATTCTGTAGTTTCTTCCACTGAAATGCAAAGGGTGGAGCTGTTATTAACAAACCTTGGCCTGGAAGTCTCCATGTTGTCTGATGTCAGAATTCTTTTTGAGGAGGCATATAAATCTCTGATGCAAGCTGATTCCAGCTTTGAGGCTGCTGTGAAAAGATTTGAAACCTATGTCTCTATAGCCAAGAAGGCCTTGGAAGATGCCGTGTCAAAGATGTTTGGTCCAACTTCATTTGCCTCACATGTTCAAATACAATCCTTGGAGGTCGACGAGCTGAAGACAGAAATGCTATATCAGTTTGCTAAACTTGAAATGACTATCCGCAAGCTTTTTGATGTCACCAAAAGGGGGAAGGTCAGCCATCAGAAAAACATGACGCCCCATCTGCTCAACTGACTATCATATCTGCATCAAGACAAGCTGGTGAATCTGCTGAAGTCCAGGACACTGAGTTGGCTGAAATGTTCACAACTGTTGAAGAACACACTAGACAACTGGACATTCAGGACAAGGCAATTGGAGAGCAAAAAGCTGAATTGGTTGATCTGACTGCGAGGGTGGACAAAATCGAGGATTTTTCATCAACCATTCAGAAAAGACTGCAGATAGAAGAAGAGGCCAGAAGTCTTGAACTGGCCAAGAAGCTTGAAGAAGAAGAAGCAGCTGAAGCAGAGGCACGGAAAAGAAGTCAACAGAAAGGAAAACAGTCTAAACGCCCTGCAGTTCAAAAAATAGTGGTCACAAGGTCAGAACATCTATTATCAAAGGATCAGATCAAAGAGAAAGAAGACCAGATGAAAAGAAGGAGGATCATGGATGAGGCAACAAGGAGGAAAAAGCTGAAAGAAGCAGCAGGCCTAGTTCGAGCTTTTAGGAGAAAACAGAAGAAGAAGGATGTTGGTGATGAAGATGAGACTTGGGTAGAAAACGCCCTACCAGCAAAGGTCAATGAAATTCTGATATGCAGAGAAGACCTCCATGATCCCTGGAGAATTATCAAGACAGACTGGTTATGTGATGTTTTCATGATTCAGCGAGTTCCAGAAGAACAAGATGATAATCTGTTTGATGAAATCTTTCTGGACTGGCTCAAAACGAAATATCCGGTCTTCTACAAAGAAGTCATGAGGGAAGGGCAGAAAATGACATTGAGGCCTTCTGCTCCAAGATATGAGTATCTGCTCCAAGAAAATGACATTGAGGCCTTCTGCTCCAAGAATATGATCCAGTGGAATTTCGGAGGGCATATTTTGATGCACTAGAAAGAGGGAACATTGTTGAAGAAGATCGCCAGAAGGAAGTGCTAAGAAGAATGTATGACATCTTTCAAGTTCCTGAAGGCATGAGAGATATGTAAGAAATCAGATGAAGTCGTAGATCAAATGATAGGTAATTTTGTTCATCATTTCTTGTACTTGTAAAATTACAAAAATCTATGAAATGATTTACCTTTCTGATCTTAAGACAACACCTCATTGCCTTCTGATTTCTGTTGTTTCTGGCATTTACATCTATTTGGTTATCTATTTTTCTGATTGTATGTTTTGGTTCCATCAAAAAGGGGGAAATTGTTGGGAATTTTGTAGTTAGTTTTGATGGATGTTCCTAAACTGATTGTAATAGGACCGGTCGGACTGTTGATGGTGATTACTTAGAATCAGGATAGGATGACCAGCTGAGTTGTATAGACAACTGATGTATAAGATAGGTCACATATTGAGGGGTAACTCAATATGTATAGGTCAGGTCAGAAGATCAGACAAGTCAGAAGATCAGAAGATCAGACAAGTCAGGTCAGAAGATCAGAAGATCAGACAAGTCAGAAGATCAGAAGATCGGACAAATCAGAAGATCAGAAGATCGGACAAGTCAAAAGATCAGAAGATTGGATAGTCAGACGATCAGATAAAGACATGAAGAAGAAGACCTGAAGATCAGATGAATACCAGAAGAACAAGATCAGAAGACATGAAGATCAGATGACTACCAGAAGAACAAGATCAGAAGACCAGAAGACCTACATCAGCCGAGTCTGTTAGTTGAGCTAAGACAACTTGCATCAGAAGACTCTATCGTAGATGGTGATCGGTTTTATCGATCGGTCGGCTCACACCGGTGACAACCGATGGTGCACCGGATCATCGATGTCAATCGGATAAGAAGAATGTCAACCTTAGTTGGTAAAACAAACCTTTGAATAAGTGTACTTGTTAACTAATAAGAGCGAGACACAACGTCGTCTGACAGAGCTGACAATGCGGGATTCGACGTGCATAGTCAAACGGCTACAAAGGACAAATATGCATGCTTGCCGGCCATGCCGTTCTCAAGACGCGTCACATCAAGCACGCAAACTATCAAAAAATAGCACGAAATTCAAATTTCTTTCCAATGACTCTTTGATTTCAAGGTCTATAAATATGCGATCATCAAGATAGTGAAGACACGGAAATTATCATCAAGCTCAAGCACAAACAAATTTCATACGAAGAACACTCAATTGAAGCTTATTTTCTAAGTGTTCATCCCATAGTTCTTAGCATAGAAATCTTATCCTCTAGCTTTAGGCTACACAAATCTTTAGGATAGATTTCTAGTTGGAACAACAACAAATCTTATACCCAAAACCCAAAAGTTAGGTTAAGTTTGTTTTGCAAGATTTCGCACTAGGGTTTCTAGTTTCGATTTCAGGATCGGTTGAGTGAGAACTCCTTAAACATCTGTTGTCTTGTGTTGGACTAACACATTAAACTAAGTCCAAGTTGGTTAAGTTGATGCCCTGGCGATAGGGGAAGAGTGGACGTGGGGATCGGTTGTCGAACCACTATAAAAATCTTGTGTGCTTTATCGATTTACTTCTTTTTACAATTATAACACACTACTACGATTTGATATTGCATA
This sequence comes from Stenogyne calaminthoides, assembly GCA_037126765.1. Lineage (NCBI taxonomy): Eukaryota > Viridiplantae > Streptophyta > Magnoliopsida > Lamiales > Lamiaceae > Stenogyne > Stenogyne calaminthoides. Next base: position 40,899,322 of record JBBCBC010000001.1, on the reverse strand, counting down.
CATAATCGAGTGCGGATCGGTTTTACATGAAGTAACCGATCCGATCGACTTTGACACTTTGTCATCCGACGAAAGAAGACAAGCTGTAAATCTGATTCTACAAAACCGGGTTTTTCTAGCAAGGTTAAAACTTATTTTCGCACATCGTTTAAACCGATAGACACCGAATCGATCTGCCATCAGCGACAATAAGTTGGATATCGATCAAATGATTCACACACACTCTGATCAAGCTACTTGCTATCACACCTGATCTTGCACAAAAAGTTTCCAAAAGTCTATTCACCCCTCCCCTCTAGACTTTTGCCCTCACGAAAACCCGTTCGGGACCTACACATATTCATAAACAACTTAATGAAAAGGTTACATGACTGACTCTTATATAAGAAAACCCTAACACTAATTACGAAAACATAATACATGCTAATAAATTAAATTAATTACATTAATGACTAATTTTCTAATCAAATCGTAATTATAATAAATTAAAATCTTTATCGCGATCTCATCTCCACCATTCTCTCTCACTGTGGTGGATGAAAAAATTGAAGAAAACGAGAAAAATGTGGAAGAATCTGAATAAGAAAGAGAAAAAAAAAGAACAAAATAAGAGAAACCTAGAACGCGCCGCTGTAAAAATCAACAAAATTTGATCGCGGCATCTGTTGCGAGAAAGAAAAAATCCAAAAGGCAGAAAAAGCGGGCTTAACCTGCAAAAAATTAATTTTTAAAAAATTTGGACCAAATTAAGCCAAATTACACAAAATCTAATATGCAATATTACATACAAATTTTTGCAATATAAAAATACCTCTTGTTTATAAGAACGTCAAACCCAAGTTTACTTTTCATACGGTTATCGAAGAAATTTTTTAGCGTACACTTGCTTAGTTTATTTTTTTGTTAGTTAAATTTTTAATTTTATATTTAACTTTAAATTTGCATGTTTTATCTCTTAGAACTCGAGTCTTAGCTGACCAAAAGTCAAAGCCACTTTTATACTTTCAACTCCTCAAATTTCAGCTCCTCAAATAACTCAAGTGATTTGTAAGTTTAAATTCGTTTAATTTCATCAAAGCATAATAACTGATATCTATACTTAAAAAAGTTGAGTAAGTCCCTTTTAAACCAATCACACACATGCAATTGGTGTATAACTAATACTTCTATATAATAAAATTAATTAATACTGATCAAATGCTTCTGTTGAGCAAAAATAACTAATACTCTATAAATTTATTTTTTTTGAATTGCACGATCTTACATAAAAGACGTTTGTCAAAGAAGTATCTTTCATGTGATTTCTTTCTTTCGGCTAGTTTTGTGAACTTATAAACAAATAAATATGTCAATAAAAATGAGCAGATCGAGATCTCGGCTCAACTCATCATGGCTTAAAATCGACTCATTTATATAGATAAACGAGTCGAATTCATGAAATACTTGATTTATTAACGAGCCGGCTCATGCACGACGTGTATAGGCTCAATATTTAAGAATTTTCTTATAATTATTATTTTTGTTAAGCTTGGCTCGACCAAACACTCATTTACGAATCGAGTCAAATTCTATTCCTACTTCATTAATATAATCGAACGAGCTCAGCTCGATAAATACTTGAGTTAAGTTCAAACTTCAAGTTTTTGATCCAGCTCGGCTCAAATAACAGCTACATGAAAACGAGTTGGAGATCTAATGTCATGACTTGTACTAATTTGATACTAGTATAAATTTTTAGAAAATGAAATGATAAATCATAAGGCCAAGTCTTGTATGCATTCAGGTGCACCGTGCACCCCTAGTGTATTTTAGAAACATGTAACTTATTATATTGAAAGATACAATTTGTTTACATTAAACCGTACAACTATTAATATGAAAAAATGAATTGTAGGATTCAATATAAATAAATTATATATTTCAATATAATAAATTATATATTTTTAAAATGCACTATTAGTGCACGAAGCGATGCACATGATATCCACCGGCCCCTAATCCCAAACACAATGTCTTCAGCGGGATCATGGTACAAAAGAGCTAGTACCGACCTTTTTTGAAGATATTTTTCGGCATCCCTTTTTGAAGGTTATTATAAGGACTCGTTTGGTAAGGGTTATTAGTGTGTGATAGATACACTACCACTCATAATATTATATTTGGTAGGGATTATTCATTAACACATGGACCCTTTAAAAAAGGAAGACCTGGTTTCTACTCCACTAATTTCATATGATAGTGGATCCCTTCTAATGAGGTGGTATTCATAAAAACTTGTGGTAATTAAAATCTTTTTTTCCAAATTTGACCTTGTAACTTCTCCCTTCACATCTTCATTAACCGACCGAGATAATAGAAATTGCTCAGATTCAAGGAATGAGGAAATCACGGTAGTCGCCGATGGAAATCTGAAGGAGTCAGGGACGGAGTCAGGATGACTAACCCGGGGGGGCCAAAATATATAATTCAACATTTATGTGTTTAATAATAAAATTTAGATATTTTATATTTACACTAATGTCCATTAATGTTTTTCGTTAAATATCTCAAAAAATATAAGTATGTTCATAACGAGCGGGTTTTCGGAGAAAATTGTTCATAATATGAAATTTATATCATTACACTTGTAAACTAATACTATAGTATTTATCAATTAACATCGCTACATTTATAACTTGAATATAACATTAAATGATATAAATATCAATTTATATAGTAATAGTATTAATATCAATTTACAAATATAGTGAAATTTGAAAGGTTAAATTTAATGGTAATGAATAAACCACTCAATCTAACTAATTATTTAGGATTGAGCCAACTTTTAAATAATTCAGCTACTTTTCAGCCCAACTAAATCTTCAATTACTATGCAATGTATAACATGTATACACTCTCCTTTGTATTCCTTGCATATCAAAGTTGAAAGAATTAATGCACATATGTATAATAGCTGAGGGAAGAAATTTGGGGGGGGCATGGTCACCCCAGCCATAAGCATGGCTCCGCCCCTGGAAGGAATCACAATCAGTTCTTGAAGACACTAATTACCATCAAAATTACAACAGGAAATCAAGGGCGGGCTCTGCGGCGACATCAGACGCCGTTAAGACGACGTTAATCGCGTTGAATTGGTCCCCTTGGGATGCCAATTGGACGATTTGTTTTTAGGAGAGGGATTTGCCGAGGGAGTATTTGTCGTCGAGGATTTGTTTGTTGAGAAATAGGGATAGGGATGAGGGGGTTTTGGAGCTTGGGATGTGGTAGTATTTCTCCGTCAATATCCACCGGTCATGACGGGCTCCTCGCTTTACTCGCCACCTTGGACGACGGCGAGAGAGAGGTGATGAAATCGACGACGATTGCTCTTTGGGATGAACGTACCATATGATGTTGACGGAGATCTTGCCGTGGAAACTGCACACAAGGATTAAGTGTAGTGGTTGTTGGCGAATTTGTCGTGAGACTGAGAGTCCAGAGAAGGACAATTGCATAGTTTCTGTTGTTTTATTTCATTTTCATTACAAGAAACCAGATTAATTATGTTGCAGGCTATGAAAATAATTATTTGTCAGCCTTTATTAAGTTTGTAGCATATGCATACATGATACATAACTTTAATATCATCTGATGAACCTGCCGTAGTTACAGCCTCACTCAATTATGGAAATTGCATAAAAAGTTCTATTAGCTCCGGACTTGATTTTATGTCTGTGTTTTGTAAAGGATTGTTACCATTTGATGTTATTGCCTTAGATAAAGTATGTTCGTTCATTGAACATAATTGCCTTTCTTGCTAGTGGTGGGAAACAAGGTTGCGGGGGTGGGGGAGGAAGAACATTGAGGAGATGATAGATGATAAATAGAGAATAATATTTAATGATAGTAAAATCGCCAAAATATGAAAGGTAATAATGACTATCTTAAATTTATCAACAAGTTTATAAAAACTACCAAATAAAGTATAAAATATATCACTTGTATAATTATTGTGTATCAAATAAAATATAAATATATAAAACTTATTTAATGAATCATGTTTAAAGTATCCTATCTCCATCATATAATCACAGGATTATTATTATATGGATTGACGACAAAAAAAACATCGCTCTAAAATTCGCGCTCCACACTGTGTAACAAAACTTCTCCTTCTCTCTTCTTATCCTCTCTCTCTCCTCAACTGCGGTTTTCGCTCTCTCGTTATTAAACTGGCGTCTGTAATTTTTGGCTGAAAAACTTTGGAAATACTACATGTGGTAGTTTGATTTTGAGCTAATGTTGTTTTCGCTGCTAATAAATTTGAATAATCTCTGATAATCCGAAATTGGGGAACTGTGATACTGTGTCTCCGGCGGAGGTGGTGGATTCGTCGAGAGTTTTTGTTTGTTGATTCCAATTGAATTCTAGCTGCCTTGAATTCCGGCGGCCTTTCCGGTGTGCTTTCTCTTCTTTTTTTGCATGTTTCACACAGTAATATGTGCACATTTTGTGGTTGGAAAATCTTATAGGAACAACAATACAATGTGCTTTTCTTTTTATCACCTTGTGGCTATTGTTTAGAGGTTGTATATTTATTTCACTTTGTAGGTTTATCTTTTGATTATATGAGATGAGTAAATTAGTGGTTTATGTGATGCCAGGTAGAGCTTGTAAATCGGTAAAACTAGAAATAAGGCGTGATCATGTTTACCTGATTCACTTTTACTAATTTATTATCTGTCTTTGATTTGCTTTGAAATCCATTTGAAATAAGTAATTGGCTTGCTATTTTGTGAAATTATTTGAATGGAAAATTAAATGTTGTTGGAAGAGTAGGTGTAGTCAGGATCTGATTACTACTCTTTAATGATCTCATATTGTTTTAGGCAGAAATATAGTTCAAAAGGTAATCATTTAAGGTTATATGCAATACACTGGGAAACTTTACAAAATATTTGATTTGGTACTTTATTCTGCATATCAATGCGTTTTTCGTTAATTCTCATTGGTATCATTTTCCTATCGAGGAAATTAGATTCGAGATATGTTTGTATAGTAGTAGTATTTTTAAGTAGAGATGAACGTAGTGGTAGTGAGAGCATGTCAAAACTTGGCTTCTTTGTTGGTATTAAAGCTTTAAACGACGACTGAAAATTATAAATTAAGTTCAACTGTTGAATACTTATCTGAATCTGATTCATATTATTGCAGAGAGAGATGGTTGAATTTGGGAAAAAGTTGAAGGAAAGGCAAATACAAGAATGGCAAAGGTATGAACTTAAAAGAATTGGTACTGATGAAATGAGAAAAAACAATTCTGCTTGTTTATTGTATCTCGTCAATTGGTTGGTTAAGGTTGACAATCCTTCTAAATGTTCAGCTTATTCATACAATCACTTGTTTTATGAAAAGATTACAAGTGGATAGAAGTAGGAAAGATATGGAAGTCTGATCTTTTGATATCTTTTAGTGGAAAGAAATAATCTGAAACATTTCGATGTCATACAGATATTACATCAACTACAAACTGATGAAGAAAAAAGTGAAGCAGTACGCTAATCAAAACCAAGCTGGAACACTAGATCGCCGGCATGTTCTCAAGGATTTCTCAAGAATGCTGGATAATCAGGTAATTAAATCACTTGTGGAAATACATAGTTTTAAATCTAATATTCTCCATGTAAAACCCTGTGACCTCAACTATTCTGCAAGCATAGTCAAGTTGATGTTTACATTATTCAGCATCTCTTCTTATTCTGCTTGATTTAATTACTTATTTTTCTAATTGTTTTTTGAGGTAGGGGACAATGTTGCTGCTATTTGTCCATTCTAATTGTGTCAAATGTCTACAGGGAAGTGTGCCTTTAAAGAGCAGACCTTTCACAATGATGATAACCCCTTGATTAGTTTTTCAATTAACATGGAAGTAATAGGGTTTAAAAAAGAAAACTGAAAGAGGAAAGAGCTATGCATCTATTGTTGTGCATATCTCTCTTTTCACAAAATTTTCAATCGTTCCTTTCTCGGTTGTACTGGTTAATGCTTTTTGTCTTTCTGTTCCTTGAGAAATTCTGCATCTGGATTAGTGAAGCTGCACATTTTGTTGACTGAAATGCTCGAAAAAAAGACTAATTACATTGGTCTTCATGTTTAGTTCAGTAGTAACACTTGGGTAGTAATTGCACCGTGCAACTGATGCACAACTAATTCTGTTCGATGAAAACAACTAATACCTGTTCAGTGGAAAAAAACTAATACCTTTTAGTAAATCAACTAATTCTATTTAAAATTCACTTGAGTTGCACGATGCAACTGGTGCATAGTATTTGCCCTTGTTCAAGTAGGTTTAAGTATCTTTTCACTCTTTTATATCATAGATAGTGATGTTCTTCTGTTCCTTTCCAGATCGAAAGGATTGTGCTGTTCATCTTAGAACAACAAGGCCTTCTGGCAAAAAGGATTGCTCAGAATAGTAAGCAACAGGAATCTCTTCAAGAGGAGCCTGACATATCCAAAATATCTGAGCTACGAGAAGCTTATAGAGCGCTTGGACATGACCTCTTAAAGCTTCTCTCTTTTGTTGAAATGAATGCCATTGGCCTGCGGAAAATCCTTAAGAAGTTTGATAAGCGATTTGGTTACAAGTTCACTGATTACTATGTAAAAACTCGTGCTAATCATCCTTATTCCCAACTTCAGCAGGTCTTCAAGCACGTGGTAATATGCTTAAATGGGGACAGCCCTGTTTTCTATTTTCCTCTAGGAAAAGGAAAACAAGAAACCTTCACTAACGTAATTGGTGATTGCAGGGACTTGGAGCTGTTTTTGGAGCCATATCACGAAATCTTTTAGATCTTCAGGACCGCCAAGGAAGCTACCTATCAATATATGACCAGCCTGCCCTTCCACTTCAGGTACAGAGTTTAAAAGTTTTTTGGTCTCGTAACTTGTCTACAATCCAGTTTTGGTCCCAAAAAAGTTACTCCCTCCGACCCATTTTATTTGTCTTTTTAGAGAAGAATTTTTAACCCAAAATAATTGTCACTTTGTACTACTCTAGGAGAATTAAATATCGTTTTCTAATTTTGCCCTTGTACTTATTGTTTGTGATATTATGCATTAATTACTGTAGAATCGGGGGGCGCCCAGTGCGGTCCCACATATTGAAGTGCACTCAATACTGAAGGAGACTAGCCACGCCCCTAGTGAGGTTCCATCTTAAAACCAATTGGTGATAGGAGGAGTAGCCTACTAGGTCTATAAGCTAGTCTCACTTCCAATGTTTCGATATGGGACAACTCACATGTGAAATCCTTTATCATATATTCAACACGCCCCCTCACATGTGAGTCCTTCGTTAATCCATTAATCAAGACAGGATCACCCATGCTTCGTCAATTCAACAGCCTCCCGGCTCAGGAATTCGACAGCCACCCGGCTCGAGCATGGAGCCCGCTCTGATACCATGTAGAACCAGGGGGCCCCCGGTGCGGTCCCACACATTGAAGCACACTGAATACTGAAGAAGACTAGCCACACCCCTAGTGAGGTTCCATCCTAAAACCAATTGGTGATAGGAGTAGTAGCTCACTAGGTTTATACGCTAGCCCCCCTTCTTTCAATATTTCGATGTGGAACAATTCACATGTGAAATGCTTTATCATATATTCAACAATTACCATGTAGGTAAATAAAAGGCAAAAATGTCACATTACACATATACGTATTGCTATTTAATGACTTTCATATTTTGTGGAAACATCCTTAAACGCCAAATGAAACGAAAAAAAGCTTGTCCAATTTTGGCCCACATTCGATGGAAAATTGAAACAATGTCTTTCATGGAGTTAATTAAAAAAATCATCCTGTATTTTTGTATGAATCTAATATTAGACCCTTTTCTTGTTACTTTTATCATCTTTGGTCTTTTGGTGTCAATTTTGGTCATTTTTGCCGGAAAATTCAAATTTTGGCTGGAAAATTTCCGTACTTTTTATTTCTGGTCATGTCGGCGGCTGCCAGCCGCCACCACTCCCAGTTGAAATGTCTCTCACCCAGGAATTTAAACCCTCAATCATTTTCAAGTTTTGACTTATCTCCTCCATGAATCACGATTTCAAAATCATGAATTCCGTCCACTCCCGCTGCTAATTTTGAGTGATTTACAGCAAAATAAGGGTTGACGCCTATACAATTACCTTCCTCTAGCTGAGCCCGTCATTTCAGTACCCTTTTCATACCATTCCATAAACCACAACAGATTTCCGGCCATTTGTGCCGTATTTGCAGGCCTAAATTGCCTAAATTAATTTGGGAAAAATTGGATTGTCCCACGAAAATGACCCAAATTGACACCAAAAGAACCAAATTTGAAAAAGTAAAAACAAAAAAGATTAAAATTTGATTCAGACAAAGATACATGACGATTTGTAAAACCAACTCCTTTTTATGTCGCAAAAACATCCAATTTTGGCCCATAATTTGTCAACTGTCTAAATTTAGCCCCAAATTAAATCCTCACTCGATATTCGCCTGACATAAAATGACACCGTTTTCAATCCGGCGATTTTGGCGCCAAATTGGACAAATCCTTGAATATTGGGACTAAATAAAAAATGTTTTGGTACTAAAATCAGACGGTAGAAAAGTTATGGGACCAAAAAACATTTTAAGTTGGTATCTACATGTCCATCAGTTGGTTATCTTCCACCAGTTTTTGTACATCTTATTGTGCACTATAGCTATCATTTAAGTATTTCATCCATTCCTTATCCTATGGACTATCAATCTGCAGGATCCCGTTGTTGATGCAATAAAATCAGCTATTGACAGATTAAGCCACTCAACAAATTTCCTCAACTTTTTGGCAAAACATGCTCTGATCATGCATGAAGAGTTCCTTTCTCCGGCTGAGGATGAACCTGTTGACGACCAAAGATACCATTTAGTGTCACTTCTTCTGAACTTGGCAAATACATTTTTGTACATGGTGAATACATACATTATTGTTCCAACAGCAGATGACTACGCAACAAGCCTTGGAGCAGCAGCAACAGTTTGTGGTGTGGTAATTGGAGCAATGGCTGTTGCACAGATATTTTCTTCTGTGTATTTCAGTGCGTGGTCCAATAGGTCGTACTTCAGGCCCCTGGTATTTAGCAGCATAGTCCTTTGTGTGGGAAATGTTATGTATGCACTGGCTTATGATCTCAATTCGATATCGATACTTCTGATTGGCAGACTCTTTTGTGGGTAGGTATCTCCGTTCTCTCTCTCTCAAGTGTGTGTGGTTTTCAGACTATATCCTGTTGATCTCTCTCGTTTGATATCTTTTACTTCACTTGTTAAGTAACTTTTGCAAAACATACCTGATACTACCTCCATTCCTAATTATCTATCTGATTTTATCCATTCACAAAGACCAATTTTCATTAATTAGGATATCAAAAGACTATTATACTCTTATTACTTGGTGAGTTAATAAGCTTAGAAAAAGTCTTGTATGCACCAGTTGCACCATGCAACTGAAGTGCAGTTTTAAACGGTATTAGTTGTTTTCACTGAATAATATTAGTTTGTTAGTATTAGGTGTTTTCACTGAACAATACAGTTGTTTTTATTGAACAATATTAGACGGTGCAACTGGTGTGCAAGAGACTTACTCATAAGCTTATAATTACAAGAAGATGGTTAGTATTTGCTAGGGGTATTGGTGGAAAAAATGATTATTTTTCACTGATATTAGCAAAGTGACAAATAATTAGGAACACCATTTTGGATAGAATCAAACAGATAATTAGGAAAGGAGGGAGTACTTTTTATGACAGTGCTGCATTTTGGTTGTCGTGCAATGCCTTGCTTCACCTGGACTGTGTAAATATATACAGATGCTATGAAAGTTTATTAATAATGACTACTTATTTGACCTTATTATACTATCAGTTAGAGTCGTCCATATTAATTAAACTCAGGGATCTTACTGATGATCATATTTCTTGAGCTCAAATTACAACAAATCTTGAAATTTAAGGTCTCGCTTATTTTCTGGATTAGAATAGCAAACCACATGATTGTGTAATCTACATAACAGAAATGATTTCTTGGCAATAAGTCTAACGATGAACTAGCTTGAACCTTCCACTCGGAACAATTATGATGATGATAATAAATCATTATAATAATAATGGTTGCATAAACTGTCTTGTCTTATAAACTGCTTAATTTCAAGGCACACATATTGGTTGTTATACACGATTCTGAAAACTTACTTATTTGAATGAACTTGTAGGTTCGGTTCTGCCAGAGCAGTAAACCGGCGTTACATTAGCGACTGTGTGCCACTTAATGTTCGTATGCAAGCTTCAGCAGGTTTCGTTAGTGCTAGTGCTCTAGGAATGGCATGTGGTCCCGCGCTAGCTGGCTTGCTTCAAATCAACTTCAAGATCCATAATATCACATTCAATCAAGAAACTCTACCTGGTTGGGTGATGGCTATAGCTTGGTTAATCTATTTAGTATGGTTGTGGATCTCATTTATTGAACCTGCCCATGACCATGAGACTGAAGTCAATCATGTCCCAGAGGCATCCTCTGCTGGTATGTGTGTCTTATCACTCATTTCTGTCCTTACATATTTGTCGGATACAAGTGGTATAATTTTGAGAACTGGCTTTGTATTCCTCAAACTATCCGGTTATAACTTAATGCAATATTATGTTCATTACACCTCTATTCATCTATTAGAGAGTTAACTCTGACACGTGTCGTCCTCCCATCAATTTCGACACATGTTAATTTCTTATTTTTTTTATTTAACATATATGTTATATATATATTATATATTTATATTCTTAAAATTTTTTATTTATCTTGAGTTCTAATTCGTAAAGATTTAATTTACTGATAATACCTCCATCCCACAATTGTTTGCACCATAAATGGGCACACTTTTTAAGGGAAAGTGTAACGAGTAGAGTTTTGAGGGTAGTTTGGTAAACCTTTATATATAAAGTAAAGAAATGGTTGGATTGTGTGTGGTGTAGGTCCCAAAAGTAACGACATTTTGTGTAAATATGTGGATATTGTGAGTGTAGTTTACGAAAAGATTTCCTTTCTTGGGTGTGAAAACAATTATGGGACGTACTAATAAGGCAAGTGTGCAAACAATTATGGGACATACTAATAAGGCAAGTGTGCAAACAATTGTGGGATTGAGGGGTATTATTTATCTTCCAATCAAAGCCTGTTATATATTATTTTAATTATATAAAATAATTTTTATTTGTCTTCCATTACCGATTTAATAATTTTATTTCTTATTACTAGAAATCCTTTTTAAAAATTATATACTATTAATATTTACATTTACAACATCTCGTGCAATCCACGAGATATCTAGTTTCAAGGGTTAAAACATATAGTATAATCTATGTTTTAACTGTCTGTCACTTAATTAATTGTAGTTGAACCCTTGATGTAATAGTTGATTGACATGGCATTGACATAATTTATCCAAATTGATTCTACAGAGAACTCACTCATTCGGATTACACGCTTATAAGATGTTTTCTTGACTCTCTTTTTCCACAATTCACATTTTTATGCTATTCCATGTAATATAATGAAACGTGGTTTCTTCTAGAAAAGCATGAGAAAGGAGAGATATTTATGCATATGTTATTGCCTAAGAAAACTCCTCCACATGCTATATATCTCTCTGCTACTCGTGTCGTGAAGAAACTCTGCCATGATTCTTTGTAGTGATTTTGCTTAAAATATACATACTATACATACAAATATACATATACATATACACATACATACATATAGATAATAGAGGCATTCCTAAAAAGCACTATTTTAAAAGCACAGGTGTAGGGAAAGATGCTGACTTGCATAACTATTACTATATTAGAATATCAGAAGTTCTCAGAAGAAGTTCTTTTAGATCGTATACCTCTCAGAATTTAGTACTTGTTTGGAGTATGCAAATGCATAGATAAGCCTGCTAGCTGGTTTCCAGTCACAGAATGGCAGAAAAAAAATTAGAGATCTGACATCTTGATTGTTTCATTATTTTAGCAGAACATGATAAGCTGGAACAAGGTCCTGAACAGCCATTACTTCTGAAGTCATCTGAAAATGAGCAAGATGAAGGGGAGGATGAAGAATATGATGTGAGTGAAGAGGCCCCAGAGGAATCTCGTCGGCCAGCCAACTCGTTAGGATCAGCTTATAGGTTACTTACGCCTTCGGTGAAGGTAATGCATAGACTATCTCAAAATTTATAATTTTTTAACAAGATGAGAAATTCTAGTTGGAAAATTGCCATGTGGTTCCTGCATATATCACCTGTGTGACTCATGATGTGAGTATTATTACAAGATAATAGGTTTGTAGCAAGAAATTAAAGCTTTGTGTTTAAACTATAATTTGGAGAAATTTAAACATTACTTGAAAAGGGAAAATAAAAAAAACAGTAGAGTGAGTGCGTAAATCCAATCTACTTAAATTATAGATTGGAACAGATTTTATATCGTTGTAAAATAATTGGTTGGTTGATATAAAAAGGTTTCCATATTTTAATTAACTTTTTTTTGAAACAAATGTTTATTTTAAATTGAAATAAAATGTTACTTTGAAATTATTTTGTGCTATATTTTTCTATGATGAACTATGTTTCTATGTCCCACACGTAAATTCATGCTATTTTGCAGGTTCAATTGCTGATTTACTTTATGCTCAAATATGCTATGGAGGTCCTACTTTCAGAATCAAGTGTTGTTACGACATACTATTTTGGTTGGACCACAAGTACTGTATCAATTTTTCTTGCTTGCCTTGGCCTTACAGTTCTTCCAGTAAACATCATTGTTGGAAGCTACATAAGCAATATGTTTGAGGACAGGTAAATTTTTTTAAACCAAGTTAGACCTTAAATCTTTGTTACTTTGTACAAGGTATTAGCCTTTTTTTAATGTTCTCACCTTATTACTGGTTTATCTTTGCTGATTTTTGGTGGTGTATTCAAATATGTAAATTCATAACCTTTTAACATCTTTAACAATTTAATCACGACTTTCTAATTTTAGCAATATCATAGACCACCTTTCTATTTTTTCATAATTGTAGCTCATGAGTAGTTTTGGGTAACTTATTTATAATTAGTTGAGTTTTTAATTTTTTTAATTAAATCTGCTTTTACTCAATTTAGTTAGGATTTGATGAAATTTATTCTTAAGACTAAACCTAAAGGCCAGAACTTGATCATTTCTGACTTATTTCACAAAAGTTACTTGATTACACAAACCTCAAACCCAATCTTCTCGGTTTTTTGTATTATATCATGTCCACTTATTTAACTAATTAATCCATAGCACAAACCAATTAATTTTAACTCAAATACACTCATAGAATTAGTTGTGTGTTGGGTTTTGTTTTCTTACTTTTGCAAGTAGAATTACTAACGTTTATCTCATATTTTTTTAAGGTACTACAGTTTTACTTGCAATGTTATACAATAAAAATAAAATATTTTATTAAATTATTATACTTGTTTTTTTTTTAACGTGAATTAATCTTCCACCTTTCTTCTGGAAATTATTTGATTTTATTGTTCGAGTTTTTTTTTTTTTTGGTTATGTATGAATTTTGTTATAAAAAAAATATTTTCTAGCCCATTTTATCCAATATATAGGATCCGCCCCTGCGTGACAGTGTATGATATTGCAAATATTAGAAATTCATGATTAAAATGTGAAAAGGTCATGAAGTTATTTCAATATTTTCTAAGATTCCGGCTGCCACTTTAGCTCGTACCATTATTATCCCAACCGACTGATCAACTTACTATATATCATTGATCTGTTTGCAGGCAAATATTATTGGCATCTGAAATTGTGGTCTTCCTGGGTATACTTTTCAGCTTCCACTTAATTATCCCATATTCTGTGCCACAATACGTGTGCTCAGGTCTTGCCATGTTTGTATCTGCTGAAGTATTGGAAGGTAAAAGTCTCTTCATAGTTTTTCTACTGCAACTTAGCTGTCATAGCATTTTCAGACATAAATACTCTGATCTCTTGTTTTCTGAAACTATTTTTATATGGTATTAAAAAACTTTAGAGTATGGCCTTGCCTTACTGTTTCTGACGTTTTGCATTATTTAGCATGTTCACAGTTTCTAAAGTGACTTGATTATCCTTTAATTGTTTTATATGAGCTTCTCAAGCTTGTGAACCTTTCTTGTATATTCTCTTTTCCAATGGTCATTAACGGCATCATAGTCCTTGCATGCGTGAAGTGATATATTTATTTTTCTGAATAAGTGGGTATTATCCATTTTGCTATACATAAAGTGGCTGAAAATTATGGGCTATGTTTATTTATTTAGCAAGAATCATATCCACATCTACTGCTTTCAATAGGTTAAACATTTTTTTGGCAGAATATGTGGTTTGAATTGATTTTTCGCTATTTTGATTAGTAACCATCTAGTTGATGTACCATGCATTAATAACATGTACTTATCTAAAAAGTACTATTGCTCCTCAGTAATTAATAATTGTACAGGGTGCCATTTAATTAAAAATTGATTAGTAATCCATGTGAAGAGTTATTCATGACTTTAAAGAGTTCTGCAGCTATTTTGCTTTTAGAATGTCTCCACGAGACTGTCTCATGGGCTCCAGTTTTAATTAATCACAATTCATTAATGACCACGATAATGGTTATGTGTCCCGTCTCATGGAAGAGTTAGTATTATGTAAAACTGTTTAACCGTGCAACTAGTTGACAAACTATCACTTTATAGTGAAAAACTACTACCATCGAACTAATACCTTTATTTGGAACAACTAATACTGTTTAAAAGTACACACAATGCAAATCAGCTGCACTGTAAAACTTGTTTACATAAGTCTTGGCTCTCAATGGGCATTGGATACTTCGTCCCACCTATCCTTTCTTCGCTTGCTCTGGTAAAGTTGGTAATTGGGGACTGGAGTAAATGGTTGGTACTTTTTTAACACTGTTCTGTAATTTGTATTGTTACAGGGGTAAATTTGTCTCTCCTGTCCAGAGTAATGTCGTCAAGGCTCTCCCGTGGGACCTACAACGGTGGCCTTCTGTCGACAGAAGCTGGGACTCTCGCACGAGTTGTTGCCGATGCAACAATCACCCTCGCAGGGTTTTTGGGTGAGAGTAAGCTCTTAAACATCACCCTTCTTCCTTCTCTTGTGATTTGTGTCGCCTCGATTGCTGCTACTTGTTGTACATACAATTCCCTGTACTAAACACGTTCTTTTTATTTAGACAAATACTTCCATTTCATCATCACAATATCACTAGAAATGGCATAATGTTGTGTAGAAAATATCACTAGAAATGACAATTCGAATATTGTTCGAGCGATAACGTGTTTTGAAGGCTGCTATGCCACGTCATCACTCGGGTAAACCCTCGAATTGCCCGGTGGTTCGGGTATTAAGGCGGTGTATTGGTTGGCGATTATCCAGAAGTTTGGTTTTAATTGCAAGTGAAGCAAATGTCTTGACTTAATCAGTGATTAAGTATTAAATGTTTGATTGTACATGTGAACGCATATGAATTTATCGGGTTGCACGATTTGTATGTATGACAAACTTATATGTGTATTTTAATAGGTGTAAAATTTTTATGCAAATTATTAATAAAGACAAATGAGATCAGATACATATCAAAAATTCTTGACATAAAAAAAGTGCAAAATGTCTTTACATATGTATAATTATTTTGTACTTCCTATTAAGTATTGCAATCATGAAATGTATCTATCATTAAATCTCCAGAAGGAATTGGTGTACTTCAGTTGAACAAACTAATTGGTTCCAAGAACTTCAAACTAATTGAGTTGAATACTTAAACTCTGTAACACAATTGGCGTTCAACTGAACTCAAACACGTACAGATATGCTCATCAAAGAACAATACATGCGCTGACAAGAGAAAAGGAACCAAAACCCTAGTTTTGTTCTTTTAATTTATTCAACTGTGTATTATATATTATAAATACATTTTGGAGTGCACTTGGTGTACGGAAGATCTACCCGAATAAGAAGTAATTAAAGTACTAATAAAGGACCTAGGAAATAAAAGAACAATTATTTTTTAATAAATTTATCAATAAATAAAGGATCATGGCTGCACTATTAAAAAAAATCAGTTGTATTTCCCTCCATTAATTGCTACTCCTATTACCCAGCTACCATCTATACCTCGTTTCATCATTAAAGAATATAATCAATACATTACTTGTGAGTGCCGCCATCTTTCCATTCTCAATGAACTTTAGCCTTCAACAATTCCAATTATATATGCAAGTGATCCAGTGATCACTTTAATTTTCACATCACATTAAATCCCATTTAATCTACTAATTAAACAGAGGAAATTGAATTTTAGTTTTTTTATAAGGTTGATACATCATACATGGGTTCTTGGATGTGGATCTTTCTTGCATTTTTTGCAAATTTGCTCTTTCATGGCTTCTCTACTTCATCAGAAGATCAAGGTAACTTTGATTACTCTTTTTCTGCATTTAATTCTTTACTGATCCACACCTTTTTATTTTGGGCTAAAACACAATAAATAAAGTTCATTTTTCGAGGAGAAAGTTAATTAATTTTTGAAAAATTACTAATAGATACAATTTTTTTATGCACATTACTAATAAGTATAAACAAAATTGCATGCGAAAGTGCAAATGTACCTATATATATAGGAATCAGATCTGGTGCTGTACAACACCCTCCTGCACACATACACACACCATTGAATCATACACGCGCGCACACACACCTGTGAGGGTGTATGTAATCCAATGGTGGGGAGCACAGAATCCATTTTGTATCTACACTACAAAATACTTGTAATTTAAAGAGGGTGTTAACGAGGAATTTAACGAGGGAATAGGATTTAAGTAGGGTTTTAACGAGGGATAAAATCCCTCTTTAAATTGCTTGTCGGGATTCATTTAACGAGGGTTAAAAAAACCCTCGGCAAAACACGAGGGCTTTACAGAGGGACTGACACATGTCAGTTTCCCGGGGGCTGCAGACCCTCGTCAATGTCCCGACAAATATTTTCCTCGCCAATGACCTTGTCACGTTTAACGAGGGCCAACTGTTGACTCAATTTCCCGAGGGGGAAATAACCCTCACCAAGTTGGCGAGCATTTTGCCGAGGGAATATGGCCCTCACGAAGCTTAATTATTCCGAAAAAATGAATTCGCCCAGATTCGAACCCGCGTCGCTCGCGTCCAACTAGACCCGCAGAGCCCACTTGGACACGGGCCACTGTACTGTTTCGGCTGTATTTGGGTAAATTTTTGCCCACATAAAGAATCGAACATGCGACCTAGCTCCTTATATGTGGAGGTCTTGCGTGTTTCGTCAAACCACTTGTATCCAACGAATTGTCACTATTATATTCACTATTGGGGTTTACTTTACAACATGTTCATTTTCTACAACTACGATAAAGCCAAATTGTGATTTACTTTTCAACATATTCATTATGTACCATTATAATCATATTCATTATCTACTACTATGATAAAATCAAGTTGGGGTTGACGAGTTCATTTTCCAATATATTCATTTTTTACTGCTATGATAAAGCTAAATTGGGGTTCACGGGTTCATTTTCCAACATATTAATTTTTTACTACTATGATAAAACTAAATTGGGGTTCATGGCCCTACTACTATGATTTAGCTAACTTGGGGTTCACAACTTCACGCGTGCACTTTCCTAACCATTCATTTTATACTACTATGATAAATCTAATTGGAATTCATTTTTCAACCCACAATTTTCTACATCATAGAATTATATTATGATTTCAAGTTTCTATTTTGCTCTTCCAGATCATGATACTTTCATCCATTCATTGTCGAAAGAGTTAAATACTTAAATAGTAAAAGCAGTTGTGAGGACAGTGTGTTGCCATGGAAACACTTGGAACTTATGTTGAGGTTATTGCCTTATTGGATGTATTATTAAAGTACTTTTTTCAGATTTTTAGATTCTTAGATTCAACATAATGGTATATCATCTTCTATTACACCTGGAAGAACGACACATAAAAAGTGTAATAAACCAATGCTATCATCATTTTCTATTGGTCTCTTTTTGTTGTCATACATATTATTTAAAAAATGTAATATTATAATTTATTACAGTACCATTGCATAATCAAAAATCTCAACCGCTGAACACAATGTATACAAGCCTCTTTTACAAATGCAATCACCACACATGGAATATACACTCCAGTTTCAGAAACTAGAAAAATCTGGCTCTATATTTAAAGAATGACTAGCAAGAAAAGTAAAATGGAAAAATAAAGAAAAACTCTGGTGTGATCAAATAGTGAGATTTCTTGAATACCAGAAAATGTGCATATTATCTTGCCACCCATATCGGGAAAAGTTTCACAGCCCGGGAGAGGCCTGACTTTTCCGATTCTGTCAACTTCAACGGGATACTTGAGAAGGTGACCAGTAATGTTGGTTATTTCATCGGCTGCAAACTGTTTCCAGTTGAGCTCACTCATCCATTTCACACGTCGTACGCATTCTAGGCTCTCTGGTTGCTCAAAGCATTTCTCTAATGTACCCGTGTGCTCCGCCCACAATGACATCCTGTATCCGTATATCTGGAAATTTAATTGTCACAAAGAAGGAACTTGCATTAACAACTGCAGATAAAATCTTTTTCGTATACTAAGAATCATCCCACTTTTCGGACACAGGAATATGATTAGTTGTCCTACACGTAAAGGTAATTCCGAAAACTCAGAACCCTGATTTTGAATAACTATTGAAGGATACAACTATACTCCCTCCGTTTCATGTTGATTTTCGTTTAATTTTTTTTTTTAATAAAATAAAGGAATATAAAATTTTGACATATATACCTCAATTAAATAAAGTAGAGAGTGTGGAATAATTTCTAAGTGTGAGGCAAAATTATATTCATTAAATAAAAAAGATCTTTTAGGGATACATATGCGGCAAATTAGAAAGAAATGCAGACGAGAGCTAAAACGACAATGAATTTGAAAGAAAATTTAACCTCTAAAACGACAATTAATATGAAACGGAGGGAGTACATGTTATGACTATCTACATCTCCTCGTCTGCCATTGTAAAATGATATAACATCATATATGAGTTAAAAAGATTTTTGGTCTCGTAGCATTTCCACTGTTCGATTTTAATCCCAAAAAATTAACTTTTTCGGTTCTGTCCCAATATTAAAAAATTTATCCAATTTTGACCCAAATCCGTTGGGAAATTGAAAATGGTGTCTAATGTCTAATTTTGACCCCATATCGTGTCTATTCCAAGTTTGGCACCAAATTAAGCCCTCATGTGACATAAAACAACACCTTTCTCAATTTTCCTACAATTTGGGGCCAAATTTTGGACAATTTTTTTAATATTAAGACTAAACCGAAAGCATTAACTTTTTTTGAACCAAAATTGGACAGTAAACAATTTATGGAACAAAAAAACTTTATAACTCCATATACACATCCTCAAACTTCACGCTGCTTGATCAATAGCTATATGAAGAGCAAAGTGGAAATGCAATTTTTTTTATTAAGTTTTATATTATGTGATCAAGAAAGAATATGAATGTACCTCTCCATGTGGATTAGCGTGCTTGTTAGCCCACGTATAATGAGGCTGATACGCACCCATAGCAATTTCAGTATCCCGGGTTCCTTCTAGAGAGCGTTGATTAATGTTTGCCGAACCCATTAACACAAATTCATCATCCACTATCATTCCCTTTGAATGGACATAGATCATGAAGCGCCTGCTTTTCCTTGTGAGTGCCTATAGCAACATCAGAATACATATTATATTTTTAATACATAACATAAAATTAAGATTTCAATTTTAAAAAACAAATAAATGATATTAGAACATGTTTATGAATTTATTTTCATATTTTGAAGATATTGATATCAATAAGAATTTTTTAACTGAAATATTATATTGTATTTCATATTATATTTACGAAGTTGAATTATTGTAATGAAGCATGAACGTGAAACATTAGAGATGGTTAGGGGTCACGAAAATGTACATACCTGTGGAGTATTTCCACTAGAGCTTTTCTTATCTGGCTTACTTTCACCGACTACGGCCTCACGATTCCCAAGGCAAAAGAAGTTGAGATAATCCTGAGGTTCGTACTCTTTCTCGAGCCCCATCTCTTCTAATGCCTTGTATATGGTTTCATACATCATTTGCATTGTGTTATACTGCAAGTATGCACAGAATATTAGTGTACATAAGGTCAGAAATAAAGTACACCCATAAGGGAAATTCATTAGGAAAGAACTCCTAAGCTCCAGTTGCACTGTGCAGTTGGTGCAATTTTGATCAATATTTGACCCCTTCACAAAAACCACTGAAATTTATAATGAAAAGTGTTAGTTCATACAGAAAAAAAAAAAAAAAAAAGAAGTATTAGTTTTTAGGCTGAACAATATTTTATCAATATACAACAAATATTTTTCATCATATGAGCTGATACTTTTTATCACATGAACTAAGACTTCTCAACAGCAGTTCTCTATGATTCACGAAACAAATATAAAAACACAGCTTAGTTGCAATTTTTTTGTCAAAATTTGCACCAAATGCACAGTGCACCGAAGTGTTAATACATTAATATGGCTTTCAGTGCAGTCTCACCACACGTTGCTTAACCTTTTGCCTCTCTCTCCCACAACAGGAAGGAAAATGCAATCAATCACCATGCAAAAGTAGCATGAACAAGAAATTGAACATTTCATCATTATAACTAACTAAAGCCAATGATTCCTTACAAGAAAATGAAACTGATTCTTAATTCTTAAATATTGGAATCTGAGGTGGTGAACGTGAAAAAGTATAATTATTAAAACGTAATTGGTGATGAACACGTCAAAATATCTGAAGACCGCTTTATTAAAAGTTGCAATATGTATTTTCATAATGATCTTTAAAGAACTGATTTATATCACCTTCAAAATAGTATACAAAATTCAATAACTCTGCTTCTTTCATATAGTCTTATCGACTGTGGTACCAATAATGACGGTTATTTTTTTATTAAAAGGAACTAATAGAGATCCAACAAAATCAGTTGCTCATAATATAAAGGCATTCCATATCTCAATATATGCAAATAGTTAAACTGAATCTTTCTGACAGGAGAACATAAATGCCATCAACCTATTCAGAGGACGAATTGCGACATAAATTTTTAACCGAGGGCTATAAGAGTCTACCTGCCAAAAAAGAATTCTTTGAGTTGGAGTACTGGTAGGAACTCCCTCGGGCCACATTGGAATGATAATATAAACAGAAAACCTCTCCCTTGCTCTGATTTTACGGGCAACCTTGAGAGCTATTTCCATAGGAATTAAGTTATTTGCACCTGAAAATAAAAAAGGAATTAAGTTAATATGAGGGAAAAAGAATACTTGAGAACAAACTACTTCTGCTCCTGTAGAGATTAACTGCTGAAGTGCTGATTGCATATGATGAGCCCAAACTTTATTATGCAACAAAAAAATTTAGTTTCTTACCCAAATCATTATAATTAGCCCAATTAAATGATGATCCAAGGAAGTACTGGTTCTCAATATAGATAAAATGTTGTGCTGTCCGAATCGCCTTTACATAAGCAGTATGTATACTCATATCTATAAGTAGATTCTTCCCACATACCAGGTTCTGTTGCAATAAACCAAGTTGCTAAATCAATATCATCGTCATAAAATTTGAAACACGTCTAAAATAAAATAATAAAACAGGTTTTCTTACCTTGCTTGTAGCCTCTTCGGATCCTTGGGGAAGCCTTTGACTGAGTTCGAGTCAATTGAACGAAAAATCTAAAATCATGAAGTTAATTTTAGCCCCAAAAAAAGGAAGCAACATAATACCTTATAGTTTTACTTCTTCAATGAAAATAACTAATACTCCCTCCGTCCCGGTGTAATTGTCTCTTTTCTTGTTGTTGTTTTGTTTAAGGAATAATAATAAAATAATAAAAATGAAGGGTAGTTTTGGGTATTGGGAGAGAGGGAAAAGGTATGTGGAGTAACGAGAGGAGTAGTGAGTGACATTTTTTGTAATATTGTGTGAAAAATGAGGATAAAAATTATGGGTAGTGGAGTTACTTTTTCCTTTTATGGAATGGGAAAGTTATAGTGGGACGTCCATAAAAGGAAATCGAGACAATTATAGTGGGACGGAGGGAGTATTGTTTAGTGAAAACAACTAATACTGACCAACTAATACATTTAAGTAAAATAACTAATACTATTTAAAATTGCACTTGGGCAGTCGCAACTGGTGCTAGAAGTGTTTGCCTAAAATTAAATGTCCAATGTAATCTTGTTAAAGTAAGTGTTATTAATAGGGTTATTTTGGTAAATTAAAGCAAGCCTATAATTTAGGACATAAGAAAGTAGAAACTAAACATATCTTAGCGGTACAAAGAGAGTAAACAAGCAATCCGAGCCTTTAATCCCAAATAACTGGGAGTAGGCTACATGAACCAATAAATGAATCACGTTAGGTCGCGTGCACAAATTAGTCTTCCGCGTGCCTCTCTCTTTAAGAAGATCTTCACTAAGCCTCTTAGTCTCTCTTAGCGGTACAAAGGGAGTATAATTTAATAAAATACAATAAATAGTTCAAACCTGGACATGCCAACCCTCTGGATCACCTTCTCTTTGACTAGCGGCCTCAGCTATTCCTAATATATCAGGAATTCTTTCAAGCTTGAGTAAGGAATCTTCCAGTGACGCTTTCACTTTCTTAAGTCCGTGCCGCTTGGAGGCCTTACTCCAACGCTCTTCAAAGTTGGTCAACACATCATATGCAGCTGGACCATCGATTTTAGAGTGTAAATCATGCCATGGCTCGCGTGGACAACCGACAGCAGGCCCCTAGTTAGTGACAAGGAGATGCATGGGTTACATAAAAAGCACAGGAAAAAGTTCTTAGTGGGTGTTTGGTTAAAAAAGAATTCGATGGGAATTGGAATGAGAATATGGTAACTAATCTCACTTTGTATGTGATAATGAGACTCAAAATAAGCTAATCATTAACCCAATTAACTACCTCTCTTCCAATAATTATTTCTTTTCAATCATTGGACTATTTCTCGGCCAACAATCACTTTTTATTCTCACTTATTCCAATGTAACCATCATTCCATTACAATGTACTTCACTATCATTCCCATCGAAAAATTTGAACCGAGTGCCCCATCATGGTGAATTATGGGCTCGTAAAAAATATAGGTCATACAGAACAATTAAGCAAAACCTTACAGTGAAATTAGGATTATGAAAATCCTCTTTGTGAACAGTATGCAACGGGCTAAATATTTGGTGCTTCGGGGTATCATATCTTCCCTTGCAGAGGTCAAGGCCTCCAACAAATGATATGATCTTTCTCCTACTGTTACCTGCATCAGCATCCACTATTACACTTTTCTGATGATGTGTATAGATTGTTCCTGTTTCCTGATGCCAAAAAAAATATACAAATTGAGCCGTGGAAAATTCTTGTGTGAGAGTCTGAGACCGTGTATTTTTTTAAGCCAGTTTAGAATATTACACAATGAAAATAAATATCAGTTGATTTTATATATTTGGTCAAATATAAGTTGGGTTATTAAAAGGTAAAAGAAAAGGACAAGACAAAATTAGAAATTCTTCAAAATAAAAGTTCTTAAAAATTATGCTACACAAACATTTATTATTAACATAAGTAAAAAAATAGTTAAAAGAAAATTTACAAAGCTATAATATATATAAAACTAATAAAAAAATCTGAAAGAGAAAAACACACATATGGTAACCAACTAATCATATCTGGCTTTCTCAAAGGAAAAAAAATAAATCTTAGATCCATTTTCATTGAATCTTTCATAGAATAGAATGGGAATGATTTGCAAAAAATGTATTTGAAACAATCACACTCAGATTCAGGTTAAGCAGGATCAATTAAAACTGATATCCCGTGCATGAAAAATAATTCTAAATAAATCACAACACTTCACCAGTTACAACGTGCAACTGGTGCAACTTTGACAAAAAAATAAATTCAAATCAAGCTATTTTGTTATATTTTTCGATAATCATAGAAAAAGTGTTCAAAGAGTATTAGTTCATGTCATGAAAAGTATCAGCTCATATAATGAAAAGTAGTCATATTGAAAAAGCACTAGTCTATTCAGCCTACAAAATAATACTTTTCTTTATATGAATTAATACTTTTCTTCATATGAACTAATACTTCTCACTACATATGTCAGTTTTTTCTGTCAATATTGCACCAGTTTTTGCCAAAAAGAAAACACAAGAACTTATATGAGATGATTGAACCTGCTTTTTAGCCCAGCTTCCTTTCCCAGAACTACTAGGACACAGCAGCACTTGCACAGATGAATGCTTGAAGTAACGACGTGTTTCCTCATCACTTGTACCCATTAAGCCATCCTGCATGTACAAGAAGACTAGCTACTGAATGAAACACATATAAGTCAAAGAACAAAAGACTAGAGTGTATGCCATTATAGCTAGTAATGTTTTGCATCAAATAAATCACCTAAGATGCACAATGTATGTTGCAGTCAATTTTGTTAGGAAGCATAATAATCTGATACTAGCAAGCATCCATAAACATAGCTTTGAAGCGTTAACCATATATATGCATTAGACATTTTTGATCTTCATACATGCAACACTCTTAAAATTAAGAATAGGTAGTCAAAGGATGATAGCAATAATGTGCTTGGATTCATAACCAAAGTGATCAGAAAGACCTATCATATCACATATAGGGGGTGTTTGGTCCGAAAATTTTCAATATGAATGGGAATGAGAATGCGTATAGGAGAAATTATGGTGCTTAATGAGAATGATTAATTTACCTTTATCATACTTTATATGAGGTAATGACACTCAAAATAAGGTAATCCCATTTTGATTATCTATCTCCCCTCACATAATCATTTCTCCTCAATCATCCACTATTCGACAACCAACAATCAATTTTTATCTCCACTTATTCATAGATCAGAGTAGATCAATGTAACATCATCCTAATTTTAAATCCATATTCAATGTTTCTCATTCCCATTAAAGATTTTGAAACAAACGCCCCCTAACACATAGAAAATAAAGTGCTATACTAAAATATAAAACAAAAAAACAAACCGAGCTTTTAATCCCAAATAAAGTGCTATACTAATATAAAATGAAAAAAAAAAAAAGTGAATGATTCTTACAGTTTTATACCCCAAAATGCTGGTGTCTCATCCCATACAAGGAGAAGCACCCTCACACCTTCCTGAGACTTGGCTTTCAGAATCTCACCCAAATTACTATTTGGTACATTAGGATCATCTCACACAAGCTGAACCAGATGATACACCGACCAGCCTGTGATATAAATTAAACGACGAGCCTGACATATTGCATCATAGATATCACGCCAGCATTGCCCGTTCTTATACAGTCTCCCATTGGCCAACCACAACTTTGGCAGCATATCATCATCTACATGAGCATCTTGATAGAGAGTGACCTTTCCGCCCTTGCGAACAGGAAAATAAGTCCCAGGTACACCTTGATACGCAAGATCCCCCCCAACTCCCCCATGATAAAGGGGCAAGTAATCCATTGGTATATACTGAATCTTTAGGCTCAAAACAGCCCCTGGATTGCATTGCTTCCCATTTGCACCAAGAATAGGATAAGTGCCCTCAATTTGTTGGCCTGAAATCACCTGTTCGACAGGGATTCCTACAGCCCCTATAATCTGGGACCCCACTACATCGCTGTCCTTAACCACAAAGTGCACTTCTGACCCGTAATGTGCCACAGGGACGTAAAAGTGCTGCCCCCAAACGGGGTTTTCGGAATTACTAATAACGAAAGTCCTACCAACTACAGCATCAGATACCGCTAGTAACATAAGGATCACTTGTAATCTTGGGAGGTGTGGTTCCTTCCACTTTAGATATGAACTTTCCTGATAACCTTCCAAACATATCACCTAAGCTTTTGTGGAATAAGTCCATGTTTGGAAGGTTTCTTGCTTCATTAACCCAAATATCGAGATTTCCATGCAACAATAACACCCTGAGTGACCCTGTTGAGGTCTTGAATGGCACAGATTGCACACCTTGACCGTGCTGTGAACTCCCGGACATTGAATCAGAGTAACTTATATGAGCCATTTCAGTAATTACCTAATTTCTTCTATTTTGAAATGAACTTAGCAGCTCTATATGAGATAAAAAAAGAGTCAACTTACTGCAAAATGACAAGTTATAAAGTTCATCAAGATCCAATTAATGAGGTGCTACTATATAAATACAAGGAATGTATCTGATTATCACAAGTAAATACAAAACCAAATGATAATAAATCTATCTAGATTGTGCTCAAAGATGCTGATAACATAAATTAAAACCGGAGTTCCCTTATTGATAACAAGACTATATAACTAACAACAGATCTCAAAAAGTCTCAAAACTACCCAGATAAGTAATCTAAACCAATAACCAAATCTTAACGCTTTTCTAGCTCAAACAATCACCATAAAAGAACTGCAAAACGTATTAACTTGCCTTTGACCCAGAATAAGCAAAGGAAGAAGCGTGGGGGGAGTTGAAGATTATTAAATACAGATGAAGTTGAGTTGGCAAGAAACAAGAGGAGGGGTCGCATTAAATTTTGAATAAATCCAATTGGTGGAATATTCAAAAATTGATGGCTGCACCAGAGATCCAGCGGTGGGCGTTACCATCGCAGATATAATAAAGAATGAGGGAAGATTCGGGGAAAAGGGCGTGGGTGAAAGTGAACAAAGCGGGGAATTTTGCAAGTGGGGTATGGGCCATTGTGTTATCCTTCTCGATTTGTTCGTCAACGAAGGATTGTAAGTAGAGTAGGGGTAGGAAATAGGGAAGAAATTGGGAGCAACGGTAATGGCCGACGTCGAGTAGGGGCGGCTTCTAGAAGCAGGGGAGAAAGAAATGGAATTGACATAGTCCAAAACGACTCTTCGACGGTCACTATCAAATTACTTGTATTAAGAGGGAGGGTCTTTATTTGAACTTAGTTTTGGGAAGTTATAATTTTTAAGATTATGGGTGAATTGGAAAAGTTGGGTTTATTTTGAGATTTTGGGCACAAATTATTGTGCCAATCTTCATATGACTAGTTGAAATAGATTTTATTTGAATAATTTATTGCCCCAATTTCCTGCGTTTCTTATAGTACTCTGTATTAATTTGTCACAAACATTTATTTATTGAATCTCTCGCATTCAAAAACTTATTGAATTCCCTCACCTACATTTGTCTATACATACTTATGGATCAATATTAGACTTGCATCAAAATTATATATCTTTACTAATTTGCTTTCTAACAAGTATAATTCCTGATTACCATTTTACAAATGCCTCTCAATGAAAACTAATCGGTGGACTGAAATTCAAGTTCTGGATCATTCAATTTCGTAGAACTTGATGAATGGAAGGAACGAGTTGCTCATAAGAATCATAGAATTAAGTGCATCATCGAGGACATGATCATAAACAATCATAATCTAGTCTTAGGAGATCCCACTGCTAGAGCCACAATTAGGTATGGAAAAGAGAATGTGAGATTACTGAGGAGCATTTGATGAACGACTATTTTGTTGACAGACCGATGTATACTCATGGGATCTTCTAATGTAGGTTTCACAAGCAAAAGTCAACATTCCTTCGTATATTTGGGTTGTTACAGCTAGTGACGAATATTTTCAACAAAGATTTGATATCACAGGTAGACAAGGCATTTCACCGATTCATACATGTACTGAACCTATGAGAGTGTGGGTGAATAGGATATCATTTGATGTGTTAATGAATACTTACGAATGAGTGCAATTATGACAAGACAAGTTCTCATTTGTAGAATGCGTCATTTTTTGTTTCAGTGACGAGTACTTCTAAAGGTCAGATGAACAAAATTTCACAAGACTACTCTATGTTGGGGAACAATGTGAATTCTCAAAAATGATAGACAATATTGACTACATGCATTGGGAAAGATTTAATTGTCGTACTGCATGAGAATACGTTTTAAATATTTTTTAGATTTTATTTAATATTTTTAAGTTTAATGATATTTTTAATATTTACTTGAATATTTTTCACATTTTTTAAGGTTTAATAGATTTGAAGGATTTTTTATTTTAAAATTTAATATATATATATATATATATATATATTGTTATAATAAAAAATTTAAATGGAAAGTTCTACATCAACTGTAACCTAAAGGTTACATGTGATAACCGACAGGGGTAGATCCAAAATTTAACAGTGGGGTGGGATGTGAATTATTGGAGTAACACTCCTGTGGATCAGGTCTATACATGAACTCTATCAATTTTATGTGTAAAATCTATTATTGTTATGCACAAAAACTTTTTCTATTTAAAAATATAGATTTTGATGTACTCTGAAGTGCAAACCTTTTTGATAACTCCCGTTTAAATATTGCACCTCACAAAAATTTAAAATTTATTAAAAGACAGGGGCATATATTCTCATATTTGGAGATTATATTAAAGAACTTTGAGTATAGTTTTAAAACAAAATTGAGGTTGTTCACTGAATAAATAACTCACTATTTTAAACAAAAAGATGTGTTGCCATCAGATTTTTAAAGTCCAAGGACAAGAAAATCGCAAATAAACTCCCATAGATCGCACAACTAATAAGACGATCTATAGAGAGGAAAAATCGCGAACAGCTCGGCCAGAAATGATCGACGACGAGCGCAACTAAGTAACTCTAATAAATCGCACAACTAATAAGACGATCTATAGAGAGGAAAAGTCGCGAACAACTCAGCCAGAAATGGTCAACGGCGAGCGCAAATAAACTCCCATAGATTGCACAACTAATAAGACGATCTATAGAGAGGAAAAGTCGTGAACAACTCGGCCAGAAATAGTCGACGATGAGTGCAAATAAACTCCCATAGATCGCACAACTAGTAAGATGATCTAGAAAGAGTAAAAGTAGCGAACAACTAAGCCAATAATGGTCGACGACGAGCGCAAAAAGACAACCAAATCATAAATATCTTAAATTTTCGTGGTCAGAAAGTGGGGACAGGTTTATGACCTCTAAGGAGATCAATTCACCGAAGAAAATATGTCCAAAAACACAAAAAATTTAAGACATTAGAAGTCACAAACGATTAGACGACCAATCGAAAGAAAAATTAAGACGACAAACCAAAACAGACTGCAAACACATAAGACGGTCGAACAAAATAATAATAATAATAATAAATGTAAACTCTCGACAAGCAACAAAGACTCTAGACGAGTAACAAAGATTCTCAACGAGCTCAGCCTCTCGACGAGCAATAAAGACTCTCGACGAGCAATAAAGACTCTCGACGAGCAACAAAAACTATCAATAATATTTAGTTAGATTTCATTTCTTTAAAAAGATATTGTTTTGAGCACAAAATGTTATGACATTAAAGTCGCAATCAAATTATAAAATAATCTAAAGGCATAAAATATCGCAATTTTTAAGATGATACAACCAAAATATGATAAGTATCAAGGTCGCATAAACAAATAAAAATAAAAATGACATCTCGGTATATAAAAAATATTTAAATATTTTATTTAAAAAAATTAAAAGATTACAAGGATAAAATTCGAGAAGACCAAAAATAAAAAACAAGATCGTCGACGAGCTCGGCCTCGACGAAAGCAACTAATATAAATGACTCGTCGCAAAAGAGGCACACCTCGTAGTACGAGCACAGAAAAAACTTGTAAATAGAGTCTCACCTCGTAGTACGAGCACAGAAAATACTCGTACAAAGAGGCTCATCTCGGAGTACGAGCACATAGAAAATCAACGACGAGCATAGGCAAAATCCTCAACCCGAGGGCTCATTCTGGACTATCAATACCTTATAGGACATCCGAGCAGGCTCGGGGGTAAACGGTGTGACCGCAGATGCAACGAATGATGTTATCAAAACATGAATCAAGATCTAACTCTGAACAAAGTCAAAGCCTGACCTTGGAGGCTATTGTTGTAGCACAAATTATCCTGGATATGTGCCCATATTCGACACGTCCGCCAGGCTTACCGGACCTAAAATCTACGGGCACCGCCAGGAGATCGGTACCCAAAGATACGCAGATCCGACAAGATCAAGAGTCAACATCAGAGTATCGTCAACAGTACGAGACAAGACAAGAACATTTAATGTAAAATAGATATAGTTTTAATGTTGAGATCAACAGTTGTAATAAAACCCTAAAATAAAGGGTTGAGATGTATTTATCGTGTTTTAGGCTTTTTAGGGGAGGTTCTCCCTCATTGTAGAAAAAAGAAAGGTTTTCCTCATTCTTCAGATATACAAAAACCAAATTTATGGGAGTTCTTCCCGCAGTGTTCTTGTTCAATTATTTTCTTGTTTGTGTTACTAGAATCATTAGCCACATCTAAATCTCTTAATCCGATATTTTAGTACACAACAATATTTAATTGTGATTCAAACTATACCAATAATGGTTTCTATTTATAGAGTAAATAAAAATAAAAATTTTGATATAATTTTTTATTTATTTATCATATAGTATATAATATTTTTAAAATAAAAAATTTAAAACTTATTTAATACTCCTTTCGTCCCAGGATTATTGCAACACCAAAATTGGACCGCAAACCAAGTAAAGTGGGTTTTAGTGGGTTTGAGTGGAATAAAATAAGGGTGTTGTGAGTGTATTAATATTATATTTATTTTTATTTTGGGAGTGTTGCAGTAATGTTGGGACGTCCAAATAAGATAAGTGTTGCAGTAATCACGAGACAGGGGGAGTATAATTTAAGTTAACCAATAAGAAGGTGACACATCTCACATGTCAAATCAAAAACTGTGCACAACCGCGTTCTCTGCACTGATAGATTTTGAGTGCTGATTTTAATTTTATTTTTTTTTACATTTTTTTGTCTCTTGTAACGATCGATCGTGACGACCCACTGATAAACATAGTCTAAGAGAGACCAAAATCAAAATAAATGTGTAGTTAAAAGATTAATTTTAAAGTGAAAAAATTAATGGGCCTGAAATCAAAATTGGGAGAAGTTAAGAGACAAAAAATATTTTATCCTTTATTTTACTTTAAATCAATTTTCAATAGTGATTGGTGTCGCATAATGAGAAAAAAATTGTAATGTTAAATTTTAGGGTAAAATAATTTTTTAGTCTCTTATTTGATCCAATTTTGATTTTACACTTTGAAATTAATCATTTATCCACATATTTATTTAGATTATAGTTTCTCTTTCTTGCTATTACAAAGTAACCTATGCGATGTGCGCTCAAAAAAAATAAAAATTACATGCGATGTGACATTTTTTTTTTTAATAAACATATAAGTTAAAACTGAAAATAAAAAAAGGAATCTTCAAATATCATTTAAAATTAAACAAAATCTGAAAAATATTAGAATAGCCAACTAAATCTTCAACAGATAATTAAATAAAAAAAATCTGAGAATTTTAAATATAATCTAAAAATTATTGATAAAATCAACTAAATCTTCAAAATATAATTAAATTTTAAAAAATCAATAAAAAAATTATATATCTTCAAATATCTGAAAAGATTAAATACATTCTACAAATATTAAAAATATCAACTAAACTAAAATGATCAATTAAAAAAATAAAAGACATGATAGAAAAAATTAAAATATAATCCAAGGCACCATATAACTCTGTAAAAAAATAAAAGACATGATTTGTATGATTGAATGAAATTATGACTGAATGGAATGAGTTTATAAATGGAACGAAGATGTGAATGGAATGACATATGAATGATTATTCTCATGATTGGTAATGAATGAAATATAACTCTGTAAATTTATTTTAATTTATTATTATTAATATTATTATTAGGAGTTAAAATTATTACTTAATAATATTATTATTGTTGATTATTGTTGTTATGTAAACTATAATAATATTATTATATTTATTATGGATACTATTAAAAATATAATAATAATATTTTATTTTAATAACAACAATTATGGATAGAAGCATTATTATTATTGAATATTGATATATATTTATATTATTGTTGATCTTATTATTTTTATTATATATGATATAAAAACACATGTTAAATAAAAATTATATTTATATATTATGTTGTTAAATATTTTTGTTAGTTTTAAATAATATAATATGATTATTTACAATTTTGAGAATTATTATATTTTATAAAAACAATATTATTATTGAAAATAAAAAATACAATTTTTTATATTTTTTTAATTTTTATATTTATTAGCATTGTTGAAATATATTACTATTGTTCAAATCATTATATTATTATTTATATTTTTTTAAATTTGGTATATTATAAATTTATTTTTAATATTATTGAGATTATTATATTTTATATTTTATACTACGTATTTGGTATATTATTGGTATATTTATTATTATTATAAGGGTCGTGCTAAATGGGCAAATTCTGTCTTGGCAGAATTATTTAAAAAAAAGTTTAATTTTATTAATATTACAGAATTATTATTTTATACTTATATTATTTTAACTCAAATATCTTGAAAATGAAAAGTCGTTATTAGTTATCTGGAATATATATATTATTCTTTCTAAACTTGGGTTTGATATCCGAATCAATTTTGTTTTCTGTATTTTTGTCTATTGTGCGGCTGCGCAACTTCTAAGCTAAGCCTTGTATGGCTCTAACTTGTAATCTTCAACTCTTCCTATCATGATCAATTTCCTCTAGTTCGCAGCGCAGCTTCTCAAGTGTTCCCACATAATCCGATTCGGCCCAGGTAATGTTTTAATGAACCCAAGACCCTATCTGAAAACCCAAGCCCATCGAAACCAGAACTGATACCCATCACTACTAGCTCGAGCTGTTGGAATATGTTTAATTTAGTACTCTCAACAATCTGATCCAAAAAATAAGAGAAGTGGGTATCAGTTCATCTGATTCAAAGTAACTTATAAAATCAGAAATTGATTGAGGGGTTTTGTTTCTGGAATAGAGGTAATCCTTTCAGGAGTGCTCGCCGGACTTAAAAACAGGTGCGGAGACGGCAGCACGGCGGTGGCGACGCTTGTGACCTGGTTCAGCTTTTAATTTCAAACTTATTATTCCTTGATAAAAAAAATAATTTTATGGGCATAAAAGTAATTTGAAACTTAAGTTAAATCTGTAATTACCAAAATGCCATTTTCTGTCTGGGTAGAATCTATCCACCCAAAATTACCGTTTTAAAAATTGGTTCATCAAAGGACAAAATAACTAAAAACAAGGGGGTTGTATAATTTCTTTATTTTTGGGAATGATCATTCTTGATGGAATCATAATTCCAAATAAAAAATCATATCAATCATAGTATTAGGAATAAATAAATAAATAATAATTCTATTCTTAGGCTATTCCACCATGTCAATCATCCCCTATATGCTTAATTTATAACTAGTCATCTTTAGAGATTCTAAAATTATTTTTTAATTTTTTTTTTCAATAAATAGTTGCTGTTTTCAGATTTTTTTTAGCTTTAATTGATTTTTGAAGATTTTTTTTTTTAAATTTCAAATTTAATATAGATTTTTGTACAAAAACAATATTATACGGAATATGTTGCATCAAGGTTGCCTATGGTATCAGGTAAGAAGGACAAAAAACAAAATAAATATTGACAAAAACTCGTATGAGGCGGAGTACAATTTAGCACAAATTATACTCACCCCTCCCAAAATGTTAAAGCGTCAATGCCCAAATTATACTCCGTCTCACCATGAGATGATCTCACGAAAGTGCGGCTCATAAAAAATTAGTTAAAATATTAATTTAAGAGTAACACTCATGTGAACCAGGTTCACACTATGAACTCAAATTCAATATGATCCATTTTAAAGGGTGGGTTGACCCCAATTTTTGCCCTCAATTTATTCGTCAATGTTATTTTATTAAAACTATCATTGTTATGCTATAAAACTATCACTGTTATTTTATAAAATTCTCACTGTTATGCTATAAAACAATCAATGTTATTCTATAAAACTCTCACTGTTATGCTATAAAACTCTCACTCTTATGATATAAAACTATCATTGTTATTCTTTAAAATTCTCACTGTTATGCTATAAAACTAAAACTTTCACTGTTATGATATAAAACTATCATTGTTATTCTATAAAACTCTCACTGTTATGCTATAAAACTAAAACTCTCACTTATGATATAAAAATATCACTGTTATCTTATAAAACTCTCATTGTT
Organism: Stenogyne calaminthoides; assembly: GCA_037126765.1. Taxonomy (NCBI): domain Eukaryota; kingdom Viridiplantae; phylum Streptophyta; class Magnoliopsida; order Lamiales; family Lamiaceae; genus Stenogyne; species Stenogyne calaminthoides. Next base: position 40,864,896 of record JBBCBC010000001.1, on the reverse strand, counting down.
ATGCTATAAAACAGTCACTTTGATTTTATAAAACTCTCACCATCCAGAAAATTTATCAAGCTAATTGCGAGCACCGCTGCGAGCGAGACCTGAAAATTGTCACGACTGCCACTGTCTTTGCGTCTTTTGGCTACTCTTTTGCGATTGAAGACCAGCGGCACCGCCACTTCCACGCCGCACCTTCTTTTGTCATGGAGATTGAAGACCACATTCACATCTTTTTCAAATCTCTCCCCTTTACTTTTGCAAGTGGTGGGAGGTGACCATTGATCGACGACATAACTATTCTAGCGGTGCATCTGTAGCAAGTTGGCCGAAGAGAATTTTCATCTCAGAAAATAAGAGAGATAATGAAAAGGGCTCAAATATATATCTAATCCATTTGTAATGTTTGAGTCAGGTTTGACCCGAGTTAATAGCATAAACCAGGTCTATACAAATTTTTGTCTTAATTTTAAAGTAAAAGATACCTGAAACTAAAGTTGAGCCAAGTTAAGAAACTAAAAAATTACTTTAGCCTAAATATTATAGAAATATATATTTATGTGGAAGTCGGTTCTGTAAATCCCGAAATAGAATATAATGTGAATCACATAGTACGTCCTACATTCATTCAAGTGAATCCCAATACAAACACTGTATTGATAATTTATAAAATGTTTAAAATGAATTTATTTAGACCGGTCTACACTTTGCAGCAGATGAGTTGTTATTATCAACTCCTTAACACGGAATTGTAAATTAAAATTGTGTAAATGTATAAACGAAAAACTATACTTGTGCAAATTATCAAATGATATCTCTATAGTCTGAAGTAATTTGGGGAGTGAATCTCCACTACAAAGTCACTAATAAAAGAACTCTAAAGTATATAACAAAAAAAAAGTGACTCTAAGGTACAAAAAAATGGTCAAAAAGTCTAAGTTGTCATTCTGCCCAGTTTTATGCACTTCTGACTCATTTTAACTTTTTGTATTTTAAAATTTTAAAAGTCCAAATTTTTTAATTTACTGAATTAATTAAATTATTAATTAATATAAAATTTTGAATTTCAGCACCATAATAATTTTAGTGATTTAGTAATTTTAAATTTATGCACTTTTCGATCAATTTTATGGTGCATTTTTAAAAAAAAATTGTATTTTGGATCAATTTTTTTAAAAAATGTATTTGGAAGTCCAAAAAATATGCAATTTTCAGAAAATAATTTTTTTAAATTTATGAACTTCTGAGCTAATTTGGAAGTGCATTTTTTTGTATTTTATGTACTTCTAGACAATTTTTAGAATGCATTTTTTTAAAAAATTTATGGACTTGTGAGCCAATTTTGGAGTGTATTTTTTATATTTTATGTACTTCTAGGCAATTTTTGGAGTGCATTTTTTTCAATTTTTAGAGTGCATTTTTTTAAATTTATGCACTTGTGAGCCAATTTTGGAATGCATTTTTTTTGTATTTTGTGTACTTCTAGACAATTTTTGGAGTGCAATTTTTTTCTACAATATATAATTACAGATTTTTTTTTCTGCAAAAATTAATAAAAAATGCATTAAAATAAACAAATTAAACTAGAAAAACCAGAAAAAAAATCCCTAAATATGCAGAAATCCTAATAAAACAACACCAATCTGCAAAATTACACAAAATCTGCAGAAAACTTAATAAAAATATTTAAACAAATATGCCAACAAAAAAAAATACAAAATTCCTAATTTGATTCACTCCACCTCGGAAATGAAAATTACAAAAATTAAACAGAAAATTACAACAAAATTTGAAGAAAAATACAAATATGTTATGCATCAAAATTAAATACCAATCTGTTATGCATCAAAATACCAATCTGCAGAAAATAACAACAATCTATTCAGGTACTCCACCGCCATCTCTACAGAAAAAATACAACACCAATCTGCAAGCAAATTACAGACAACTTAGCTTACCTTTATTCAAAATTAGTCACATAAAATCTTGCTATCTAAAAACATAGCAAAAATCGTACACAAACAGATCGGTACCTGAATCGGGTGACTCGCGAAAATAGATCCGACCGCGACCATCAAATCCCAAACGCCGTGAGTCACTGATAATCCCACCCACCTCGCGAACACACATCCGGCCGCCGCCGTCTCGCAATCCACCACATACACAAAATATATCACTCAAATTCTCAGATCTAAACAAATACAGAAAAAATAAATACAAAATAAATTTTAAAAAAAACCCTTACCTTCGTCGCCCCCCGCACCGCGCCGCCCCCCACCATTGCGCACAACCATGCCTCAGAGGCACAACCCACGCCTCCGCGGCCCTCACACACAAATCGTCTTCTCCGAAACCCCCACACGCCGCCGTCAAACCCCACCAACCACCAACCGCAGTTGAAACCAAATCCTAGCCGTAGATCCACCAAATTGTGGGGAAATGTTTAGAGAGAGAGGGAGAGGATGGTGGGCGGCGCCGCCCTCATATAGTGAGGGAGGGAGCGGTGGGTGGGAAGGGGAAGAGGGTTTTCTGAGAGCGGTGGATGGGTGGGAAGGGGAAGGGGGAAAGGGGTTTTCTGTGAGCGGGCGGTGGGTGGATGGGAGGGGGAAAAGGGTTTTCTGAGAAATGAGAAAGAGAGGGAACTATGGGAATTAATTGGGGGGAGGGAACGATGGAAATTAATTGGGGGATGTGGGTGAGTGGACCGAGATTTTGAGCGTGGGTGGACCCATCTAAAATTGTAATTATAATTGATTCTAGGAGTAAAAATGTTTCATTTTGTACCTTAGAGTCACTCTTTAATTTTCTTGTACTTAAGAGTCACTTGTCTCTATTTTTTGTACCTTAGAGTCTTTATTTCAAGTAATTTATCAAATTCAAATGGTTCGTTTAATAATTTCGTCAAACCACGAATGAGGTAAGTTATTTATATAAACTACGAGATTTGTTTCATTATCTTAAAAAAATTGGGAAATTGTCAATAGGTACAAACTTTTTATGCAAATTAATTATATATATATATATATATATATAAAGTTGCACGCGAAAGTACAAATGTACCTACGTATACGTATAGGGAAAATTACTCCCTAGTACCATTTATGGAGTAACCTTACTCTAAGGTGCACTACCTTTTTAGTATTACTATAAGGTGTCATTTATACCATTTTTGTCCTTTAGTTATTTTACCTTTATTTAATTCAACCCTAAATTAAATACAATTTCTCCCAACCATCCACACTCCTCCACGTTCCTCCAAATTAAGCATCATAAATCGTCGTATTACTTTTTTTTTTTTAAAGCTCAAGGAAAGAATTACAAAGAGTGGCGCTCCTGAGCGAGAGACAAGATATGTCGAGGTATATCATCTCCGACCCAAGCTTGAGGGAGGAGAGATGTTTTTGCCATTTTAGCCAACTTGTGTGCTTCAGTGTTGTGTATCCGTGGGCAGTAATGAATTCCGGACACTTGGGAATTCCGAACTAGTCCACCGGGTCTCCAGGATCAGACTTTCTTCGTAGCTTTTGTAGGGACTTTCCGTGGTGATGGAGATTATAGCTTCCTTGGAGTCTGAGAGAATTATAATATGTTCCCTTGAAAGAGTGTTCCAATAGGATAATCCATCTCTGATGGCGACAACTTCGGCCGCTAGCACCGATCCAGGGGGTTGATTTTATGGAATCCATCCGCCAGAGGTTTGTGATTCTTATCGAGGATAAAGAAGCCCATTGCAAAGGCCAATGTAGATTCTTTATAGGCTGCATCAACTTTCATAATGTGGACGTCTCTATACTTATCGATGTTGTATGAGGCTCATGGCTCGACCTTCTGGCTTCTATTGAGTGTGAGTTTTTCCATTTCAAGGTGGAATTGTTCCAAGAAAGTATCGGTCCAGCTGGCTAGAATATTCCGCCTAGGTGGGCTTTCCCATTTGTGGTGTAGGATGTCACATCTTTCTTTCCAGACACCCCACAATTTAGCAGCAATTTGTTCCATTTCGGAGTCCGTCTGCGTTAGGATCAAATGAATGGCCAGAATATCCGTGTCAACACATTTCGTTGTCTTGATAAGGGGCCACCACTTTGAGTTGCGCCAAACTTCTTTAACTCCCTGACAGAAAAAGAGAGCATGGTTAGTACTTGCATTATGGTGTCCGCAAAGGCCACAGTTTGGGAAAACTGGGACATAATGAGCTGAGAGGTTGGCCTCAGTTGCTAAAGCATTGTGGGCTGTTTTCCAGAGAAAGATTTTAATCTTTGGGGGAATGTCGAGATTCCAAATTTTGATCCAAAAGCTGGGAGTCATACTAGGAGAATCCGTTCCTCTGATGGTGTTGCTGAGAGGCTTAGTATTAGCGTTCCAGTAAGCTGATTTGACCGAATAGAGCCCTTTTTTGTTAAAACACCAAAACCGGGAGTCGGAAGGGCACCGTCGATCAATCGGGATTTTCTTAATGGCATCCACTGTTGGGGAATGATTTGCACAGATCTATTCGGGGTGAATATTTAAATACAAATTTAATTCTTATAATTATTACTAGCATGAATTAATCCTATATTAATTCAAATAATAATCCAACAACATATCATGCATATAATTAATTCACGTAAAACCTACACATGCGGAATTCTACGAGTTTACGTGAACGTACCTCTTGGGATGACAACGGTGTGGCTGATTAGACTAACCGAAAGAACTTCCCAAGTATTCCCTTAGCCCTCGTTCAACTATCAGGTGGTAGGACACTTGTGAACGATTTAACAAAAGGAAAATAAATTATGTTGCACCACCTTTGTGGATTTACTAATTTTTCCAGCACGTGGAATTATATTTGGGAATGAAAGAATCATCCCCTATTTATAGAGTCCAAGGTGGTCGAATTTTGTGCCCAAAGATAATGTGGAAAAATCTTTTCTTCATCTCCAAGAAATCTTGAATATATCTCTTATATTCTTTTTTCCATAATTATAATATTCCACAAAAATCCCACCTACTCTATTTTATGGATATTTTCGAAAATATGAGGGATCAAGAATCCAAGATTTGGATCTTCTTGAATTTATGAGATATTCTTGTATTTCAAGAAATACATATCTTCCATAATTTCTTTTCAAGAAAATCTTTCTTGCCCTTTATTTTCAAAAATTTCGAAATCTCTATTATAGATAACCAAGTGGGAGATTTCTTGAATTTAATGAGATAATCTTGTATTTCAAGAATACATATCTTCATTCCATAACAAAATTCAAAGAAAATCTTTCTCCCAACTTATCCATAATTTTCGAAAATTTACTTGGAAAAATAAGCAACAATATTTATTTTATTTTAATCACCTTTTTCAGTTATTGGACTATATGTTGGGCTACTTAGGGGGCCTTTAGGAGAATTAAGATTGAACCTTCTAATGGACCTTGAATATCTAATATTGAGCCACAATATTATTCAAGCCCATAAATATTAATTAATCCCACTACATAATTAATATCAGACTATCCATCTTAACCCATATTACGATCAATATGGCTCCGGTTATTATTTCCCATGTTTAAGATTATCTAGCCCATTAATTAATTCAAGCCCTTCAAAAATAGCTTTCCATTAATTAATATCTTTTATCCTTGGTCAAGGAGCGGTTCAACATTATTATCCATCTAGGAAACTAATTCCACTTGCAAGATTTGGTATGATAAAACTTTTGAACCTCCGAGGGGCAAATCAAACAAGCGTACTTTACACGATTCTTTGTATTAAATTTTAGCAATCACATGTGACCAATAATATTGCCCAAGATAAAAAAGTATTGAATCTCGTTGATTCTCTACCCATGATAAGTCAAAGCAATAGTTACCAATCACACGTGATCCTATTTAAGGAAGCGAAGATTAGAAATAACGAACCCGAGGTCTAATTCTTCCTTGTTCGATTCGGAAGAATTTATCCTCTCAGTAGGTCCTATTCGGTGCATCATCATGCACTAGTGTAATCTCTTGGTCAAGACAAGCCAATCGAGCCTTACACTTCAACCTTTCACGATGGGTTGTTCATTTCCATCTAGGTCGTGAATGGCGTACTTTTTAGTTACAAGGATCGTTAATTTAATCTTCGTGATGCGGTATCACTAAATTAACTACAATGTAACACGACGACTTATTGAACAATTATGCAATAAATATATGTAACATTCAATAATATTTAAAGCATCGATGATAAACAATTTATTTGAAAAATAAGTCCGAAATTGGTTTTTTTTGATTATACAAAAGTAAAAAGCATACTTTCTAGTATAATCCCAACAATCTCCCACTTATACTCAAAGTCCTTTTAAGTATACTACAACATGTCTCGTGTAATGCTGTGACATCTAATGTCACCTACTGCGAACCTAATAATTTCTCCCACTTATACTCAAAGCAGATTAGCAATCTGTCTTGACACCCATTCCTTTCACATGTCTCGAATGTATTCAGAGGCGGACCCTTTGTGAATGGATTAGCTAGGTTGTCTTTTCGACGCGATCTATGCCACCTCTATATCTCCTCTCTTAACGATTTCTCGTATAAGATGTCTTTCCCAGTGTGCTTATTTGACTTGTGGACTCTTGGTTCCTTGAATTCAGAATCGCCCCAGCAAATATTGCTAGACAAATTCGAACTCCATCCAAGTCCACTAAGAAGATCTAGAGCCAAATCGGTTCTTTTCACCGCTCTTGCAAGCGATTACTTACCCGACTTCCATGGTTGAGTTAGTGATGCATTTGCTTCACACTTTCGTCCATTTGATGGCTACACTTCCCCAAATGGAAACACACTATGGCGAAGGGCAGATAGTTTCTTGAGTCTAAGTCGATTGGAAATCCGAGTCAGGTGTGGCCGGATGGGGATTGGACTATCGACCGATAAATCAACATTCTATCCGAAGTTCTTTTCGGATACTTGAATGTTTTAAGCGTGCTGTCAATGCTCTTTCACTGGGTTACTTTGATATCTTGCTACCATGCCTACGGAAAGCGGATATCCGGTCTCGCACAAACATTGCATACATAAGGCTTCCGGTAGAAGCATAAGGAATACCTTTCATGTCATCTATCTCCTTTTGCGTCTTGGGGACATTTTCTTGGATAGATGGATTCCATGTCCGAAAGGTACGAAGCCTTTCTTGGAATCTTGCATGCTGAATCGTTTCAAGACAGTGTCTATGTATGAAGCTTGCGATAAGCCTATCATCTTTTTCTTGCGATCTCGAGTGATCTTGATCCCAAGGATGTGTCCGGTTTCCCCTAAGTCTTTCATATCAAACTGTTTTGAAAGCTATGCCCTTACGTCTGATAACACCTTTACATTGTTCCCGATGATCAGAATGTCATCTACGTATAGTACTAAGAATACCAATGTAGTTCCGACACGCTTTATACACACAACTTTCAAACTCATTTTGATCGAACCCATAAGACTTTATAACATGATCAAAACATTGGTTCCAAACTCTCGGATGCTGTTTGAGTCCGTAAATGGACTTCATGAGCTTACAAACCGGTGTTCTTGGCCTTTTTAATGAAGCCTTGGGGTTGTTGCATATAGATCTCTTTATCAAGACTTCAGTTAAGGAAAACTGTTTTGACATCCATTTGCCAGATTTCAAAGTCGAAATGCGCATCAATCGATAAGAGAATACGGATGGATTTAAGCATGGCTACGGGCGAAAAAGTTTCCTCATAATCGATCCCTTCTTTCTGAGTATAACCTTTCACCACTAGTCTTGCTTTGAAGGTTTCCACCCTCCCGTCCGGTCCTCTTTTTCTCTTATATACCCACTTGCATCCAATGGGTTTGACCCCATTAAGTGGTTCGACTAGCTCCCACACTCTGTTATGAAACATAGAACCCATTTAAACTTTCATTCTTTGTTTTGCCAAGAATCTGTATCCTTGTCTTGGATTGCCTCATCATATGTCTACATGGGTCCGATTCGTCTTGTCAGGGAATCAAGTCCGAGGACTCTTCTATTCCCATGAATCTCTCGGGTGTCGTCTTACAACCCTCCCACCCTTCTGACGAGGTTTCGGTTGTGAAAAGTGTGTCGTTTGGTATATCATCTAGTACAATTGGCATTGAGGTTTGCCTTCTTAGCTCATTTAAGGTAATCTCACTTCTGAGTTTTCTTTCGTTCATATAGTCTTCTTCCAAAAATCTAAAGTGGGTGCTTATGACCACTTTTTGATCTTGGGACCATAGAACATACACCCTTTTGTTCCCGGGGTATCCTACAAACAACCTTAATTACGATCGAGGATCCAATTTCTGGGGCTTCCTTGTCCAACACGTGGGCGGACACCCCCAAATTCTCATGTGTCTCATACTAGGCTTGCGCTGGGTCCACAATTCTTTGGGAGTTTTGGGAACCAATTTGGATGGCACCAAGTTCGAGAATGTAAGTTCTTTGTTTCCAATGCATGACCCCAGAACGACTTGGGAAGATCCGCATAACTCATCATAGATCTAACCATTTCCAAAAGAGTTCTATTTCTTCGCTCTACAACCCCGTTTTGTTGAGGGGTTCCGGGTGAAATTTGGGATGCAATCCCTTCATCGATAAGTAGTTCAAAAACTCATATTTGAGGTATTCGCCTCCAATCGGATCGTAGAGACTTGATACATTTTTCCCTATGATTTTCTGCTTGAGCCTTAAATTCTTTGAATTTCTCAGAGGTCTCAGATTTATGCTTCATAAGGGAAATGAAACCGTACCTTGAGTAATCATCAATAAAAGTGTTAAAATACTCATAACCTCCTCTTGCTTTGGTTGACATTGGACCACATACATCTGTGTGAACGATCTCTAACACTTCTTTGGCCTTATTCCCCTTGGCTCCAAATGCCCTCTTAGTCATTTTACCCTCCAAACATGATTCGCATGTTGGAATTGGTTCAACTTGGAGAAACTCCAGTGAACCATCTTTCACCAACCTTTGGATCCTCTTTGGATTTATATGACCAAATCTTAGATGCCAATGAAGTGTCTCGTTCACGTTTTTCTTTTTATCGGAAATAGTTGATGTGTTATAGGATGCATTTCGTGAGTGGTGTGTGCGATTAATTGTATAGAGATTTTCCATCAATGTCCAAGATCGGATACACTCATCATTTCAAGAAATGATGTCATTCTTATTAGAAGAAACTTAGTGTCCTTTAATTGAATTTTTAAACCGAAAGTGAATTCTTTCTAAAGCGGGAACATAAAGATAATCTCAAAAAAAACTTTATCTTCAAAAGATAGGTGCACTTCTCCCACTGCTTTAACCACTACTCATGTAGCATTGCAATGTCTGCTACTTGCGTAGTATTGCAATAATCGTTACTATCGTAGCATTGCAATATCTGCCACTCACGTAGCATTGCAATAATTGCTACTTTCGTAACGTCGCCCAGTGTGATGAGGATCTCACTCCCACTAAGTTCTTGGGATCGGTTTGAACCGTGAAGCCAACATGATTAGTGGATCTCGTATCAACCACCCACGAATGAGAAGTATACGCCGCTAAACAAGTTTCAACAACTAGTGCGTGAAAATTACCTTTCTTTCCGTCCCTTTTGGGGTTGGAACAGGCAAAACCTCCACTGTCCTCTCTCACCGCAGCTTAAGCACTTCCTCTTTGGATTTTTCTTGACATCACAAGCATTCCTCATCTTACTATTGCCCTTGGCAACAATTGAGTTTAATTTGCTTATGGCTTTTGGTCCTCTTCTTTATTTTGCCTTCCCTTGGCCTAGAAGATGAAGACGGACCACTTGCCGTCAAAGCTTGAGTTTGGTGCCTTATCAACATCTCTGTCGAGACCAAAAGCTTGCAACAAATTAGCTAGCGAGGCCAAAATGCTCAAAAACTTTTTGGGCAGAGAGTGAAGTACCAAATTCATCTGAGTCTCCAGATCATAATCTACACTCAGAATCTCAAGTTTGTTAAGATGGGCCATCTATTTTTGAGGACGTAATCCCTTACGGGTTTGCCCTCCACCATTTTCAGCGATGACATCTCTCGCAAGGTGATCTGACGAGTCCCGCATGTTTTGACTCGTCAGTTGGCTCATCTGATTTTGGTGTGTCAAATATCCACTTGTGCTTTTGTACAGTTAGGACAATTATAATTTTCCAATCAATATAGTTTCCATATTGTATTGACTTTAAGTATAATAACAGTGGATTAAAAGGTAACGACATGCTGAACTGAAATAAATAACTATATGCATAAGCACAAGTATATCACAAGATTCGATCACATGCATCATATTAAAATCTCAAAAAAATATGAACACGATCATCCAACATCTCAAAAAACAGTTTAAATAAGCCACGCGTGGGGTGGGTCATTATTTAAACACATTCAAGAAAAGTTACAAACAAAACGATTACAAACCTTTAATATCCAGATTAATAGTTGGTTCACTTGACCAATATAAAATTGACAGGACTTTGAGAATATATACGATATCAATTTTATACCTAAGTAATAACCATGATTAAATCTGGGATTATTATTTCGTTTTTGAACGAGCCTCGTGGGGGGTCATCGTCGCCGCTAAGTAATAACACACAATCATCCATTTGGAATTCATTCATGTGAAAGCTATATCTTTCGACATTCCGGGGAATTTCTCCAAAAGAATTCACAAATAAATAAATCATGGAGGTCAAAATTAATTCAATTTTATTATCCAGGAATAAAATTGTCAATTAATTATTTAAACATACTTAGTAATTTTGAAGGTGAGATTTTTCATTGGGCAATTCTCATGCAAACACATTTAAACAAATTAAATAAAGCATAAGATAAAGACAAAATAAATCAAGGAAAAGAAAAATAAACATATTGGGTACAAATTATCCAATTGTCATTGTTTTATTTTTTCTTGGCTTGAACTTGAAGAAACACATCTCAATTTCTCCCACTCGATCGTCTCGAAAAAATACTAAAATCTCGAACGCCATAAATATTTCGTTGATGCATGGATGCTCAAGATCCGTCGGCCCACTCGGCAGTTGACCCTCGTCGGCGTTAAGAGCCCGCCCCAGGTGCCTCTGCGGTCCGGTGAGACCTCGGCGGCAGAAGCGCCATCTGCGAGCGTAGCAGCTTCGCCCGTCTGCCCCCACACAAGATTGCACTCGCCCGCTCCGCGCCGCGGTGCAGCGTCGCTGGCGCCCCAAGGCGTGGCAGATCCTCGGCGCTTCGGCCTCGGCCTCGCCCGCTCCGTGCGTGCCAAGCGTCCTCGTCATCACGCGTGCCTCCTTGGCGTTTAGCGACGCACGCCGCCACGCCGCCGATTACGGATTTTGTCCTTTAATTCTTTGTCTCGTCCTCGATTTTACGATCCGGTTCTAATTTATTTACAAAAATAAATAAACCCAGATCTAGGATATCTATTACATTGATCAAATCAAACAAATCCTAATCTACTCGTGGATTTTCTCATGAGGTAAAACGAATCCGAACGATGCATGCATAAATAAACACATTAAATTCCATGACAATTGGATCGCAAAAATGATCTAGCAATTCTACTATCGATTTCAAATTTAATATCAGCGAATTAAATTACAATTTAAAAATTGAGCAAACCGTGGCTCGACGATGCTAATTGTTGTTGGGGAATGATTTGCACAGATCTATTCGGGGTGAATATTTAAATACAAATTTAATTTTACAATTATTCTTAGCATGAATTAATCCTATATTAATTCAAATAATAATCCAACAACATATCATGCATATAATTAATTCACGTAAAACCTACACATGCGGAATTCTACGAGTTTACGTGAACGTACCTCTTGGGATGACAACGGTGTGGCTGATTAGACTAACCGAAAGAACTTCCCAAGTATTCCTCGACCCTCGATTCGACTATCGGGTGGTAGGACAACATGAACGATTTAACAAAAGGAAAATAAATTATGTTGCACCACCTCATGTGGATTTATTAATTTTTCCAAAGAAATGGAATTGTATTTGAGAATGAAAAATAATCATCCCTATTTATAGAGTCCAAGGTGGTGAATTTTGTGCCCAAAGATAATGTGGAAAAATCTTTTTCGATCTCCAAGAAATCTTGAATATATCTCTTATATTATTTTTTTCCCATAATTATAATATTCCGGAAAAATCCCACCTACTCTATTTTATGGATATTTTCGAAAATATGAGGGATCAAGAATCCAAAATTTGGATCTTGAATTTATGAGATATTCTTGTATTTCAAAATACATATCTTCCATAATATCTTTTCAAGAAAATCAAGAAAATCTTTTTTCTTTTTTATTTTCAAAAATTTCAAAATCTCTATTATAGATAACAAAGTGGGAGATTTCTTGAATTTAATGAGATAATCTTGTATTTCAAGAATACATATCTTCATTCCATAACAAAATTCAAAAAGAAAATATTTCTCCCAACTTATCCATAATTTTCTAAAATTTACTTGGAAAAATAAGAACAATATTTATTTTATTTTAATCACCCTTTTCAGGTTATTGGACTATATGTTGAAATTACTTAGGGGGCCTTTTTTAGGAGAATTAAGATTGGATCTTCCAATGGACCTTGAATATCTAATATTGAGCCACAATATTATTCAAGCCCATAAATATTAATTAATCCCACTACATAATTAATATCAGACTATCCATCTTAACCCATATTACAAATCAATATGGCTCCTGTTATTATTTTCCATGTTTAAGATTATCTGGCCCGTTAATTAATTAATTCAAGCCAATGAATAGCTTTCCATTAATTAATATCTTTTATCCTTGGTCGCTGAATCTGTTCAACATTATTATCCATATAAATTTAAACTAATTCCACTTGCAAGATTTGGTATGATAAAACATGAACCTCCCATGCAAGCAAATCAAACAAGCGATTTGCAGACACGATTCTTCATATTAAATCTTAAGAATCACATGTGACCAATCAATAATATCGCTTTCAAGATAAAAAGTATTGAATCTCGTTGATTCTCTACCCATGATAAGTCAAAGTTAATAGTTACTAATCACACGTGATCCTATTTAACGAATCGGAGATTAAGAAATAACTAACCAATCGGCGTCTAATTCTTCCTTGTTCGATTCAAGAATTTATCCTCCCAGAGGTCCTATTCAACAGATTATCCATCGACTAGTGTAATCTCTTGGTCAAGACAAAGCCAATCGAGCCTTTACACTTCAACCTTTCACGATGGGTTGTTCATTTCATCTAGTGTCGTGAATAGACGTCTTTTTTTGAATTCTGAATTTGTTAATTTAATCTTACGTGATCCCAGATCACTAAATTAACTACAATATAACACGCACGACTTTATTGAACAATTACGCAGTAAATATATGTAACATTCGATAATATTTAAAGCATCAGTGATAAACAATTTATTTCAGTAAATAAGTCTGAAATATCAGTTTTGATTATACAAAAGTAAAAAGCATACTTTCTAGTATAATTCCAACATCCACCTCATAATCGAGGAAGAGACTGGAGAGTTTAGGGAGGTCCCACTCACGAGCAATTTCTCCAAATCCTCCACATTCCTAATATCTCCCTGCAACCAAAGTTAAAAAATCCAAAACCAAGCATTCAGAAACAAAATTGCTCCAAACAAAAAACACCTAAAATACACTGAGTTCAAATACAATCTAAACTTTCAATTGAACAATACAGAATCCAGATTCCAGAATTCAGAAAACTAATTTTCGATTCTGTTGTTGGATCTGCAGACGCGGTTCGAGTTTTATGGCGGCTGACTTGAGCGGCGCGGCGTCTTCAAAATGGCAAATCTGGTACAGACACGGCGGATCTGGGTGGATCTGTCTAGATCCGCGGAGTAATCTTGAAATTTGTCGCCCTCGTCGTCCCACACAGTTTCAAGGCGGCGAATTCGAGGGAGGAACTCAAGGGAGGGATGGAGAAGAAACCTGTGAAGATGGGGACGCGGGAAGTGCACGACCACACAATTAAACCGTGCCTCAGCTAAGCCTGCTGCCTTCGCTGCCTCTCTCTCTTAAATCCCACCAAAGTATGCTGCTCATTACATTCTTTTTCTCCTTGATTTGTTTTCGCCAATTCTTTTATTGATCTTGGACCATCTGGATTGTTTCTCTGTATTTTTCTTGGAACAGGAAAATTCCGAATGGGAAATTACCCCAGTTCTCCACGATGCCACTACTGTGGTATGTACATGTTCATTTCACCCGCGTTTTGGCGTTAACTTCTCTAATACTCACTGTATTGCTTTGTTTTTGGATGGAGGTTTTTATTAAATGCTTCAAGGATGGTGGTGTTTGTTAGAGATGTGGTGGTTGTTAGAGACGGATCTGATGGTGGTAGTGATTGGGGTTCTTATGTGTTTTTTGATGTAATTTTTCCAGATTCTATTTTTCAGCTGCAATTGTAGGTTGTTGAGTTATTGATGTAATTTTTTTACGGGTGTGAAGTATTTTTTTACGGGTATGCAAAATTATTTTACATGTGTGCAGAATTTTGTTTATGGAGAAAATAGGGAGAAAGAAAAAGATGTTCTGTAATTTTTCATTAATTTTTCTATAATTGATGCAATATTTTTGGTTAAAATTTATGTTGATGTAATTTTTTCATATTTTTTCTGGATTTGCAATTTTCTAATACTCTTACAATTTTTATGGCTAGTGTGTGCATTTTTTAATTGTGGGTGTGTGCAGAATTATATTTTACGATGTGCAGAATTGTGGTGTGTGTGCAGAATTTTAAATAAAAAGATAGATGATTAAAAAGAATTTGGTGTGCAGAATTTTTTTACTGAATTGTGAGATTTTTACAAGTAGTATCGAGAATTTTTTCGAGTGTCTTTTTTTTTTTTAAATAAAAGGACAGATGATTAAAAAAATTGGGTGTGCAAAATTTGTTAAGGGAGTGCAATTTTTTTAAATAAATAAACAAATAATTAAAAAAATGGGTGTGCATATTTTTTAAATAAGTGAAAAGATAATTAAAAAAATGTGTGTAGATTTTTTTACGTATATGTAGATTTTTTTATGGGTGTGAATAATTTTTTATAGGTGTGCAAAATTTTTTTTTTTGGTGTCTAAAAATTTTTAAATAAAAAATGAGATGATTAAAAAAAAAAAATTGGGTTCTTGATGATTTTTTTAACAAATATTAAAAAAAATCAATTAAATAATATTATAGTTAATTAAAAAAATTAGTAAAATTTAAAATTTAAAATTTGCAAATTTTTTGACTAATATTTTATTTTTGAAAAGAAATAATAAAATAAAAGGACATATAAATAAAAAAATTTAGTAAATTCAAAATTCAAATCCTATATATTATTTTATACATAAGGGCAAATTAGACATTTTGGTCCAAATTTAGCACCTTAAAGTAAAAATTAAAAAGTAAAAGACCTTAAGAAAGTAAATGTCTTTATAAATAACACATAATAGTAATTCCCCATACATTATAACATTTATTTTATACCCATTAGTAATTTGTAATCCGAAAATATACTTAAAATGTTGAAGAAATTGAAAAGGATCATATAATTTAAGCCCTCAAATGACTGATATACAGAGCCTTCTTTGTATAATCTCTGCCCCTAAGATCGTAGGATTTTTTAATGGATCTCGCTAAAAAGTGAATCAATTCGTGAATCATTTCATATTTTCACGTGATTGAATTCCGACTGCGAGAATCGCATTACATATGTAGAATTCAACTAGTTTGATATTTCTTTCGCTGCAATTCTAAAATTAGAGGTTAGTAAGTTTCTATTCCTATTGTTCCAACACATATTATAATAGTTAAACATTGTGTCCTAAAATTTAGCACTGGGATTATGCACTTGTAACAATATGTTAAATCAATTGTGTACACGAAAGAAAAGAAGAATTGTACAACATTTTTTGTCTAAAGATGGACACAAATTAGATAATACTAGTGTAAAAAGATGCACAAAATAATCACATAGGTTGTAGCCAAAATCATTACAAAAGACTTGTTTTTGTGCGTTTGGGAGTGCATATAAGGAGTGGAGTAAACCCCAGTTCTTACATATAACTTTGTTAGCAGTTTTTTCATACCTGAAGATACAAATCTACGTACAAATACGTATACACCCCGTCCGTCTAATCTAACGCGTAACTAACCATTAGTACTTTTCTTCATATACGCGCGCCTACCACTTGCGCTTCGACTTGAGAGACGAGGTCGACTGAGAATTGCTGTGCCAATTGCGCTTTCTTTGATTGATGAACCAGTTGTTTATCTCGCTTGCAAATTTCCGTGACCTGTTTGCTCCACAAGCTTTGCTTTGTCATCTTCCTGCACACAATCATACAAATTAATATGCCTAGTGTTGGACAATGATTCTTTTTTAGGACCGTAGTAATATTGTAGGACAATATGTTTATGGGCCGACACGTTTAGGCCATTAAATTTTAATTTGATACATTTAGGCTCGTAAAATTTAATTATGCACATTTAAGCCAAATTGGAGTGTTTAAAGTGGGAGATTTATGCCGTTAATTGTTAAATTTTGCGCATTTAAGAAAAACACGTGAGTAGCACGTGACAATATAATGGTCTAAATTGGGAATTTCGGGCGAATTTGGCTTAACTGAGCATAAATTAAAATATAATGGTTTAAATTGTCCAGCCCATAAACATAATGTTCAACAATTATTAAACCAAGGGAAGTGAATCAAGCAGACTCACGAGCTACTCGTGGTCGACTTGGAAAAAGATCGAAATTGACTCGAGCATAATCAAGTCGAGTTCGAGCTACTCGAGTAATTTATCGAGTTCGAAAGCACATAAATACTCGGCTCGAGAGGCTTGCGAGCCTAATCGAGTTTGCATCGTAATTACTATTAGATCTCAATTTGTTACTATTGATAGCAATAGATGGAAAACTATCCCTCAATTTCAAGTGTTTATTATTATTGACTTAGTTTCCTTCCGGCTCGTTAAAAAATAAAGGTTTTGTTGGGAAATGAATTTAATAAAAAGGATTTTGATAGATCCCAAAACCCCTGAGTATGACATGTTCGGGATAATCTTGATAGATGAGTCGATTCGGTTTTAGAGTGTTCGAGGATATTTATCGCACCATGTATAATCGGGCAGATATAGAACGTGTTAAGTGTTCAAGACTCAAGAAGAAAATCGAGATATCAAGACTCAAGAGGATACTGAGAAACCTGAAGGCTCAGAGAAACCTGAAGGCTCAGAGAAACCTGAAGGCTCAGAGAAACCTGAAGACTCAGAGAACCTGAAGACTCAAGAGAACTCGAAGACTCGAGAAATATCAAGACTTCAAGAATGTAATGAATGCTCAAGATATCCCGAAAGTTCCGAGGCACCGGGTGAGGAATATACCCTGGAATCCATCCGGACGTGGACCAACGAGAGGAAGACAACCCGACTGAAAAAAGCTGCAGAACTTACAAAGAATAGTATGGATTTGAATGTGATTCTCTCCAACCAGAATATTCAAATCCACACTATAAATACAAAGTTCTTCCTTCATTATCGTGGAGAGTGTGGAAGTATGGGAAGAAGATAGCAACGATGCTACAGAGCCAAAGAGAGTTAAGCTTTCCCACCCTAGAACACAAGTCCGTAGATATACAAATATATTCAAAAGAGTGTTCTAGAACCCAACCTAAGCAAACCCACGATGTATCATAGCTTAGAGAGATTTTCCCAACCTTAACACCGAGGCTAAATCATTGTAAGGGAAAATCTCACCATAGTTGGAGACAACACCAAACCCAAACCCAAGGTGGTGAAGCCGAGGTAGTTGTTAGGCAAACCCGAGTGAGGGTGATAAGTCCCGTTGGAGTGTGAACTCGTTAAACATCGTAAGGCGATCCCGAGTGAGGGTGATAAGTCCCCGGCTGAGTGTGAACTCGTTAAACATCTAAGAGTTTGAGTTAGTAAACTACGGAGGTAGTCAGAAAGCTCAGGGTCGGGTTGAGTAAGTAAACTACGTGGAGTAGTCAGAAAGCTCAGGGCCGAGTTGAGTAAGTAAACTACACGAGGTAGTCAGAAAGCTCAGAAGTTGATCTTTGAATTTCTCTCAAGAGTCGGGAGAGTGGATGTAGGACCTGGTTGTCCTAACCACTATATATTCTTTGTGTTGTTTACTGCTTTATGTTTATACTTGTCATATGCATCTAGTTATAAGCAAAACACAACACATGAGCTCCAAAGTTTAAATTTTTTTTTGAAATACTCTGTTCTCTCCCCTGTTTTATATGCACCGAAACTAAACGTTTTGCTTCCGCACGCGCAAAATAGGTTTTCCCACCGGGACCAACAGGTTTGCAGTCCCATTTCCCATTTTAGGTGGATTTTTCATACCCCATCCCATATGGTATTTGTAAGACCAAAAAATATCTCTTAAAATCTATCATATGAGTTCATATCCCTTCAAATCCCGTACCACTATATAAATGGACTATGTCATTAATTTTATTAAATATGTATACTTATATTTTAAAAATATGTTTTATATTTAACTTTGTAAAATTGTACGAGTAATCAAGTCAAATCGACCTGAGCTCAAGCTTAAAAATTTGGGCTCGATCGAGTTCGAGTTCCCGATCGAGTCGAGCCGAGTAGTGCTCGGCTCGTTTACACCTCTACTTACACCCGCTTAGTTACGGGCCTACGCATTTGTTGGGTGATTAGTGGTGATTTTGCTTGAGATTTATGTGTTTTTCTTGCTCACTCTTGACCCAATTTCATGTTTTTATTGCTCAATTTGGACTAATTGCACTTGAAATGAGAAAGGTTTTGTTTTGCTATCTTTGTAGGAAAATTATGAATTTTAGAAGCAAAACACGAGCTCAATATTATTTGGAGTCAAGTCAAATATAGAACCATGTGAAAGAGCTTGAAGTGAGGTTCGTAACGCAAAAAGAACCAACTCAATCGGAGTTCGGGAGCTCAAGTTATGAAGAAAACGACAACTGAAGCTGCACGACCTGCAGTTGCTCGACCTGCTGCTCGAGTCGAGCACCTTGCTCGGCATTTTTGGTTGAGCACGCCATTTTATACAGTGATTTTGGCCAACTCTTGAGCTGCTCGACTAAATTTTGGTCGAGCACAACTGCTCGAGTCGAGCATCCCGAAAAGTGAAAAAGCGGACACGATTTTTGACGTGCACGACCTCCCTTATGGTCGAGCACTTCCGCTCGAGTCGAGCACGTCAAAAATCCTGAGTTTCTCAAATCTGACCTAGGGACACATGATAGCCGACTCAAAAGCATATAAAAGCCTCCAAGTTCGTTTTTTCATTCATTCAGCAGCTGGGGGGGAGAGTTAGGGAAGCAAGCAAGTGATACTTTTTAGAGTTCCAAGTGATACTTTTACTAGTTTTTCAATTTTTCTTCCATAGATAGTTTAGATCTTCATAGAATAGCTTAGTTCTAGCTTTATTTTCATTTCAAGCAAGGATTCAAAGAGGATTTGTGAGTTTTGTCATGTTTTTGTGCTACAATTTCATCCAAGAGGTGATTCTTACCTTTTATTGCATTTTACTTGTTGATTCTATTATGGGTTCCTTAAATTCTTGTTGTTTAGCCGTGGGTTTTGCCTTGTGCACCATGGGCTAAGGTTATTAGTGTTTGGGTGTTTGGAATTATGGTGATGATTGTTTAATTGCTTGATTATGGATGTTTATCTCTATTGATGGTTATCCTTTAGATTAGGGGAATTTTCTTGTTCTATTTTGGTGGTTTTGCTATGAGCTTGTATGTTTGTGCTAGTTTACTTCAACGAGAGTTGGGTAGACGGGTTTAGGCATATGGGTATTGGTTTAATTCACCCGGATTGGAGTCGATTAAGTCCTATCACAACGAGAGTTGGTTAGATACTTTAGAACCCCCCTAATCTACATTATCTTCTTGAGTTAAAACCTTGAGTGGGTAGTGAAGAGCACATAGGAGCATCAACCTTAGTCTACAAGTGGGAACACAAGGTGACGGAGTAGTTAGCTAATTAGAGGACCATATCCGTGCAATTACCCGGGTTAGCAAAGGGAGATTCGCCTCTCGATCTTAGGAATTAAAACGGTATCGTACCCTAGGCTTACCAAGTACGGGAATGGTATATGTTTAGTGATCGCCCTTATGGGGTAATCAAAAGTAGAGGGAAACATTATAATTGATCTTTTGACAATCATCTCACAAGGAAAAACACCCGAGCACATCTTCTCTCACTAGTGAACAAAACTCGTTTGCTATTTAATAGCTTTCTTTTAGCTTGCTCGTCTTTAGTTTGATCTTCGGTTCAATAGTTGATTATTACTTGTCTTAAGTTTCCAAATCATGTCACACTATAACCATGCGACAACACATAGCAATTGGGCTATATTCCACATCTAGTCCCGTTGATTGATATTAAATTGGGCACTTCAACGACCCTCTTATACTTGAGAGGTTAGTGTGTTGCAAAACACGTGACAAGTTTTTGGCGCCGTTGCCGGGGACTAGGTTGTGTTGAATATAACTAGTTGTTCGTTGAACGTGATTACTAGTGTCTTTTTCTTTTAGTAACTAATATTGCTAATAGTTGGCTTGGAGATTTGTGGTGTTTGTTGATCCTCTAGGTGTGTATGATCACAAGAGCAAGTGGGATTGAACCAATTCCCATTGATCTTGAGATTGAAGCCACGGCTAGGAGAAGAAATAGAGATCGGAATCGAAGATTAGCCCAACAAAGAACAATGAGAGAAAATCAAAATGACTGAATGAATATGGAAGGGGGTGAAAATAGGGAACGTCCTATGTGGGAATATTTCAACCCACAAGTACAAAGACATTATGATGGCATTGCTCGTCCACCTATAGTGGCTAACAATTTTGAAATCAAGCCGGGACTCATTCAAATGCTCCAAAAACAACAATTCGGGGGAGGTAAGAATGAAGACCCTAATAGGCACATCTCTCAATTTCTAGAGTATGAGGATACAGTCAAGATTGGGGGTATGACGGATGATGCATGGAGGGCCCGAATTTTCACATTTACCTTGAGGGATAAGACGAAGGATTAGATCTCGTCCCTACCTCCCGATAGCCTTGGATCATGGGGTGTCTTAGGCCAAAAGTTCTTGTTGAAGTTTTTCCCACCATCAATGACCCTCCATTTCAAAAAAGAGATTGCCCAATTTTGTCAAAGGGATGGGGAAAACTTATATGAGGCTTGGGAGAGGTACAATGCTATGCTTCGAAGATGTCCTCAACACAACTTCGTCAAGGATCAAATTGTGAGTTATTTCTACTATGGGTTAAATGATGAGGCACGAATGTTTATAGACTCTTCGGCGGGTGGCTCGGTGTTTGATAAAACTGGGACGGAAGGGATTGATTTGATCGAGAGAATTGCTAACAACACTTTCAATTGGCCCGCCGAAAGATTTATGGCTCATCGAGTTGCTCAAGTGGATAGTGATCCAAACAATGCAATAGCGGAAGCAATTAAGCTCCTCATAAACAAAGTGGATTCATTAGCGGAGAGTCAAAAGAGGGAAATGATGGGAGGAAACATGGAAATGCCACAAAGTTTTGATCATGTGGAGGAGACCAATTACATGGGTAGGGGCCATTATCAACAAGGAAGTTACCAAGAAAACCAAAATTTCCAAGGAAACCATTACCAAACCCCTAACCAAAATTTCCAAAGTCAAGCCCCTAACCAAAACTATCAAAACCGTTACCAAAACAACCCTTCCCAAAACTTTCCCAACCAAAACAACTCCATCATAACCAAAACAAACCTTCTAGCCAAAAAAACCATCAACAAAACTTCCAAAACCAAGGCAACAACCAATACCAAAATAACCAAGCCTTCCCATACAACAATTCCTACAATCCAAACCTCCGAAAACATAAAAACTTCTCATACTCGAACCCAAAGGCCGCCCTCACTCTACCACCGGGATTTGATCCCGGAGCTCGTGCACCCAACAATGAAGGGAGGCAAACTTTAGAGGATAGTTTGTCCACATTCATCTCTCTATCGAATCAACAAACACTCAAGTCCAATAAAAGGTTTGATAAGATAGAAGATGATTTGAAGAATCGTAGTAATGTCCCTCATGCCATAACTTCTCTCTCAAACCAATTGAAGAACTTGGAATTCCAAATGGGGCAAGTGGCATCCTCAAGCCAAGGGAAAGATAAGGGGAAGTTTCCTTCCACAACGGAGGTGAATCCTAGAGAACATTGCAAGACCATTGAATTGAGGAGTGGTACAAGGTATGATGGGCCGAGCATGCCTTTGGAGGATGAAAAGAGAGATAAGAAGGAGGAGATTGTTGTTGAGGATGCTTGTGTTGAAGAAGAGGGTGTTGAGGAGAAGAGGGTTCCTAAATGGAAGAAGACTAAGGAATTAAAAGAGAAAAACGAGAAGGTTGAGTGTGATGGATGGGGAATTCCTAAAACCCCCATTCCACCACCTTTTCCTCAACGTTTCATGAAGAAGAAGCTAGATGATAAGTTCGCAAAATTCTTAGAAATCTTCAAGAAAGTGACCTTGAACGTGCCCTTCTTGGAGGCAATCGAGGAGATGCCGTCTTATGCGAAATTTCTCAAAGAGTTGGTCACTAAGAGAAGGAAGGCGGATGAGTGTGAAATGATAAGCCTAACAAGTGAGTGTAGTGCCTTACTCCAAAGAAACCTCCCTAAAAAAGTCAAAGATCCAGGGAGCATAACCTTGTTGTGTGAGTTGAGTAACAAGGAGAAGAGAAACGCTCTATGTGACGTTGGTGCAAGCATCAATCTCATGCCCTTATCGATTTACAACCGTTTGAAAATGGGGGAGCTCAAACCAACGTCCATGACGTTACAATTGGCGGATCTTTCTATCACTTATCCAAAGGGAATTGTGGAGGACGTGCTTGTGAAGATTGACAAGTTTGTATTTCCGGCGGACTTTGTGGTACTAGAAATGGAGGAGGATGTAGATATACCATTGATTTTGGGAAGACCATTTCTAGCTACCGCAAGGGCAGTGGTGGACATGTACACAGGCAAGGTGACCTTGAAGCTCGATGATGAGGAGCTTGTTTTCGACTCCTACAAAGCCATGAGGCACACATTCGAAGCGGAGAAGTGCAAATCCATCGATGTTGTTGAACATTGCGTCCAAGAGAAAATTGAGAAATCTCTTGATCCTTACTTTCCTCATGCTTATACCAATCCTTCATTTGATTGTTACACTAATCCCTTATTTGAAGAAGAAGAAGAAGAAAGAGAGGATGATGAAGAAGAGGAAGAGGTTCCAAGCGATGAGAAGGATAAAGATGATAATCTTATTGTCAAAAAAGATGAAAAGGAGTATCCATTGATGGATGTAAGCAACAAGAAAAATCAAGAAGCATCCAAAAAGAATTTGGAGAGTGAAATGAGCATTTTTAATCCCTTAAACTCTTCAATTTTCACTTTATTGGATATAAATGCTTCTATTGATTTTGTCTTGCCTCTTGATACTTACAATCAAAAGAAAGAAATTGAGAAAAGTTTGGGCATTCTTGAGATAAGAGAGAAAGAAAGGCAAGAGATGATGGTGAGAGAAAATGGATACAATTTGGAGAATTCCATCATCCATAAGTTATGCAAGAGAGATGGAGGTTATTGGTTGATCTTTCGTGAGAGCCTCCTTGATTTTGAGGCCAAAAAATTGAAATACGAAGGCAAGGAGGATCGATATCCATGGCCTTTTCGATGAGTTGAACGACTCAAGCTCCGTCAGGCATAGGACGTTAAACCTAGCGCTGAATGGGAGGCAACCCATTTTTACGTGCTTTTATGTATTTTGTGTTGTTCGTTTGATAGTGTTTTTGTAGTGTCGTTTTGTGTAGGTGTTGGGGTCGTGTGTTCGAGGCTTGGTGGATATCGAACTTTAAAGGAAGATGTGTACTCGAAGGTCACTTTAGGTACAAGCACTTTCCCCGAACTTAGGTTTTCTTTGCAAAGTCTAAGTTTGGGGGGTGTGCATTTTCTTATGCATTTTTGTTGCACCGACACACCCCCGTTTTGAGTTTTTGGTGAGGTTCACCGAATGACATATTTTTGAACTTAAATGGTGAAAATACTTGTACATGAATTTTGCCGTGTTGGGCTCTCGTTTTGTTGGTATACTTGCTTGTTGAAGTTGAATGTTGTTGAGCATAATTGTTAAGATGTGGGTAGTGTAGAGCTTAATGGTTCATGGTGCTTAGTGCATATTCTTTGTTTCACTATTTTTCCACACTTTTAATTGCATAGCAATGAAAAAGTTTTGGGGGTGTGTTTTTCACAAATCCAATTGCACCAAGGCACTTATGCTTTATATTTGTGTTATGAATTCGATGATTTGTGATGATTGTATGGAGATTGATTGCTTGTGATTGAATGTTGGTACTTGTTTGAGTTTTTTATGGATGATGATGCTTTCCTTGAATTGTTGTTATATTGTCTTGAGAAGGATTCATTCATGTGATTGTTGAATTTGATTGAGTGGAATTTGTAAGAGATGCTCGTTCATTGTTACCAAGCTTGTGAGCTTTTGAGCCTAATTGAAGTGATCTTGTGATATGATTGCATTTTTGTTCTTTGAGTGTGTCGTCTACACTTGTGAGTGCTAGAACTTGCCTTTGAACTTATTTGAAACTTGACTTAGGAGGAATCATCTAAGAGGATAAGAGGCATTTTGTTGTTCTATGAGTCACTTGACCATATATGATCCTTACCCAAAGAAAAACATTTCCTTAGTTAGCCCGTTTGAGCCTTATAATCAATTTCTTGGCAAGCCACATCATGTAACCGAAGTACCCATTGTTTCATAAGCCCATTTGATCCTTGGTCAACTTGGGGATCTCAAATGAAGGTATCTAGGGAGAAATGATTGTGAAATAAAAATGAGAGAAGGAGTGCCACACTCTATAATGGGAAGAATGAATGAAAAGAAAAATGGGTAAAAAGGAACGTTGTTTGGTATGAAGATAGAATACAAAAATGAATGAAATTGAAAAAATTCAAGAAAAAAAAGAGTTCTTTCCAAGGGTAAAAAAAAAAACCCTTGGAAAATAAAAGTGTGAGGTAATAAACTTGGTGAGGATAAGTGTTGGGTGTGGGTAAGAGTTCATTGAAAGACTCTTAAGAAAACATGAAGTTGAAGATGAGAGTGTGGAACAATTGTGAATCTTTAGTACCAACTCTTGAGCTCCACAAGTTGAATGAAGTCACTTATCCCATACTAACCTTACCCGTCCAAAGAGCCCGACATTACAACCTTGCAAAGACCTCTTTGATTAGATGATGATACCTAAGTAGATGGTAGAGAATTGAGATCAATGGCAAACTTATGGTCGTTCATTTGTGTGGATTGACAATAGAGAGATGCATGACCCTATACACTTGAGGGATGAGAGAAACACTACCCGTGAGAATGATGAATGAGTGCATTTTACAGAGTTACATTTTGATCACGTTTGGCTTAAAGTGGTGAAGAGTTTGATTGACAATGTGGTGCTTTGAGAGGAAAGTTGACTTGTCTTGTCTTGAACTTGAACTTGGATCAGTATTTGAATCTCAAGCAATCACCCATTGGTTTTCTTTTTCTTTGCTTGGGGACAAGCAAATCTTTAAGTTTGGGGGGGTTGATTAGTGGTGATTTTGCTTGAGATTTATGTGTTTTTCTTGCTCACTCTTGACCAAATTTCATGTTTTTATTGCTCAATTTGGACTAATTGCACTTGAAATAAGAAAGGTTTTGTTTTGCTATCTTTGTAGAAAAATTATGAATTTTAGAAGAAAAACAAGAGATCAATATTATTTGGAGTCAAGTCAAATATAGAACCATGTCAAAGAGCTTGAAGTGAGGTTCGCAACGCAAAAAGAACCAACTCAATCGGACTTCGGGAGCTCAAGTTATGAAGAAAATGACGACTGAAGCTGCACGACCTGCAGTTGCTCGACCTGCTGCTCGAGTCGAGCAACCTTGCTCGGCATTTTTGGTCAAGCACGTCATTTTATACAGTGATTTTGGCCAACTCTTGAGCTGCTCGACCAAATTTTGGTCGAGCACAACTGCTCGAGTCGAGCAGCCCGAAAAGTGAAAATGCGGACACGATTTTTTACGTGCACGACCTCCCATACGGTCGAGCACTTCTGCTCGAGTCGAGCACGTCAAAAATCTTAAGTTTCTCAAATCTAACCTAGGGACACGTGACAGGTGACTCAAAAGCATATAAAAGCCTCCAAGTTTGTTTTTTCATTCATTCAGCAGCTGGGGGAGAGATAGGGAAGCAAGCAAGTGATACTTTTTAGAGTTCCAAGTGATACTTTTGCTAGTTTTTCAATTTTTCTTCCATAGATAGTTTAGATCTTCATAGAATAACTTAGTTCTAGCTTTATTTTCATTTCAAGCAAGGATTCAAAGAGGATTTGTGAGTTTTGTTATGCTTTTGTGCTACAATTTCATCCAAGAGGCGATTCTTACCTTTTATTGCATTTTACTTGTTGATTCTATTATGGGTTCCTTAAATTCTTGTTGCTTAGCCATGAGTTTTGCCTTGTGCACCATGGGCTAAGGTTATTAGTGTTTGGGTGTTTGGAATTGTGGTGATGATTGTTTAATTGCTTGATTATGGATGTTTATCTCTATTGATGGTTATCCTTTAGATTAGAGGAATTTTCTTGTTCTATTTTGGTGGTTTTGCTATGCGCTTGTATGTTTGTGCTAGTTTACTTCAACGAGAGTTGGGTAGACGGGTTTAGGCATATGGGTATTGGTTTAATTCACCCGGATTGGAGTCGATTAAGTCCTATCACAACGAGAGTTGGTTAGATACTTTAGAACCCCCCTAATCTACATTATCTTCTTGAGTTAAAACCTTGAGTGGGTAGTGAAGAGCACATAGGAGCATCAACCTTAGTCTACAAGTGGGAACACACGGTGACAGAGTAGTTAGCTAATTAAAGGACCATATCCTAGCAATTACCCGGGTTAGCAAAGAGAGATTCGCCTCTCGATCTTAGGAATTAAAATGGTATCGTACCCTAGGCTTACCAAGTACGGGATTGATATATGTTTAGTGATCGCCTTTATGGAGTAACTGGAAGTAGAGGAAAACACTATAATTGATCTTTTGATAATCATCTCACAAGGAAAAACACCCGAGCACATCTTCTCTCGCTAGTGAACAAAACTCGTTTGCTATTTAATTGCTTTCTTTTAGCTTGCTCGTCTTTAGTTTGATCTTTGGTTCAATAGTTGATTATTACTTGTCTTAAGTTTCCAAATCATGTCACACTATAATCATGCGGGGATTTGGGTCCATCCAGGGTCACAACAACATTTGTATCTACTTGCAGTTGGATAAGGCCACTTGGAGTGCTGTTGCCACCAATTTTTGAGCACGCTGGTGTTGTCGCCTGGCAACTTTCCCGCCCTTCGTTTACGTAGTATTTCTTCTCTCACGTCTTCGATTCTCGACTTGAATCCCTGTTTCCAGAACAGGACAGTTTTCCATTATGCTAGAAGATGAGAAAATTGGAAAGAAAGAAATGATAATGCACCTTTTTGAGTTCAATCTTGAGTTCTTGCCTCACTCTCTCCATTAAAGACCTTTCTGATTCAGTCTGGAGCAACAAGCCGAACCCCATGAGGTCATGTCCGTCGCCTCCCGATTGATCCATACAGAAATCCATTTGCATCTCATCCTCATCATCTGACATTGTTGCTCCACATCCTTCACCTAGTGTTGCTCCTGCATTTCTCAATTTTAACCCATCAATCTTCCTATATTTCCATATTCATGAGCACTTAGAACATGTAACATAGTATGTGACACGGTCTCGTACAAATTTTACATTGAAAAACCATGAATTTGGAATCAGTCTAGTTCTTTCTCAGGAGACTTACTGATAGATATATTTTAGGATTGCAACTTACTAATAGGTACAAAATGGTTACACATACGTATATACATTTGCACTTTCATATGCTATTTTAACTGTATATGCAATCCATTTTGTACTAAGTTGATCCCAAATTTTATACTTATTAGCAATTTCCGAGTCATTTTATATACATACTAGGAAACCAAAACCCAAACTTTAAAATCCTTATAAAAAAAAAACTATGGAAAATATTATTTTAATCAAACAGGTACCACATAAAGAGGAAGTTAATTTGACCACACACACAAAATGATCAAAGAGTAAATTAAGCTAAAAGATAGAAATAGGATGAGATAGAAATAGGATGTAACATACACTTTTCATGTTACGCATATCTATGGTTTGTGGTAAAAATAATTTTATATGTTGCCTTTTGATTAGAGAAATATGAGCCTTAGACGATGTAAAATTACACAAGTTGCAAGACAAAATCAAATTAAATGTATCTAATAGTACTAGCCCATTATCCCGATTGAATTTTCTTTACCCACTATTAGATATGTCATATTAGTGTAACAATTTGACGTTTCTTTGATCTTTTCTTCTTACAACTTGTAAGTCTCCAATGGAAATCTAGAATTATAAGAAAATAAAGAATTGTCTATGAAATTTTCAACATGTTTACAGATTTTTTAACGAAAATAGTTTTGTCCTTAAATAGTAAGGTTTTACTACGACTTGTGTACAAATTTTTGTAATTATATAGACATTTCTAAATTACAAATATAATTGCATACGAAAATGTAACTGTCTAGAGAATTATTTGTGTAGATAATTTGTTTGCTTACAAAAAATACAAATATGTAGGCAATTTCTACATAGGTAGTTTGTTTGTCTACTAAAATTCTAAAAATTCGTAGGGAAGTCGTAGATAATGATCCTCACTATTTAAGAATTGAATTATTTTTGTTGAGAAACTCCGTAGCCATTTGGAAAATTCTGTAGTCAATTTTTTTTCTCTTGTAGTGAATATTTTCATGCACCAGTTCCACCATGCTACTCAAGTGCATTTTTAAATAGTATCACTTGATTTACTAAAAGGTATTAGTTGGTCAGTATTAGTTGTTCCCCCGTCAGTGGCTGATTCGAAAATACCAAACAGGGTATGCACAATTATGAGTATATTTAAAAAAAAAAAATCATACAATTGAAAATGTAAAAAAGACTTTAAAAAAGAGTTAACATAAACAAAATATAATAGCATTGAAATTAGACTGATATATCATATTTTAACAAAAAACATAGGATTAACTCGACAAAATACACGAGTTTTCATTACCAGAGGCATCATAAAACAAGAATTATATAATATAAGGGCTAATTAAAATAAAAAATAGTTCAAATTTTTTTCCAAACAAAAATTTATAATTCATGAGCCTTATGATTCATTTTGCCTTTATTATTTTGTGGAATTAGTAAGTGGGCCATGTTATCAACTCCTTACAAAGACTATCTTTATCAACAAACACCCACAAACCAATCTACTAATAAATAATTTATTTATCTCTCCTTCACATATACAACATACAATTCAACCAATCTTCATACTTTATCAACAAACACTCACAATCCAATCTAAATTAATTTTTTTTATTATTTAATAATTACATATCATCTATAATTCATTTAATATATATTTAAACATTCAATATTTATTTATTTGATAGAATTAAAAAAAGGAGAAATAATATAAATTAAAAGAGAAAACAAAGAATAAGAGTTTGTGATTCACAATATACCAATATTGATCTTTATTTGTAGAAAAAAAATGTTGAGAATTTTGATATATTTTTAATTTTTTATATTAAATAATAATATCTTAAAAATAATATTCTAAAATGTATTGGGATAAAATTTACATTAACTAATCATAAGATGCCACATGTCACGTGCTTACCTAGGAATAGTGCACTAACTTGGTTCTCTGCAGCAAACGATTCATGCGAATTATATTAATTTTGATTATTATTATTTTTTTTACTTCTTTTTTGTCTTTTATGGCAAACGTATCTCATGAACTCCCCGATAAACATAGTCTAACGGTTCCACCTTTTGATTACTACTCCCAACCTTTTAAAATTCATTATTCATTGTTTATAATAAGTTAAAATATATGTAATTAAATATTATTGTTATATATAAAATATATAAGAAAGATTTGTCAAAATATAGGTTATGCAAGTGCCCTTGCACAGGTCGCATTGTCCAATTAATACACCCAAGTATTACTTATCAATGTATATGTGTGTCTGCGCGTACCACGTACGTACCACCAAAGGTGTTTCTATCATTCTATGATATCATGAAATAAATCAACACACACATGTTTGTGTGTGTATGTATATATTAACAGTTAAATTAAGCTCCAAAGTATGACAGTTTCCGGTTGATCTTATGCTGAGGAAATAAATAACACAATGACAAGGGAACTAGCAACTTACAGTTTAAGGATTACAAATCTAAATGTAGAAAATCACTATATATAAGAGAGACACATTTGTATGAGACGGTCTCATGGTGAGACGAGACATAAATTGAAAATTGACGCTTTAACACATTAAAAGTGGTGGGTGTGATTTATGCTAAATTGTACCCCGTCTCATGCATGAGACGGTCGCATATGAGTTTTTGTTTATATATGATCTTAGATATTAATGGTAACAATGTAACATAACAATTTTACGTTTTAGGTTGAGCATGTAATGCCTGTTTTCAAACTCTAAAGAATAGGGTTTTTTTTTTTTTTTTAAAGTCGGTATGATTAACTTTAAAAAGATTAGCTTAAAAAAAAAAACAAGAGAATGAAAACAGACCGTAATAGAGCCCGAAAATCAATGAGCTACCTACTCTTGATATCATTAATAGGTTATCCAATTGCTGAATACCATAATTAAACTGTGCAACTTAGCTAAAAAAAATACTGTGTTGTTTATCATGAGGAGTGGTTCTAATGTGCATCTAGGTGCACCGTGCACTCATAGACTCAATTTGAATAGAGTAGTGTATTTTAGAATCATGCAACTTGTTATACTGAAAGATGCAATTTATTTATATTGAACCGAACAACTATTTTTTCATTTTTTAAACAGTGAAAGTTTTTGTGCATAACAGTGATAATTTTTATATATAACAGTGATATTAAAAAAATTGAGTTCACGGTGAACTCTGGTTCACATAAATTTTTGTCAAAATTACTCGATTGCGTTCACGGTGAACTCTGGTTCACATAAGTTTTTGTCAAAATTACTCGATTGCAATTTGACATTTAAAAATATATAGACCCGAGTTTTGTTTTTTCGTCAATAGTTTAGCTTGAAGCAATTTCTCATATGATCACAGAGAATTTAGGTGATGTTTGTTTTGGATTTTAAGTGATTTTTAAAATTCAATATTTGAAAATAAGGGATTTTTTAAACCCGATAAATAGTAAGGTGGATGTTTGTTTTTGAATTTTGAGTAACGTGATACTAAATTTATAGTGTGTTTGTGAAGGTTTTTTAAATTATTTTTCAAAATCCCGAACTAAAATCGATTTTAAATTTTAAATTCAAATTTTATTTTTTAAATCCCAAAACAAACATCACCTTAATATAATAGACAATAGTAATTGTTTCTTGTGAGATGGTTTCATGATGTAAAAATCACTTGATTGAAATTTTACATTTAGAAATTGGTTCGATTAATCCCAAAAATAAATAAATTATAATAACTATATCTTGTAACCATTCTTTTAAAAAATGAGGTCGAATAGTTTGGATAAGCAGATGAAAGTTATGGTTCACCCATTCACTTCCACCAACATTCTTCCTCGCTGTTGTAATGTAGTTGGAAAACTATAGGAAGTATTGTCTTGTTGCCAAGATTATAAATAACAAATTATCAAATGGATAAAAACAAAAAATTAAGATACCCTTAATGTATATTTATCATATTAAAATTTTAAAATACTTTTTAATAGATACTCCCTATACCTAAACTCATGTGCATCGTCTTTCCAAACTTATTTACACCATTCTTGAAATTTGAAGAAAAACACATAAACCATGACCTTCCAAAACATCTTGAAAATTCATATAAAATTATAGATAGATAGAGTTTTTATAAGTTTTTTTTATGCATTTCGTAAGTTTAAATGATAGATATATATAGTTTTTGAGTGTAAAGTTAAAAATTCGCAACTTAAAATCGCAAAAATATTGATTCGATCAGAGTTGACATTTTATTTTGTCAACCAGTGTGGTCGACATTTTCTAAAAAAACGGCAAGAATGATTGGCAATTTAAAAAAATGATAAGATTGGTCGACCTTCCTAAAACTTTATCAGTGTTGTCGACATTCTATAGGATTGATAAAATAGACCATTCATAAAATATGAATTGAGTAAAATATAAAAATTAAAATGAATATATAAAGTAATAAATGTGTAGAGCAAAAACTCCGTGTATTAGCCACGACCATTAAATTAATGGAAAAAGTATATGATACATTCAATTTTGAATCCACCCAATATTATATCGTGGTACTCAGTGTTTTCATAACCGAACCGGTGATCGAACCGGACTAGCCACCGGTTGGTGGTTCAACCGGTCGGACCGGCGGTTCAACCGGTGATATAATCTTTGCCTATATTTTTTTTAAATATATTCTATGTAACATATAAAAAAAAATTCTAACACTTAAATAAAATCTTCTAATATTCATATTAAAAAAACACAAGAGGATCATAGTCATAATGATAGATAACAAAATAGAGTCATAGTCATACACAACATAATAGAATAATAGTCATGAGCAACACAATTTCAAATTCTCAAACAATTTTAATCATATCCTCTCATCATCTCTTTCATGGCAATCTTTCAATCATTCTCGCCGCCATACGTTCCTCTTCACATTCCTCCATCTCTTCCAAAGGATGCACTTCATTTTCAACCTTATCCATATCTATAAGAGATACAAATGGATTTAAAAAGAAAAAATAAATCAATCATTTAAATTAATACAAGTATTGAAAATAGGTGACCTTCATCGGAAAGCAATTATTGGAATGCCATCATTTCCATAAAGCATACTATTCAATTCATCAACATCTATAATAGGTGGATGATTTTCATCTTCCTCTTCCACAACCCAAAAGTTAGTTTTCTCAATGCCAGAATCAATAGGATCATAACAAATCCTTTTTTGCTCAAGCCTTACATATAAATGATAAAATAAATGAGTTAATGACAAAAGATAAAATATAAGTTGTAAGAATAAATTATAACAATAGAAAATTAATGTGAAAGAATTAATACCTCTCTTGCAAACGTAAATTATAATGGATAAACACAAGATCATTGAGTCTCGAATGTTCCAACTTATTTATCTTCTTTGTATGAATTCTTTCAAATACACTCCAATTTCTTTCACATCCCGACGAAGAAGAAGTTTGACTCAATATCTTAGTGGCCAATTTTTGTAAGTTTGGAGCACTACATCCAAAAAATTTCCACCATTCATCTATAAATACAACAATAAAGTAATAAGCTATATTAGTCAAAATAATATTATTAATATAAAATTGAAGTATATTAACACATACCGGGGATGCATAGTTTTTGATGATTCCAAAGCAAGTGATCGACCAAAACTTCCAATCCTATCTTGAAAAATACCCACTTCATCAATGCACTTCCTTTGAATAGTTTTGTCCCTAATCAAGGTTGTGACCATCTCAACAAAGCCATCCATTATTTCTTTCTTTTTGCACATGTTTTCCCTATCATATGCAAAAAAAGCAGGTTCGAGAGATAAGGCTGCGCAGCGTGAATGTCGCGTCGAAGTTGTTTGTCCCACCTTGCCTTGATTATATTCGTGACGGGCATGTACAATGTTTTCTTATTCCTAAATATCTCCTTTATTGTCTTCTTTGCCCGATATATTCCGTCATAAACATACCCAATAGAAGGCCTCGATCAAGATCCATTATCGTAATACTGCGTATAAGTGGAGCAACAACACCTACTACAATCGCACAATCACTCCAAAATTTTGGATCAAGAACTCATCGCCAACATCAAGACTTGCTTTTTTGTCTCTATAGTATCGAGATTCCTGAATGTCTTACTCAAAAAAAACCTTGCAAATCATGTTGATGCTCAAGTATACTCTTCAATGCAATGAATGTTGTAGCAAATCGAGTTGGTCCTGGGCGCACAATCTCATCCATCCTTCTCTTTTTCCTCAACCAAGCAAGTAAGAATGCATGATTGTACACAAACTTTGTCACTAGAGATGCCCGGTTGCTAGACCACTAACAAGCTCCATTTTGCCAATATCACCAAGTAGCAAATTTAAACAATAATGCAAAAGACAAGGTGACCATTTGATGGAACGATACTTATCATTAAGCAAGACACCAGTAGCTTTGTAGTTAGCTCCATTATCGGTCACCAGATGAATAATATTCTTTGCTCCAACCCAATCAACTAACTCCACAAATAGATTACAAAGAGTGCTTGCATCTTTCACGATATCAGAAGCATCAACTGATTTCACAAATATTGTTCCTTTCTTACAATAAACCATGAAATTTATAAGTTGCCTATTTGATCTATCTTGCCAACCATCACCCATAATAAGGCAAACCAAATTCTTCCCAACTAGCTCGATAGCTATCAACCAACAATTGAACTTCCTTTTTTGCATTCCCCAACAAGTTTACTCTCAATTGGTTATATTTAGGTAACTTATAACCAGGACCAACATAAGCAATAGCATCAATCATTTTTTGAAAGTAAGGAGAATTTACAACATTTAAAGGAATGCATTCATTGTAGACAAATCGCAAATGACCATATCAACATTATGCAAAGCTTTTTTTACTTACAAGAACACTTTTGATTGAAGGTTGTGCACCTGGAGTTGTTCTTGGAGCAAAGTAACTTCCCATTTTCTCATCTCTTTTTCTTTTTCCTGTTGATGTTGCAAGCGGAGCCTTTCTTGTGTGCAATTGTAGAGTATTCAACTCTTTCTCAACATCAACAACATCAAAAACATCATCTCCCACTGATTTTGCAGCTTGACGTTTTTCATCAAGCTCCTTCAATGATTCTTCCATTTGGTATCTTACATCATGAGTTACTTTTTTGCACGGAGCAATATCCCCCTTCCGACCAGCTAGGTGTTTCTTCATCCTATTGATTCCCCCTCCTTTCCAAGTATTGTTGCAGTGCAAACAAGTCCAACTTTTCTTTCCATCAATTGTATTCTCTTTAAAATGAGTCCAGACTGGATCAACTTTTGCTCGAACTGAAATTGATGATTGAGTTGAACAACTTGAACTGATTGAAGCATTAGATTGTTGACCACTTGACGAGGAATCCATCTGAAACAATAGTGATAAGATATTAAATTTTACTCATAAATCATAATCTGCAATTATAAACATCATCACAATTTGCAATTATAAACAACTTAATGAATGCTTATGAATATTTAATAGTAAGTAGTAACTACCAATTTGAAATTTCACAGAATGCTTATATACAACATTATAATGTATTTCCAATTTTCTGTATGCATCTTTTTTTTTTCACAAATATGATAAGAAATTCATTAATCCCTTGATGATTTTACTAAATCAGAATTAAAGTATCAAACAACAATATCTTGTTATATATTCCCCAAATTGAACCTTAACTAACAGTGAATGTGAACAACAAATATTCCCCAACCAATTGTTATATATTCCCCAAATTCAAACAACAAATTGAAACAACAATATCTTGTTATATATTCCCAAAATTCACCAACCATATTATCAAAATAAATCAAAGTATCAAACACCAAATGACCAAATCACCATAATAAATCAAACACCAAGTTAATACCAAATTCACCAACCATTTTGATTTAAAATTAATGAAAGTGAACAATACCTTTTAGAGAAATAGGGTTGCAATGTTTTTAGAGATACTTCTGTTGCAGCTGGAAGGCGGGCGGCGCGCGGCTGGGCGGCGGGCGGTTCACTAGGTTTTGCTGAAATGGAAAAAACGAAAACTGAGTGCTGAATGAGACTGAGTCACTGAATCTGAATTCTAAAACTGTGAAATTTTAATTTATTAAAAAAAAAAAAAACCGGTTTTTCCAGGTTGGCCGGTTGAACCGGTTTTTGACCGGTTCAATCCGGTTCAACCCTAAAAGCGGTTTTACATGGGTTTTCTGACGGGTTTACCGGCCAGTTCCCGGTCTAACCGTTTGAAACGGCCGGTTCAAACCGGTTTTTAAATCACTGGTGGCACTCAATAATTTGTAATTAAATATATACAATACATATCAACTTGATCAGTTGATCCAACCGCAAGCAGTTATAACTTATAACAAACGTATAGTGGGAAATCTACCAACTGTTGATCTCTTTGTTAATTTTCATTTCTTGTTGAATTCTCTCAATCACTCAACCCCTACCCAACTAAATAAACTACTCTATATATGATGGACCCCACTTTACCATCTCTTGTTGTACGGTCACGCTATCTTACATAAAAAATCCCAAATCACTGTCTTATTCTCTATCCCAACAAACGAATATTAACATACCTAAAAAATTCATATCAAGAAATAAAATAATAATTATCTATATCCAAGTGTTAACATTGTTTATATTTTTTGTTCACTCATATCCCAATCTCGATCACCTCTATACCCACTGGACAAAATAGTTTAATGGATTCAGAATCTTACATCAAAGTGTCATGAATTTCTGAGTTATTCATTGTATCTATAATGGCATTATAATAGAAAATAACAATATCATTTATGAGTACGTTTCTTACACCCTACTCATTTCCTGACATCGTAGGCCACTAATTTCTTTTACTCATTCAAGTAACTGAGACAAATATTATACTAAAATATCCACAAGATTTTATACAATTTGGATCACTTCATTGCGATTGCATATATATATATTTGTATACATACAAACACACACGGATAAGTGTACCGGATGTTATTTTTATGTAACTAATATACTTTATAGTTAAACAATTAATATTTTTAATGAAAAATTAATACTATCAAACTAATACTTTTAATAGAAAAACTAATACTGTTAAAGGGAGAGAAAGAGAAATACCGGTTAGTGATTGTACGTTCTGCTCAATTTCACGGCAACCCATGACAGCTTCAACAGCGTGGACTCTGACATGTTGCTGCAACTGCTCTCTAAATGAAAACAAAACTACCAAATACTGCGCCTGGTTCATTCATACAAATGAAAACATTGAAAAAATCAAAGTCACATATACACAAATGAGCTTTAATAGGAGGAAAATTAAAGAAACAAAATACCCATGAAACGAATTGCAACTAATACCTTTTGATAAAACAGCTAACACCTTTCCATAAAACAACTAATACTGTTAAAAAATTACACATAAAATGCAAAATAGTTTCTTGTGTAAATTAGTTTTACCCGCGTGCACCTGTTTCGAAACTAATACTTTATAGTAAAACAACTAATACTTTATAGTAAAACAAGTAATACTGTTATAAAATACAGACAAAATGCAAACACCTAGTTTCTTGAGCAAATCAGTTTTTCCGTGCACCTTTTTCGAAACTAATACTTTTCAGCATAACAAATAATACTGTTAAATTAATCAAGGGAACCTACCAAGAAATTGTCAAGGTCGTGCCTTTGAAGAGGCGAGAGAGAGTGCGTAGCGTTTTGCGCATAAGAGCGCAAAATATGGTGAGACTGAGCGAGCTGAGCGTCGATGAGTGGCAGGTGATCGATGGGCGTGGCCACTCGGAGGCACGCCACGTGGGCGGAGAGCAGCTGCTCATAAAGCGGGTTGGCGGCGATCTCCGCCTTCAGCTGGTGGTGCACATTTCCGCCACACCCCATCATGGGTGCCCCTTGTTCTTGTTGCATATTTGAGAATTGAGAGTGAGACTTTTAGATCAGATTATATAAAATTGTTTAAAATGTTGATAGGGATGTGTGAGGGGGGTTATATTGGGATCAGAGGCACAAAACAAAACTTTCTGTACCTACTCATCAGAGATGCAGAAATATCACATACTGAGCAAAAGAAGGGACACAAATCTATACAGGAGAAAAACAAATTGGGAAAATGATGGACGAGAGATTTTTACTTTTTGTTGCTTTTTTCGGTGTTGTTAATAGGGGGCAAAAAATTACATAGAGAAGTGGGAGAGGAAGAAAGGACTGTAGAATCTTTGCCAGGAGAGGAAGAGGGGGGAGGGGGGGTCAGAAAAAGATGTATACTTGATAAAGATGCATCAATAGCCTCAAATTTCAAAATAATTTATTTCTTTTATTGCTACTAGGAGTTCTTTTTCTAATATTTTTCAGTTTCAGTTTTTTTTTTCTCTATCCGAACTCAAATTCGGCCCGAGTGGTTCATGGTTCACTCGGTCCAAGTGGCCCATGATTTACCCGACCTGAATGATCCATATATGATTTATGGTTCATTATTTAGGGATTAGAGTTTAGAGTACATAGTTCATCCAAATTAAAATTCAATCCAATTGCACCAATTGCATCTTGACAGTAACTCTACCATTTAATAATGCTCCTAAATTGTATGGTGTTATTAATGTATATAAATATTTTAGAAAATAAGCAATTTTTTTTTTACCAAACTCTATTTTACCCCTTTGATTAAATGACTATATTTTATAACTTTTTTAATAATTAAATCTTACTACCTTAGTTTTCAATTGCAGACTCCTCCCCTTAATATAATTTTTTTTAACCTTTCCATCCCTTAATTATTCTTTATTCTAATTTTTTTCCTAAATCAAATTAGATTTAAAGACAAAACAGCAGCTCCTTAATTACCGTTTTCTTTATTTAATAGTTCTCATTCCTTAATTATTCTTTTAATTTTTAGTATTTAAACCGAAGACCGATTAATCCGGGGGTCCAGAACCCACCACTAGCGGGGGCCCCACTTCAAGCCAGAGCTGAGCTCTGTAAGTTGTTCGTACCTAAGGAGTTTCAAACCTGAGATCTAGAGATGAACATACTCCTAAGTCCCAAGTCTACACCACTTGACCAACCCTTGGGGATTTTTAAAAAAATATTTTAATTATATAGGTAGTTTATTTTATAATTTCTAAATATAGAACTATAATTTTTATTTTTATTTGATGGGTTTAAAAATATATAATTAAAATCATAATATAATTTATTTAGTAATTACACATCTATTGGAATGAGAATTAAGCTAGTAAAAATATAATTATAAAAAAATGATATAATAGATATTCATTTAGTTTAAAAGTAAAAAAAAAAAAAAGAGTATATTAAGGTTAAAAATGGCAAAATAAAATTTGTCCCATTTCAGATAATAAATATTTGTTTCAGCGAGTATAAAATATTTTGTGCTCCAGTTATACTGATACAATACAGTCCACTCAAATTTTAATCAATTTTGTTTTTATTTTGATAGACCCATCAAAACAATTTAGCATCTTACTTCTATTCTATGTACAAAATAAAAAATAAAAAAAATTTATTGCGACTTGTCAGAGCTGCATTTTTTTCTGAAAAGTATTATTTCCTAAAACTTATTAGTTCATATCTAGAAAGGTATTAACATTATTTATACATTTTATAATATACATGCTTTATCATATCAATTAATACGTAATATTATACGAATATGATCAAATTGAATGCACGAATTTCACTTTGCTGCATCAACTTTTTTATCTTTTTTTTTTTAGGTATAGTCACTTTATCTTGTCCCTTTAGTAAAATTAAATGCCTCGGATTCTTTTAAAAAAAAGAAAAGAAATTTTATTATTAGAAATAATAAACTACATCAATTAAAAAAAACATTTATTATTTGTCAATGAACAAACATGTACGAGAAATTGGATATTAAAGTGTGTACGTAGTTTGAGATATTTTGAGACATTGAGACATAAACCAAACTCTTCTATGCATCAGGTGCACCGTGCAAATAAAATATGTAAATTGGTTTTTAGAGTGTTCAATTTGTTTGCATTGAAACATTAAACTTTTTTTACACTGAACAAATTGCATGTTTCAATGAAAACAAGTTAACTATTTTAGCAAAATAAGTTTCACGTCTTAAAAATGCACTTGATTTGCATGATACACATAATGCACAAAATATCTACTCGAAACCAAAATGCTTTTTTTTAATGATTTTAGAATTTTGAGATAGGGAATATCGGGCTCAAAGCTCAAGTCTCGCCTAAATCTATTCTCTTTGAGCTTCATGTCACGATTTCTCATACTCTGGTGATCTATAATGACAACATTTTTGCCACATAATTGTGTTCAAATCTTGTGTTTCACTCTAGGATGTAACACATTTCAATATATTATCACTTTATTCGGGACCTTTTTCAAATGTCTTAACTTCGAGTGTCACATGTCTCTTGTGCTGATCAACTCGATGTTGCTCTCACCAAACCTCTCCCTCCAACTCAATTGCAACTTTTTATATCCAAGATGGTGTCATTAAAATTGTTCCATCTTTAGAGGTGTATTAGGATATTGTATAGGATTTACTTGTATTATATCCCACATCGATTTATATAGAAACATTATACTTGTATTTATTCATGATTCTATATGTAAATAAAATATCTTTTAACTAAAATATTCTCTATAGATCTCTCATTACCTTTGCTTATATGTTTGTTTGCTGGTTGAATTCAGTATATATGCAATATTTGATGTGGCGTCAAAGTGATATATGTGACTCATATTAAATTGAGGATATTGAATAAAATCAATTAAAAAAGAAGAGTAAGTTTAGTGTGCAAATTTGTATAGATGAAAATTTATAAAATTGTCCTAAATCAACCAACTACACCCTAAACACTAAATAATTAACCCTAAATTATGACCTATTTGAGCTGAGTGAACCATGAACTAGTCTGGCCGAGTGAATCATGAACCACTCAATTTTGTATTAAATTCATCAATTATAGAATTTAATTGCAAATTAAAGTTTTTGCATCAATACAAATTTACATACTAGACTTTGTCAAAAAAGAAATGTTAGACTAAAGATTAATAATAGCCTTAACTTATAAATTATAATTGCTGATAATCAAGACTCACATACATGTTACATCTTTTATTTACTTTTTTTTTCCTAGCGTGTAGAGACCCACTGTCGTCTACTAAAAATTCACGCAGGTTAATACTCACTACAGAATTTTATTATTTTTTTTTGTTGATTATAATACTAAAACTTTTTCTTGTCGAATTCTTGCGTAAATTGAATAATTTAAATATTTAATCTATGAATTAATAATTCATTTTAATTGATGTGTAACACGTGGACTCTATACTAGTTTACTATGTAGGTGATTAAGAAATCGATAATAAAGCTGGGGGGGGGGGGGGAGGGGGGTGGGGAGGGACACTCCAATGAAGTATTTCAGGAGAACTATTAACACATTTAAAGAAGAGACAAAATTTTCGCGAATTATTCTTTGCGGGACAAATTGGATCAAAAAGATTTTTTCCAAAATTTCGAGCAAAGGCAAAATAAGCTGAAAAATTCGCTCCCAGATCTGTGTTATTATAAGGGTCAATATGTGTTACCGTAAAGATAAATATGTGTTATTATAAGGATAAATAACACATACAATATTTTATCTTTTTCAGTGCAAATATTTGTCCTTATAATAATGGATGCAAGGTATTAAAAAATGTGTTATTATATGAATACAAACGTTTGTAGTTAAAAATAATGCATTTTTTTGTATAAAATGATTAGAATGTGCTTTATCTAATAATTCTCTCAATTGTAGTATAAGAGAGGACGATAAATATTCAAGCACTGATCAAGCCTCGTAATAGGTGGTTGAATATTAATTTAATTTTTACTTGTTGAAGCCCTCCGTATGTTATATTTTCAGGTTTATAATGTTATATATATTATCTTTTTATTTTAGAATTTGATATGTGATTTTTTTTAGAATAAAAGAACTTTATAACTTGGGCTAAGAAATGCAAGAATAAATCTAGAAGATCATATAGAAAAAGTTGGAGGCTCAACCCCAATAATGAAAAACTTGAGAATGATCCAAACGCCTCTAGCAAATCGATGAGCTAAATTATTGGCTTCCACTTAACAAAGCAAATCACGTACCTTAATATAGTTTTACAAGCCATTTTATTGAATTTTCACTAATGCCACGAACCCCTACTACTGACTGTCTCATGCGCCGATACACTACTTTAATTAAGCAGCCAATGCTCCTTTCCCTGATTATATAATCCGAGACCCACGTTGTCAAAAAAATGACGCCAAAAATCAGTTAGGTTATCCTCATTCGATGTTGAATGACTAGTGGAGTTAGACAAGGGTATGTTAGTGGGATAACGAACATGAGAAGATTGTGCTAACTGGAATGGACAAGACTTAATTAGAATCGAACTTTTACCAAGCAATAATCAAGCATAATCCTTTAGCTAGTGTAATTATAAATTTCCTTTTTATTATGAATGAACATGAAATGAAACTATAAAGATAATATATTGAATCAAAATGTTTGGTTACAGTCTCTATTGAAAATTTTGATTCTCTCCTGAATGCTATATTTTGAATGAATTATAGGGGAGGGAATGAATGTCTTCTTCACGTCGCCAATGTCTTCTTCACGTTGCCACATGGCACAATTTGATTGACTGACGCTAATTTGATTGATTTGAATTGGCAAATCAGTCGAATTTGATCATTTGATTTTCTATTCACCTCCATTTTGACTAGGTATAATTCTGATCTGATTTGATTGATTATATTTCATCTTGATGAGATATCAATCTGATTTGATTTGACATAGTTTTAATGTTCTTACAAAAGTCCCTCGTATCAACCGTCCAAGGGTTGACCTAGTGGTGTAGACTGGGGACTTAGGAATGTGTTTCTATCTAGGTCTAAGGTTCGAACCCTTTTAGATGCGATCAATCTTTGAGATGAGTCAGTCCATACATAGTATAGATCTGGCTTGAAGTGGGTTCCATGCTAGTGGGGTGAGTTCTGGTCCCCCCAAATTAGTCGGTCCTTGGACCGGATACCGAGTTATAAAAAAAAGCCCCTCTATCTTCTTCACAATCGTTTCTGTCTTGGAATGAATGAAAATAAAAAAATCTTGATTCTTTATTTTCTCTAAGACTTCTGAATCGTTGATAAAATTTTGGGACTTTGGATAGTTTTCACTTGTATCAATTTGAGAGACATAGACAATTTAGTCTCATATCGACGAGATTTGATTAAAGAAGCTTTAGATAGTATTCACTTGTATCAAAGAGCCTTAATTTGAGGGACTCAATTTGAGAGTCAGAGACCGTTCATGCTCTTGTCAAGGTGATTTAATTTAGGGCTTTTTTAGATAATTTTCGTCAGACATGAGTCTTGATTTGAAAGACTCAATTTGAGAGTCATAGACAAGAACACTCTTGTTAATGAGCTTTGATTTGGGAATAGAAGAGATGAGAGGTAGATGTAACAACCCGAATCCATTTAGGACTTATTTGTTTATTTTTCCTAATATGTTTAAATGTTATACTTGTTTTAAAAAATATGTGTACATGTTTCTAAAGTTTTCAGTGATGAGGCTTTTTAAGCGAAAAACCCTCTTGGCACATTTTGAGTTTTTTATCCATAAAATGCAGACTGTTAATAATGTAAAAAATTTAAAGAATTCAAAATGAGAAAGGAGAACCTCAAATGGAATTCTAAAAATCGTATGAAGTTTAATTCAAGACGTTTAAAATAATTTTCGGAACCAAAAACTGAACCGCAAAATATCGAAAATACACCGTCGGAGCCAAAACCGCGTCTAGGATCAGGGCTACCATATTTGGCAGCCCACAAGCTGCAGGAAATCCTCCATTTTCGTCCAAAATCTGAGAAGCAATCATCCAAAACCATAAAAAGTAGTATTAACCATTAAAAGGCAAACACTATTGAATCATGACATATTACTAACCCCATCATTACATCCTCTCCTTTCTTTGTCACCCCTTGGCCGGCCACCCTCCCCTTTTCTCCCTATATATACCCCTTCTCCCCACTCTAAGTTTGGTCTTGACATTTTTGTTCCACAAGAAGAAGAGAGGAGAGGAGAGTGAAGAGAGGCGTAGGAGAAGAACTTTTTCTCCTTCTCCCTTAGTAATTTTCGTTCATCACCATCACCAATCCAAGGAGGAGTCCTTCCTCCACCATCTTGAAGCTAGGAAGGTGTTAGAAGTAGGAGTTTCCATCAAGAGCCTCAATCCCCCTCCCAAAGAAAGAAACTACAAGGGTGAGCACCCATGAGACCTTTAATCTTGATGTTATGATCATATTTTGTTTGAGCATGAAAACCCTTAGAAATAACATTCTAAGAACCTCCCCTAAGCTTGTTTAATCTGTGAAAATCATGTATGAAGTTTGTATTGGTGATATCTTGTGCATTTGAGCATGTTTAGCCATATATGTGAAAGTTCGAAAATGTGTATGAAACTTCAGAAATACTACTGCCTCATTTTTGGAAGACCAATTTTCGATGCTTTAATGATGTTTTAAAATCGTGGAAAAATTCCTAGATGTATTATTTGGTATAGAACAACCTACTAAAAATTGGTATTCATCTGATCTGTCTCCAAGGAGAATAAATTCGTAGAAATTTGTGTGTCTGAGACTAAATGA
The DNA here is from genome assembly GCA_037126765.1 of Stenogyne calaminthoides. Lineage (NCBI taxonomy): Eukaryota > Viridiplantae > Streptophyta > Magnoliopsida > Lamiales > Lamiaceae > Stenogyne > Stenogyne calaminthoides. The sequence continues at coordinate 40,820,234 of JBBCBC010000001.1, read as the reverse complement.
AACTAGGAGCAGTGACTCTTCCATATTGTTTTACTTATTTAAAAAGATGATAAAATTTTAGGAAAATTTGGAGATGTTCCTATTGATGTCTTTTAAATCATATAAAAAACCCATAGTGTTTTGTTTAGAGAATCATGAGATATGTCTATTTGAAATTTATGTGACAAATGATTGACAAAGATTGAAACTGTGAGTTCAACAATTTATTTATCCTTGTTTACGTAGCATAAAAATCATGGGGAAAATTTTATGTTCTCTTACATGAGTTCAAAATGGCATATTAAAGTCTGGTGAATTTTTGTTAAGTTTTCAGTGGGTTACGAATTTTTATATGAAGCATGTACTGCATGACGTACCCTGTTACGAACCCGTTCTTACTCAAAAACTGATACCGACTCTTAGCTCAAATGTCTTAGGTTTCTAAATGAAAGTTTCTTATTTTTAAGTGTTGTATAACATATTATAATTTTGTAATTTTTAGACGTTTTTACAGTGAGTTATGATTTTTAGTTTAAAGTGTGCACTGTTTTGACGAACCTTTCAATACTCTGACTTAAATCGCAAATGTACTTTGTTTCCTTAGCTCAAATGAATTTGTGCCCTTGATGAACTCTGTTCCTTTTCAAAAAATGTATAACATACTAAAATTTTATATTTTTCCAGTAAGTCTAAGTGTTCTTTTCCATTTATGCATGATTACATATTTTTGGCAAAAACTTGTATGCAATATTGCTTCATATGTGCAATTATAAGTTAATTGTGCTTTTTTTTTTTCGCAGGTCTGGTACGCGTGGGTCGGGTAGAGCTTCTTCTTCCTCGCTTCGCGCAGCTGCCAGATTTCTTCAGTTTGATTTTCACAACGCTGCTTTTTCAGATTCTTCCTTCTCCTCTCTTCTCATGTTCTTCTTTTTCTTTTTCTCTTCCATATTCTTTTTAATTTCACAATCTGTAATTTTAGACTGATGATTTTTTTCGCGTTTGTACTGGTTTTGTTCATGTAGTAACACTTTTTTGCTCATAGGGTAACACTCTTTTGTTCATGTAGTAACACATCAAGTTGTTATGTAAACTGTAATTTCGGACCGTGAATTTCTTTTTCTGCTTTTTGTTCGGGTTTGTTTATGCGTTTGTACTGATTTTTGTTCATGTAGTAACACTCTTTTATTGATGATATTTTTCGCGTTTGTACTGGTTTTTGTTCATGTAGTAACACTTTTTTGCTCATAGGGTAACATTCTTTTGTTCATGTAGTAACACATCAAGTTGTTATGTAAATCTGTAATTTTGGACTGAGAATTTCTTTTCCGTTTGTTCTGGTTTTGTTTATGCGTTTGTACTGGTTTTTGTTCATATAGTTACACTCTTTTGCTCATAGGGTAACACTCTTTTGTTCATGTAGTAACACATCAAGTTGTTATGTAAACTCAACCCCCACCGCCCCGCCCACCTTGCTTGCTTGCGGTCCCCACCCGACCGACCCGCGAAATTTAGGCAACTTTTGCCTTATTTATGTTGTATTGCACATAAAACTAGTGTGCAATATTTCACACAAGACTTTCTCCATGTTTTTATGCCAAATGAGTAATACTAGGAAGAAGGAATGGTAATACTTTTAGAACCAAGCATGTTTTAGGTTGTTGAATGGTTCATGTTTTCTTTTGTGAATATATGTTTGGATGTTTTACTTATATTATTAAGTTTTGAGTAGGCATTCCCCATCGTGAACCCTTTCACAAAATAGAGAAATCGCACCAATCAATAATCGAGTTTCGACGCCCATGTTAAACTAGAAATGAACTCTTATAACTTTTAATTACTAAATGCTCTTTTAATCGAAGAACCCTTAATTCGATGCAAAACCGTTTATTAAATAAAAGAATGAACGATGACTAAACGAACGGACTGTGCTAGGTCCTTGGGATTAGCTCGGAAGCTTGGAAGTCGTGCCGTGTTCAAAAGCTTTCAAGAAGTTAAAACTTTTACTTGAAAAGTTGTCAGGTGGGTGACACTATCTGTATAGCTAGTTAATGTTATATGGATTATTGACAGTTTTCAAAGCAAACTAAATAAGCACTGTTAAAAGATATGTTTTTGAAATTTGTGGTTTTGGTAAACAACACTGAAAATTATGTGAGTACTATTATGAGTTTTGTGAATATTGGAACATGAACTATATGTGTCGTTTATCGATTGGGCCTCGTGCCAATAATTTTGGGGATGAGTTCCGTGTGGAGGAATTGGTGGTTTTGCGGGGAGATAAGGAAGCGATGATATAAGGAAGCAAGGGGATATAAGGAAGCTATCGGGGGTTGGACGCGGTAGGACGCCTACCGGTGGCACCCCATTTTGTTTGAATGTTGCGGGATTGGAAGTGGTAGACACTACCAGTGCCACCCATATGCGTGATTGTTGAATGATATGATTGATGTTATAAATGTTGGATACTATATGAACTATAAATAGGAAATCGTGAGTAAGTTTTTGTACTAAAAAGAGAATGAGTAAAAGCTTTTACCATTTTGGATTCCTGTCAATCTGTATAATATCGTACAGGTTGCCCGCTGAGATTTTTATCTCACGCCCCTTAAATCCCTTTTTCAGGTTATGATGCTGAGGGCCGGGAGCTGCAGTAGACGACCCGCTTCCCCCACTGCCTAATTCAATAAACAAATTATTTTCTAAATTCGAATAATATGTCTAATTAATACTCCGTGGATCTTGTACTAATGATGTTTCTGTACTAAGTATTGGATTTATCTACCCTTCTATTTTTTAAACTTGTGTTAAGTTTTATTTCGCTGCAACTCAATTTGTTTGTCCTACCTTTTAAAAGAAATTTTCGGGCTCAGTTTTACGGTTCACTAAGTGATGACTCAGGTTTAGGGTGTCATGACCTCGGAGGTCAACGTTCTGAATTCAGGGGCATTACAATAAAGATGTCTCACCGGGTGAACCAAATTTGAAACAATAAATTTTATTTTTAATATGAATAAACACGAAATTAAACTACAGAATAAACACGAAATTAAACTACAAAGATAACTTATTGAATCAAAATATTTCAGCACAATCTTTATTGAACCATCCAATTCTCTCTTCTGAATGTTGTGTTATGAATGAATAAAAAGAGAGCCGTATTTATAGTGGAGTAAATTATTATCATCATTCTTCATGTCGTCAAGTGACCCAATTTGATTGACTTGATTTGATAAATTAGTCTGATTTGATTTGATCTTCTTCATTGTCTTCCATTTTGATAAGATATAAATCAGATCTGATTTGGTTTGATTAATTATCTTCCATCTTGATGAGATATCAATCTAATATAATTTGAAAAAAATTAATGTGCTTATAAATGCCCCATCGTTCTTTGTTTATGAACGTTTCTGTTTTGGAGTGAATGAAGCGCAGAAATATCTCAATTTTTTGTATTCTTTTGGACTTCTGAATCGTCAATTAACTTGTGGGACTTTAATATAGTTCTCGCTCGTATCAAGGAGCCTTGATTTGATTGACTCAATTTCAGAGTCATGGACAGTTTGGTCTCGTATCGAGGAGATTTGATTAAAGAGACTTTAGATAGTTTTTTCTCGTAAATGAGTCTTAGTTTGAGGGGCTCAATTTAAGAGTAAGACAAATTATGCACTTGATAAGAAGATTTGATTTAAGGAATTTTATATAGTTTTCGCTCACATCAAGGATCCTTGATTTAAAGACTCAATTTTATAGTCATAGACAATTTATGATCTTCTCAATAAGCTTTGGTATAAGGGAGGGAATGAATATTTCTTCATATCGCTACGTGGCACAATTTGAATAGACGATGCCGATTTGATTGAATTGATTTGGCAAATTAGTCTGATTTGATCTTATTTATTCTTTTCCATTTGATAAGATATTATTCTGATCCGATCCAATTTGATTTGATTGATTATATTCCATTTTGGTGAGATATCAATCTAATCCGATTTGGTACAATTTTAATGTTCTTATAAATGCTCTCTCGTGGTTTCTTCGATAACATTTCTGTCTTGGAATGAATGAAATGCAAAAATATCTTGATTCTTCATTTTTTCTTTTTCGCCGGGATCGTCAATAAAGTTTTGAGACTTTGGAAAGTTTTTCACTCAGATTAAAGAGCCTTGATTTGAACGACTCAATTTGAGAGTCAGAGACAATTTAGTCTTGTATCGAAAAGATTTGTTTAAAGAGACTTGAGATAATATTCACTCATAATAAGAAGCCTTGTTTTGAAGGACTCAACTTGAGTCATAGAAAATTTATGCTCTTGTCAAGGAGGTTTGATTTAAGGAGTTTTACATAGTTTTTGCTCGTATCAAAGAGTCTTGATTTGAATGACTCAATTTGAGAGTTAGAGACAATTTAGTCTTCAGCGAGAAGATTTGTTTAAAAGAGACTTTAGATAGTATTCATTCGTAACAAGGAGCCTTGTTTTGAAGGACTCAACTTGAGAGTCACTGAAAATTTATGCTCTTGTCACGGAGATTTGACTTAAGAAGTTTTATATAGTTTTCGCTCATATCAAGGAGACTTGATCTGAAAGACTCAATTTGAAAGTTATGGACTATATGTTAGTATTGATTTAGGAAGTCAAGAGATGAGATATAGAGATTGTTGGGGTTATACGTGAAAATATGTTTTTACTTTGTATAACATACATTATGTACTCTTATTTACTGAATATAAATCTTTTATCACTGTTGCTTTAAATATGAATGAATGTTATTTATTTATTACAAACCGTTCAATATTAGTACATATTGCATTGTAGTTGATGTGGTGATACCCGATCACAGAAGATCACATTAACAATTCCTTGTAAATAAGTACATCTTCAAAACCTAGATGGAATTGAACACTCCATTGGTAGAGGTTGATGTGCAAAGCTCAGATTGACCTGTCTTGACTAAGAGATTGCACTAGTGCATTGTGATGCGCTGAAACAGACCTACAATTTTTCTGTACTGACTTATGGGATGAAGAATTAAACCTCAGTGGTTGTTGATTTCTTAATCTCTATCACTTAAATAGGATTGTGTGTTATTAATATTTATTGCTTTGATCTATGTTGGGTTTAGAATCAGAGAGCGATTCCATACTTTGTATTTTTGGGCAATATTATTAATTACATGGCAATTGCTAAGATTTAATACGTAGAAACGTGTCTGCAAGGAAAGTCTTGTTTGATTTGTCCTCTCGGTGGGCTCGAAGTTTTATCATACTAAACATTGCAAGTGGAATTTATTTTCGGTATGGATAATAATGTTGAGTTGTCTTTACTCAAGAAAAAAAATATTAATTAATATAAAGCTTTTCAGTGGCTTAATTAATTAATGGACTAAATAATCTTAAATCGGAAAATAATAACCGGGAGCCATATTATTGTAATATGTGTTAAGATAGATAGTGCAATATTAATTTTATAGTGGAGCAAATTAATATTAATGGGCTGAATAATATTGTGGCTCAATATTGATAATTCAGAGCCCATTGGGAGGTCTAATCTTAATTCTCCCAAAGGTCCATCAAGTAGCCCAACATAAGTCCAATTAATGAAAAAGTGATTAAAATAAAATAAATAATTATTGCCTAATTTTTTCCTATAATTTTCGAAAAAATACAAGGAGATTTTTTGGAAAGATTTTATGGTAGATAAATATTATTTGGAATACAAGATTATCTCATAAATTCAAGAATCTTTGACTTGGTCTTTTCTTGGGAAATTTTAGAAAAATATGAGTAGAAAATAAAGGGAGATTTTTGTGGGAAGATATTTATGATAAATAGAATATATGAGATATATTCAAGATTGTATCTTGGGGAAGATACAAAGAAATTCCCATATCCCACAAAGCCCTCAAATTTTCGCCCCCCTCATTGTTATAAATAGGAGATGATTTTTTCATCCCCAACACAATTCCAGTTTTGGAAAAATTAGAAATCCACAAAGGTGGTGCAATATATATATTTTTTCCTTTGTTTAAAATTGTTCGTACGTATCTTCCACGGATAATGAGCAAGGGCTTGGGATATACTTGAGAAGACTTTTGGGTTGCTCCATCGTCTCGGCGTTTGTCTCTTGAAGAGTACATTTCCGTAAACTCCTAGATTCGCATGTGTAGGATTATACGTGAAATTATTTGTACGCATGTATGTTGTTGGTATTTGCTATTTGAATTAATAGGTTAATTCATGCTAGTAGTAAATTGTTATTTAAATTACACCTCGAATAGATCCGGGCAAAACGTTCCCCAATAACTGGTATCAGAGCCTCGATTTCAAGCTCTGTGATTTAAATTGTTGTTCATTAAATTTGTTGTTCATTAAATTTGAAATTGGATAGTAGAATTACTTGATCTTTTTGCAAGTATCCAATTGTCATGGTTATTTAATATTTTATTTATATAATGCGTATGAATGTTTGGTTTTTTAATTCGACTAGTTCGAATTCATTTTTCTCGTGAGAAAATCCACGATTAGATTAGGCTATTTGATTTATTCAATGTAATAGACTAGTCTAGATCATATGTTTATTTATTTTTCCGTTAAATAAATTATAATCTGGATCAAGACGAAGATGGAAAAATTGAAGATCCAAAGATCGGGTGTGGGTGGTGTGCATCGCATCTAAACGCGTGCAAGGAGGGACGTATCTTGACGATGCGACACCGCCGGGCACAACGGCGGGGTGACAAAAAGGCGCCGGCACGCCGGGAGCCCGGTGCCCCAGCCGGAGGATGAGCGGGATCGAGGAGACCGCGAAAGCGCATCTGGTTGAATTTAGAGGCACGTAAAAACGTAATACAAGAACGGAAATTAAAGTTCACCAACAACGAACAGGTTAATTGCATAATTAAATTCGAGTAAACGTGAAAATGAAATTCTTACAACAATTGCACATGGATTCTCCACTATGGTATCCACGCGTAGTGATGGATTTTACTAATGCGGATGCATCCGCCAAATTTGAATCCTCGAGATGAATTTTGCTGGAAAATTCTAACTTAGAGATTTTTTATGGAGAAAAATAAAACTCACGTAATATGAATTCCCAAGAGATCATATATAGGAGATGCCCAACTTAAATCTTAAGCTAACCTTTATTAGGAAAAATCCTAATAAAATAAATCTCTTAGATTTATTTCCCACATATAAATCTCTACGGATTTAAATCCCATATATGAAAAATCTCTACAATTTATTTCCATATATATTAAATCCTACAATAATATTCCAAATATTATTATTGAGAATTCTTATTTAATTAAATCTAATTTAATTAAATATTAATAATAATTAATTCCAAATTAATCTATTATTAATTACTTCTCCATAAATTAAATATTAAATCCAATTTAACATTTAATCAACCAACTATAATTAGTAAACAACCATTACTTGTTGTGTGACCCATAGACCCTCATATATCGAGTGATTAGTCAAACTAACGGTCTTATTGAACCCTAGACAATAAATCAGACATTCTCAATATATGAGGTACGTTGAAGAAATGTGCAACTACCTGTAACTGAAACATAGGCTATTACGATTTCCTCCTTTCATTCGCGAATACTCGATTAAGTCTTGAACATGATGAAGTGTCTATTCAAATAACTTAATCTTATTATCTCTAATCACTAATTGATCATGTATGTCACACTTAACCACAAAGTCTAAGTTGACGTGCATCGGCCGATGACTTTGATCCAATTATGACGAGAAGATGAGTATTCTCTCTAAATCCACTTTGAGGAATGAATCCTATTCTTGGCTCAACTACCACGACATGTACTTTCGTGATGAACACAATTGAAGCCATATCTACCCATGGTTAGGGGTGCTGGCGTCGGTCATGGTCAAAGTTCATCATCCCACACATGTCGTGCGTATTGACCTCAAGTCAAAGGAGTATCGCATCGCTCCCACTAACCGAGACACCGTAGACACATATAGTTTAAATACATCAAACAGTTTCTCGGATGGGTATACCAATACCCTCTAAGATATTTGTGCATCCATCATGAGATACCTAGTATGTCGTAGTAAGTGAGATCTTACTACACTCTCTAAGAGTATGATGCGATCGCACACCAATCTCCATTGCATCATCAATATCCCATTCTTGATGATCCTTGATAAATGGTATTTGAGAATCATGCTTTAGTCATCCGAGTTCTCACAACCTCAATGCAAAGAATGACTCGTGGGAACACTTGCATGAATAAATGCAAACAATCAAACATAATATTCAAACAAGTGTATTGCCATACATTAATATTAAGTGAACTATAATATTAAATCAAACTGAATATCATCGAGTATTATGTCCTTTCAATATATTGTTTCTAGGACACTAACACTAACAATCTCCCACTTGGACTAGAGTCAATCACCTACATGTCTAACCCCCAGACCATCAAATGTCTCGTGTGTACATGAATACTTAGTGTTTTGGTGAAAGGATCTGCCAAATTTAAATATGTGGGAATACATTTTAATTCTATTTCGCCTATCGTTATGATCTATCGGACAAATGATAAGCCTAGTACTGCTTGTCGATCTCGGTTCATTTGCTTGCGCAATCGCACCAATGTTGTCTCAATACAACTTTATTAGACAACTGGCACTCGGAACTACTCCTAGTTCTCTTATGAACTATAAAATCTAGGCAGCCTCCTTGAGGCTTCTGATACAACAATGTACTCAACTTCGGTTGTTGAATCTGCGGTCTTTTTGCTTGAACTATTCAAGTGACCGCCTCATTATCGAGAGAACGTCAGAACCCCGACCGTGATTTGTAATCGTTATATCGGATTGAAATCTTATACGTCGGATAACTAGTCACTACTAGTTCTGACTGTCCACTATATACAAGGAAATATTCTTTAGTTCGTCTAAGATACTTCAGAATGATCCGGACATCAATCCAGTGAGATTCACCCGGATTTTGTTGGTATCTACCAGTGGTGTTGATAGCGTAGTCCACGTTTGGTCTAGTGCAAGTCATGGAGTACATGATTGACCAAATTGCATATGCATATAGGGGACATCTTTTTCATGTGCTTGATATCGCCTTCAAATGAAGGACAATCCTTCTTTGATAGCTTTATCCCATGATTACCGACAGAGATCCTCTCTTAGAGATCTCCATCGCTAAACTCTTCAACACCTTGTCTACATAGGTGGACTGTGACAGCCCCAACATCCTCTTGGATCTATCCCTGTGGATCATGATCCCTAGGATGTAGCAGGCTTCACCAAGACCCTTCATCATGAAGGTCTTTAACAACAAATCATTAATGGATCGCATTGCGGGATATTGTTTCCCAAAAAATTAATATGTCATCGACATACCCAATTATGAAAACAATATTCTTCCCGCTGCGTTTACAATAAACGCAAGGATCTTCCGAATCTCTGATGAAGTCAAAAGGACTTGATAGCTTCATCAAATCGGATATTCCAACTCCTAGAAGCTTGCTTCAATCCATAAATGGATATCTTTAGTTCAGATACTAGATTAGAAATTTGACTTAGATATAAAACCTTGGGTTGAGAAAAAAAAACACTTCCTTATCAATGTCTCCATTGAGGAAAGTCTGTTTTGGCATCCATCTATCAAATCTCATAATCATAGTGTCTTCGCTATCGCAAAGTAAAAATTCGAATGTACTTGATCTTTCAGAATGAGAAAGGTCTCATCATAATAATGCCAAGGCGTTATTATAACCCTTCGCCCCCAACCTAGCTTTGTAGGTTTGTACTTTTGCCATTTGCATGGGTCTTTACGCTTTTAAAGACCCAATCGCAACATATGGGTCTAACCCCTTTAAACTTCAATCAAGTCTCGAGACTTGATTGGTGTACATCAAGTCCATGTCGATTTCATGGCTTCGTGCCACTTCCTCAATCAATATCGATATTGTTTTCGAATAAGTATTAGGATCGTCCCATCGTCCTGGTCCATATTATCGAAGTTCCTCCAAGAGTAAACAGTATCTAATGGGGGATTACGATTCCTAATGACTTATTTGTGGGTTGTCACAGGCCGTACATTCCGATCGTGAAAATTTTGTGGTGAATTGATTTCATCAATGTCCGGAGAGTCCTCAAGAGCTACACTTTTCAGATGCCTCTTGGCGAGGGTTTGAACTATCCGTTCTCATTCAGCCCAGCCGAGAGTTCTTCTTCAGACCGCAAGCATACTCCAATTACGCTCTAATCGGGCCGAAAGACGACCACCTAAGTGAAAAGACTCCCACCGTGAAAGTTGTTGAATGCTCCCACTGATTCCTTTGTCATGTTGCTTTGACAAGATATCGATCTCTCTTAGTTAATTTGTGGTTCTTGAATTTTTTTTTCTATCAACTTACGACCTTGTTCCTTAAAAGACATAGTCTTCGAGGAACTTGTGCGCCTAAAAACAATCACCGATTGCTTCTCGTAGAGAAGTAATATCCTTTAGTTTCCTTAGGATATCCCACAAAGTAACCCTTTTTCACCTTTGGATTCCAACTTGTCGGAAGCATCCTTTTCTGTCAATCGGGGTAACCCCATGTTTTGATATGTGTAAAAGTTAGCTTCTTGCCACACCATAGTTTATATGGTCTATGCTCAACCGATTTAGATGGAATCCTATTCAGAATGTAAATTGAGGTTTGTAACGTGTATCCCCATGAGAATGTCGGAAGAGAGGAAAAACTCATCATGGACCTCACCTTGTCCAATAGGGTTCGGTTTCTCCTCTCGGACACACCGTTCATATGCGATTCCTAGAAGTCCATTGTGACTGGATTCCATGTAACTTCAAGTAATCGGTGAATTCATGGCTAAGGTATTCACCTTCTCGATCTAATCGAAGAGTCTTAATACTCTTACCAAGATGCTTCTCTACTTCAGCTTTAAACTCTTTGAATTTCTTAAAAGACTCGGATTTGTGCTTCATAAGATACACATATCCATACCTTGAGAAGTCATCAGTAAAAGTGATGAAAGAGCGGCTTAGTGACCCTAGCTAGAGTGGGGCAATGGTCCACAAACATGATTGTAGATCAACTCTAGAACTTCTTTGGCATGCACCCCTTTTCCAGAAAAGGGTCTGTTGATCATCTTGCCCACGAGATAAGATTCACAATCTCCATTAGACTCATTTACTTAAGTAGTCTAATTTTCTTAACCTTGAAATTCTTTTCTCATTTACATGATCAAGTTCTACAATGCCATAAGTAAGTCGGGTTTTCATGATTACTAAGTTTGAGTCTTTTATTTTGTATATTAAGAACATTATATCCACAATGCAACAAGTATAAACCATTCACCATAGGGTCATTCCCATAAACCATTCAACGTGAAATAACAATTATTATCACTAAAATGGAAGGAATAACCCTCAATGTCTAACATAGGAATAACAATAATGTTGCGAGTAATAGGAAGAAATCAGAATGACAATCATGAAGTTCTAATCTAAAACCGTGCGGGTAAGTCTAACACATAAGTCCCCCACGCTCAAGAGACCCCCCGCCCGCTTTCCACGTAAGATGAGATCACCCTCCACTTAACCGCCTCTAAGACACATGAGCCCCTTCACATTTGTAAATGTGTGAGCCATATCCCGCATCTAATACCCAACAAGCTTAGCGCTTATTTATGGATATGTCCATCTTAATAACAAACATACATGTTCTAGTGCCGTTAACGCAGCGCCTTCCTTTTTAGCAAACTGTAACTTTATATTTTCTTCCAAAGGTTTCTTCTACTTTAGAGCAAGACACATTCTGTTTACTCACTCATTCTTTTTGAACACCATCTTGTGATAGTGAACTCAAAAATCTTGAGCACGCTAGAAGTTCGCATGGTCGATCCGCCTTATTCATATTGTAGTTAACAATGAAGCTAAAATATGAACACTAGAGCGATTGGAGGATATCATAATGAAAACGTTGGTCTTTAGCTCAAAGCCTAAATTACCAAGTTTATCAATTGTTTATCATCTTAAGCACATGAGGTGAAATCTTCTCTCTTGAGCTAACGGCATCACGAACAAATCTCTCATCACTTCATAAATCTCGTAAGCGAGATTGAATCAAAGAGATCCTTCGGATGCTTGAGCATTTAGAAGAGACCCATTTTCTACGTATTGACTTAAGCGATTCGGGAGTCATGCAGAGCAACATCACACATCGAAATGGGAAGCATCCTTTTGATGCTTCAACCGGAAATGCCTAAACAAACGTGGGCCGCGAGGGAACTAGCCAAAAGGTAATCGATAGGCGTGTCCAACACGTACTCAATCTTTTTTCGCCTTAGCACCAAACACATATTTGGTCTAGTCGAAGAGGTTTTGGCCTAGTTAATTTTGTTTGTTTCAAAAAACACATCTCAATAAGCAGCTTATACATTTCTAACTAAACCAAGAGAAATAAAATAAACGAATTAAACACATAATTCCTATGATCAATATTCAAGAATCAAAATAAACATGGCCTTTTTAGTGTTTATTTTGTCTCCATTATTTTCAAGATACTCAACTAACCATCAAGAAGAGTACGAATTTATATCAAATATAAATTGTAATGGACTAGGATCCACATTCCTACTATTACAATATCTCGCTTCAAACCGACATCGCATAAGATAACCGGTAGGTCTCCAAACCAATTGCAAAAATCGCATCCTAGTTGATTGAACCTAGTTCGATCGACGCCACTGACTTTCGTTTCCTGGGGCGGGTGAAACAAAGTCAAGTTGATTTACAACCATCAATGGCGACACTACGTGTCCCTATAAAGGTCCCGTTAGATGAGATCCGAGCAAAAAAAACTTGGGCCTTAAATCTTTATCGAACAAAATCTCCTGCTTACCTTTAATTTTGATGGAAGACATCGCTCAACTTAACGAAAATCATATTTTTTAGCGAACATTTTAAAAGCGGGATATTAATTGCTTAATCGAGATCCAACACGTTAATCTATATCATATTTGAAGAATTATTCGCAATACCCCAAATATAATTTCATACGGACTAACATTTATATGGACGCCGCCTACCCAAACAATAAGTATGGTCGACAATTATTAGGCCACATCTCTACCCAAACAATTAAATGCGACGATAACTAATAATGTAAATATTAATTTACGAATAGTTATACAAGTGGGGTTAACTAATCAAGTTCTCATTAAAATAACTAGCACATGCAAAATATTCAATAAATATTTAGTACATGCAAAACAAATTATTTTAAATAAACTTTAAATAAACGCTGTTTAAATTTTCGTAGGAAAATTAGAGCTAAAATTTGAAATACCGACTAGTTCTAAACTTTCAGTTATTTTCCAAGTCGTGTTCAGTATTTTAATTTGCCCAAAATCAATTTTATCAAATTATCAAATTTTGGTCCAACCAAATTTTCCTTAAAACAATCTTACTTGACATAATTTAACTACAGGCCCAAATTATATAAGGCCTAATATGACTAAACAGCCCAACTTTGTCTTCCTCACAACGTCCATCACCGTCTTCTACCATCAACATCGACGCCGCTCGACCCGATCCGCAGCAGGTCGCCGCTGCCTGGGACGGCTTGCAGCAAACTGCCACTACCCAGGCCCACTAGCAGTAGATCGCCGTCGATCTCAGCGAAGCAGATAACGGCCAAAACTCAGTCAATCGAAAATCGCCTCCGATTTCAGTCGATGGCTGTGACCGGTTGAGCGCGACGTTAAGTCGCCGCCGCCTGATATGACCGTGGTGCATCGCCTCTGCAATCGCACAAGCATCGGCTTTCTTTCTCGCGTCCAGCGAAAAAAAAAAACACAGCCGTTCGCCAAGTGCATCGAATCGCTGGCATCGCGAAGCGCGTCCGGCGAATCACCGCCGCCTCAAGCAATGCGCAGCGAATCGCCGCCAACGCACACCGCCTCTATCTACTAGCAGCACCCGTCGGAGTTCTTCTCTTGCCCAGCAAGATCAGGATTATGACGGTAGAAATCACATTAATTAAATCTTAATCAATAAATCAAATCATATTAAAAAAAGGTTTAATAAATCCGGTGATGCTTAAACCCAAAATCTCGTATTTCTCAATTCCAATTTTGTTCACAGAAAAAAAATACGCCAAGCTAATAATTTTGGGTAATTGGGCAAATTAGTTAATTGAAACTCAAGCAACCAATTATCTATGAAAAATATATTATGCAATCAAATTAAAGAGCACAAATCTGTTATACCAAATTTAGAAAGACATAAACACGTAATACACGCTAAATTTTAAATTAAAGTTCACCAACAAAGCGAGCAGCTTTAATTGCATAATTAAATCTGTAAACGTAAACATAATTCTTCTTAAAGAATGCGGATTCATAAATTACAGTATCCATACGAATAAATTTATTACCAGACAAATCGTCAACGTTTGAATCAAGAGATGAATTTGCTAGGAAAATTTTAAGCTTAGAGATTTTATGGAAAAAATAAAAACTCACGTAATATATGAATTCCCAAGGCTCATATATATGGGAGAGACCCAACTTAAATCTTGGCTAACCTTTATTAGGAAAATCCCTAATAAAAATAAATCTCTTAGATTTATTTAATTATATAAATATCTGCGGATTTAAATCCATATATGAAAAATCTCACGATTTTTATTTTCATATATATTAAATCCTACAATAATATTCCCAATATTATTATTGAAAATTTTATATAATTAAATCTAATTAAATTAAATATTAATAATAATTAATTCCCAAATTAATCTATTATTAATTACTTATCCATAAATTAAATATTAAATCCAATTTATATTTAATCAACCAACTATAATTAGTAAACAACCTTATTACTTCATTACAGTGATTCCATATCCTCATATCGAGCTTATTAGTCAAACCCACTCGCCTTAATTGAACACTAGACAATAACCAGATATACGAGGTAATGCTATGGTAAAATGTAACTGACTGTAACTAAAACACGGGTTGATATTTCTCCTTTCATT